>CM053615.1:64909991-64947838 GCA_028646535.1 Procyon lotor
TAGCCAAACTATGGAAAGACCCTGGATGCCCATCAACAGATGAATGGATAAAGAAGATGTGGTATATATGTACAATGGAATTCTATGCAGCCATCAAGAGAAACGAAATCTGGCCATTTGCAATGACGTGGATGGAATTGGAGGGTATTATGCTAAGCGAAATAAGTCAGCCAGAGAAAGACAAGTATCACATGATCTCTCTTATATGAAGAATTTGAGAGGCAAGGCGGGAGTTTGGGAGGGTGGGGGAGAGAAATGAAACAGGAGGGGATGGGGAGGGAGACAAACCCATAAGAGACTCCTAGACTCATGAAACGAACTAAGGGTGACTGGGAGGCAGGGGGATAGGGATGGGGTGGCTGGGTTGTGGACATTGGGAAGGGTTTGTGCTATGGTAAGTGCTGTGAAATGTGTAAGCCTGACGATTCACAGACATGTACGCTGGGGAAAATAATGCATTATAATTTAATAAAAATTAAATAAAAAAAACAATGATTAACAGAAGTAAGAGGCAATATGCATAATAAACATTCATATAAATGGGGAAGTATTTACATAAATCAAATTCTTGAAAATATAATTTAATGAACTTGAGTGAGTAAGAGAAAATAGAAAATCTGAATGATCTTTATAAACATTAGTGATACTGAAACAATATTTTAATCTATCCCCACAAACAAAACAACTGGCTCAGTTAATTAAACAGGTTATTTCTATAAAATATCTCAGAGAGCAATTATAACAATCTTACAAAATGTCTTTCAGAGAATAAAGTGGAAAGGTCACTTCCCATTTTTTAAATAGTGTAATCTTACAATCAAAACCACAGTGAAAGAGTATACAGTAGGAACATAACAAAAGAGTGTACAATAGTAACAAAACAGTATACAATATAACTTATACAGTAAAACCACTACCAGTCCTGAACATGCAAAACTTCTCAATAAAATATTAGCAAATTATATTCAATACTGAATTTAAAAATATATCACGACTAACATATAGTTGTTCTAGGAATTATTCATTTTGGAAAATCTATAAATTTATTCCATCATTTTAACTGACCAAAGAAGAAAAATAAATTTCAATGGATGCAATAAAACTTGGCAGTCATTCTTAATGAAAATTCTTACTGTGAATAAAAGGAAACTGCCTTAACTGGATAAAGGAGAGCCTAAGAAAATCTGCCAGAGAAACCAAATAGAAAGAGACCCATACAGATAAGGAAACCTACTACATAAAAAAGATGGCGAAACAGATTATTAGGAAAATTATAAGTCTGTTTAACAATCAGTGCTGCGTTGAAAAGCGATTCTCCACACGGGAAAAAAGTGAAAAGGGACACGCATCCTACATCATAAACAAAAATCATTTCTGGATAATTTAGTGATAACTAAATCAGAGCTTCAAAAAATTGATAATCTTTTTATGCCTTCAGTGGGAGAAATGTTTTCTTAAATCCAAAAGAATAAAAAGCATAAATAAAGCATAAATATGATTTCTTTAATAGTACAGACATCTATTCTTTGAAAAACCCCATAAAGAGATTGAAATGACCAGCCACAATGTAGAAGACATTTATAATCACACAAATGATAAAGGCTTATCTTGAAGAATGTGTAAATATTTCTCACAAATCAATATGAAAAAGACAAACCATGCATTTTAAAAAGGGAAAAGACATGATCCTCCTTTTCACTCCAAGGGAAATGTAGCTGGCTCATGGCATTTGAGATATTCCCCACCTCAGGAATACATTACGTGTGTAGGGAACTTTCTCATATCCTCAGAATTAACAGAAATCTAAGAAGTCTGTCAATATGAAACATGAGCAAGGGATACAGAACCAGAGTTTTCATTCACTACTAGTGGATGTGTGAATTCGCCTCTTGGTTTTGGAAAACAGTTTGACTTTACCTAGTAAAACCAGACATATGCACACCCTAAAATTTAGCAATTTTACTGAAACTGAAAAAAAAAAAAAGTGGCCAATTAACAAGAAATATAGTGGTTCCTTGTGCTAGTGCTAATGCCAGGGTCCAGCCCAGGCAGTCCAGGGGTTCCCTGAAGGATGGATGGTGTCGGGAAAAGGAAGGAGAGAGCCAGAGGATTCTTTCAATCACCAGGCAGTCACCTCTGCCTCATTGGTTTTTGACTCTATTTATAGGCAACAGGTTAACAGTCAATGATTTTCTTAGATAAGGAGGCTTAGATCAACAAAAGTTTTTTGTAGAACCTATAGTTTTTTCTAAGACCGAGGCAGAGACAGGCTTATCTTATTTTGAACAGCAAGACCCTTAACAACAATTTTTATGACTCTGTTTCTATGTATTGGAAAAAGGTTTAGTCACGTATAACTTTTGCACATTAACCAAAGGAAGAGGGCTGACATTTGAGTTTATTATAGAATGGCCCAAGCTGTTTGTGGAAGCCCTTTTTTGCTGCTGGGTGAGCAGACACCTGGAAGAACCTCATCTTGTGTATTCTTTGGCAAAGTCTGAAGTAAAACTCTATTATCTTTGTATTTAACCATTCCTACCTTATCTTATGTGTACTCTCCATCGTAAGGGAATGCAGGTGTTGGTGCGGGTGATGGAATGTGAATCCCTAGGAGGGAACTAAGGTTGGCTGTAGATCATTAAAGGTCTGTGTAAGTTTTTTGGCCTCTAAGTACCTTATCTTATCTGCAATCATTTGGTGGACAAATGTTGGAAGGGAGCCTCGCAGTTATCTGCTCTAACGGTTTTATGGTGAGGGAATGGTTTGGTCGCTTTATGCAGTTTCTGTAAGATCTCGGTCTGGTTAGAAGTGGGTTAAGTGGGTCGGAGCCTCAACTTGAGCAAAGGGCTTAGGCCAAAAAGAAAAGAAAAAAGGAATTCGAGTAACGCAAAGAAATATAGGAGGAGATACCAATCCCGTCCGTATGGCAGGAGCTGTGCCAACCTGCCGTGTCCTTGCCACGACCGTGTCAAACGGCGAGGCTTCTGCAGCTCTCCACAGGCTGAGACTTAAATTTCAGCTGGGGAAGGAATCATGGAAAGTCAAAACCAATCGTAATGTTCTATTTCTTAAACTGTTGTGTGTACAAGGACTAATTTATTACATTTGTTGTACTGCATATATATTTTATATAGTTTTGTATATAAAATACATTTCATGATATAGATTAAGTATCTGTTTAAAGAAGGAAGTGGTCGAGAGCTAAAAAATGTATCAACGAAGAATAGATCATAGTGATGTGCCTTACCTGATGGGGGAAAGTTGCATAAAGTCAGTGTTAATAAATCAATATATGAATAAACAGTTCAGTAGACAAGAATATACATGTTTTATGTTTTGTATTAACTTAATGTAGAATAAATGTGGTAGTTTAATTCATTAATAAAATGATGGGTTATTTAATAAATGGTACTGGTACAACTGGTTATCCGAGTTAAAATAGGGGAAAATCATTATCTCAGATCACATAAAATTAATTCTATATAATTAAAGAATAAAGTGTAAAAAAGCTACATCTTAGAACTGTGACTATATTGTTTGCATGTCCTGGGGTCAGTGAAAATCTTCTTAATGATAATTAATTCAATGATCAAATGCCATAATTGAAGTTGAAGACAAGCAATTAAATTGAAAAAGAAATGCAACAGAAATGAGAGGTGGCTAACATTTATTCAGTAGAAAGATTCATGTCAAACTGAAAAAAAGTTCAAAATAGCCAAGAGAAAGATGGCATATACACAAGTGTCTCCTGTAAAACAAAGCAGATAGTCTTACACACAAAAAGATGCACAAACTCACTTGAAGTCAGACTAAAACAAATTAATATGTAGCAGTGAGATATCATTTCATGCTCATTAGATGCCTGTGCAGCTAGTAGTATAAATTGTTACAATCTTTTGTGAAAACAGTATAGAAACAACTTTTAAAATTAAAGATATACTTAACCTTTGACAGCATTCCTGGGGTCTTTCTCACAGTAAAACTGAGGATATAGAGATCTATGGATACATGTGCTTATTGCCACATTATTCATAGGTGCAGAAAGTAGTACCAAAATGACAAACAAAATAGGGGAGATAGAGAAATAAATTATAGCACATTTATACCAAGAAACTATTTTACACCTATCAAAAATAATGGATCAGAACTATGCTGACAAAGAGAATCCTATAGGTATTATTGATTAGAAAACTTAGAAGTAGGAAATATGTGTAACAAGAAAAATATTTTGTAATGTAAGGTCCCATTTTACAAAGTAAAATTGGCAAAAATCTCCTGGTTTTACATACATGCACACAGGTGTATATTAGTTTGTGTATTTTGACACATGGTACTTAAGCAAGGACGCAGTATGGAAAGATTCCTGCCCTGTTATGTATGCTGTTTTGTGAGAAGGAATTGGGGTGGGGGGCAAGAAAAGAAAGACAAAGGAAAAAGACTGCACAAAATGCCTGATATCATCTTATTTGAGGAAAATAACATCTGTGTGTGTATATATATAAAGTCATTACCAAAAAAATCAACTGTAGAAAGTATAAATTTACATTGACTGACTTGTACATTTGTAATGGATAATCAAGTGAAAAAAATCAAATTGCCAACTAACACACATAATCACTTTCTGTGTATGAAGCAAAGTTCCATATATATTTTTTAAAATGTATTAAGGAGGGCACGGATTGCAGGGAGCACTTGGGTGTTTATACGCAAACAATGAATCATGTAACTCTACATTGAAAACTAATGATGTACTGTGTGGTGACTAACGTAACATAATAAAAAAAATAAATGCATATGTTTAAAGGGGAAAAGTCTGTAAAGATATCAGTCAGGCTTACAGAGGGTGGCAAGGGTGAAGTTGATGGTGCTAAAGAGTAGAGGTGGGTACGAAGGAAGAGGTATTGACGTTTTTATACATCTTTGTACTGTATTGTTTCAGTTTTTATAAAAAGCGTGTTATGTATCCATTTACCTACTGCTGTGTAACAGAGCACCCCAAACTAAACCATTTAAAACAAGAAATATTTAGTTTTTTTTCCTGATTTTATGCATTCGCTGGGTAGCTTTTCTGATCTGGACTGGCTTAGCTGGGCTGGCTCCATCAGCGGGAGCCTCACTCGTGTGTCTAGTACTTGGCTTGGAGTAATTGATGTGAAGGAGATCAGTTGGCCACATGGTCATTCATCATTTTTCAAGCTGGCTTAGTTAAGCATCTTAGTAGACATAGGGATCCCAAAAGCAAAAAGAAGGTAAGCTCCAAGATGAAAGCACTGTATAAGCCTCTGCTTGTGGTATATAGGTCAGTGTCATATTGCCCAAAGCAAGTCACAGGGTCCAAGGAAGAGCCGTAACAAAGGGCACAGATAGAAAAATAACAGTTTGTAGGCATTTTTGCAACCAATCACAATGTATCGCCAAACTTATTTTCATTATTATTTTATTCATTTCTGTTCTTTGTATTGAAAGCATCCTAATTCAAGCACTCATCATCTTTTGAGGATGGATCTTCTTAGAGCGATCTCCCATGAAATATTTTTCTTCTCTTTTATGCCACACAATGCCTTTCATTTCTGTACCCCTTACTATCTATTGGAGTGTGGTTAAGGAATCTTTAATTCCTCTTTAAATGATGTAGCCCTGGCTTATGCCTGCTGCCTTCTTTCCCCATCAGATTCAGAATTTTTTTCTTGATTTTCTTTTAATTTATAACAAAATACTATTCCTCATTTATGCATTAAAATAAGCCAGTGCAGTTTTGGGGTACATCTACTGTGCCCTTACAGTTTCTGTCATGGTCTCATCTGATTGCATCTGAGATGCATGTACAATGCATTGAAGTTTCACTCTAACAAATACCTGTACTTGGAGAATGACCAGTATGTCCTGCCTCTCTTTGTCAGATCATTTCCTATTCCATTAAGATCATTACAAACCTCTTTTCAAGGACTTGAAGTAATGTGCTTAGGTGATAGTGTTTAGTATGCTAGAAGAAGTAGTACCACTGCCCTTATGGACCATTTGGTATGCTAGCCACTTGGGCTACATCCCACACAATGTCCAGCGTGCTCAAGGTGTGTCAAACTGCTCAGGCCCCAGCCACCACGGTCAGAGAGCAATCTAGAAAATTACAGCTTGCAGGTACATGAAACGTAGGCAGGAAATAGTGACTAAGCAACTATTCACCGGGCCATAGTCACTGCAGTGATTATTTTCAAGTATTTATGGATTATATCCAGTAATCTTTTTGCTTGCTTTTAAAAAATAAATCCTTTGGATGCCATGAGCTTTAAAAAGTGAACAGTTAATTAAAAATTAGTACTGAATTCCAGTTATTAAGGAAAGTTGATGATGAAAGTTATCCTCAAAAATATTTGTCGACATTCCTAACTGCCTACCATGAAGAGTATGGTAATATCGCTGACTGTGGAAAAACAGAATGCTGAAGAAAAATCAGATTTGCTTCAAGTGAGCAGTTAATTTATGAAGATCATTCCCCCAAACAACTAATTAGCCCAGGAGACTACAGTGGAAAATATTTCCCTATCTGTCTGCAAAACATGACTTTTCATTTATGTAGATCAAATGCTTCCTTTATTTCTTCTCATTTTTATTTGAAGTTTTATCCTGCAAATATAAAAAGTGACGTGATAGCTATTAACATGTCGTTTCCATTAATATAAGAAGACTTCACAGACAGGTAAATTAAGCAAGTTCTGTGTGGGTACCACCAGATGCTATAAATAGAAAATTAATTAATTCTAATAATGATTTGATTAAAAAAAACTTCTTAAGATCAAAGTAAAGCTTTTGAAAGTTCATTTAGTCAAATATGAAACATCTGACATTTTGAGGAATGGCATTATAAATTCAGGTGAAAGTACAACATTGAAAATAAAATTAGTTGTTCTTGTATTGAAAATGCGAATGCGGAGTTTGCTGGAGCACATCATGATGAAACCTGTGTTTTCACTAAACCCGTGGAGGAAAATGGCATGGAATTGCTGCCTGTGGCCTTTATCATCAATAATTATGTCCAATCAAGCAGCTTAAGAAATTCGTTAGGATAGCAGTGCCTGCTTTCTTCTTGTTGCCCATTATAAATCAGATTTTAGAAATATTTAAGCTTTGGAAGAAGTGTTTTGTAAATCAATCTGAGGATTTCAGGATGATAGTGAACTATTTCATTTTTCTCATAAGTCCTTCAAATGTTGGCTGCATAATTGTTCAAAGTCTGTACAACGTCTTCAATGATATGAGTGCCAAAAAGTCTTCAGATACTTTAACTTTCAAAAAATTGCATATATATTCTGTACAGGACTGCAGTGACATTGAGAAGGCCCTTGATTTTCCAGCAACCCCACTTAGTGAAATATTAAAAAGAATCATGTATAGAGCCGTATGTTTGACAAGTTTTGTCTTGTAAAAGTACTTATCGCAGTAAGATTCTCTTAATGGAAAGAAAAAGACAATTGCTGTGAAAATATTGGGGCTGAAATATTTATTCATTTTAATACACAGCATATAGGAATATATTCCAATTAGCAGAATTTGCCCTTAGCTTAGAGTTATCTCACATCCATAGACAGAATATTTTTCTCAGCTAAAATTATAGAGACCAGAGTCCATAGATGATGTCAAAACTTTAAATGCGTTAACCATAACATGAACTTAAAAAAATTGCAAATAATTTTATGGAAAAAAAATAGTAAGAGCATAATGAAAAGAGTACATTCTTCATCAAGGGTGGGGGGCCCAAAAAATAGCAACATAATATTAGAAAGAGATACAGCTAAGAAACTGTTTAAAATACATGAACATATGCCAAGAATAATTATTCTACTTACTCAATTTTAATGTTTAGATAATCAAATGTAAAAATAGTTTTAATATTTTGGTTTAATATGTATAGATATATGATACTTATAAAGTATTTTTTTAAATAGTTTTAAATGGAATTAAATTATGTGTACATTAATATTACAAAACTTGTCAAGCAATAATATTAGTTTTTAAGCTTCATTTGTTTTTTTAAATTAATAAACTTTATTTTTTCAAGTAGGTTCATAGCAAAATTGAGTGACAAGTACAGAGAGTTCTCATATGCCACACTGTCCCCACACATGCACAACTTCCCCCACTGTCAGTATCCAACACCACAGTGGAATATTTGTTACAAATGAGGAGCCTACATTGACATCATTATCAACCAAAGTCCACAGTTTACATTACAGTAGACTCTGTTTTACATTTTATGGGTTTGGACAAATGTGTAATAACATGTATCCACAACTGCAGTATACAGAGTAGTTTCACTGTCCTAAAAATCCTGGGTGTTCTAGTTCTTCCCCCAGCCCCACAACCCCTAGCAATCACTTATCTTTTTACTGTCTTCATAGTTTTGCCATTTCCATTATGCCATGTAGTTGGAATCATATAGTATGTAGCCTTTTCAGATAGGCTTTTTTCACATATTATTTTGGTAATACACAGTTGAGTTTCCTCCACATTCTATGGCTTGATAGCAAGATGAGCTAGCTGGATTGCTGGATTATATGATTTTATGGTAAGATTATGTTTGGTTTTATAGGAAACTGCCAAAATCTTCCAAAGTGAGTATACTGCATTGCCTTCCCACCAGCAATGAGTAAGAATTTTTTTGCTCAACATACTCACCAGCATTTAGTGTTGTCAGTGTTTTGGATTTTGGCCATTTTAATAGGTGTGTAGTGGAATCTTATTGTTGTTTTAATTTTTATTTCCCTGATGACATAGAATGTGGAACACATTTTTATATGTTTACTTGCTAACTGTACCTCTTTTTTGATAAGATGTTTATTTAAGTCTTTTGCACATTTTTAAATTAAGTTGTTATATTCTAATTGTTCATTGTATTTGTCAGATAAGAGTCTTTTATTTTCCCACTCTGCACCTTGTCTTGTCATTCTCTTGGCATTGGCTTTTGTAGGGCAAAATTTTTAGTTTTAATTATGTCTAGCTTATCATATTTTTCTTTCATAGATTGTGCCTCTGGTGTTGTGTCTAAAAAGTAATCACTATACCCAGAGTCATCCAGGTTTTCTCCTATGTTATTTTCTAGGAGTTTTTACAGATTGTTTTTGTTTTGTTTTCAGTCTGTAACCCATTTTTTAATTAATTTTGTGAAGGGTGTGTGGTTTGTGTCTAGATTCATTTTTTGACAGGTGGATGTGCAGTTGTTCCCACGTCATTTGTGGAAAGGATTATCTGTGTTCCACTGTATTACCTGTTACTTTGTCCAAGACCACTTGACTATATTTATGCTGTTTCTGGGTTCTCTACTCTGTCCCCCCAATTTATCTATTTTTTTCATAAATACCACACTGTCTTGATTACTATAGCTTTATAGTAGGTCTTGAAGTCAACTTAGCTCTTCTTCTTCAATACTGAGTTGGTTATTCTGGGTCTTTTACCTCTCCATATAAACTTTAGAATTGGTTTGGCAGTATCCACAAAATAACTTGCTGGGATTTTTATTGAGATTGTATTATTATTATTATTATTATTATTATTATTATATTTTTAATATTTTTTAAAAATATAAAATATTTTTCTATTTTATAATAATTTTAAAAAATCTTTATTGAACTTTATTTTTTTATATTTTATTTTTACTTTATTTTTTTTATTACATTATGTTAGGCACCATACAATACATCATAGTTTTTGATGTAGTGTTCCATGATTCATTGTTAGCATATAACACCAAATGCTCCATGTAATACATGCCCTCCTTAATTCCCGTCCCCGGGCTAACCGATCCCCCCACCCCCACTCCCTCTAAAACCCTCAGTTTGTTTCCCAGAGGTTCATCTCCCCCTCTGATTTCCCCTCCTTCATTTTCCCCTTCCTTCTCCTAATGTCTTCTGTGCTATTCCTTACGTTCCACGAATAAGTGAAACCATATAATTGTCTTTCTCTGCTTGACTTATTTCACTTAGCATGATCTCCTCCAGTTCCATTGATGCCAATGCAAGTGTTGAGTATTCATCCTTTCTGAGATTGTTTTAAGTCTATACACTAAGTTGGGAAGATTTGATATCTTGGAATAATATTCCAATTGAGTCTTCCTACCCATGAACTTGGAAACCATCTCTCCATTTAAGTTATCCTTTTATGTCTTTCAAAAAGAGGTTTGTAGTTTGTAGTTTTCCTTATATAGATCTTATATATATTTTGTTAGATTTATACCTAATATTTCATTGGGTGGGGGATAAATGACCATGTGGTTTTTTTTCTCTTGAGTTTTGGTTTAATTTTATTGTGGTAAAAAACATTTAACATGAGATCTGCCCTCCTTTTTTTCTAAATCCAAGTATAATTAACACACAGTGTTACATTAGTTTCAGGTGTACAATATCATGATTCAACAATTCTATAAATTTCTGTTTTCATCAAGATAAACATACTCTTAATCCTTTTTATCTATTTCATCCTCCTTCCCCCTGACAACCATGTTTGTTCTCTATTGTTAAAAGTCTGTTTTTTGGTTTATTTCTTTTCCTTTTTTTTCTTTGTTTGGTTTCTTAAATTCCACATTTGAGTGACATTTGTATGGTATTTGTCTTTCTCTGGCTGACTTATTTCACTTAGCATTATACCCTCTATGTCCATCCATGTTGTTGCAAATAACAAGAGTTTATTCTTTTTCATGGCCGAGTAATATTCCTGTGTGGGGGTGGTGTATACGTACACACATACCACATCTTTACCCATTTATCTATGGATGCATACTTGGATTGCTTCTGTATCCTGGCTGTTATAAATAATGCTTCAATAAACATTGGGATGCATATAGCTTTTCAAATTAGTGGGGTTTTTTTTCCCCTTAGGTACATACCCAGTAGTGGAATTACTGAATCATGTAGTAATTCTAGTTTTAATTTTTTTGAGGAAACATCATACTGTTTCCCACAGTGGCTGCCTAAATTTGCATTCCCACCAACAATGCCAGAGCGTTCCTTTTTTTCACATCCTCACGAACACTTGTTATTTCTTGTATTCTAATATTAGACATTCTGACAGGTGTAAAGTGTTATCTCATTGTGGTTTTAATTTGCATTCTCCTGATGATTAGTAATGTTGAGCATCTTTTTATGTAGTTGGCCATCTATGTGTCTTCTTTGGAAAAATATCTATTCAGGTCCTCTGTCCATTTTTAATTTGGGTTCTCTGATTTCTTTTTTCTTTTTTTGGTTTTTGTTGTTATTGTTTGGTGTAGAATTTTAGATGTTTTTATATATTTTGTGTATCAACACCTTATTGGATATATGACTTGCAAATATCTTCTCCCATTCAGTAGGTTGCCATTTTGTCTTATTGATGATTTCCTTCACTGTGCAAAAAGCTTTTTATTTTGATATGGTCCCAGTTTTGTTTTTGTTTCCCTTGCCAGAGGAGTCACATCTAGAAAAATGTTTCTGCGGCCAGTGTCAAAGAAGTTACTGCCTATGGTTTCAGGTTTCACATTTAGATCTTTAATCCATTTTGAGTTTATTTTTGTGTTATAGTATAACAAAGTGGTCCAGTTTCATTCTTTTACATGTGACTGTCCAGTTCTTCCAACACCTTTGTTGAAGAGACTGTCTTTATTGCCTCCTTTGTCAAGAATTAATTGGCTGTAAAACTGTGGGTTTATATCTGGGCTCTCGATTCTGTTCTTTTGATATGTATGTCTGGTTTTGTGCCTATACCATACCGTTTTGATTACTACTACTTAGTAGTATATCTTAAAATCTGGGATTGTGCTACCTCCAGCATTATTTTCCTTTTCAAGATTGTTTTAGTTATTTGGAGTGTTTTGTGGTTCTCTACAGATCTTAGAGGATTATTGTTCTAGTTCTGTGAAAAATGTCAGTATTTTGATATGGATTGCATTAAATCTGTAAACTGCTTTGTGTAGTAAGGACATTTTTACAATATTGGTTCTTCTAGTTCATGGGCATGGAATATATTTTTCATTTACTTATGTCATCTTCAGTTTATTTCATCAATATCTTATAATTTTCAGAGTACAAGTCTTTCACCTCTTCAGTTAAATTTATTCCCAAGTATTTCATTCTCTTTGGTGCACCGGTAAATGGGAAGGATAATGTGTTTTTAATTCCAAATTCCATTCATTACTGGTATATGGCAAAATGGCTGACTTTCGTATATTAATCTAGTATTCTGCAACCTTGCTATAATTGCTTACTAGTTCCAGGACGTTTTGGCCACATCTTTTGCATTTTTATCCTGGAGCAACCATGTCATCTGAGAAAGAAGACACATTTAATTGTTCATTTTTAATCTGTATACCCTTTATTCCTCTTTATTGGCCTATCGCAGTATCTAGGAATTCCAGTACGATGGTGAAAAGCCGTGGCGAGAGGAGTGAGAGTGCCTTGTTTCTGTTTGTTGTGGGAAAGCTTCAAGCTTCTCACCATGAAGTATGATGTTGGTTGTAGGGGTTTTTTTGTCATGTTCTGTATCATCATGAGGAAGCACCCTTCTATTCCTCATTTCTTGAGAGTTGTTAATCATGCATTAGTATTAAGTTTTGTTAATTGCTTTTTCTGCATCAGTTGATATGATCATGCTATTTTTCTTCTTTATTCTGTTGATGTGATATATTGCATTGTTGTTGAATGTTGAAATACCTTGCATACCTCAGAAAATCCACCTGGTCATGGTGTATAATTATTCTTATATACTGTTGCATTTCAGTTGACTGTACTTTGTTGAAAACATCACATGATTTTAATTATTTAACCTCTCTTTATTTCTAAAAAGTTTCACAGTTTAGGCATCGTTATATTGTCATCTTAAACATAGAATGAGAGTGGGCTTTGGAAATAGCAAGTTTTGATGCTTGCTTTATAACCTCAAGATAGTATACTTCTGCTCTTGAAAACTTATTTTTTTCATTGGCAAAATTTTGCCAATTAATAATCACTTGTATATTGCCTATTAGGTGCCAGACACTTTTCTAGGTGATGAAGGTAATAATTAAGACAGACAAAAGTCAGGGCACCTGGGTGGCTCAGATGGTTGAGCGACTGCCTTCAGCTCAGGCCATGATCTCCAGTTCCTGGGATCAAGCCCCACATTGGGCTCCCACTTTGGCGGGAAGTCTGCTTCTCCCATTCTCTCTGCCTCTCCCCCTGCTTGTGCTCTCTCTGTCTCTCTCTCAAATGAATAAATAAAGTCTTTTAAAAAAAAAAACAAAACTCCTTGTCTTCATGAAACTAAAATTCTAGCGAGAGTTAGAACAAGCACTAAACATGCTAACGAAAAAAAATGTATGTTATATAGCATGAAATGTCAAAGTAAAATGATCAATGAAAAAAAAATGATCAATGAAAAGGAATAGGAAATTTGGGGACTGGAATGACTACAGTTTTAGATAGGGACAGAATCAATTTCTTTAGAATGCAATTTGAGTTAAAATACAAAGATGTGAAGGAACAATGTATGCATATGTCTATGAACAATCAAGTATTCCCAAATGAGGAGCCTGGCAAAGGCTGAGGCAGGAACTTGCCCATTCTTTTTGAGTAAAAGCAAGAGAACCATTGTGGCTGGAACTAAGTGCAGCCAATAGAACGTGATATCAGAAAAGAAGGGTGAAGGGTTTGATCTTGTAGTCTTGGAGGTTATGGTAAGCATTTTGCTTTTTACTCTGAGAGAGATGAGCACAGAAGTGACATGACTTTCTGTGTTTTGACAGGATCGCTCTAGCCATTTTTTGAAAATAGACTGGAGAAAAGCAAGTGTGGAACAGAAACACCACTTATTTTCTTTAAGGGAGATGGTGACTTGGGCCGTGTTGACTAGAGTGCAGGTGGTGAGAAGAAGGTAAATTCTGGGTAATTTTGATGCCTGAGCCAAAAGGATTTGTTGATCAATTTGATGTGAATTGGAGAAAAAGAGGAGTCAAGGATAACTACCAAGCTTTTGGTCCGAACAAATCAAAGGACAAAATTAGTAGTACCTATTGCACAGGGTTAGAAACATTCAGTGAGAAGAGGTACTTCTTTCCTTACTCTAAACCCCTTCGGATGTGTGTATTCATTGACAGTTTTTACTATGTAGGGAATTTTAAAAGGTTCACCACTAGTTTTTATTTATTTTTATGTCCTTTGTCAAAGAAAGGATTGGACAACCAAGTAGGTAGAGTTTGATGAGAGCTGAAGTTAAAGAAAGAGCTTGCGTTTAAAATGCAGATTTAGCAGATGGATGCTGAGTGCCTACTTCAGTTTGGAATTGTGCTAGACATGTTGATGTGTTATCTCATTTAATCCTCACAAAATTCTCTTTGAAGTTGGTATTATAATCCTTACTTCGTAGCAGGGAACTGAGATTTAAAGAGGTTACATGATTTATCCAATGTCACAGAAAAACAGAACTATGATTTAAACAAAGTAGTGTTTTATTCCACCACCTGTCTTTGTGAAATCCAAATCTATTTATCTCTCATAGCCCATTTTAAGAAACACAGATTGATTGGCGTGAGGAGAACACTTTTGTTCTACATTTCCATCTGGGTTACTTTATAATTTTTCTTTTGTAACAATGCTGAACGAAGTATATGGTTTTCCAAATTTTTTGCTATCTCTAGTCTTTTGCATTTCCTGTTTCTTCTCTATGGAATGCCTTCTCTTTATGCACCAGGAAAATTTCTGTACCTCCTTCAAATTTCAGCTTAGGGAATTTATTTTTCTGTAAGCTTGTTTCTTTAATTCCCCCAAGTGGAATTAAGAGTTCATATGCCTAGTTTCCTGTTTCATCCTACCCAAGAGCAGCACTAGTGTTTGACATATTGCACGATGGTGGAATACCTCTATCTTCCACATGGATGTGAGCTTGCTGAGGGCAGGAATTTTGTCTTATTGTCTGAATTTCCAGGACTGACTCACTTCTAAGCAAACAGACTCTCAGTAAGAGCATATTGATGCAGAAATGGAAGAACTCAAAATTTACACAGTGTATATGAAACTGCATCACAAAAGCTTTCCTTGAACCTTAAGCCTGAGCATGAAAAATGATCTTGTGTCCTGATGTTACCTGGTCTGCAAGTAGAGTCACTCTGAAATAGTTGAGTCTACACTTCAAGATCTTCCTTGAAGGGGACATTACTTTCTCCCAGGGATTAGGAAACATTAAAACACCTTAAGATAGATTGATTCTGATCCTTCTCTCTGCTCCCACTCATCCCTTTGGAAATTTTCCCTGTTGCACCATGGGGTGGCATTATGAGAAGTCTGGTGCTCTCTGCTTTGAGAAATCAGTCTGCACTGAGGCACTCCTCCAAGGGGCACTGCACTTTGCTATTCTGTCTGAGGGTTGCATCTGACAGTAAATACTTCTGATATTTCAAAACCCACTCGCTGAGGTGACAGATTTGTCATGGGGAACTTCACTGTAAAGAGCTGCTAGTTGTTGTTGTTGTTTTGTTGTTGTTGTTGTTGTTTGACAAATGTGTAGAGTATATTAACTTTTCCAGTTCTAATTTATGGTGTAATAAAACCCATTATGCCCTCGCCCTTTTAGGAGAGTAGAAGCAAAGGGGTCCTCTTGCTACCTATTGATAAATCCTGCCAAATTCTTACCATGAGCAGAAGTGATATCAAATTTAAGAGTAGAGTGGAAGAAATGACACCAAGTTCAGGACAATGAGATGAGAGACTATTCCTAAGATTTGATGCAAAGACTTGGCAGGCCCCATATTTCTCCAGTTGCAATTTATGCCTTCAGGTTGTCACTTTATCATGGCTAATGTTTTGTTTGTCACATGCACACACAAACCTGCAGGTGATAGAGGCCCCAGTCTGAGGCCTGAAGGAAATGCAAGGGTGGTAATTATGCCTCTGATTCTGCCTCTACATCCCTGTTGAAAATTTGCATGTAGGAAATACATAATGGGATATTTCAGTTTGGGGCTTTGAGGAACAAAAACATATATTGGGCAAGTTTGTCTGTGGGTTGATGAACCAAACAATTTGCAAGGATATGTTAAAAGAAGGCTCCTAGCAACAGGAAAAAAAAATCTCCTATAGAATTAAAAACATATTTTTTCATCAGTGCAAACACCAAACCTTCTTGGATGCTTATTAATAAATTATTTTGAATGGAATGAATTAGAAAAGGATATAATTGTTAATGACAAGAATGATAGCTAACATTTGTGAAGCAATTGAGCATTTATCAATTATCAGGTACCTCACATTTGTTAAGTACTTGCACTTAGACTAAAGAAGGTCATTTTATTTGTTCTTTTAAAGATTTTATGTATTTATTTGAGAGACAATGAGAGGGAGAGAGAGCATGAGAGGGGAGAGGATCATAAGGAGAGGCAGACTCCCTGATGAGCAGGGAGCCCAATGTGGGACTCAACCCCGGGACTCCAGGATCATGACCTGAGCCAAAGGCAGTCACCCAGCCAGCTGAGATACTCAGGTGCCTCAGAAGGTCATTTTATATCTTACCTTAATCAGTCCTCACAATAAGCCCATGTGGTAGTGTTTAATCTTCATTTTACAGAGGAACAGACTGAAATACAGAGAGGTAAAATTATCTTCTAAAAGTCACACACAGTGGGTAAAAGAATGGACAATCATATTACCCTCATCCAAGTCAATTTCTTTTTTTTTTAAATCATTAATTTAATTTTATTTTTTCAGTGCTCCAAGATTCATTATTCATGTACCACACCCAGTGCTCCATGCAATACGTTCCCTCCTCAATACCCACCACCAGGCTCACCCAACCCCCAACCCCCTCCCCTCCAAAACCCTCAGTTTGTTGCTCAGAGTCCACAGTCTCTCTTGGTTCAACTCCCCCGCTGATTTCCCCCAATTCACCCTTCCTTTCCTTCTCAGAATTTTCTCTATGCTTTTCATTATGCTCCACACATAAGTGAAACCATATGATAATTGAGACTCTCTGCTTGACTTATTTCACTCAGCATAATCTCTTCAAGTCCCGTCCATGTTGATACAAAAGTTGGGTATTCATCCTTTCTGATGGAGGCATAATACTCCATTGTATATGTAGACCATATCTTTTTTTTCCATTCATCTATCGAAGGGCATCTTGGCTCCTTCCACAGTTTGGCAATTGTGGACATTGCTGCTATGAACACTGGGGTACAGATAGCCCTTCTTTGTACTACATCTGCATCTTTGGGGTAAATATCCAGGAGTGCAAAGGCAATGTCATAGGGTAGCTCTATTTTTAATTTCTTGAGGAATCTCCACACTGTTTTCCAAAGTGGCTGCACCAACTTGCATTCCCACCAACAGTGGAAGAGGGTTCCTCTTTCTCCACATCCTCTTCAGCATTTGTTGTTTACTGTCTTGTTGATTTTGGCCTTTCTAACTGGTGTAAGGTGGTATCTCAGTGTGGTTTTGATTTGATTTGAATCAATTTTTTTGAGTGAGGCTTGTATGGCTATGTATTTCCCCCTTAGGACCCCCTTAGGTTTTGGACCAATGTGTCTTCATTCTCATTGGTTTCCATGAATTGTTTTAAGCTCTCCTTTGATTTCCTGGTTGATCCAAACATTCTTGAGCAGGTTCGTCTTTAGCCTCCAAGTATTTTAATTCCTTCCAAACTTTTTCTTGTGGTTGAGTTCCAGTTTCAAAGCTGTGGTTTGAAAATATGCAGGGAATCATCTCAGTCTTTTGGTTTCAGTTGAGTCCTGATTTATGACCCGGTATGTAGTCTGTTCTAGAGAAAGTTCCATGTGCGCTCAAGAAGAGTGAGTATTCTGTTGTTTTAGGGTGAAATGTTCTGTATATATCTCATGAGGTCCATTTGGTCCAATGTGTTATTCAAAGCTCTTGTTTCTTTATTGATTTTCAATTTGGATGATCTCTGTTACTCATTAAAATGACTAGGAAATGGGACACCCAACAGAGGAAAAACCCAGAGACTGCACTCTCTCCCTCAGAACTATTGGATATGGACATAAACAGTATGTCAGAAAGGGAATTCAGGGTAACAGTTATCCAGGCAACGGCTAGGATGGAGAAAAACATTAATAACAACATAGAATCTCCAAAGGCAGAGTTGAGAACCAGTATGGCTGATGTTAAAAATGCTATCAATGAGATTCAGTCTAATCTAAATCATCTAACAGCTAGGGTAACAGAGAGGATAGAATTAGTGATCTAGAGGAAAAGATGGTAGAGAAGAACGGTCAGAAGGAGGGCTGGAACAAACTGCTTAGGAACCATGAGAACAGACTTAGGAAAATAAATGATGCCATAAAATGTTCCAGCATCAGAATTATTGGAATCCATAGGGGGTGGAGAAAGACAGAAATCTAGAAGATATAGCTGAACAAATTCTAGATGAAAATTTCCCCAGTCTGGGGAATGGAACAAGTGTTTGCGTCCTAGAGCCAGAAAGGACACCTCCCAAGATCAGCGAGTCTAGAAGGATACCCAGACACATAATTATAAAATTTGCAAATTATAATTTTAGACAAGAGGTCTTGAGGGCAGCTAGGGGGAAGAGATTCCTTATTTACAGAGGAAGATCCATCAGAATAACATCAGACCTGTCCACAGAAACCTGGCACCCCAAAAAGGGATGGCATGATATATTCAGGGCACTAAATGAGAAGAACATGCAGCCAAGAATACTTTATCCAGCAAGGCTGACATCCAAAATGGATGGAGAGATGAAACAAGCTTCCAAGACCAGCAAGGTTTAAAAGAGTATGTGACCACGAAGCCAGCACTACAAGAAATATTAAGGGGGGGTTCTATAAAAGAAGAAAGAACACATGAGTGACACAGAACAGAAACTTACAATCTGTGGAAACAAGGAATTCACAGGAAACATGATGTCAATAAAAACTTATCTTTCAGTAATCACTCTCAATGTGAATGGCCTAAATCCTCCCATAAGATGGCACAGGGTTGCAGAGTGGATAAAACGACAGGACACATCCATATGCTGTCTATAAGAGACATATTTGGAACCTAAAGATACATCCAGACTGAAAGTGAAGGGATGGAGAACCATCTTTTCATGCCAGCGGGCCTCAAAAGAAAACTGGGGTAATGGTTCTCATATCAGATAAATTAGATTTTAAGCTAAAGACTATAGTCAGAGATACAGAAGGACACTACATCATTCTTAAAGGGTCTGTTCTCCAAGAAAATCTAATAATTGTAAATATTTATGCCCCGGTATAGGAGCAGCCAACTACATAAGCCGACTGTTAATCAAAATAAAAAGTCATATTGATATGAATACATTAATTGTAGAAGATCTTAACACGCCACTCCAAGTCAATTTCTGTCACTGACAGCTTGTTCTAATCTCAAAATATTGTTAAGAAGTTGAATTATCTTTTTAATTTTTAAAATTATTTTATTGATTTGAAAAAATAATGTATGGTTATTATTAATGGTCAAACCACTTAAATATAGAGAGAAAGAAAGTAGCCTCATCTGAAATCCACCATCCAGATATAACCAGTTAATGTTTGGGTGAGCATTTCATTAAACATTTCTCTATGGATATATACAAAAATAGGCACAAGATTTTATATAAATGGAATAATATCAAACATACTGTTCTAAAACCTGTTTTATGTTTCACTCAGCAATATGTCATGGGCATCTTTCCATGTCAATAAATATAGATTTGCATCATCATTTTTAATTGCACCATAATTAGAAATCACAATATTTTAGAGAGGAAAAAAATGTCAGACACTCTACTCCAACATTCTGTCCAGTGTGGAAATACTCTGTATGACTTTCCTAGCTAAAAATCATGCAGATTTTTTTGCATATTGTCATCCAAAGATGATAGTTCTAATAGTATGGAAATTAAGCCAAACTTCCCCTCTCTATAGCTTTCCCATGCTAAAATATATGTCTGTATTATTAAACCCAACTGTCATTTCTGCTTTTTCCCTTCTCATTCCTTTTCTCTTGTCAAAGCTAAACATTCCTAACTCTTCCTCATGAGTCAGAATTTATAAACCTTCACTAACCTGTATATCCTTTTTGATAACTCAGATGAGTTAATGAACTGAGCACAGTTCTTCATTTGTGGTATGACCAGCACAGAATATAGTGATGGTTTGCAGTCCAGTGATTTAGACACCTTCCTTTTCCCAGTGAATGCTTTATAGAGATGAACCAAGTGGATGGGATCCAATTATGCAGAACTGGAGTTAGTTCTATGAATGTGCATGGACTCTGTTTCAGAAAGCCTTCAGAGAATAAATAAAATACCTTTTTAAAAAAAATTTCTTCACATGTAAAGGCAGTAAGGTGAAATAAAAGACATTTGAATGTTCTTATTTACTGAAAACTCAATCTTCTGCAATAGAGGAAAAAAGCTAAAGATGTCATGGAAACCTACATGGAAGTTGACCAGAAAACATTCAATACTACTTAACCCAATATTTTTATTATGTGAAATAATAGACTCAAATGTTTGTAAAATCTTTCCCAATGGCATATGCTAAGGAAGAGGGAAGATTGTGTCTCCTGGAACATGTATGCAAAATAGTGCTACCAGCAAGTTAATATAATGGTGAAAACTTTCACTGAACACTTGATCAGTTAGCTTTTATGGAGAGAGATAGACCAAATTTGAGTGACTGCTACACAGTCAGGGGCCATGTTCCCTTCTCAGAACCCGTATGAAAACTTGCTGTTTAGTTTTATTATCTTGAAGACAGCTGAGAGTGGTTTGACTAATTAAAATGCTAATTGGAAACTCACCATTCATCAGAAGAAACTGCAATGAGTCAATTTCCTTTTGTTGTTTTTCTCTTTCTTCTTCTACTACTACTACTATAACTGTTTTCTCTGGTAATCACAGATGTTGAGGTTGTAAACTCATTGTGTGCCCTATATGTAAAGAATCTTCTATTCATGCCAAATTTTTTCCTCCTCTCTTTTTTTTGATCGTCTACTTGAATTAACTTTCCCTAATGAGACGGAGATTCGTAGGGTATGTCTGTAATTTACTAGCTGTGAAATTAGTTAGTCTGGATAATTCATCCCATGGGTGACAAGGATGAGATCACGGAGTAAGCCACCAGGTGAGGATGGAGAATGTAGAGAATGACTCTTCTGCTATTGCATCACGGGCTGCATGTGGGAGGTATGAGGAGAATGCACATGATAAGCCCAGGCTCTAGGTAACCCCAGTTTATCACCAGCCTACCTTCATTCCCAACTTTATTTGGAACTTAGCTGGGTTAGTCTTGTTACTTACAGTATGAAACCACCAGATACCAGTATTGGTGCTCAGCTGTAATGAAACTTCCTTCATGGTCAAACCATAAAACCCAGCTTTGAGAAAGACCTAGACAAGTAGTAGGGAAGTAGTGTATGTGAATTACTGAACATTTCTTTTTGCTGAGTAGGAGCTGGTGAAGACCATTGTCTTAACTCTTTCCCCTGGACCTCTGTATAAGAATTTTGAGACTGCATCATTACTGAATTAGCCATGTTTTATTCCAAGAAGTTCTAAATAAATATTCCTTGAGATATGTGAATAAAGTGGTAAAATTTGTTAAGTAAATGCATTTATAAAATGCTACCTTTAATTACACATCTACTACAGGGATTCTCAACTTTTATAATATGCTCATGTTTTGCAAGTTTCCAATATGGGATAAAGGTATGCATTATTTTCAACATTAGTTAGTCATATTATGAGAGGAAATAATTTCTCAAGGATACTATTTGTAAATACTGACTGCTAGAATCTTCCTGCATTGCAAGTGATGAGCTAAGGATATAAAATTATTATACGACCACCAACAAACTCAATACTGCCTTCAGTTTAATGACAAAGTTATCCTATTCTCCAACCCATGTTCTGGTAAAACATTTGTGAAACATCGTGTGCAACATTAAAAAAGATAAGACCATTAATAGGAATGGGAACTGAGTTAAAATAAAATATTGGGGGCAACAGAAGGACTAACACTAAGATGTTCATCCTTATTTTGCATAACTTGGAACTCAGGAATGCTGCAAGATGAACTAACAATCACAGGTGTCTGGGGCAAAATATTATGGTAGAGACATATGATAGACTGCCTAAGGCCCAGATAGAAAAGCTAAAGATTTGTTGGGAAATTAGGATATTCAGTAACACCTATCTATATGGAGGAATTTAGGAAGCTGCATGCATACTGAGGGAAATGTACACTCAAAAAACTGAGCAGACCCTAAGATGTCGCCTTGGACTAATTCCTAGGCTAAGTGGAAGCCACGGGCTAAGTGTTAGAATGGTCAGGAGAGTTAATTAGAAAAGACTGGGAGAGGTATTTTATCTTGTTTGTTTTTTGTTTGTTTGTTTATTGTGGGTTTTTTTGTTTGTTTGTTTCTGTTTTTGATTTTAGGAAATCTCTAAAATTATTAGCTTAACATGACCTGAAAGAACAGAGACTTCAGTGACTACACATTAAAAGGAATACAGTCCTTGTAAAAAAAAAAAAAATAGTTTGGGAGAGTCACTAAATAATGGGTTGCTGTAGCCTTTCACAGTCAAAAAAAGAAAGGAGGGAGGTAGGAGTAGAAGGAAAGGAGGAAGGGAAGGAGAGAGGGAGGGAGGGAGGAAACTCAGGGAAAATGTATCTGATTTCCAGAGTTACCACTTTATAATCTTCAAATGTTCAATTTTCAGAAAAATCCCCCCAAACACAAAGCATTAAAAAGAAAAGAAGCAGAAATGTATGACCCATTAAAAAAAAAAATAAATTGACTGAAACCATTGCTAAGAAAACTGAAGACAGGGGGCTTACTAGACAAAGAAACTGCTGTGATAAGTATGCTCAAAGATCTGAGGAAAACGTAGACATAGGAAATCAGGAAAACTGTTTAAAAAATAAAAATGTCAATAAAGAGATAAGGAGATACCAAGGATTCAGCAAAGGCAGTGCTCAGAGCAAAATATAAACCTATAAATGCTTATCTTAAAAAGTAGTAAAGGTCGGGTGCCAGGGTGGCTCAGTTGGTTAAACATCTGACTCTTGATCTCAGCTCAGGTCTTGATCTCAGGGTCATGAGTTCAAGTGCCTCATTGAGTGCCCAGCATGGAGCCCACTTTAAAAAATAATAATAATAATAATGATAAAGGCCTCAATCAGCTACCTTAGATGAAGTGAACAAATTTCTAGACAGATGCAAATGATCAAACCTGACTGTAGCAGAAATAGAAAATATTAACAGATTTATAATAACTAAAGGGATTAAATCAGTATTTGAAACCTCATAACAAAGAAAAGTCCATGACCAGATAGCTTCAGTGGCAAATTAGACCAAAAGTAATAGTTAATACCAAACCTTTCCAAAAGCAAAATAAAAAGGAGAACACTTCCTCATTATAAGACGAACATTGCTCTAATACTACAAAGCTAGATGAAAATATCACAAGAAATGGAAAGTACAAATCAATATCTCTTACTAATATAGATGAAAAATTCTCAACAAAATACTACCAAACTATTTCCAACAGCATATCTAAAGAATTATCTACCATAACCAAGTTGGATTTATTGCAGGAATGCAAAAATGATTTAATATAAGAAAATAAATTGACATAATAGCATCACATAAAGAGAAAGAAGGAAAATATATATGATCATCTCAATTAATGGATAAAGATACTTGACAAAATCAAACTTTTTTTCATGCTATAAATACTCTGAAAACTAAGAATATAAGGACACTTCCTCAACATGATAAAGGACATTTTTTATAAGCCCATGTATAACCCTATTTTCAGTGGTGAAAGATTGGAAATATTTCCCCTAAGATCAGGAATAAGGCAAGGATGTCCACTTTATCACTGCTACATAGTATTGTACTAGAAATTCTATACAAAGCAGTTAAGCAAGAAAAAGAAATAAAAGGTATCCAGGGTGGAGATAAAGAAGTAAAACTATATTTATAGAAGACATGATTCTATGTTTGGAAAATTCCATATAATTCACAAGAAAATTATTAGACCTAATAAACAAATTCAATAGACTTTTAGGGTAAAAGATCAACATGCATAAATCAATTGTGTTTAGGAATGAACAATCCAAAAAAGAAATTATGTAACAAATTCCATTTACAGTAACATGAAAAAGAATCAAGTGCCTAGAAATAAATTTAACCAAAATGGTGAAAAGACTTTTGTACTAAAAACTATGAAACACTGCTGAAGGAAATTAAAGAAGACCTAAATGAAAGTAAATATATCTGTGTTCGTGTTTAGGAAGCCTTAATATTGTTAATATGTCAAAACTATCCAAAGTGATCTATAGATTTAATGCAATTCATTTCAAGTTCCCAACAGCTATTTTTGCAAAAATGAAAAATCTGCTCTTCAAATAAATATGAGGGCCTCAAAAATCCACAACAATCCAAAAGGAAGAACAAAAATTGAAGGACTCATACATTGCAATTTCAAGCATATTTCAGTTATAATAATCAAAACACTATGGCACTGACATAAGGATAAACATATAAACTGATGATAATTTTATGTGTCAATTTGGGCCATGTGGTACTCAGAAATTTGGTCAAATATTATTCCATGTGATTTCATGAGGATGTCACTTGGTGACATTGACATTTAAATAAGTACAATGAGTAAAGTAGATTGCCTTCCTAATGTGGGTAGGCTCATCAAATTAGTGAAAGGCCTGGACAGGGGAAAAAAAAAAAGCCTGACCCTCCACCAAATAAGAGGGAATTCCTCCTGTCTGAATGCCTTCAAACTCAGACATTGTTTTCTTCCTGCCTTCTTGAAATATCAGCTCCTCCTGGGTGTTGAGCCTGCCTTCCTTCAGACAGAAACAGCATTGACTTTTCTGGTTTTAAGGTCTTTGGATTTGGACTAGAACTACACCTTCAAGTGTCCTCAGTCTCCAGCTTGCTAACTGAAGATCTTTGCATCTAGGCTCCATAATTACATGAACCAGTTGCTATCAATTCTTTTTTTCTGCAATACCCTGGTTTTGGTATGGAGGGAGGAATAGGATTTTAAGTTTTCTGAATTGGTTCTTGGGTTTCTAGATTTCCTCTGTAATGTGATTGATTTAAAGATGTTAATGATTCTATTTCCAGTAGTAAAGAGAGTACTAGTAGTCCATTATATGATTTGGTAATAGGGTTATTCAAAACGTCACCACTGGATGCTTCTTGTCAACCACTTAAAAGAAGCAAGGACGTGGATGACTATGTATACATCAAAAACAAACAAACAAAAACTATATGTATATAATTTTTAAACTAACAAATATGATGAGATTGGTTGGTTACTTCTAATACTATTGTTGGACAAAGTAAAGGTATGAAGAGCTGAGCCCAGAGATTCAAATTCACAGCTCAAGTGTCACATAAATTACCTGAAGGCTGCTATGTGTGCCCTAAAGGAGACACTTATCTCCTGTAGCTGCAGAACTGAGATTGCTGATGTTCAAACAGAATCTCATCTTCAAACTAGCTGAATTCAACAGATACTGTTGCAGAGGTTGTCTCCTATTAAAGTGAGGGCATTGACTGTGAAGGATGCACTCTTAAAAGTTAGAATGGAGATATGTGGAAAAAGACTGTGATGAACTGGAGACATTGATCTCCTAAATTTTGATGATTCTTCTTTGTCAGTGGAAGCATCCTCTCTACTCTCAGTGGAAGGGGACTTTCCAACTCAGAGGATTAACTCTACATTACTTAAGAAAATTGTAAAGACCTCCCTTGAGGCAGTTACTGTACAAGAAAATGATGATTCTCCTCAGAACCCATCCAACCATTTTTCTTGGCTTCTAGACCTATAACTAAACTCGAGTTCCATCAGACCCCTAAAAGTGAGGTACAAGGTTTGACCCATGAAGAGGTTTCCTACACTCCAGAAGAACTACCTCAGTTTTCTAATTTATTTAGACAGAAACCTGGGGATAGATTCTGATGGTGTGGGATAATGGTAGAAGGTATATAAAGTTAGTTCTTGATATAGGCTCACTAAGCATTTAATATTACCTTTTGAGAACTTAGAAAAGGTTCTCACAGTTTGTCAGTTGACTGAAACCTGGATCAAAAAGGATCCCACAGTGAGTGAACTGGTAAAGTTGGATCTGCCTTGATTTAATGCAGAGGAAGGGAATAAAAGATTTAGAGAGATGGGAGTATTCGAGCAGATTTGTCATTTAAGACCTACTCACCCATGATGGGAGGGTACAGAAGACATACCTTTCAACTTGACTGTGAGAAGTAAATTTGTAAGATCTTATAGTGGGAGATATGATCACTGACTTGGGAAATCTAAATGTAATGGGTGTAATTGGATCATTGGCGAGGGTAAGCGTGGCATCAACTCAACCACCAAAAGTAAGGTGGATCTGGTTACTTTGATGGACAGCAGGGTCAAGGCATTGATCAGAATAATCTGACTTTTTTAGACCTACAATGTTGGCTCATTGATCATGGTATTCCTAGAAGTGAAATAGATAGAAAACTACTAAATTCTTACTTGATATGTTTAAACAGAAGAGTTCTAGGTCAAGTGAACAGAAGTATAATCTGAATGACAAAAATCATAAAAGCAGAGTCATAGGCCCTTAAATAATTCCTGGACTTGAACCTGTTTATAGACCTAGAATCACTTAGATCAAAAGGAGGCTACCTTCTTTTGGTACCATCACTAACTTGAATAATGTAGAGGTGGTGATTCTCATCACATTCCTATTCAAGTTGTTTATTTCGCCTGTGCATAAGACAGATGGATTTTGGAAAATTACAATGGGTTATTGTTAAATTAACCACATGGTGACTCTAATTGCAGGTGCTGCAGATGTGGTTTCATTGTATGAACAAATTGTCACATTCTTTAGGACCTGGTATGCAGTTATTGATCTGGCAAATGCTTTCTTCTCTGTATCTCTTAATGACCAGCAGAAGCAGTTTGCTTCCTGCTGACATAAAACCCCTTCACTACTTACCTCAGCTTTCCATCCCCGTGTCATAATATAGTTTGTAGGGATATTGATTGCCTTTCTGTTATACAATTATCACGCTGATCCATTACATTGATGGGATTATGTTGACTGGACATAGTGAGCAAGAAGTAGCAACTACTCTAGACTTTTTGCTAAGATATTTGTGTGTCTGGAGGTGGCAAGTATATTTGACAAAAGTTCAGGGGTCTTCTACCTCACTGACATTTCTGTGGGCCTGGTGGTATGGGGCATGACAAAATATTCTCTCTAAGGTGAAGGATAAGATGTTGCATATGGCCTCTCCTAGAACCAAAAAAAGAGGCCCAGTATCTATGGACCCCTTCAGATTTTGGAGGGAACATATTTCTCACTTGGAAGTGATAACTCTGGTCCATTTACCAAGTGAAAAATTGGTTTTACATGGGGCCCAGAACAAGAGAACGCTTACCAACAAGTCCAGGACACTTTGAAAACTTCTCTTCCAGTTAGACGTACGTACCAGCAAATCCAGTGGTATTCACAGTGTCAGTGGCAGACAGAGATGCTCTTTGGAGCCTTTGACAGGACCCTATAGGTGAATCACAGTGCTGGCCCATTATGTTTTAGAGCAAAACTCTGCCATCTTTTGTAGATAACTACATTTAACCCTTGAACAACAGAGAGTTTAGGGATTCCAGCCTTCCCTGAAGTTGAAAATCTATGTATAACTTTTGGCTCTCCAAAAACTTAACTATTCATCACCTACTGTTGACTAGAGGCTTTACTGATAACATAGTTGATTAACACATATTTTGTATGTTATATGTACTCTATACTGTATTCCTATAATAAAGTAAGCTAGAGAAAATAAAACATTATTAAGAAAATTATAAGGAAAATACATTTATAGCACTATACTGTTTTTTATAAAAAGATACCTATATATAAGTGTACTTGTGCCTTCAAGTCTGTGTTGTTTGTTAAGGATCAACTATACTCACCTTTTGAAAAACAGCTCTTGGCCTGAATACTGGGCCTTAGTAGAGACTAAATGCTTAAATGTGGGCCATCAAGTTATACTACCTGAGCTGCCCATCACTTGATGAGTGTTATTTGACCCACCAAACCATAAACTTGGTGTGTACAGCAGCACTCAGTCATTAAATGGAAGGGTAATATACTTGATTGGGCCAAAGCAGTCCTTGAAGGCATAAGTAAGTTACACAAAGAAGTGGCCCAAATGTTCATAGTCCCTCGACTCTGCCACACTATTTTCTCCCAGCCTGCACCTATGGCCTCAAGGTAAGTTCTCTACAATCAGTATGTAGAAGAAAAGACTCAGGCCTCGTTTACAGAGATTCCTGCACTATATACAGGTGTCATCTGAGAGTAGACAGCTGTCACCTCTCTCTAGGACATCCCTGAAGAACAGCGGTGAAAGGAAATCCCCTCAGTGGTCAGATATTTAAGCAGAACAACCTGGTCTTTAATTTTCTTGAAAGGAGAGATGGCCAGATATGTGATTATATGCCAGTTCATGGATGGTGGTCAGTGGCTTGGCTAGATAATCCAAAATTTGGATGATTGGAGAATTGGTGACAAGGAAATTTGGGGAAGAGGTATATGGATAGACCTCTCTGGAAAAAAAATTATGAAGATATTTTTGTTTTATGTTGAATGTTCACCAAAGGGTAACCTTAGCAGAGGAAGATTTTGATTATCAGTTAGGATGACCCATTCTATGGGTACTAGCCAGCTTTTTTTCATGGCCTCTTTTGTCATCCTCACCCAGTGGGCTCATGAACAAAGTGCCATGTGACAGGAATGGAGGTATAATTGAACTCATAAACTTGGACTTCCATTCATCAAGGCCTTCTTCAGTAGGGCAACTGCTGAGTGTTGAGTCTAACAGTAGGAGAGACCAAAACTGAGTTCCCAATATGGCATCTTTCCCTAGGGTGATCAGACAACTAGCTACCTGGCGGCAGGTTTAATACACTAGAGCCCTTCCATCATGGAATGGTCAGTGTTCTGTCCTTACTGAATGAGATACTTAATTTGGATGTGGATTTGCCTTCCCAGCATGCAGTGCTTCTGCCTACCTATTATCTGTGGACTACAGACTATCTTAGCCACCACGATGGTTTCCTACTGAGCATTGCTTCTAATAAAAAAAAAAACTCAGTTCACAGAAAATATACTGTGGCAATGTGCCTGTGCTCATGGAATTCACTGCTCTTACCATGTTCCCCACTATCCTGATAGAAGGATGTAATGGCCTTTTGAAGACTTAATTACAATGCCAGTTGGGTAGTAATACCTTGTAGAGCTGGGGCAAGTTTCTTCAGAAGGCTGTGTATGCTCCAAATCAGTGTCCCATATATGGTGCCGTTTCTCCTGTAGCCTTCACCACAATTAAAAACTTTTGTACATCAGTGATACAAGCAAGATAATTAAGAGCCCACAGAATAAGAAAAAGTTTTTGCACATCTCTTAAGGGTCTAGTATCCAGAATATCTATATAAAAAACTCTTACAACTCAACAACAATAAATTAATCAACTCAATTCAAAAAACAGGTAAAGAACTTGAATAGACATTTCTCCGATGAAGATACACCAATGACTGATAAACACATGAAAAGATGCTCAACATCACTATTCATTAGGGAAATGCAATGTCAGAGTACAATGAGATACTACTTTACACCTACTGGAATGGCAACAATGACAGTATTGATGCAAATGTGGAGAAATTGGATCCCTTGTACATTTCTGGGGGAATATAAATAGTGCAGCCACTTTGTTTTTTGCTTTATTATGATTTTTAGTGCAGCCTCTTTGGAAAAGAGTTTTGTTACTCCTCAAAAAGCTAAATACAGAATTGCCATATGACTCAGCAATTCCACTTTTAGGTATACAGCAGAAAGAATGGAAAACATTTACCTATATGCCAGTGTTAATTTGTGCATTATTTTCAATAACCAAAAGAGGGAAACAACTTAAGTGTCCATCAGTAGATCAATGGATAAGCAAAATATGGTATATCTATATAATGGAAATTTATACAGCCATATAATTGAATGAATTTCTGATACATGCTACATGTGGATGAATCTTGAAAACATTGTACAAAGTGAAAGAGGCAGAAACAAAATAACACAAAATTGTATGATTCCATTTATGTGAAATATTTAGAATAGGGAAGTTCACAGAGATGGAAAAATATATTTAAGCTTACCAGGAAGGGAGGAATGAGAAGTTATTACTCAGTAGATACAGAGTTTTCCTGTTTGGAGTGATGAAGAAGTTTTGGAAATACATAGTGGTGATGGTTTCATGACATTGTGATTTACACCCTTAAAAATGGTCAAGATGGCAAAATTATGTTATATGTACTTGCCAAAATAAAATGTAAAATAATAATGATAATAATAAATGTTGATGAAGAAGTTTTGGAAATACATAGTGGTGATGGTTTCATGACATTGTGATTTGCACCCTTAAAAATGGTCAAGATGGCGAAATTATGTTATATGTACTTGCCAAAATAAAATGTAAAATAATAATGATAATAATAAATGTTTTAATATTAATCAGTTGTAACAAATGCACCACTTCAATATAAGATGTTAATAATAGGGGGTTAAAAACTAAAAGAGACATCATCAGGCTGTAGACTGATAGCTTAGGGCAAGAAAAAATATTAGGGGGATCTGGGGGAAAGGAGTATATGGGAGCTGTCTGTATTTTCTGCTCATTTTTCTGTAAGTCTAAAACTTCTCTAACAATTACAATCTGTTAATATAATATTCAGTTAGATAGAGTTTTTATTTTTTCCCAAATAGTTTCATTTTATTTTTCAGTGTTACAAGATTAATTGTTCATGCACCACACCCAGTGCTCCATGCAATACGTGCCCTCCTCAATACCCACCACCAGGCTCACCCTTTTTAAATCTTAGATATACTAATCCTGAGTCTCAACCAAATGAAATCAAATTTGGCAAAGTAATAATTTTATCCCAAATACTTAGCTAATAGTATGGGGATTGTTAGGATATAGACAATGTTTATGTTAAAAAGGTTAGATTTGATATGTTTCTCACTCTTGTTCTAGTCTCAGATCCATGTATTTGTTATGCCTCTTCTTAAGTCAATTTATAATGGTAAAACCAACTGATTATTATTATGCTTCATGCTTGAGATTTAGGTAAATTATTCCAAAGCTAAATTTATCATATTGCTTATGATAGAGAATTTTAAAATAAGAAAATTTCTATACTTCCAAGCATCCATTAATATATTCCAGATTCACTTGATTTTTGGACCCTATCACCTGCTGCCCCACCCCTTATCCCCATATACACATACACATCTTATTTACAGTACATATGCTTACGTGCTAGAGTGTAGCTGAGTGATTTGGCCTCAAAGTTGTTCTTAGAAAATAATTTTAGTGATGTGTGGTTACTGTGTTAATGGAGTATGCGGACCCAAAAGACGGTTCGGATAATTAAGCTCAAACAATTAATTGAATGATTGAACGATAGTCCATCATTCCCAAAGATGTATATGTACATTTATTGTATGTATCTTACAAATATTCGATTATTTAAAATAATGGTGTTATTTCAGGGGTTATGGAACTGTTTAAGATTCTAAAATCCACAATATACATATGTATATAAAGTATATATGTATATGTATATGTATATGCACACATATATAGAGAGACAGGCATTGTGTGTGTGTGTTTGTGTGTGTGTGTGTATCCAATATAGTCTCTCTCTGTTTCTGTCTCCATCTCTCCCTTTCTATTTCAATTATTTAATCCATGAAAAGAGCTTGGTACATAGTAAGTACATTATAAATGTTAGCTAATTTTATTAGCTATTATGTAATAGTGCTCAGTTCAAGACCATTAAATATTTTTATCAGTGTTCTATAGTCAGATTCTAGTTTGTTTCTCTCTTATTTTTTTAAAGATTTTATTTATTTATTAGAGAGAGAGAAATACCTAGAGGGAGAAGGAGAAGCAGACTCCCTGCTGAGTGGAGAGCCTAAAGTAGGGCTTGATCCCAGGACCCCGAGATCATGACCAAAGCCAAAGACAGATGCTTAACCAACTGAGCCACCCAGGCATCCCATATTTCTCTCTTAAATATAATATACAGAAATAAATTGAAGCATCAAGATGTGGTTTGAAGAGTCAGAATAGAGTAATTATATCACCTTCTCATTCTGAATTACACACACACATAATATATTCGTAGCTTCATATATGTATCTATGTATATATCTATATCTTCTATTTATCACATATATACAGATACATATATGTTTACATACATATACATATATATTTACATATATGTTAACACCAAATAGAAATATATATATGATGTGGCATGTAATATTTTATTAAAAGATCTAGATAGTCTATGGTATTCAGATTAAGAACCCTTGACTAATAGAGAATGGGTCCATCCTTTGAAGGGTGATGAAATTCTAGTCACTGAATATGTTCATTTATCAGTGTGACAACTAATTGATAAAGATACCACATAGAAGAAATTCACCATCCTTTACTCAGTGCAACTGCAATTTCCTGTAAGTATCACTGGAGTATCTACAGAGCTATTTCCAACGCTTAAGTACACACCCAAACAGTAGTAATGGAAATTCTTCATTTACTCAGTGTAAGAGTATACAGGTTAAACAAATAGTTTGTTTTGGGATTTTCAGTACCTATAGGTCCTCAAAGGTCATCCTTAAGAGAGAAAGTTGTAGGTAATATTTCTGTAAAGAAATTCAAGTGCTAGATTGAAAATCAGGAAAAACAAAGCAAAACAACAGTGACCAAGATTGCTTCCAATTCTGAGATTCTATGATGCAGAATTTATGGAGTGTTAAGAAAAGTTTAAGCAAAATGTTATTGATCATACTATAAGAGTCATACTTTATATGAGACAAAGAAAAAATATACAGATTGTGTATTATTGGGCCAAAACTACTTTTATAATATATGCATGAAAAATGCTGTTGGTGATTATAATGATGATGATCAAGACAATTGAACATTTGTTCCATCCCACATAGTATGATTAATATTTGCATAAGTAATTTCATTTAATTTTTATTTAAATTCTAAATATAGTTTTACTATTATTCTTTTAGAAATTAACAAAAATTATGGCTTTAGATATTTTTAAATCATTTGACCAAGATAGAGTGGACAAATTGTAGAGAAGAGATTTACACCTGGATAGTCTGCCCCAAAATGTGCATTCAAAAATACCATGTTGACCACATTTCAAAAATCTATGATTTTTAGAGAAGAAACTTAGCAGTGTGAGCAGAGGACATGTGTCAAATTAATGGAATAAGGCATTTTTAAGCCATAAATGGGATTATTATAATCAATTGCATAATGCATATACAATGCATTGCCATATATTGAGTACATGCTAAGTATTTAATAAAGGCTAACTTTTATTGTTACCATTATTCTATTTTCAAAGATGAAATCAGAACCAAGTTTATAGGATGTAGACAGCTACTAAGAAAATCCACTTTAATGTTCCTTAGGCAAGGTTTGGGGAAAACAGAAGAAAAACATAACACAATGAAAATTGATTTGGTTTGGGTACATGCTCCATGGGACACCAGCACAGGAACCATAGTTATTGATTCAGAGGATCATGGACTTAGGGAATCATATATATTTTGGAATCAAAGATTCACAGACTTATAAGCCATTAATTTACAACTTCACTCAATAGCTATAAGAATCAACTCTTGAAATCACCAAGTTCCCACTGAATATAGCTAGCAAAAGACTGACTTGTTTCTGCTTGAATATTTTCTTGACTAGAATGTATTTTATCTCTTGGGGCATCCAGTTTTTCTCTGGATAGCTGTGGAAGCTAGGAAGCTAGGAAAGTCATACATACATTAATCTAAAGTATATCCCCTTGAACCAACTCAACCCTGATCCTAGATCAATGTCTTGAGGCTGTATAAGAGAAGACAAATACATCTATGAATGGTGAAGGAATACATAGGGAATAAGTGTCTACTCTTTTATATTGACTTTAACCTATTAACGTGGAGTTAACGTTTTCCCTTCTCCCTGCCATCTCCTTCATCCTCCCCCAACTTTCTTTTCTCCTCCTATTCTTCCTTTAAGCACTTGAGTCCTTAGTCAGCCTAATCTAATGAAGTTATTAGTGTAAGGGAAGATAGGGGTACCTGGATGGCTAAACTGGTTAAGTATTAGACACTCGGTTTCAGCTTAGGTCATGATCTCAGGATGGGAGATTGAGCTCCGTGTCAGATTCCACACTCAGCCCAGAGTCTGCTTGTCCATCTCCCTCTGCTCTCACTGCCTGTGCTCTCTCCCTCTAAAATAAATAAATAATAAAAAAAAATTTTAAAAAGATAGAAGATAGAAAATATCAATGTTTCCCTCACTTTGTACAGATGAGGATACTAAAGTCTAAAGAGTGAGGTGATTTCTCCAAGGTCAAGCTCAGCATGAAAGTATACAATCTTAACATGTATAGATGCAAACATGGTAGATATGCTGTCCTGGAAACTGTTCATTGTTTTAACTTTGAGAATACATTTACAATTATTAGACAGAAGAGACCCTAAAGAACTCTACCTACTTTGTGAATTTCATTCCCAGGGAATAAAAGGATGATTTTTCATTTTATCTCTGAAAAGGCATGTGTGGCAGAAGTTTCTTTTCTTTTTTTTCCTCCTTGTCATTTGGTCCAGATAGTTCACACTTTCCATTCTAAATTCAGGGCATGATGTTGCCTTGTGCCTTTGGAAAGATAAAGTTAAAGAATGCAGTGAAACAGTGAGGCAGAGAGAGAGAGACTATAGGGCCAGTTGGAATGGGTCTGTTCTTGAGGGAATGGCAGGAAGATGGGCAAAGGAAAGAAGTGGGTCTTTTTAAAAGGAGAGATTCTTATTAAAAATTCTGTCAGCAAGATACCTAAAGAGCTTCACTCTAGGGGAAAATGGAGAACTCACTTATGGAAGTCAATTCAACTTCATTACTAGCCCCAGTGGAAGCAGATGGAAGAATAAGACAGTGGAGGCAGATGGATAAGATTTATAAGAAAAATCTTGGAAGCAATGGTTGAAGTCATGAGAAACAGATTTTATCTTGCCTGTTGCACTGAAATATCTGAGCAACCTTGGGCAAGTTATGCTACTTCTCTATAATTTTTCTCTGTATATTAAATGACTAGACAATATCAAGTGCCACTATCCATTTTATCAACCCCTGATTCCAGATTTTCTGAACATTAATGAATGTGAAAGAAGTGCTGAAGTGATAGAATTTCATCTCTCAGTTTTACAGCAAACTTTTGGAAAGTATTCCAGATATATTTGGGACATGCCATTCTCCCAATTACCTGAGTGCAGAGATGCATGATGCTGCCTTTAGTCACTGACTGACATTAATCTTGTCAGCTCCCTTTTCTACAAGAGTGACTGCTTTAATGGGAAACTCCAGCCACTGTCAACATGCCAGGGGGTGTGAAGAAGTAAGGGTAGATGAATGGGAGGGTGTTATTAAGAAGGGAATGATGGATGAGGAAATCAAGCTCCTGTATGCTGAGAGGGGGATGGGGTTGGCATGGAAGTTGGAGCATGGCTTGAAGTAGCCTGACCCATGGTCTCTGGGGAATATTTTAAAATTCTCAGCAGAAAACTGAGGATGCTTTGTTATTCTTACCTTCATGCACACCACCCCAAGCAATGAACGCTTATAATGAATGAACAAGTGTAATGGTTAAGAGTGCTAGCTGTGCTCTCAGTCTGGCTTTGAATCTTGTCTTTACTACTTTCTAACTATACTGTTCAGTTGTTTGTTATAAAAATTGGAGATAATAATAGTGCCTGTTCAATAGTATCATTGTGATAATTTGACAGGTTAATGCCCATAGAGTGATTCACATAGGGCCTGGTTTATACTAAGCCTCTATAAAGTTGGTTGTTACTGCCACAGTTTAATCCTATATTATTTACATGTTTCTCTCACACCATTCCATTTAAACCTCACAAAACACTCTCATGTAGTGTAGGAATCATCACCATGCTACACACAAGGAAGCCACAGTTCAGTGGTATTTGAAGTCAGATAGGTTCTTAAGTTAGGGCAAGAACAAAATGTCATCTGTCTCATAGGTCAGCCAATGAGTACACATATGTTGAGCACCAGTAATGTGCCATAGTCTGTTTTGTGCTTCAGTACAGATTCTTAATCCTCATTGCAGCTCAATGATACAGTCTTGCTTATATGAAGATAATTGAAGTTTAGGGAAAACAACAGTGAATAGCCATTGAGGAAAAGAACCAAGGGTTTGAATCAGATTCTGGAACATCAAGTCCAGTTTTCTTTCCATCTTAATCTGAGTGCTTTTCTAGTCATATAATTAATCCATTACATGGATTTTGGTGACAATACAGACAAATTTAAAGGATGCATTAGAAGATGAGGACCTTAGGGTTTCAATAATGTATCCAAATCACAGCTAGCATCTCCAGTAGTAATTGTCAAAGATAGTATTCTCCAAAATTATTTGAAGATAAAGAATTGGTCAAATGAGTTGGTTTATAGAGACCCTATCAGACAAGACAGAATAAGTATATGCTCATGAGTTTTTCATGAGCTCATCAGAATAAGTATATACCATGAGCTTTTTTTTTTTCCCCAAATACTTTTATTTTTTTCAGTGTTACAAGATTAATTGTTCATGCACCACACCCAGTGCTCCATGCAATGTGTTCCCTTCTCAATACCCACCATCATGAGCTTTGAAGACAGAGACACACAGAGCTGAGATCATATTCCATGGCATTTACCACTTTAGTGTCTTGGAAAAAAATTACCTTTTAAACTTCAATTTTCTCTTCTGTGAAAGAAAAACAATACTAGCTCTCAAGGGGGGCACCGTGAGGATTAATCATGTAATTGGAGGTAACAGTGCTTGTTTACTACATGGTAGCTTTAACAAAAGAAAGTGGGCTTTACACTGAGGATTTGAACCTGCTCAAATTCCTTTGGGTATGTTCTTATATATAGAAATGTTTCCTAGACAGATAGTTATGGTCAACACTGAAAGCAATAAGGAAAAATTAATTCAATAAATATATGTTGCTCTTCTACCCCAAGTAATGTATTGGTTGACATTTTCCTTACATTATGTGTGGAGAATGTCCCATGAAGGTTTCACCTCAGACTCTAACAATATGAGTCTAATGTAGAAAGGCACAGGATATATTACAAGGCACATAGTATGCATGTGCTGGCAAAACTAGCTTTTATCCCTTTATACTTTCAGAAGATAAAATGTTAACCTTGGACAGAACTTGTCCCAGGGGTTATATAATTTTGGTGCATCCTATTGCATAAGCTAAAGAACTTTTAAATTTCTCTTAACATCAGTTATCACCCTCAATTAATTTTTGTTGAGTATTCACTAAGTCATGGGAATATATGAACATAATTTCATAGGCTCATTTGTATTGCAGTTTCCAATAGAATTTTGCTGATGATGGCTTTCTGTATTGTCCCATACTAAATATAGTCTGTATAACTAAAAAATTAATTTTAGCATTTTATTTAATTTTAATTGAGTTAAATTTATTTTTTCCCCAAAAATGTTTATTTTTTCAGTATTACAAGATTAATTATTCATGCACAACATCCAGTGCTCCATGCAATATGTGCCTTTCTCAGTACCCACCACCAGGCTTGCCCAACCCCCCCCTCCCCTCCAAAACCCTCAGTTTGTTGCTCAGAGTCCACAGTCTCTCATCGTTCATCTCCCCCTCTGATTTCCCCCCATTCCCC
>CM053615.1:64948338-64980247 GCA_028646535.1 Procyon lotor
TGGAAACTATTCCTTCTCACTAATGGTCTTGTAAATTTTGTCCCATCTCCCCTACAACAAATAAGAGCCCTGAGGATGAGAAGGTCATCCAGGAGTTAGCTAACTGGGGACACAATGGAAGCCTAAAGCTTCCCCATGGAATTCTACCATACAAGAAGAGAACCCATGCAGTAATTAAGTTTACAAACCAAAAACTGTATTGAATGTAGATGTATAAGGTCCTGATGACATGATTTGGACACCTAGCTCCAATTATTTCTGAAGTTAGATCTGCTGCTTGCAATCTCCAGCTATGAGAGCCAATAAATTCCTTTACTGGCTCAAACTAGCTTGAATTGAATTTTCATCATTTGTAGCTAGAATAACAGTAATGAGGACAATGAATCTCTCACAGATGCTTGAAATTCTCTTAATGGATTCCTGCCTCAGTGCTCTTGCATATGCTCTCTCTACCCTCTGGAAGGTAATATCGAAATATTTAGTTTTTACAGTATAACGGAACCTTCCCAAATTTAGTGGTTTGAACCAACACTCATTTATTTGCTTTATGATTCTATGTTAGAAATCTGGAATAAGCCAACCTGGATGGCTCTTCTGGTCTTGGCTAGAATCACTAATGCAACTCTGCAGCTAGGTTCTCTGCTTCTAGGCTTGGCTGGCTATTATCTTGAGTGATTGAAATGGCTAAGCCACATGGCTTTTATCATCAGTAAGCTAGTCTACACTTATTTGTATGGTGGTCTCAGAATTCCAAAGAGAAAATGGAAGCTTGCAAGGTATCTTGAGGTTGAGACTAAGAACTGATACAATGTTGCTTCTTCTGTAGTCTCTTGGCTAACGTGAATTCTAAGGGAGCCACCTTAGATCAGTGGAGGGAGAGAAGAGGAAGGAACAAGGTAGACATTACTGCTTTATGAGAAGAGATACAGAGTCTAATTTCCAACAGTCTTGGATATAGGGAAAGGAATGATTGCCACCACTGTTGCCAATTATCTACCACAAGGTCTAACTAGTAAAGTTCTCTTCACCCTTTGAAACACTGCTCAGGTATGACTCTGTCTTCAAAATATTTCCTGACCCTATATCCGAGAAAAACTCATTTTATTTGACACATAGTCAGCATTCATGAAATATTTAGTGAATAAATGAGTGAAGGAATGAATTTCTTCTCTGTGAAAACTTATTCATGCTGTTATTATTACACATAATACCTTTCATTACAATCATCTGTCTTTCTTTTAGAGTGGAGAGCTTTTTGGTAAAAAAGGCCATCACATATTTTTCATCTTGCTTTCCCCAGTGCCTAGTACTGTTGTTTGCAGAGTAGGCATATAATTGTGTCAATGAACTAATTTCTGCCTAGACTGAACTTTAGTTTACCTCCTTTCTCACCAAAAACGACCTGCTGATGTGGCTAGAGACTGTTCACTGACAAATCAGATTACATTAGCGGTTCAGAACCACAAAAAGTATAAAACTCACAGATAGTTAATCATAATGAAATTAGCTCAGTGAATCTCCATCTAAATCAAATCAAATATCCGTTTTATAGGCTTATGAACAGAAACAATCATTCTTGCAGCCCAAAGAGAGCTAGGGAGAGAGCAAGTGCCAGCAAGGATGTGAATGGGCTGATGTATCTTTATGTGTCACCAGGGGCTGAGAGGTAAAATATAAATAAATAAAGGCTCACATAAATGAATTGCAATGGTTTGGTTTAACCTAATCAATTTGTGACTGGGTGGATGATGGAATTCAGTAGGCTATGCCAGAGAGTGGACAGAAATAAATAAATCCTTTCATTTCAGATGGAAAAATTAACGGAGATATATGAAATCTGAGGAGAGACTCAGCCAACAATTTGTAGCACTGAATTTTCTGTTTGCTTATTCTTTGTCATATATATGTGTGTATACATACTTACACACATAATTCGAAAATAAATATTTACAGGCTTTTAAATTAAGCCCTTATTTTGGCATTTAACCAATATGAAAAAGATGCTTAAAAAAGTTCCTCCATATTTGTTCATATGTGTGGGTAAATGGCAGGGAAGAAGCTGGAAGTGGGGCAAATAAGGGGAAAATAAAAGTTGAAAGGTTGAGAAATTCTTGCATAAGAAGATAGAGGTGATTTCAGGTATCAACGACCTTGGTAAAGATAACTGATTTAGTACTCACTGTGTTCTGCACACTGTTTAGCACCAAGGTTACACAATAAATCTTAGCTCATTTCTTTCAGAATTAAAGATTATGCGACCATGATCACCATTTTGTAGTAGACTGCCAACACAGAAATCTGGGACAACAGTCCTAATGTTCGTAGTTCCTCAACTTTTATTACCCACACTGGCCTTTGTACTGATTGTAGTAATCATATGGTAATAAGTAGGATCCTCACTTCTATGGCTTACACAATTTTTTCATAAACGTTATTGTACTTTAGTGCTCACTACTGGGCCATGCTGAAATCAATATACCCATTTTATAGATCGGGGGAAAAATAGGCTAATTAACATGGCCAAGATCACAAAGCTACATTTATGTATATAACTGATCCATACCACAAGTTGCTTTAATTGCTTTAGGTAGCCATGTTAAGCACACTAAGTATTGGGAAAAAAACGAGTTGATTAGGATATTTAAACATATGTCCCAGCAAATATTTTTTTTATAATTTTTCTACCAGCTTAATTCAGTGAAATACAATTCAAATAAAATTTTATAAATATAGATTGATTTCCTTGCTGCCATCTCTTAACATCCTCTATAATTTATTCTCGATTGCTATACTGGCCTATTGCCTTTCTGATCATTTCTTCTCCCTGGTTACAAATATCCAATGGCTTCCTTGGGGCACCTAGGTGGCTCAGTCAGTTAAGCGTCTAACATTTGGTTTTGGCTCAGGTCATGATCTCAGAGTCGTGAGATGGAGACCCAGCTTGGGTTCTGTGCTCAGTGGGAAGTCTGCTTGAAGATGCTCTCTCTCTGCCCCTGCCTCCAACTCTCACGTGCACTCTCTCTAATAAATAAATCTTTTTAAAAAATAGCCAGTAGCTTCTAATTCATTTTCTAGAGTTTAACAATTCGATCTCCCTAGCAGAGCATTTAGATCTCATAGTTATTTCCTGTTTCTAAACTAGCCATGCTATTGCTCAAGTCCTTGTTTTTAGGAGCTTCTCTCTCTTATCCACTGGGCATATGTCTAAGCTTCTTTCAGGTTTCTACTTGAAAATTATATTCATGTACTTAGTCATTAAGTCAGTCACATGCTTATTCCTTTATTACCCCTAGATTCATTAAACTAATGTTTATTGAATACCAACTTTGTACTAAGCACCAACATATCCAGTGTACAGATGCTAGAGATGTACTGATAAAACACAAAGACAGAGTTTGGGACACTGGAGAACTCCCCCCTCAAGCTATGCTTGATTCCTGCTAGCCACAACTACTTCAATCTCTCTGGTCTTATAACTCCCTCTTTTAAGCACCACAAATCTAGTTATTATTAAGATTCTTAACAATACAGCAGACATTTTATGTAAATATGTTTCTCTAGACTTCAGATTGTCAGCCATTCAAAAGATGAGATTCACCTGTTAAGCTACTTCACTGCCTAGCACTGGGCCGTGCATATATTAGGAGTTATATAAATGTTCATTCAGTGAATTAATTATAAAGTTGACTCTGTCTTCACATTTCCAGTTCTTCTAGTGATACCATATGGCTAAAAGTTCAAGTTTCAACTGAGACATCAAAAGTTCAAATACTGGCTCATCCATACACTAGTTGTATGACCTCTACGTTACTGAACCAACGTAAGCCTTACCAATGTTAAATATTTTTTATGTATATAGCAGGTATACATTTTTTATGTATACACATACATTTTTATGTATATACATATGTATACACGTACATTTTATATGTATATGTATAATTTATATATGTACATATATAAACATTTTTATGTATACATATATATACATTTTATGTATATACACATACATTTCACATATACAGCAGAAAGCACCTCAGCATAATTATTTTATGCAGATTAAATAACTATCCAATATACGATTTTTTATCAGTACACTTGATACACAACGTGCATTAGATAAATGGTACCTAATATTGTCAAAGAAAAGGAGGCATTTATGCATTGTCACAAGACAGATTTTAAAATAGCAGTTGCTAAATATCAAGCTTGTGGGTGAGGCGTAGAAAATTCCAGATTTTAGATTTTCACACAAGCATGAGTTTTGTTTTTTTCCCCTCACACATGTGCTCTGGCTTTGTTTATCCACTTCTTAAGACTGAGAACACTGGCTTAGTGTAGCTGGGAGTCCTCCACATCCTCCTGCGCCACCCTCACTTCTGTTCTAAGAGGAGCATCTTCAGTGCCCTGAGACAGAGAGCGTCGTGATGGAAGTGGGTCTCATTAGCAGAATGGCCCAATTGCGTCCAGCCTTCCCCACACCATCAAAGCAGAGGTGCCTGTTTCACGGGCAGCACAAGAGATGTAGGGGGTGTCAGGATTACAATAAAGATATTTATGTTCAGGGTCATTGGAAGAGGCTTTAAATGGAAAATATCAAAAGAAGAAAGATCTGTGAAAGCTCTTCCTGAGCGGCATCCTTGGGCTCCTGCTAAATGATGACTCTGTGTAATTAAAATGAACAAAGTGTACGACGATCTTCTGTCTCCGCAGTCCCAGCACCTTCTCTCTCCCCCTTTGTTTAACTGCTTTGTTCATCTGAAACTGGTGTTAAAAAAAAAAATAACAGAAATAGAAGTTGAACGTATTCCTGCAGGGCTGTATTTTTAGTAGCTTATCACTCTGCAGAAGGGCCCTGGAGGTTGCAGAGTCTAATTATGAACCGAGAAGTTTGTGTTGGGGAGAAGAGGGACAGTGGAGTGGGGTGAGAAGGGTGCCAGGCAGGTGTCAGGGGGTGGGCTGCTTCCTGCTAAACTCCAACCAGAGCCAACAGCTCCTGGGAGTGGAGGATTAACAGAGACCGGGAAATAAGGAGATGCTCTCCAGTTAAAAGTCACTAACGAAAGTTTCTGATGGACAAGTTCCCTAACTGGATATAGGAGGAAAAACATCCTGTCCACAACGAAAATGCTATCCCACAGTGAAGTGCTTCCAGGAGGAGATGAATCAAATGAAAGCAGACCATCAGGGAGACAGTAAACAGAATGATGAGGAATGGTGCAGACAACCACGCACAGGTGCTCAGAGGGGAACCACAGAGAGGGTGTTGGGGATGAACTTTTTATATCTTTATTGATGATCACGAAGAATTAAATAGCACTTGAACACAATTTATTATTGGCATTGATTTATGAGTTAGCATGTATATTTATAGCTCTTTTATATCTGCCAAGTTCTTCCCCATCATCATTTTTAGTATTTTATGCCTCAAAGACACTACAAGGAAAGTATTCTGGCAGGTGGTGAGAGGTGTGTGCCATTCATCATGTTAGAACTTTGTCTCAGGGTAAACTGAGGCATGTGAGTAGTGGTAAGACAGGTCACAGGGGAGATTCTGAATTAAGAACTGGGACAGAAATAAGTGGGTCAAATGAAAAAGAAGTAAAAAAATAAGTTAGCTGTATTGATCTAAGTCTAAGAGGACAGAAATAGGCTCTGGGAAATGTGCAAGGGATGCAGCAAAATGAACCAAATTATAGCCAGACAAAAGATGAAGAAACCCAGGTACTGAGTTGGGGAGCAGGGTTTTGGTCAGAACAGCTAAGACTTGATAAACTCAGTAAGTGCTTTGTAATGCCAGATGACAAGTGCTTTATTCTAAAGAAAGCACCACTGTGTCCTGCTCTCTCTATCTGATTCTACAGTAAACAGATGCCTTATTATAACAGACCATATTTTAAAGTCCCTAATTAATACTTCTGGCTTGGCTTATTTCACATACAGGCTCAGAGTAGGCATTTATCAGATGATTATTGAATGAATGAATGACAGAAGGAAGGATGCAAAAAGCTACAGTTAACAGGCAACATGGAAGAAAATAGGTATTTTCTCTCTTGCTTTCTTTTTTTAAAAAAAAAATTATTTATTTGAGAGAGAGGGAGCGTGCATGCATGAGCAGGGTGAAGGGGCAGAGGGAAAGGAAGAAGCAGACTCCCTGCTGAGTTGGGAGCCCCAACTGGATGCCAGGACCTCAAAGCTCATGACCTGAGCTGAAGATAGATGCTTAACTGGCTGAGCCACCCAGGTATCCCTCGCTATTGCTTTCCTGATGTCTAACTTACCTACTGTTGCATAATAAGCCAAGTAATGACTTCCTCAGTCACCATTTAGTACTGCTCATGAGTGTACGCATTGTTTGGTTCTGGTTCTGTTGGTCCAGGAAAGCTTGACTGATTTTGGCAGGGGTTGCTTGTATGTCTATGTGCTGGTGTGTCTAGGTTGGCTAGAGAGAGACTGGTCTAGAGCCTCATGCACATGTTTGACACTGGATGACTGTCGGCTGCTGTTACAGGGGTGACTGAGCCATGTGACTCCCATCCCAGGTTGTTCACATGGTAAAGCACTAAGAGAGAGTAAAAAGTATGCAAGGTCTCTTGATGCTTAGGCTCAGACTGGTGCAGTATCATTTCTGCTACATTAATTGCCCACATAAAGTCACAAAGCTAACTCAAATTCAAGCGAAGTGCAAAGAGACTCCACTTCTTCATAGAAAAATGCTGCAAAATCACCTAGCAAAGGGATGTGGAGAGAAATAATTACTGTCTTTTTGCAAACAATCTATCACACCTGGATTATATTTCTTGACTCTTAAGTGCCCATTAAGACGTGTGTGGCACAAATAGAAATTCAACTGAGCCAAATTATGCATCAGCTGAATTATAAAATGACTGAATACATATACTCTAATGTGAACTATATGATTAAGTACAACTGAGGCAGAATATGCAAGGTTACAGTATTTGTAGCCTTACAGCTTAATTTGCTTTTTATTTTTTTAAAGATTTTATTTATTCATGTGACAGAGAGACAACGAGAGAGGGAACACAAGGAGGGGGAGTGGGAGAGGGAGAATCAGGCTCAGCATTCAACAAGGAGCCTGATGTGGGGCTTGATCCCAGGACCCTGGGATCATGACCGGAGCTGAAGGCAGATGCTTAATGACTGAGCCACCCAGGTGCTCCTTAATTTGGTTTTCTTACTTTATCACTCACCACTTCTTACTTATCCTAATTCTCAATTTCCTAATCTTAAAATGATATTCATACTAGTAACTACCATATGGGGCAACCATGAAGTGTTACATGAGATAACACTGTATGCTTTAAACCTAGTGAATTAGCCAGAGTAAATGGTCAACATGTGTTGGCTATCATTATTGTCTTTAAAGATCGTAAGTGATGTTCTTAAAGCCATTGATAGGAGTAAGGTTCATTTTTTCATCATTATAATTTCATTTACTTTAGTGGTTTACACATTAAGCAAGACAAAACTTCTCTAGATAGTTCCAAAGTAAACATGGACGCCCAAACCCATGTTTCTCCTGTATTGATCCAAACTGATAAGACCTACATGTGCATTCTTTATCAATCTAGCCAAACTAATAAGGTCTTGGAAAAAGCAAAGTTGTCCCATTTAAAGATTGTGATCGTGCTTTCCCATTCCAGACTGGAGATTATCCTGATTGTAAGGAAGAATGAGAGTGTGTAGGATTTCATAGACCTTAAATCAACTTCCCACATGCTTCTGAACTATTTAAGTGCTGTACTTTGTGTGACTTCCTGTCTCCACAAGTAACAGCAGGCACACTGAGTGGGGGGTGGGGGGCAGATCCCATCTTCCCACTAGGCAAGTGACAGAGAAAAACAAACTAAACAAACAAAAAACAAAAACAAAAGGGGAGGAAGGAGAGGGAATTATCATGGATTTGAGTCATAATGAGTGATAATGTTTTCTAATTTGTTCCCAGGTCATCTATAATTCCAGGACACATAGGCATTCTGAAAACCAAAACCCAAAAGACCAAAACTAAACAAAACAAAAAACCCAAAAACAAAAAACCTGAAATTTCTGTCTGAGTAAGTATAACTCAATTATTTAACAAAAATAGGATGTGAGGCTCTGTTAAGTAACTTGTCAAAGAAAATACACCAAATCTGTGGCAGAGCCAAGCTTCTACAAGCCTAGAGCCTGGGCTTCAATCAGTGTGAAAAGAAAATTAGGAAAAATCAGTGTTAAAGAAAATCGTCTTTTTATTTCCTTATCATTGCAAAGCTTTTACGGACACTTTGTATGATTTCCTTTATCTTACTTTACATATGTATACCTGTGTGTACATGTGTGTGTTAGACTTTCTAACCATGGAACCATGTAGTATATTATAATTGAAAGTACATGACTTCAGAGTCTGAAAATCTAGCTTTACAACTTATTAGATTCACCAATTTAGGTATTACCTTGACCACTCTTATCTTTATACTCCTTTTTGGATAGAGATGATCTGGGTAGGTCGATTAAAATTGTTTAAATTTATATACATTCTCTTTTCTTACCTTGCAAGGTTGCTGTATCATTTTTTTTTTTTTTTAGGAAAAATGAATGTACATGGAGACTCTGTGTACACTACAGAGTGTAACCCGAACACAAATGGTAATTTGGTCTATACTCTCAGGACTAGAAGTGTAGCCGTGGATTTCAGTATCATCTGGGGCTTTTAGTGATGTAGATCCTTAGGCCCCATCTCAGGGCTATTGAATGATAATATGCTAATCCTCACAAGATTCTCAACTAGTTAGTATGCATAAGAAAAGGGGCACTGATGTATGCTGCATGGATGCCATTTATGGTGCTCTACATGAACCCCTAAAAGTGTGCAGAGCTCTTCTGGTATGTGCATACAGGCACTCTTCCTGGCTAGAAGGCCTACTGCATTTATATGATTGAGGGGAGACCTGGGAATAAAAATATTTAAGAATCAATAGTCTATTGGTTTTTAATTGTATGGAGATTTTTCTCAATGCCAGAGAAATTTCAAATTTGCTCTATTTAGTGAGGATTTTTGCCAAATAAAAGCAACAGAAGAAGGAAGAGGAAGAGGAGGAGTGGGGAGAGAGGAAGGGGGAGGAAAAGGAGGAAGGGGGAAGAAGAGGAGGAAGGCAAGGGAAGGGAGAAGAAAGGGGAAGAGAGAGAGGAAAAAGGGAAAGGGGAAGAGGAAGGGAAGAGGGAGAGCACAAACACGCTTTCCTCAGATCTTGGTGAAGGTGATGGAATTTAGCTGAAAGGATTCAGGAAGGGGAAGCTGAAAGCCCATCTTTGAATTCGCCTCTAAGCAATAATCTCCATGTGAACTTGAAAAAATCACCTCCCTATCCAGACTCTCAATCTCTGCTTCTGTGAGATAAAGATGCTTACATTATTTCAAAGATTCCTTTCAGTTTTAAGATTCTGTGCATGATTTTTGCTCTCACTAAGCTGTGAGCCAAATCTCTAATCTAGAAGCCAAAGGTTTATATCCCCTCTCACTGCTTAGACCACAGGGAGAAAGAAAGGCTGTTTCTCTCAGAATTTGATTATGGAGTTGGAGTGACTATATTTTAAATACAGATTAGATATCATAGTATGTTTTCTGTAGAATAGTTAAATGTGGTGCATACATATGTATGAATATATACACACACACAAATATATATACATACAATGGAATACTACTTAGCAGTAAAGAAAAAATAAAATTCTACTATTTGTAACAACACGGATAGAACCTGAGGGCATTATCCTAAGTGAAATAAATCAGAGAAAAACAAAAACCATATAATCACACTTACATGTCGAATCTAAAAATAAAAACAAAAAAAGAGGGATGCCTGGGTGACTTAGTTAAGCATCTGCCTTCGGCTCAGGTCACCATCTCAGGGTCCTGGAATCAAGTCCTGCATCAGGCTCCTTGCTCAGTGGGGAGCCTGCTTCTCCCTCTGCCTGCCACTCCCCCTGCTTGTGCTCACTTGGTCTCTCTTTCTTTCTCTCTGACAAATAAATCTTTATAAAGCAAACAAACAAAACTAACCCATAAATACAAGGAACAGGTTGATGGTTACCAAAGACAGGGGGCAGGGTGGAGGATGGGTAAAGGTGGTCAAAAGATACAGACTTCTAGTTATAAAATAAATAAATCCTGGAGGTGTAATATACAGCGTGGTGACTATAGTTAACAATACTTCTTTTGCATATTTGAAAGTTGCTAAGAGACTAGTTCTTAAAAGTTCTCATCATTAGAAAAAAAGTTGGAGATACATGTGGTTATGGATGTTAAGCAGGGTTAGGGTGATTATTTTACTATATGTATATCAAATCTTACTATATATATATAACATATATACCAAATCATGTAGAGTGTATGGCTGAAACTAATATGTTATATGTCAATTATATCTCAATAAAAAAGGAAAGTTATACACTTGAAAATGAAATAGTTTAAATCCTCTAAATTAAGAGAAAAATTGGAGGAGGGTTATAGTCTTACTCATCTAACTGTGGCAGGAGAGAATGACAAAATTTCTCCTTGAGATATTGTTAGGTTGGGATAGGAAGAAAAGTCAGTAGGAGGAGGTTACCAAAGTACATCCTGAAGAACACAACAGCAAATCAGTAAGTGTTTGATAAGATTTTTATACTTAAATTTTCAGCAAATTGGGATAAACCCATTTAAATAGTTTTTCTTTCTTGGCAGGATTTCTCAGAAACTTTGCTGTGCTTATGTGTGACGTCGTTTCCTAAAAATGTAAATGGGGTACCTCTTTGTAAACTGGCTTCACCATGAGCACTTTTTATTCATTGATGTTGTGCCTGAGCAGAACTTACTTTGAGAAATGTTATGTGACTTTAGGGAAACAACTTCTCTTGGTGCCATTTTCTCCTTCTGTACAAATGAGGGGGTTGGCTTAGAAATCTCTAATGTTCTTCCCAGGTATAAAATGGCATAGTTAAATAATGCCTAAAAAAATATCATTTTGAATTTGGAAACAATAATGAGTCAGTGCAAGACACAGAACAGGATAATAAGGCTGCCAGTTTGTATGGTACAGATGATCAATGCTAGGAAAGATCAGGAAGGTTAGATTTCAGTGTGGGCCCAAGCTGTTAGAACAGACTGGGCCACCAAGCAAAGGAGAAGAGACAGGGTATTTTAAGGGGCTCTCCCTTTGAATTGAGGTGTGGGGAAAGGGAAGATTTTGGTATCAGGATACTCTTGGTCCCCAGAGATAGGACCCAACTTGAACTAGCTCAGGGGGAAAAAAAAAGTGGGAGGGGGGATTTATCAGAGTTGTGGAGAATATGCCAAATGACTAGGGAAAGGGTAGAGAGCAGAAGACCTCAGAGACAATTAGAACTAGGAACTGAATCACCACCAGAAGGTTTACTCTGTTCTCTCTGTATATCTGCTTTATATTTTCTTTTGTATATATATCTCTTTCCTCTATTCAGCAGGAACTCCTAAACCTCACATTTTCTCACTACTAGGAAAAGACTGTCTCCCTTTATTTCCGAGTCAGATTCTCCAGAGGAATGCTTCTGATGGGTCTACTTGACTCAGGTAACTGGACAAATCACTTGTGGGCAGAGGAGCAGGGTCACCTAATACAAACATGGCAGCTCATACCTCAACCTCACAGATGAGAAAAATCATGTGAACTGGAAAGTGATCCTAATGCTCATTAAAACACTGAAGAGATGGCCAGAACTTTGCCTAATATGTGTCCAGCTAGTGTGGGTAAGGTAAGGTAGAGCAAGTCAGCTGAGTGCTGATCTGGAAAGGTTTTTGATGCTCAGAAAAGGGGATCTTATTTGCTCCATTTATTATTATTATTATTATTTTTGTCCAGTGGTTTTGAAAGTCAGGTAGGTGTCATCCTGCAGACAGAAGAATTACTTGGGGCGAGTGGGGGTATGCTTACTAAAATACTGAGCCCAGGGTCCATCCCCAATTACTATGTTTCAGTAGATTGGGCTGGAACATGAAAACAGGTGCTTATTAAAAATTCTCTAGGTGATGCTAGTGATTAGCCAGTTTAAGGACTTACTGGTCAATCTGATATAACTTTATTGTGGACCTATTAAGCATAATATTTTTTGCTTAAGTTTCTGAAAGACAGAATCTGCTTGTTTCAGAGGCATATTCATAAGACATTTATCCTTTTCTTAAGAAATCTGGCTCTATTAGGGAACATATAGCTTGTATATAAATAGACATAAATGATCAAATATCATTTGGAAGCTCAGAGGAATGATTAGAACTGGAGGTGGTATGCAGTTAGCAAAGACTTAGTGGAGGAGGCAACATTTCAGTTCTTAAATAATGGACTGATTTTTGAACATTCAGAGGAGAAAGTTTATTCTACTTGGGAAGAATAATATAAAAAAACACCCGAAGGAGAAAAGTCTACAGTAGGGTTTCTTAATCTCACATCCAAAGATACCCCAAGGGATCAGTAAATTTGTATGGAAAAATATTTATTTTCCCTATCAACTAATGGAAATTAGTAAGTCCTTAATATGACGGCAAACAACCGTCATTGTTTTGGATTTAGCAATACCTGCAAATATTTTTATCATTCGAAATTATATATAGGAGTGCCTGGGTGGGTGGCTCAGCCAGTTGAGCATCTGGCTCTTGATTCTGGCTCAGGTCATGATCTCAGGGTCATGAGATGGAGTCCTCACACTGGGCTATGCGCTGGGAATGGTCCTGCTTAAGATCCTCTCTTTCCCTCCGCCCCTCCCCACCCTGTGCGTGCTCTCTCTTTCTCTCTAAAAAAAAAGAAAAGAAAAGAAAGAAATTACATGTAAATTATATGTATAATTTACAATATGTAATAATACAAATATCATATATAATATAAACATTATATATTGTATATATGTAAAATATATATTGTGTGTATATGTATGCATGTATATATATACATACATATATATTTTATATACATATGAATATATATATAGAAATTAAGAGTCAGATGCTCAATCGACTGAGCCACCCAGGTACTCCCATATTTCTATGTTTGATTAAAATTGTAGCAGATATTTTGCTCATATTGACTCAAAATTTAGAATAGCTATAGATCTACTAGCTCTTATTAAGGACTCAACAATAAATAAGATTAATGATTTAGAATCAAATTCCTTTAAAATGTATTTTATAACCATTTGCTACTATTTCCTGTATAATTTTCTAAGTTTTATTTCATGCATTTAAAAAGGTTACTCTGAAAATTTTTTTCTGGTTAGCTACAACTGGGTAACAGATTATCTTAAACTGTATCCACATACAATAACTATTTTATTTTCTCATGATATTTTGGATCAGAAATTTGAGAAGGGTCCAGATCAGCAGGTGTCATATGTGATCTCTCATGTGGTTATAGCCCACTGTTGGCTGGGGTTGCAGTCATCAGCAGGCTCAGCTGGGCTAGTTACCCAAGATGGTTGGGAGTTCAAATGGGGTGGCTTACCCATCTACCTCACCTGGTACCATGGGCTTCTCACATCTTAGTGGCTGAGTTCTGAAAGGGAAGCATCTCTAGAGGTAGTATTCAATAAGAGAGTAGTCCATGAGAATAAAAGAGAAGAAAGAAGATTTCTGACCTGGCTTTTCATGTCATGCAATGTTACCTCACCTCTTTTCTCTTGGTTACTCATGAATCACTAAAGCCAACTCAGAGTTGAAGGAAGGCAAACTCCTAGTCATTTTGGTCAGTGTCAAAACACTATGACCATCTTTAATCTGCTACAGAAGGATTCCACAGGCTTCAGTAGACTGTCAAAGCTTTTGTGGCATAAAATGTTGATAATATTGGCTCTAGCATACATGCTTAAGTAAGGACTGCATTCAATAAAAGAATTAATATTAGCTTTAGAGGTATTCAAGGTAGCCAGTAGCTAGCTACTGAGTCATAAGTAGAGATTTTCCAAGTTCCATTGTCCCAATGTCTGTTAGAAACAAATAAACAAAAAAGAAAGAAAGAAAAATTCTGCTTAACCTTGATGGGTCAAAAATGACAGAACTGGGCTTTGCCCCAAACAGAAGAGCAAGCAAATAGTTTCAGAATGGCGAAAGCATCTTGCTTATGGGGAGATAAGACTTGTCTTCTTCTGTTGAATATAATTAAAAGAGATGGGCAAGAAATGTGACGAGGCCCCTGTATCTCCTCTCAAACACGCTGCAGTGATGAATCAAAGAGATGGAAACTGACACCTTCCATCTCCGGGACACCCAGAGTAGAAATACAGTCAATAAGACGGCATGTTCATTGATATGCAAGGTCTCTTCCCTATCAGGAGGAGAAAGATGAAACTTGACAGCTCTCCCCTCAGTAATTCCTCACCTCTTTCCACCACTGGCTACAAGTGGAAGAAACCTTTTGGTGAGAAAGTTGAAGTCTGTGTCTGTGGGATCTTTGGGTGGAATTTTTATCTAGGTCTTTAGCCAAAGCCTTTAGCATATTCACTTACAGGCTTTACCTAAAAGATGGCTAGGGGAGTTGTTAACATGTGAGAGAAGCAGAACTCCTTAGGTTAGGAGACATGCAGGCATATGGATCAGATGTATCTTAACAGTTACATTTAGGAAATGTCTCCTTAATGGATCACTGTCTACCAGGGAGAACACATGGTTCAGGATCCTTATGTGTGCTTGGGGATATCAAGTATTTTAGATTTGAATTATAACTGAAAGCTCCTTAAAGTCAAAGATAATTTTGAATCCCTAGTACTTATCAGTGCTTGGTTGATAGTAAATCTTTAAATAAATGATTTATAAAAGAATAAATGATAATTGAATGAAACTATATAGAGGTCTGAAGAACACTACCCAGATCCCAAAGAATAAAATATAAGCTATTTAGCTGATCTGTAAGACCCTGTATTATCGGCGTCTGATAGTTGTCTAGCCCAATCTCTAATTACCATCTCTCCTCCTTTGCTCACCAAATTAAGAAAGCACAAAGCAACTTGTATGTCTTAGCAGCTTTGCCCATGTTTATCCAGCTCCCAAAAGGTAAAAAAGGCTAATTTTGATTAGGTGGTCAGAGAAATTTCTCCATGATAAGACAATGCTTGAGTAGAGATCCAAAAGATAAGACCAAGCCAGACTCATGAAGATCTGGGAGTGGGGGTAGAAAGCACAATCCAGACGGAGAGGAAAGCAAGTCAAGTCACTAAATAAGGGCCTTGACATTATTTTTTTTCTTCAACAGAAAGACAGCTGGTGTGGCAGAAAGATAGGAAATTAAGGGGCAGATCCATACAGATGAGGTCAGAGAGAGAGTTAAGGAGGATCCAGGTCACTTAGAACCTTGAAGGCTATACTACAGGGTTTAGATTATGCTCTAAGTGGAATGGGAAGCCATTCAACTGTAGTAAGCAGGAGTGGGGATTATCTGATTTGTCTTTTGAGAAGAGAATCCCTTGCAAGAAGACAAGTAAGGATGCAGGTAGCCTAGGCAGAAGGTGATGTCAGCAGTTCATGTGAAGTAGTAGTTCAGATCAAGGTGACAGCAGAGAAGCAAGAGAGAAGTAAAGGGATAGTCCATTTTTCAGAATCAAAGCTAACAAGATTGTCTGATGGAACAGAAGGATGAAATTTAATCAACTAATGAGAAAAATGTTCACACTTATTTACAGGTTAAGAAAAAGAAATGCACATCAATACAACTCTGAAATGGTATTTTTTTCTCCTATCAAATTGACAAGTGCTTTTAAAAAATGGTAAAACCCTAAAATATATGAGTTTTGAAACCCAACCTAACTGTCCAACAACTGAGGATCAATTAAATAAATTGTAGGGCACGCATATGTTTAAGTGCTCTATGGCCATTAAAAATGATGTTGTTGGGGGGGCGCCTGGGTGGCTCAGTGGGTTAAAGCCTCTGCCTTCAGCTCAGGTCATGATCTCAGGGTCTTGGGATCAAGCCCCGTGTCGGGCTCTGCTCAGTAGGGAGCCTGCTTCCCCCTGCCCTCCTCACTGCCTGCCTCTCTGCCTACTTGTGATCTCTCTCTCTTCATAAAATAAATAAATAAAATCTTTAAAAAAAAATGATGTTGTGGAAAAACACTTAATGACATAGAAAGTGTTTAAAGTTTTATCTGTTCAACAACCAGCTGTCAGGGTCCCATGCTTCTTGTTAAGTACCAAATGGATCTGTAGTGAAGGGAAATGCTAGTATCTTTAAAATTTGCTACATAACTTCCCTAAGGTTTGGGATTTTTTTTTTTTTTTAATGTGCTTGGCAAACTTCCTGGGGGTGAGGCCCAAGTCAAAGTGAGACAGACTCTTAGGACATGTGATATCATGATGCAAGATTAACAGAAATAGAATCATTGAGAAAAAAAAAGAAAGAAATACTTGGGGCGAGTGGCTTTTGGTAATGAAGTTGGGAAAAAACGGCTGTATTATTTTTGGTCTGTGGCAGTGCAGGATGGACCAGAATCTGCAAATACAGGATGGCAAGGTAGGTAAGTCATAAACTTAGCAGACTATCTTAATGGCCATGAGAACAAAGTTCTTTCCTATTTCATATTCCATCTTCCTTAGGAATTTGCAGAAAACCTGGCAAGGACTTTCAATTTCCATGGTATGTGGCATGGTATTTTAAACTAATTTTTCCAAAAGGCAAAGAGATCTCTACTCAATCATTAAAAAACAGTATCCTAAGTTAGAAAATTTAATTATTTTGTAATGACAAGGACCTAGAATGTAACCAGTGCAGAAGGAAAGGTCTTTAAATAACATGTAATGGATCTTATTAGTAAAGGATAAACGGAGGTTCCCATAATGTAAACAATTACCCATAGATGTGTGTCCACAGGTGAATTTGAGGCATGAAAGGTATGAGAGTTGGCTCTAAATGCAAATTAAAGTTGATTTCAAAGTGAAATGGAGTATCTACCACTCAGTGTTCAGGCTCATCATTGCTAACAGACAGCAGAAAACTTATTACTCACTCCTCATGTGTAGATGGCTTTTGCAAACTTGTGCAAGAGCTATGGAATTTGTTTTCAAATTGCTGTTCTCATTCTCTGTATTGCCTGTGGTTCCAGGCAGCCCTTAAACAGAAAGCCCATGGCTCAGCTAATATTTCATTTTGGAGATACCATCATGTGCTGGTATCCTGCCATCACTAAAAGATTAATATCAATGCTGGCTGTCATTTCTTGTTAGCATGCTTAAAGAAAGCAGCCCTGTTTCACGGAAACACACTGGACCAGCACTGCACTGGAAAGCAGAAGCATGCCTCTGTCACTTTGAGTCCGGTAAACTTGGGCAAAGCACGCAGAGTCAGAGGTCTTAGTTTCTTCATCTGAAAATCGGGATAGTAAGTTTGTCCAACTTGTATTTGATAAGAAAATAAGTATGAGGGGTACCTGGGTGGCTCAATCGGTTAAGCGTCCAAATCTTAGTTTTGGCTCAGGTCATGGTCTCAGAGTCCTGAGATCTAGTCCTCTGTAGGACTCTGCACTCAGAGGGGAGTCTGCTTGAGATTCTCTACCTCTCTGGCCCTCTGCCCCTCTGCCTGTGCTCTTTCTGTCTCTCGAAAATAAAATGAGTAATTAAAAATGAGAAAGAAAGTAAGTGTGAAAAATCCTTGTGAACTTGAAATACCTCTTCAAGTATAAAATAATGATGTTCTTAAGCCTAGGGTGTTCTAGAATTGCTAGTCTCTGCCACTAAAATTCCTGCATGTTCTTGTTGCCCATCACTGCAACACTAACTCCCCTCAGTCTGCATCTCTAAATATAAGGTCTACTTCCTCCCATCTTCATGCACTGAGCCTAGCGTATCACACTTACCCTTGACTGCATAAGTGGGAAGTTCTTGTTTGCCCTCTGATTCCCAAGTCATATCATTTGAATGTCTTCTTGAGCTAACATTTACCAAAATGTGTCATGGTTATGTATCATGGGCACAGCCGTCAGGCACCGGATGGGGCTTCACACACATTATCTCATATAATCCTCACCTGCTTTAGAAGGCAGCTATCACATGCTTTCTCTCTAGTTAGATTGTTTTTCTATGAACACACGGTGAATATGCAATTCATTTTGTAACTTCAACACAATCAAAATTGAACTCAGTAGATGTATTATTACTAGAATTGCCATTACATTACTATCGCTATTGTTAATTACTTATTGCTAATTATTAATATATGATTACATATTACCAGTGTTACTATTTATTGGGTTCTTATTTATGAGGTTCTTATAACCTGGAATTCAAAGAGGAAAAGCTACTTTTAGAAAGGTACTACTGGCAAAATTGGGATTCATATCTAAGTTCATCTGACTTCCAAACAAGTGCTTTCAATTGCCACTCTTCACTACCTCCTTTAGGAGGATCTGGGTAGAAACTTGGACCTTCTTTAGCTAATGTAATGGTCTTGGTCCAAATTAATCCATCAGGGAGTCTTATTAAGATACTGTTTCCTCCACAGTATCTATTTTGTGACACCACCAAATCACAGAATAAATCTACTTTGTGACACTACCAAAACACATTTGGTCTTTGCACTCCATGGTCTGAAATTCTCAGACTGCCACCATCTGCTAAATGCCCTGTCTGTAGGTTTATTTGGGAGAAAGAAAGGCAAAAAGTAAATCTATCCACTCTGCAGACAAGATCAAGTAAATAAAAATTCTTATTCATCTGCCATTCATCTGAACCTCATCACTGGTGATATTTTAAATACACTTAAAGGAACCCATGGATATTTTAGTTGTTCAGAGAAATGGCACTGCTCCTGATCACTGGCTTTGAAGGGGATGGTCAGTGTGCTGGAGCACATGGCAGTGGTCAGGCTGCAGCTTCCTGGTTCTAACACTGATTACAAATGAAAGACGGCATAAGCATTAGCCTGATGATACATCTTCACTGCCATTGAACACCTTCAGGAAGAAAAAAGAATCTATGTACCCTTCAGATGAGCCCAGAAACCCTGGTGAGGAAAGGAGCTCTCACTGTAGCAGAAACCAGAAAAAAGGTTCATCAGAAACACAGAGAAACTAATGAAAAAAGAAGGCCAAGACAAAAGTATTACATTATCTAGGAGAAATGATATTCTAAGTCTGATACTGTCGGCTATGGATGGTATGAAATAAAGCTAATGCAGAAAAGCAATTATTTTTTCATGAAAGACCACCTGTTAACTGTGCTGGTCAAAATTCTTCATTTTGCATAGATAGGAGGGATAACACTTTTGTACAGCCCAACAAGAAACAGAAGCATCACAGACCTGCTCCCTCAGTCATTCATTCATTGACTTGTTGAATTATTCATTCACATGTTCTTTCATTATACCACTCAATTCTACAGAGAGGTGGTGCAGCTTGCAGTAGAAAACCTATACTTAATAAAACCAAATTTCAAAGGAAAATAAATATGAGCCAGTAAATAAAGGATATAGGTCCTGGAAATTTACACAAAATTTGCCAAGTTCTTGACCTGGAGCCAGGGAGGATATGGGGCTGGCAAACTAGAGTCACCTGGGAAGTAATTTTCTAAAGATACATACTCCTTTATCAAAGAAAGAACATTCCTTTGCTGAGATATAGAACAAAGCCACTGAAGGAAAGAATACTTTAGAAACTCCATAATGATTCCAATATTTGTCTTCATGAAAAACACTGGGCTAAGGCAAAGGTACTGAAATGATACATAATGCTTGCTTACATTTGAGCTTCCTAGAGGTGACAGTAAAAAGGGAAAGCCAGCATGATATGTAATAATGGGAATTTTAAAATTTCCTTTATGCTGCTTTGAATGGAAATTGATCACTGAAGCATTTATATAAACTAAAGGACATACAATAGTTAGCAGAACAGTCTTAGAGAAAAGATGTCTGTTCTTAGACTTTTTAAATTTTATTTTTCATCTTACCAAAAAATATTAAAGAGGAAACTATAACCAATGTTCATATAACCACCATCCACGTTTGATAATTAATATTTTGTCATATTTAATTTGTATGATTTTTCCTCAAATGTGTTAACATAGGATAAATATATTATGCCATTTTACCTCTAATATTTTCTTTAATTGTTATGATTTTATTTATTTTTTTAAGAATGCATTTCTTTAAAAAAGAACATTTTCTATAAAATCTGAATACTATTATCATATACAATAGAACAGAAATAATTTCTAATTATCATCAAATATTACATCTGTTTTCAGACTGTCATTGTTTCCCAAAATGATATAGCTGGTGTATTCAAAATTCAATCCCAAATCAAGTACCAGGGCTATGGTTGAATTAATAATCTTTGGGGTTACTGAAATACCAGGACTTTGGGAAACAGGAATGATTATTATGGGTGGACATCTCCTAACCTGATAAATATGGCAAGATTGATTAGACCTTTTCTAAAGGAAGCTGCAAGAAGACTTGTGAGAAATACAATCTTGGCTCTTTTTGTCCTTAAAAAACATTAAATGATGCAATTTTTGTCCTAATTTTTACCTTGTTACCTTGTTACCACTACTGTGAAAATTCCCTCCTATTCCTTTGGAGTCATCCCTCACCCAGTATGCACAACTCATTTCTACCATCATAGAAAGATCTGTCTATTCTTTAAATTCATAACACATGGTATCATGGAGCATGTATACTTTGGTATCTGGCCTTTTTTTACTCAGCAACGCTTTTGAGATTTTTCCATTTTTTGCATGCATCAATAGTTGGTTCTACTTCATTGCTCCACACAATTCCATTGTATGAATATATCAGAATTTGTGATTTTCATAGATAGGTATTTTGAGTTGTTATGAGCCTTTCTGCTATTATGAATAAAGCCATGAATATTCTATTATAAATAGTTTTGGAGGTGTAGATTTTTATCTAGCTTGGTAAAATGTCAAGTAATGGAACAAATGAGTAAATGTTTAACTTTACAAGGAACTGCAAAATTTTTTCCCAAAGAAGTTGAAACCATCTTACATTCCACCTATAAGTGGAAATCTAGTAATTCCATGTCATTATCCACATTTGGTAGTACTAGTTATTTTGACTTTAGCCATTTTAGTGGGTTTATTATGGTATCTCAGTGGTGTAGTTGAACATATTCTCACTTAATTTTTTTAATTCGGAAAGTCTTGTGCCCATTTTATTGGGTTATTTGTGTCTTATTACCGAGCTAAAAGAGTTATTTTTATTATTATGCCTATAAGTCCTTTAAAATGAGTACTTTCTCCTAGATTGTGGCTTGCAATTTTATGTTTAAAAATGGTATCTTTGAAGACCGAAACACTTTTAATTTAATGAAATTAATCTTTTTGTGATTGCCTGCCTTCCTTCCTTCCTTCCTTCCTTCCTTTCTTCCTTCCTTTTGTGATTCATGCTTTTGATATCCAGGAAATATTTTACAGCCAAGATCATGAAGATATTCTCTTTTTATTCTCTAGAAATTTTATAGCTTTTAGATTTTATATTTATTAGGTTTATGATTTATCTCAAATTAATATTTTGTATGTGGTATGTGGCAGGAGTCAAGGTGCAATTTTTTCCCAAATTCATATACTATTGTTCCAGTACCATTTTTTAAAAGCAATGTTTTCCTACTGAATTATCTACATGACTTGTATGCTTAGTCTTCCTAAAAGTCAACTGACCAAGTATGTGCAGATTATGTCTAGACTCTCCCCTCTGTTCTATAAATTTATTTATCTCTTACTAATACAACAGTATCTTTATTACTGTAGATTTATAGTAAATCTTAAAATCAGTCCTCCAAATATGTTCTCCAAGATTGTGTTGGCTCTACCAGGTTGTCTTTCTAATTTTTAGAGTAATCTTGTCAGTTTCTATAGGGAAACATTACTAGAAATGTGACTGGTAAGAGTGAATCTATAGATCTTTTCATGGAGAATGGATGTCTTAAGAACTTTACATCTTTAAATTAATTGCCATGATGTATCTCTTACTAGGCTGTTCATTATTTCTCCCTGCAGCCCGTTTTGATTTTCACTGTAGAGGTCTTCCACAGTTTTCATTACATTTATTTCTAATTTTGATGCTAATTATAAGTAATAATTTAAAATTCACTTCTCCAGTTATTTGTTACTAGTGTTTAGAAATGCATCCTTTTGTATATTGGACCTATATTCTGCAGAATTGCCTAATTCATATATTAGTTCTGGTAGCTTATTCATAAATTCCTTAAAATTTGCTATGTTAATATCATATCCTCAGTGAACAAAGATAGTTTCATGTTTTCTTTCCAAATTTTATGCCTTCTCTTTCTTTTCCATGCCTTAAGTCACTGCAGAGGATTTCCAGTACAAGTTTAAATAGAAGTAGTGAAATAGATATTTTTGACTTGCTCCCAAACTTTGGGAAGGTATACACAATATCTGACCATTAAGTATGATGTTAGCTTTTTGATTTTTAACAATCCAGTTGAAATGTTTGCTTTTTTATTTCTCCTTTAGTGAAAATTGTCATCAAAATCATAGGTTCTCCTTAAATTTTGCCAAGAGATTTTTCATGCATTCATGAGATAAACATATGTATTTTTTGCTCTTTTCTCTTTTGATGTGACAAATTTCACTGACTCATTTTTCTATATTGAACCAAACTTATATTCTTGGGAAAATCCCACTTAGTCATGATGTATTATCCTTTTTGTATATCATCAGGTTAAGTTAGATGATATTTTTAATAGACTTTGGTTTTTAGAGTAGATTTAGGTTTGTAGAAAAATTCAGCTTAAGGTAAAGAAATTTCTCATATCCCCACTGCTCCCACACATGGCTAGCCTCCCCATTATAAAAATCTCTGATCAGAATGGTATGTTTGTTACAGCTGATGAACTTATATTGACACATCATTGTCACTCAAAGTCCATAGCTTACACCATACTATGGTTCACTTTTGGTGTTGTACTTTCTGTGAATTTAGACAAATGTATAATGACATGTATCCATCATTACAGTATCATACAGTATAGTTTTATAGACAGAAAAATCCTCTGTAATCTGCTTATTTATCCTTCCCTCACTTTTAACACTGGCAACCACTGTCTTTAATGTCTTTGTAGTTTTGCCTCTTAGGGCATGTCATATAGTTGGAATTATACAGTATATAGCCTTTTCAGATTGTTTCGCTTCACTTAATAATATACATTAAGATCCTCCCTGCCATTAAAGCCATTAAAAATGGCTTGATAGCTCATTTTTCTTTAGCACTAAATAATATCCCATTGTCTGAATGTACCATGGTTTGTTTATCCACTCATCCGAATATCTTCCTTGTTTCCAAGTTCTGGAAATTAAAAATAAACCCAATATAAACATCTGTATATGAGTTTTTATGTGAACAAAAATTCTCAACTCCTTTGGGCAAATACCAAGGAGCATGATTACTGCGCCATATGGAAAGAGTATGTTTTGTTTTATAAGAAATTATCAAATTGTCTTCCTAAGTGGCTGTACTGTTTTGCATTCCCACCAGCAGTCAATGAGACTTCTATTGTTCTACATCCTTACTTGCATTTGGTGTTTGCAGTGCTCTTGGGGCGCCTGGGTGGCTCAGTGGGTTAAGCCTCTGCCTTTGTCTCAGGTCATGATATCAGGGTCCTCTGTCAAATAAATAAATAAAATCTTTAAAAATAAATAAATAAATAAATATTCCATCTACTTCCTCTTATAGACATGGAGATACAGATAGATAAACAGGTAGATATAGATAGATAAAACATATAATAAATTTTATTGATTTATTTTGATATTATATTTTCATTTATCATAGCTTAACTTGAATTAATTGTATGCAACTTTACATGTAGTAAACAGTATAATAACATCTATGACTCCTTCCTTTCATTTGCTGTTATTGTCACACATTATTTTCACATTAGTTAATTGGCTTTAAAGGAAATTAAGAAACAGCTTTATATTGACTTATATATTTACAATTTCTAGTGCTCTTCCTTTTTCCCTATATATCCAAATTTCCATATTGTATTATATGCATTAAGTCTGAAGAATTTCAGCACTTAATAAGTGTGCATCTGCTTTAAGAATATTTTATCTTAAAATGCCTTCATTTTGTCTTCATTTTTGAAATATTTATACATATAAATATAGAATGCTAGATTGACACTGTTTTATTTTTCCCTTCTCAGCATTTTTAAGATGGCATATCATTATGCTTTAACATCCTTTTTGTACAATTAAATGCCAGTCTTCGTTATTATTATCATTCTCTTACATATAATATCTCATTTCTTCTCTGGCTTTTAAGACTTTTTTCCTTTCCTTTTTTTTTTTTTTTGAGAGAGAAATCTTGCCCAGTTTCTTCCTGTTTTTGACTGCTTTCTATTGTCCAGAAATCATTATTTTTTTCTGGTTTTTTATCACTGTTATCATCTAGATATTTAGTCTTATACAAGGCACTCTGTCATTACCAGAACACAGAATTCAAGTTTTTTTTTGTTTCTAATATTTACCCATTTATTTGCTATTTCTGGTAAGCTTCATTCTTTTATGTGAACCCAAGTTTTTGTCATCTCATTTTCCTTCTGCCTAAAAAACACCTTTAATATATCTTTTAGAAAAGGTTAGCTGATGATAAAATGCTCTCAGTTTTCCTTGTTTGAAAAAAGCATTTCATCTTCATTTTGAGAGATGTCTTCATTGGGTATTGAATTCTTTGTCAACATATATATTTTCTTTCACACTTCAAAGATGTTATTTCTTTATGGTCTAGATTGCAAATTTTCAGACAAGAAGTCTGTGGGCATTCCTATATTTGTAATGTGTCTTTTTTTCTCTGGTTGATTTTAAGAATTTTCTTTTCATTGTTGGCTTTCAGAAGTTTGATAATGATTGCCTTGGTGTGGTTTTCTTTGTGTCTAACCTTCCTAAGCTTTTGAGCACCTTGAATATGCCATTTTATAGTTTTCCTAAAATTCTGAAAACCTTCATCCATTATTTCTTCAAATATTTTTTTCTGAATCTTTCTGTCCTTTCATTTTGATATGTGCATTACACTGCTTGAGGTATTCCAACAGTATTCCAGTGACTTTGACACTGTGCATTTTTTTTCCCTGTGTTTTTCCCCCTCTCTGTGCTAAAGTTTTGATGGTTTCTACTCTCTGAATTCAAGTTCTTTGATTTTATTTTGTCTCCCCCTCCCCATTATACTTAATCTTTTACTAACCCCATTAAGGATTGCATTTTTTTGGTCTTAATTATACTTTATTTTCCATCTCTAGAATTCCCATTTGGTTCTTTTTGTTGTTGTTGTTGTTGTTAACTTTTTAAAAAAAATTTAAGTTCAATATGTGCCTTCCTCAATACCCACCACCAGGTTCACCCAACACCCCACCTCCCTCCTCTCCAAAACCCTCAATTTGTTTATCGGAGTCCACATATTGCAGGGAGCACTGGGTGCGGTGCATGAACAATGAATCTTGGAACACTAAAAAAAATTTAAGTTCAATTAACCAATGTATAATACATCTTTAGTTTTTGATATAATGTTCAATGGTTCTTTAGTTGCATACAACACCCAGTGCTCACCACAGTATGTGCCCTCCTTATTGCCTATCACCAGGTTACTGCATCTCCCCATCCACCTCCCTTTCTACAGCCCTCAGTTTGTTCCCCAGAGTCAAGAGTCTCCATATGGTTTGTCTCCTTTTCTTATTTCTTCCCCTTCAGTTTCCCCTCCCTTACCCTATTGTCCTCTGCACTATTCCTTATGTTCCACATATGAGTGAAACCATATGATAACTGTCTTTCTCTGATTGACTTATTCACTTAGCATAATTCCTTCCAGTTTGATCCATGTCAATGTAAATGGTGGATATTCATCTTTTCTGATGGCTGAGTAATCTTTCATTGTATATATGAACCACATCTTCTTTATCTATTCATCTGTTGAAAGACATCTTGGCTCTTTCCACAGTTTGGCTATTGTGGACATTGTTGCTATGAACACTGGGGTGCATGTTCCCTTTTTTTTTCACTAATCTGTATCTTTCGGGTAAACGCCCAGTAGTGCAATTGCTGAGTCATATGGTAGCTCTAATTTTAACATCTTAAGGAACCTCCATACTGTTTTGTTTTGTTTTTTAAAGATTTTTTAATTTATTTATTTGAGAGAGAGAGAGAGAGAGAGAGAGAGATCCAAGTAGGCAGTCAGGCAGAGAGTCAGGCAGAGAGAGAGGAGGAAGTAGGCTCCCTGCTGAGCAGAGAGCCCCATATGGGGCTCGATCCCAGGACCCTGAGATCATGACCTGAGCTGAAGGCAGAGTCTTTAACCCACGGAGCCACCCAGGCGCCCCCAGACTGTTTTTTATGTCTCCCAGTTCCCTCAATATTTTGTCCATATTATTCTTTAAGTCACTGAGCACATAGAATGGATTTATAGTAGCTGTTATAAAATCCTGGTTTCTTAATCATTTCATTCATTTCTGGATGTGAAAGAGAGATCACAAGTAGGCAGAGAAGCATTTCTTAAAAAAATTTTTTTTGGGGGGCGCCTGGGTGGCTCAGTGGGTTAAAGCCTCTGCCTTGGACTCGGGTCATGATCTCAGGGTCCTGGGATGGAGCCCTGCACTGGGCTCTCTGCTCAGCAGGGAGCCTGCTTCCCCGTCTCTCTGCCTGCCTCTCTGTCTCTCTGCCTGCCTCTCTGCCTACTTGTGATCTCTCTCTCTCTGTGTCAAATAAATAAATTTTAAAAATCTTAAAAAAAATTTTTTTTTAATTTGGGGATACAGTTAACTTTCCACTCTGGGGCTAGTATAGCCACACTACTAATTTGTTTTCTGTTTGGATTATTTAGTAAATGACTATATATTTGATCCTATTATTTATCTTGGCTGTTTAGAACTCGAACATCTCTTATTCTTTTGTAAGCTCTAGGAACTTTTCACCATATCGCACCCATTCACTCTTTGCTTAGACGTTTGTAGTTTTACCCTTTGCAGGCATGCCTTACTATTCAACATAAAACTTAATGATGCCCATATGCAGATATTTTTTCCCTCTAAATGGATAACATAGCTGCACCACCATATACTGAATAACACACTTCTTTCTTTCTCTCTTTTTTTTTTCTTTCTTTCTCTTTTTAAACCAATAATATGAATACTTAAATCACAATACATGCTAGGGTCAAGTTTTATAGTTTTTAAATTCCTTTCTCTTTCTGTCTGCCCATATTGTGTTGCCAAAAACATATTACTTTTCTTACTGTTGCTCTGAATTTTTTTTGTTTGTTTGTTTGTTAAGTAGGCACAACCTAGGGCTTGAACTCATAAGACCTGAGCACAATCATCTGATCAAGAGTCAGATGCTTAACTGACTGAGCCACCCAAGTACCACTGAAATATTTTTAATATCCACGTGATGTAACTCCTTTCTAAGTATTCTAATATTCTTTAAAAAATAACAGAATCAGTATTGCATATTTAATCTTCTCAATGATTTTTAGAATAATTTATAAAGGGTCTTCCCCAATTTCTTTGGAATCTATAGTCGATATTCCTGTTTCTAAAATTTAGGAAGACTTGACAGCTTTTAAATAGTGTCTTTTCATTCAAGAAGAAGGAGAAAAAAATTTTTACATATATATGTGCATATATATATCTCCCTTGTTTTTTGTTATGGTTATTATTCTTTGGCTATTAGTTTTATTTTAGAGTTTCTGCTTTTTTGTTTTTTTATTCTTATATCTTTCAATGCTTATATCACAATTATAAGTGCTATCCTTTAAATATATTTCTGTTATTACTTTTATATATGAGTGGTTGGTTTTATATATTAATTTTGATTTCTATAGTTTATCAATTGATTAATATTTTTGAATCAATGAATGAATCTAAATTAAATAAGATAATCATCTTGAACCCTACTGAATAAATTGAATGATAATCTACCCAAAATATCAATGGGATATTTTCTCACTTCTCATGACAACAACTGCTTGTTGGCATGATTTTTTAAGTAGAATATTTTTCCATCATTTGCCCCAATCTCTAATTTCATTTCAGCGATATGAAATCTGAGACTCAGAGAGGTGACATAACTTACCCAGGAGCAACAGTGGCAGAAAGGATGAACTTGGATGCATACCAAAGTCTCCCAACTCCAGACTCAGTGCCCTTTCTAACACATGTCACTGATCAGATGTCTGCCTCCTTTGAAGATTTATCCCAGCATTATCCAACTAAGAATTGTAAATAATGCATTTGAGTTCTCTCTGAGATTATGCCAATGATTTTTTCAGAGGTGGGGCAAAGACAGTTTTGAAAGTGCTAGCTGAGTTGATATTCAGCTTCTAGAGAAGGAAAAAAGAAGGAACTGGGAGTAGAGTGAGATGGAGTATGACAGACCTACATAAACTGGTGGAGATGAGATGCATCTCATGTGTCCAGGTGTATGGAAGGAACTGCCACTCATGTATTGGTTTATGAGGTAGAGGTAAGTTAATTCAAGTTAATATGCAGAAATGTTTCTAATAACAACCTGTCAAGAGTGAAGAGGGACCTTTTAGGTGAAAGAAATGAAAAGAGAAAAGGAATACCAGAAAAGAACTGAAAAATCAGTCAAGGGAACAGAACATTTCTCCATTATAATCATAAAAGAGGTGACTAGAATTACTTTCTCACTAGCTATTCATCCTAGAGTTAATAATGTTCTGTATTTAAGAAACTGAACTATAAAATCAAATATACCTGGGTTCAGATCCCACTTAAACTACTTAACATTTCTAAGTAGCAATTTCTTTTCCTTTCAGGTGGAAATAATGATATCTAATATAATTGAAAGGCTGTGAGGATTACCTGAGATAATATGTGCACTGAAAACAAGAATAAAAATACAATATGATCTTTAAAGGGCTGGAGCGGTAGATGTTATCTATATCATCTATAATGATAAAAAAAACCCCTCAATTATTCTATAAAGAAGATATGGCAGCCTTAAAATTAAATGGAGAGCCAATACGATAATAAATGATAACACTGAGAGGGTATAGGGACATCATTCATTCATTCATTCCTTTACTCAACAAACATATTTGGTTCCCTATTATTCACTTTTAGGGATATGTAGAAAAATTAAGTTTTTGACAAAAATAACGAATAATCTTTAAAGTGTAACACTTACAGCGAAGTTCGAAGAAGAGGAAGTTAAGTGTGTGTACAAGAAGACTGAGAGGGAGCAAGTGGTTGGCATTAAAAACTCAAGGAGGACACTGCTGTGCTCTGAATGTCCCATAGGCACAGAAACCCAAGAACTCTAATTCGAATTCTTTTCTAGATGAGAGCTTTCCAAAGGTGATATAAAACTGAATACTAGTATATACCTAGGCCTAACTATATGCCAGATCTGTGCTAGGGAAGAGGTTGGCATTATCTCATTTGATCTTCAAAATAAGCCTATGAAATACGTCATTTTTTTTTTCATTAAAACTAATAAATAGGGACACCTGGGTGGCTCAGTGGGTTGGGGCCTCTGCCTTTGGCTCCAGTCATGGTCTCGGGGTCCTGGAATCGAGCCCTGTATCGGGTTCTCTGCTCACCAGAGAGCCTGCTTTCTCCTCTCTCTCTCTCTCTCTCTCTCTCTCTCTCTCTCACTCTGCCTGCCTCTCTGCCTACTTGTGATCTCTCTGTCACGTAAATAAATAAAATCTTAAAAAAAAATCCAATAACCTGAGATTCAGAAATGCTGTTTAGATGCTTACTCAAGGACACAGAGCTAATTGTAACAGAGCCAGTATTCATACCTGTCTTAAGCAGAGATGAAGCTCTTAATTTCCAAGTTACATATTTTTATTTGGGAAGATAGCAACATGTCACTCAGGTGTTCCAAGTATACTTTTGAAATACTTCTTGACCACCTGGGGTGGTGTGGATGACTGAAAGTGACTTAACAGTGTAGTCTTTAGGGATTTTTCCAAGCCTAAATCTTAACATGCTATGACTAAAACACATAATTTACTAACACTGAATGCTATACAAACTTAGGGAAATAATTCTATCTTCCTGAGACTGGTCATCCATCACTAAAGTGAGGATAATATTGGTAAAATGAGGAATATGTTGGTAGGATTTTTTTAAACAAGTAAATGGAATGATGTCTATTTTGTGTTCAGATGTATTTAAATTGTAAACTTGTGCAGGGGGAGCCCTGGTTCACTCTGAACACCATGTGTTTGCACACAGTGAATACTCAGTGAATATTAGTGTTTGTCACTTTTTTTTTATTATTAGGAAGTCCATTTCCTAAGACTAAGGAAAGTACAAAATAAGTCAATTAAAATGTGTAGGGAAAGACTGCAGAAAAGAACCCAAAGTCAATTTTCTGTGGTCTCAATTCTCCATAAATATAAAATGATTGAGTTTGAATGTACATCATCAATGGGATGATAAATAGAATTATTAATCACTCCAGGCTTAGAACCAAGACTCCAACAAAAGAGAAAGACCAATTATGGTTGGTGTTATAAATTAATCCATTATCTAGAAAGAATGTATTTAAAAAAATTATACCCACAAGTATATGGTCATTTGATTTAAAAAAATATGGCACATTCAATTCAATTTGGAAAAGGTGGTCTTTCCAAAATGTAGTGTGTGAACAATCAGCTATCTATAATATGATGAATCCTGACCTCTACTTCATATCATGTATAAAAATTAGTTTGAGATAGATCACAGGCCTAAATGTGAAAGGCATAAGCTTCTAGAAGCTGTAGATTTTTTTTAAAAAGACTTATTTATATATTTTAAAGACAGAAAGAGAGAAGAGAGTCTCGCCGAAACCAAAATTCAGAGAGTTAACCAACTGTGCCACCTAAGTGCCCCAAAGATGTATATATTTTTTTAAATAATATTATTAGGTAGGCCAAAAGGTCTTAAGTAGGACTCAGAAAGCACTGACCATAAAATTGATTCTTTTTAAAAAGGGAAAAGGACTTTTTTAGGATCAAAAACTTCAGTTTATTAGACAGTATCATTAAGGAAGTAAAAAGACAAATCACAAGACTAGAAGTAGCTATTTTCAATATATATATCTGATGCAGGAGTCACATCTATGTTACATAACAACCTTTCAAACTTAAATATCAAAAATGAAATTATAAATCCAGTTTAAAAAATAAACAAATGACTCAAACAAGCAGTACACAAAAGAAGATATGTGAAAGGACAATAAACATGAAAAGTCACTTATGATCATTAGCTATCATTAAAATGCAAATTAAACCATCATGAGATGTCTCTTTAGATCAGAAAGATGCCTGATATATATATATTTTTAATAATATAAAGTATGAGCTAGGCTGAAAAATAACTGGAATTCACATTGCTAGTGGGAGTGTAAAATGGTAAAACCATCTTGGAAAACTGCGTAGCAGTTCCCACTGAAGTTAAACATAAATGTATACCTTGGCACCTTCCCTATAGAAATGAGTGCAGGTATTCACACAACCTTGTTCAAAAATGTTTGTATACTTTTATACATTTCGAGTTTATCTTTGTGTATGGTGTAAGAGAATGGTCAACTTTCATTCTTCTACATATAGTTGTCCAATTTTCCCAGCACCATTTATTGAAGAGACTGTCTTTTTTCCACTGGATATTTTTTCCTGTTTTGTCAAAGATTATTTGACCATAGAATTGCGGGTCCATATCTGGGCTTTCTATTCTGTTCCACTGGTCTATGTGTCTGTTTTTGTGCCAGTACCATGCTGTCTTGGTGATCACCGCTTTGTAATAAAGCTTGAAATCAGGCAATGTGATGCCCCCAGCTTGGTTTTTCTTTTTCAGCATTTGCTTAGCGATTCGGGGTCTTTTCTGGTTCCATATAAGTTTTAGGATTGTTTGTTCCAGGCTTTTGAAGAAATCCAGT
>CM053615.1:64980747-65007953 GCA_028646535.1 Procyon lotor
AAAAAAAAAAAAAAAAAAGAGTTCAATGAGTTATTATATGTAAGTGCCAAAGAAGTCCCCAGGACATAGAACATGCTATATGCATTAGTTATTAGTATTAATAATTGTATCATTTTTATTGTGTAGTTACATTTGATTATAAAACACATCTGCTATCAGTGTTCCTAAATATGTCTTAAGTTCATTGGTCCATATATCATGTCATTTAATCCTCATCAGCAACCAAATGGGGGAGATATTTTTCCCATTATACAGTTGAGGGAACTAAGGTTCATAGGTTTAATTAACTTGCCAAGATCCTACATACTTATTGTCAGAAATGGGGGTTAACCTTGATCTCAGTACCTCCAAACTTCACTCCAATATCTCATCAAAGAGCATGGAAAATTGTCTGTATTTACAGATCACTTGAGAAGGCTTTTTTTTTTTTTTTTTTTAACTGCCTTCCTGACTCTCTTCCACCCATAGTGGGGAAAAAAAAATCTATTCCCTTATGGTCCTATATATTTCCATACTTTGTTGCCTTTTAACACAGTCTGTGGCTCATTGTAGATCTAAACTGGCAGACCTATAAAGGAAATACCACTATGTATAGCTACACTTTGTGGGATGCTTGACATTCCCGGCTTAGTACTTAGACATTTACAGTCTTTCTCTTATCCATTCCACAGGATTATCTTGTACGATCGTGCAATTATTGCATTTTAACAGGTAAAAATTCAGAGATAAGTATTCCCCAGGCACTCCTGCTGATATATAGCAGAATTTGGATTTAAACAGCCTGGTGACCTAATACTTAATTATATCTTACCCTGAAAGAAATGGACAAACAGTATCAAGACTGGTATTAAAACTTTAGTTCATTTTATCAAAGATTCAGAAGAAAATGTAAAACTCCACATACCAGCAGGTGGGTGATCAAATTGGGTAGTGTCTCTCTCTCTCTTTCTCTCTCTCTCTTTCTCTCTCTCTCTCTGTCTCTGCCTCTCTTTCTGTTTCCCTCTCTCCCCTGCACCCTTCTCTCTCCTTCTTTCCTCTCCTTTTCTCCTCCCACACTCCTTCTGGCCCCCTCCCTCTCTCTCTCTCTTCTTCCCTCCCTCCCTCCCTTTCTTTCACTGACTCCAGCTTGCCATGGACAAAATAGAAATAATTAAGTGTCAATAACTAAAGTTTATTCCTGGCAAACAGCTGATGAGTATTTTCAGAGGCTCCTGTTTTTTGACCTTTACTGCCCTAGACAATGACGGAATCTTGTTGAAAGCTCTTTAAGCTGAAATTAATTTATGCTCGACAGTGATTAAAAGAGAAAGTGAGAAGGGGATGGAAATTAACAAATTCATCTTTATTGCTGAGATCCCATTATGATTATAAGGAGAGGGAAAAATCGACGTGGCGGGTGCCAGCTGCAATCTGGTAAGGAGTTTAAACAGCCCATCCTGCTTAGGAAATGTCCTTGGGTGGACAGATTTATCTGTCACTGAGGCTCTCAGACAGAGGTTTATATATCAAGGTTTGGAAGGCTGAGATCCTTGGATTTGCTTTTGGAATAAGGTTCCAGAGAAATAACTGCCAGAAGGATAGGCCAGGGAGCTTGACAGATGAGGCCTCTTGAAAAGTAAATTCTGCAGGTGCTTCCAAGAACAGAGATGGCTGAATTGTCATGCTCTGGGTTCCTGTTGGGCCAGTTTGATTGTCATATGCCTTTAAGAGCTGATATACTTATATTTGCAATTCCTCGTGTATTCCTTGGTTTGGCCCTGAAGCCAAGGAACTTATTTTGTACCTTTCTGGCTCCACATAGCTCTTTGGACAGTGCACCATAATGAGACTAAGCAAACACTGAAGAAGACCTTACCCCCATATTCCCAATTCAGTCTTCAAAAATAATATGTGCTTAGCACCCTCTGTGCACCATGCTCAGTACAGGCAAAGGAGATAAAAGATTTCAAGCAATACAACACCTCTGTCCTCCTAGAGCTCACTAGAGAGAATGAGGCTTATTTCTCCTTAAAATTAAAATCAGGGTTCTCTCGAGGACAATCCTAGACTCATGCCATTTTGAGAGAACTAATATGTGCAGAGAACTTTTTGTATGCCAAATATTTGACACATGAGGTCTCATTTAATACTGGAAACAATGAATTTTTTTTCTCTAATTTTGCAATTGAGTGAATAGAGACTCAGAGAGAGGAAGTGACTTCCCTTCCCCTCGGGCCCAGATGTAGTACAGATGGAACCAGAGACTCTCCACCTTGACTTAGTACACACTGAGGGCTGGGCTCTTCTCCACTGCTGTCACCACATGGAAGCCATAATGGTGAAGTAAGAGCATAAATCTAAGATGGGGCCTTACTGTAGGTTTTGCTGAACATCTTACTGGCTTTGTGACCCTGGGGAAAATCATTATATCTGCCAGTGTATTGATTTTCTCATCTGCAGAAAAAGGGATGATCCCCTGCCCTTTGTGTTTCACAGGTTAATCTGAGGCTCAGAGGAGACAATGTATCCAAAAATGATTGGCAAATGTAAACTATTCTCATTATATAGTCCACATTCTACTAATATATGGACCTCCTTCATAATTGGGCATTAATCATTTATATTTAAAAAGAATGAAACAGACAAGGTTATATCACCTCATGTAAAAGTGTAACTAAGAGGACAGATGTGACTCCTCCAATTTGCTTTAATTATCATTGAACATATACTCAGGAGGAAAAATTGCTTTATTCCAAAGCAGGCAAAAACATAGTGAGCTGAATATCTAAAAATATTAACAAAAATAATAATAAAATCATCTTTTCTTTTATTTTTACTGTAATCCCATGGAAACTAGTATTAATAAAAGGAGTAAACTGACAGCTTGCTCAGTCCCTAAGGAGGAAGTTGTGTCACTGTGATGTGTACAAAGTTATGGCAGTTGCCTCAGAGAAAACTTTAGGAGATCCGAGTGGGGATGATAGATGTTACCAACTTCCCTGCTGCCTTTAGGGAAATCATTTTATCTCTCTGTATCTCAACTAGGAAGTACTTTCTGCTTTTGGTCAAGGTCCAAGGTCACCTTCCTTCAAAACACAAATCTTGGAATTCTCTGAAACTCTTGAAATTCTTATTCAGAATGAGAGAGGGGAGAGAAAGAACACCCTCGATCGCTTGACCCAGAAGTCTACTCCACTCTTCTAGAGCTGTTTGTCACATTAGTGTAGGAAGCAAGAATTATACTGGAAGAGACTATTCATGGAGCCTTGAATACACAGTGATGCTTCCCACAAGTAAGCATGGCTCAAACCAAGTTTTGAATTTTGAATCAGATTAGCAATTTCTCTTTCCTTAGAGGAAAATTGGCAAGTTAAGAGAAGATGATCACAGGCTGAAGTTACATGGCTTAGGGAGAAGGAATATAACATTAGTTTCTCTGCAAGGTTATAATTATTTCCAGTACCTGGGCAAATACTTTAATGGGTCCACGTTGGCTGGAACAATACTCCCCATGCTGTGCTCCGTAGAATATGACTTTCACAAGATATAATAGTCATTACTTTCTAGAAAGGATTCTGTGGGGGAAAGTGTGTTTGCAAAGTACTGACTTAAACAGTTTACCAGATTTCTTTATTTCAGGACTTCACAGAGTTCTTGATACACTGGTATGCATTATGAGTCTCTAAGAGGTGATGTAATGTATAGAATATTCAAATATATTTAACCAAAAGAAGTCATTTAGAGTGGAGCATTTCTGTGATGAATGTTATGGGAAACAAATGCATTCTGGAAAATGTCAGTCTAAAATATAAAGTCCCAAGCTAGGTATACTTCCTTCACTACCAACGCCAATATCTCAAGGCTGATTTTTCTTTCATGAAAGTTCTTGTTTGGAGGATCCTCCCAGGGAGGTTACCACTAGTGGTGAGCTCAGAGAATCAAGTTCCTTTTACCCAGTGGCTCTGCTATCTTAAGAGCCTTCACTTCTAACCACGTGGCTGGGAGAGAAAGTCCGGAGCTGGGAAAGTTCCCGAATCATCCCATGGACAGATCTAGAAGGGGCACACAGTAGTGCTTTCTATATTCTCCTGGTTAGGGCTCAGTTATACTGCCCCACCCAGACGCAAAGAGGGCTTGGCAATGTCTCCATGCCTAGGAGGAAAGTAGAAAGTGTATACCACTATCTCATTCATACTAGTCACTTAGAAGCTCTTTGTTCTTTGTCCCCAAAATTAACTGACATACTCCAACTCAACACACTTTATGTTCTGTCAGCTGCTTAGTTCCTTCATCTCAGTATTATAATTTTGCACAATTTCACCTCTTCCTTAATCCATGTCCTTTCTCTCCTTCCCTGTGCCTGAAAGGAAACCCGATGCATCCTAAAATTCTCCATTATAATGTCACATTTTCGGTGATGCTTACTCTCTCTCTCTCTCTCTCTCTCTCTTTCTCTATCTCTGGTTACCCTCTCATGTCTGTTCCAGAAAACAGTCTTGTCTTCTCTCCTTCCTATGTGTTTTTATTTCTTTCTCTATTATATATCAGATACTAATACTGGAGACTCTTAAATCTATTCATATATAAGCTTGGGGGAAGTGGCATGTTAGAGAAAGAAGAGGAAGGTCTTAAGAACAAGAAAGATCTGAGTTTGAATCCAGGCTCTTGACTCAGGAGATAATATCATCTTGGACAGATAACATCACCACCCTGCAGTGTTTCCTCACTTGAAAATTATGGATTTAAAATCTTTTTAACTAAGGCTGCCAAGAGGTTAAAATGACATAATGCATAACACAATGTACCTGCCACCTAGGAAGTCATCTATAAATGTTGATTATTGTTATCCTTGTTGTCATAGCTGCTGTTGTGCCTTAAAGCCAGAGAGACGTGATTCTCAGTCCTGACCCTGTCACTTTTATTAGGGAATATTCATCTTCTGAGTCTCAGCTCTTTGTTGGTAAAAATGGAAACGACGCTTCCTTTCTGAGCGAATAGCAAGAAAATGCCTATCACAATGTGTCACAGCAATTGGCACATAGTTGGGGCACAAGTAATGACTGGATTCATTACAAATCACCACCACTCCCAATACCAAGCAGGGGAACGTCTGTCCCCGTAATGATTCTATCAGGCAGGAAAGAAGACCGCCTCCTCCATGTAGCTTGCTTTTGTGCCTGAGGACCTGTAGCCAGGAAATTCTTCGTTAACTCTCCTGTAAGTCTTCGAAGCTATCACCTAAGCCCACTTTTTCTGTCCTGATGTGAACCTGGTCACCTTCCTTCTTACACTGTCTTCTTAGGTACTTGAAAACTGTTAAGCCAGCCCCTCATCTCTCCCTTCTGCAGGCTGACGTTTTTAAATCTCTCATCCCGAGATTCCTTTTCTAGTCCTTTAATCATTTCCCATTGCACTGCCCTTCCATTTCTGAACAGTGCAGAGGCACAGGACTCAAAAAGTTCTACAGCAGTACCCGAGGATAGTGAGAACTTAGACTAGAGACTGACTGATAAAGGACAGTTAGAAACTGTCAACACCAGGAAATTTCACTCCACTCCTACTACCCATGCAAGCCCCACTGTCATCTTCAGATCTAACTGCACGTGGTAGTTCACAGGTATCCATTCATCTAGGCATTAAAAAAAAATATATCGAGCTACTTATGTCCAGGGGTTGTATTCACTCAACTCAACATTATATCCCTACTGGATGCCAGGAACTGTTTTATAAGCAGAGAGCATTCTGGATGAAGTCCTCTTTCTGTGAATACAAACTAAGCAAGTGAACAAGTAATGTATGATCATATAACAGCTATAGATATAGATATTAGAGAAAACTGTCATGTATCAGGAAAAAAAACAAACAGCCTTTAGTCTCAGACAGAGCGTGGATCTCCCACTTAGTATCTGTGGGTATTGCATGAATGAATCCCTTCTTCAAGCTTCAGTTTTATTTGTTCATTTGTGGAATTGGATACTACCAACAGCCCTTCAGGGTTTTTTTGAAAATTAAATAAATACACAAAAAGCATCTAGCTCTGTATCTGACACTTAGCACTCAGAAAATCACTTTAGTTTCTTGTCTGTGTTTTGCAAGTACAAAGAAGAAATGTCAGGTGAAGAAATTATGGTGGCAGAAAGCCTTTTCCAACTAAAGGACTCAAGTTGAGTTTGTAAATAAATAGTCATCTATAATATTTTTCCTTCTTTTTAAAAGAAATTAATTTTTAGGAATTTTTTTTAAGACTATTTATTTGAGAGAGAAAGCGCAAGCAGGGGGAGCGACGGGCAGACGTAGAGGGAGAAGCAGGCTGCCTGCTGAGCAGAGAGCCCAACCTGGGGCTCGATCCCAGGACCGTGAGACATGACCTGAGTCAAAGGCAGCCGCTTAACCAGCTGAGCCACCAAGGTGCCCCAATTTTTAGGATTCTAAAGGCAAATAGTGCAGGCTCCACACTTTAATCAAAATACCTGTCTTTCATAGTCTCTTCTTCTGTTCTACCTTTGTTCCATCTGAACCTCCCTCCTCTTGTTCAAAATGCTCTCTTTCACCCTCACGCATCCCCTCATTTTCTCTGAGCAGTCTATTTCCCACCATGTTTCTCATTTCCTATCCTTTCTTGTCCCCTGAAACAGTTTTCTCTCCATAACCACAAATGACCTTGAAAGAAGTAGGCAAGCATGTGGTGAGCCATGATGATGATGTAGAGCTGTCGTCAGCATCATGGGCTTTGGAGCCTGGGAGCTCTGGGTTTCAATCACATTCTCTCATTCATTAGCTAAATAGCTTTGGTAAAGTCACTTAATCTTCCTAAGGCCCAGTTTTCTATCATCAAAATCAGCATAGTAGTAGTTCTCTCTTTGTAAGGTTTTGTAATTCATATTAAATAAAAGCAGGCATGGAAAGCATTTGACCATCATGTACTCTCAATAAGTAGTATTTATTATTTCTCATATTATATGTCCAGTTCAGAGACGGGTGCTCTGCTAAGTGCCATGCACTATGTTGGGCACCATATAGGAAAGAGATAAGAGAGGCAGGATCTCTTTCTTCAAAGAGTTAACCACTCATTGGAGAAGCAAACACACCTATATAAAAACACAATGATGGAAACCAAAGAGCAAGATTTTCTGTCTAGTGAATGTGTTAGATGAAAAATCACAAATAAGCTTTGTTTTAAAAACTAACTCTAGGGGCACCTGGGTGGCTCAGTCGTTAAGCGCGTCTGCCTTCGGCTCAGGTCATGATCCCAGGGTCCTGGGATCGAGCCCCGCATCGGGCTCCTTGCTCAGCAGGGAGCCTGCTTCTCCCGCTACCATTCCCTCTGCTTGTGTTCCCTCTCTCGCTGTGTCTCTCTCTGTCAAATAAATAAAATCTTTAAAACAAAACAAAACAAAACAAAACAAAACAAAACTAACTCTAATACATCAGTTTTGGCTGCCTAGAAAGTCATACTAGGAAGAATTCTGAGACCAATAACAGAATGAGTAGAAAATAAAGTGTCATAACTGATTAACAATGCCTGCCAGCGATACAGAAGGAGAAATTGTCCATCTTGGGTACAGAGAGTGTTTTAGAAGCCATGTTGAAAGAAAGAATGAAGTGTACTTTTGAGTATTTTTATGAGGCCTTTATTTTACTTGTGTTGCTCTGCATGGACATTGTTAACTTCATTACAACTGAAAGTGACATTCAGAGAAGTTAAGCGATCTGTTCAGGTCACACAGCTAGGAAGGTAGCTTGGCACAACTCTAAAATCAAGATTGATTTAAACACTCATACTCCAATTGAACACCGTTGGCAGGATGAAGAATGGATTACCTCTGACAACAGTGGTGTAGCAGAGACTGAGTGGATTCTTACTGGTCCTTTTATTTTTCTGGGCCCACAGGAAGCCTGTATTTTCTAGCTGCCAGTGCAGTTAGATTGGGGCCATGTGACTAATTCTAAATAATGGCATATGGGGGAAATCTATATGTCACTGTCAGTTATGGCCTCTGCATTTTCCCATGAGACTCTTGGCATGATTTTTTTACATCTGGGCTGACATAGAGGATTCAGCGGGGAACATGAAGGAGGTCCTAAGGACAGTAGAGCTATTGGAGGTAAGCTTGAAATCCTGTCCTACATCCTGGAGGGGAGCCACGCCAGAGAAGATTCTAGTCTGTGACATGAGAGAGAATAAGCCTTTATTGTGCTCTGTCACTGAGATTTTTGTATTGCATGTTAGAACAGACAACATTACTTATCCTAACAAATAGAAGTTATCAAGAAATACTCGGTGAAGAAATGAGACTTCCACAGGGCCGGGATGATATGTAGATGTACCTTCCAGACAGAGGAACCTTTTCTGAAAAAGCATAAAGTATGCAAAGAATTCAGGGAAATTAGGTTGGAAATACAGAGAGTGACTAAGACTGGAGTTACAATTTTCCAATTTTGTGGTTTCCAGTTTGACAGTAGGAATTTAATTGGTGTTCCAGTTAGCCACTGCTGTCTAAACAAACTACTCAAAGCATAATGGCTTAAAACACCCACCCTTTTATTGTGTCATATATTTTGTGGGTCAGGAAATTGGTCAGGGCTCAGTTGGTTGAGTTGTCTATTCTACATGGTACCAACAAAGGATACTTGGTTCCATTTGGTTGGCATATGGGCTCTTCTAGAAGATCCAAGATGGCATCACTCCTGTTTGAATTATAAGAGTGGGCAGAGATGGGACCATCAATTAGAGTGTGTATATATACAGACAAGGTCTCCAAGGTCAGGATTCTAAGAGGCAAGCTAGGAGTTGCCAGGCCTCTTAAAGGCTAGTCTGGAAGTGGTAGAGTGTCACTTTCTCCATTCTCTGCTGGTCAAGCAAATCATGAATGCTGTCAGACTCTACCTCTCAGTGGGATGAGAAGCAAAGAACTTTTACCCACCTTTAATGTTCTCTATCTGGATCTGTGGAGCCAGGACCTAGCTATATACATCTCTGCTTCCCTAGCACTTTCCACTTATCATATTGCTACGGGGTTCAATCTTCATGCTGGTAGAATTACAATCACACCCTAAGCCCACATCAAAAGAAATGGAAAAAAGAACTAAATTTTACAGAATACCAACTCCTGCTTCAAATGTCCTACCTTAATGTATTCTCAAAATGACTCTATTTAGTGATGTAGGATTTATTTCTTCTGTATATTACTGAAGACCAACCAAAATTCAGTTGGAAAAAAAAAAAAATCCTAAGGATAATCAAGTATTAGATTCCAAAGGCAGTCCTCTTTCCAATACACTCTGCTTCCTTCCATGTGTATGGCCTGCATGTCCCCTTCTCAAAACACAGACTCTGTGGTCAAATGCTTGAATCTTCCCCTTGACGCCTAGTCCACTGACAGAGTGGATCAAACCCTCTAATTTGCCTGGGCTCATTTATCTCATCAGAACCAGAGGAGGCTCCCATCTCTGCCTTCCCCACCATGCGATTATGAGGGGTTGCTAATAAAAATGAACCCTAAACTCCTTGGAAATATAAATGCTAAATGATAATAAGATGAACAATGAAGGCAATAATGTGGCTTCACGTGATGTTTAGGATCCTGGGATAAAAGGCGTGGTAAGAATCTCTGCATTTCAAGTCCCTACCATTCCTCTTCTGTTTTATCCTCTGTCTCTGCAATGCTTGATTAAGGCTCTTTTACACTTTATTTTGCTTTGTCTTTTTTTTTTTTTCCTACTTCGGGAAATACTTCACTATATTATTGGGGACAGTTTACCCTTTTGTTTCACCAGAAGAAAGAAAGCAATGCAGGGTTACTTCAAAGAAGAACCAACTCAAATCCAGTGGGGAATCTGGTAATGAAGAAGCGCCACTTTGTTTTCAAGCAGAGACACAAAATTGCACTGTAAATTACACAAAGCATGGGGGTAAGAAGCGAGAGATAAATGCAAGTCAAAAATATTGGTCCCACAGCCCAGGTTTCAGGCTACAACTCAGAGATTCATGGAACGAGATGGTTTTAGACTGGAAAGGACTTTACAGAACCTTTAATCCAATCCCCTGCTCAGCTCAGGCATCTCTTTTGTGATGGCTTTTAAATAATCCCTGGTCTTAGAGCTCACTATCTCAGCATCAACCCAGACTGAGGGTTAGCTCCGGGTGGGATGTCGGTTCTTACCTTGACCTGAAGTCATTTCTTCACTTTTTTATCTATGGTTCCCCGTTCTTTCTTCATGGATGTCACAGAGTATATTTGCTCCCTTTCTCGGAGATACTGAAGAATTGGATTGCTTTCCAGGTGCTAACACCCATAACTACTTCAGTGTTTCCTCAAATGATTTTTGAGGAGTTTAATTCAGCCTCCTGGGAGCCTGGAAGAGGATGGGAGAAAGCAATTAGAGAAAAACAGAGGTGGAAAGAAATTTGATTTTCTGACCAAAGGTGATAAACATGTTAGTGGGTAGAGAACAGCTAAGAGGTTGGAGAATGGGTTCTTAGTAGCAGACCTGGCCTGGGCTGGCCTGGCGGTGGGCTGGAGGGAAGAGAGAGGTGGGCAGACTCAGGGACAGTGTAGGCAGGGCCCCCAGGATAGTTACCCAGATCATGTAGGCTGAAGGTCGTCCTGCCCGAGTACAGAGGGGTGATGGAAACAGCTCCGCACGAGGCAAGAGGAGGTGATTGCCTTAATTATGTGGGCGGGGACAGATTAGTGGAATAATAGAGAGGGAGGGAACAGGTTGGAATTGTAGCTCCTTAAGAACTTCAGGTGGAGGGGTGAGGAAAAGGCAGTAGGAAGAAGGTTAAGGGAGAGCCAAGGCAGGAAAAAGCTTTCTGTGAAGCTTGGAAATTAAATTCATTATTCAAAAGCATGTGTGTGTGTTCTGTGACAGTTTCCAGGGAAATCTTCCCCCTTCCACTCTCTGTACTTCTTTTATTGGATGTAATTTAACTATGTTTATATGGGGTTTGTTTCCCCATATATATCTATATACCAATACTGCTTTTCGTTCACAACTACCTTATTTAGCTGCTAATCCTCAAGCCTCCAAGAGGAATATGCAGCATACAGGCAAAAAGGCTCAGCTAGGGTTGCGATGGCAAATGTTTAACATCTGACTCTCCAGGAAAAAGAAAAGGCACCGACTTAAGAATTGGCCAATTTCTGTGGTATAAATACTCATTGCAAGCTAAAAAGAAGACATCACAGAACACAAGTGGAAAGAAATGCACTCTAGCATTCCTTATATAGTATTTGCACCAGATAAATGCCACACAGATAAAATAGGCATAAACAAGGTCAAGAACATAAATGATAGCAAATTGTAGAGAAAATAATAAGTGTTGAATTTTGAGGGCGCCCTAGGTGGCTCAGTGGATTAAAGCCTCTGCCTTCAGCTCAGGTCATGATCTCAGGGTTCTGGGATCTAGCCCCACATCGGGCTCTCTGCTCAGCAGGAAGCCTGCTTCTCCCTCTCTCTCTGCCTGCTCCTCTGCCTACTTGTGATCTCTCTCTCATCGTCAAATAAATAAAATCTTTTTTTAAAAAAGTTGAATTTTGAGCATGTATTAGCGTTTCTCTTAATATCATTTATTTAATTGCAAGTTTATATAATTTAATTTTTACAAATGATTCTGTTGAACAACTGGCTTGCAAAAAAATCCAAAAAATCTGCAGTTCTGTTGGTGAACTGGTTCAAGTTGACTGTAGCACACCACTGAGTCCTTCTCTCTTCTGCCTTCAGTAGTGAAGCTTGTGTTAGCTCACTGAGTGGGTTGGCGGGGGAGGCAAAAAAAAATAGAGACAAACTTGTAGGTAGGGGAGTCTATAAGGATAAAAGGAGAATATCCATTTATTTTAATTCAGAGTATTACTATACATACACCTGTCTCTGTTGTACTAATTACAAGTCAAACTTACACAGTCATAAATCAGGTACTCTAAGGTTTAGACCTTAACAACACTTAGTTAAGTTAAAGTGTCTCTTTGTATTTCCTCTGTGTGTCTGTTTACAAGATCTATGATATGTATGTACATCTCTGTATGTGGCTTATATACAAATGTGTATGTTTCATTTATTTCTTACTTAATTGTATTTTATAGATATGCTACTGAATATTTACGTGATTTTATAGAGATATATTAACCCCACACATATACATATGCTTTTCCTACATGTACTCCATAAAATATACAATATTTATTATGTTGAGCATTACCTACTGGAAATGGTTTGGACTAGAGCCTTTAGCAGAACTAAGAAATATTTGTCAATCATATGCTTCATGCCAGGAACCATGAAAATGAGAGAGAAGACCCTAACTCAGAAGAAACTTGTTCTTCCCTCTAAGAGACTACAACATAACAGAGGAAACAAAGTTTATGTGATAGAAAATCAACAAGTGTACAATAAAAGCTAATAATGGCTATCATATATTGGGGCTGTCTGTCATCTGTGCCATGCATGATCTCTGGTGACCCTCACAAGAAGCTTCCACATAAGAGCTCTTATCATTTCCATTTTAAGATGGCAGGCATCAGTGGTTCAAAGAGAATTCCATTAACTTGCTTAGAATCAAACAGGTAGTCGAAGACCAAAAAGGATTTCCCCACAAGGACTAGAATAGGGTCCATTATTTCTTTCTGTAAGTTGAGAGGTGTGATTCAGACTGTGAGTGCTTCTGAGGCTCCAAGGAAGAAAAACAGCTCATAAGCATCACAGGAAAATAGATGTCTGTTAAGCAGCCTTGAGGCAGATTTGCAGAGATGCATAAAAAGAGCAAGAGTCAACAGGAGAGACTTTGGTAACAATAAATACTTATGTAGCTTCTGATAATTTGTTATACTTAGTGGAATGTTGAGGTTTATCGAAAAATTTAAACCTGAGTATAAGTTTGGCCTGTTTTAGAAATAATTTGTGATCATTTGGATAGAGCAGATCTGATGTAAAAAACTTGGGAAATTAAAATACTCTAATCAAATTAATTAGCCCTATCAATAGGATTATATGAGTGTTTGGACTACCTAAGAGAACAGTAGTTTCAAGAACACTCAAGAAATTTAGATGGGCCCATTTTCATGCTAACAATTTCTAAGCTAATTGCAAATTATTCTTCTCTAATCAGTGGAGCCTTAATGACCTCTCCCAGGCGACAGTTGGTTAGCCTATGTAGAGATTATATATAAATCTGATAATAATTAAGGATTTAAAGAGAATCATTTTAAATGTTCACTAATGTGGTAATTTTATTACAATTGTAGTGGTGTGTATGTGTCTGTGAGATCAAACACACCTTACATAGATCTATAGATTTAGTTCTAAAATGGAAATCTGTTTTTGTATTTGTAACTTAAATGAACACAATCTCAGTTTTCCTTTTTAACACTCTCATATGGAAGCCTTGGCTTTGTCCAAATATTGGACAATCCCCTACCTCTATAATGGTAGAACTAACATTTATTGTTACTTACCCTGTGCTCAGCTCTTCTAAGCACTTTAGAAGAAAATAAGTGTAAATTAATACACTTGTTTGTCACTATAATTCCATGAGAAAAGCATAACTGTTATTCCCATTTTACCTGTATGAAAACTGAGTCATGGAGGTTAAATGACTTGCCAAAAGTCATACAGCTATTAACTGGCAAAACCATGTAATGGCTCTCCAAAGTTCATGTTTGCTACTAGGACAGAATCACACCTTATTTGGCTGTGATATTATCATTACTATCAGTAATAGTTGGTAACAAAAAATACTCTGTTCATCTGAGTTAGAAAAATGGGCTGCACAATTTGAATGTCTCTTTCTCCTAAATCCTCCTGTCAAGTCAGTGCCACCCTCTCTAAGAAGACTACCATGGGTGTCTATCTTGACCTCTTGTTATTATTCCCATACTTTTAAAGTCTCATCATCAGATTCTTGCTCTCCTTTTTTCTTCTATTCACTTTGCAAATGGCCTCAGGATTCTCCATTCTTAATTATGAGTATCCTTATTTATGCATCCCATTTATTTTTATTTGCCTTTTTCAGATGTTAACACTACTGTTGCAAGTCTATTGTTGCAAGTCTATTCCAGGCATTTTCCAAAATCTTCCATATCTTAAATTTTCCAAATCTTCCTGAAAATTCACCTTTCTTAATTTAGTTTTACCTGCTTATTTTGGGAATTGTGTATCATATTGTATCATAAGCTTTTCATTTATGGTAAATGCATTTTTAACAACATAAATTGAATTCCAGCTATAGGCCAGACAGGATGTAGAACACCTAAAAAAAACAAGAATTAAAAATAAAAACAGGACATCCCTAGCCTCAAGGAGGAGTCTCCAGCTTGACTACATCTTAGAATCTTTGATTTTTAAAAATTCCTGATGCCCAGACAGTATTCCATACCAGTTTAAATCAGAAGCCCCGAAAGTGAGACTGAGCCAGTAGCTTTTGGTTTGGCTTTCTAAATTTTCTAAGTGAATCCAATGTGTTGCCACGCTGTATAATCACTGTATTAAAAAGGATATGAGTGTATAAATAAATCATTAATAATAGAAGATACAGAAGTAGCAGAAACAAAAAAGTGATGCATTCTCCTTTGGAAGAGGATCTCATGGGATTTCTTGGGACAGGAGCTAGGTTTGATTTAATGAGGAAGAGGGAAGAGTGCTTCAAGAACTTTAAGCATACCCATGTTGCCTGAACATAAAGTAGGGAATGGAGGATATCAGGAGAAGAAATTGAAGAGATAGCCACGGGGACAAGTTACCCATCTATATCATTCTAAAAAGCTTGGACTTGGATTCTGGCTAATGGGTGGCCTTTAAATGGTATGAAGCAAAGAGAAGAGCCAGTCATGCTTAGATAGATTTGAGTTGAAGTAGGTAATGGAGGGGAAGAGACTAGTGAAGAGGTGGGAGCATTAAGAAGTGCTGTAGTATTCCCATGGGAGTTGCAGGGGGCCTAGATAAGGGCAGTGGCAGCCATGATGAAAATCATAGTATAATAACAGTAATAATAATAGATCCAGGATTCATTTAGAAGAGATTCGACGCTTATTGATGGGTTGATCGTGGATTGGATATGAGTGATAAAAGAGACATAGAAAAATGAATAAAGAGCGAACAAGTGAGAAGAGAATGAAAATCACAGAGATTCTGTTTCTGGCTTGAGAATCCAGGTCTATATTGAACTCATTTGCCAAAAAGAGCATAGTTAAAAAAAAATCAGGGGAGAAAACGGATTCAGTTTTGGAAATGGAGGGAGGAGAATAGTTATAAAGGAGAAAGTCATTGACTGTGTTAAAAAGGTGGTAAGGGGGATGAGGGCAAAATATATCCATTGGTTTTGAACATGAGGTTACTGGTGACTTTGACCATATATATTCTAGCATGCTGGTGATAGAGACCTAAATGGAGTGAGTTGAACAATGAATTGAAGATGAGGAGGCGAAGCCAGCAAATGAATAATGTCAGAGGTGGGGAGAAACAAGATAGCAGCTGGAAGGGAACATGAGGTCATGAGAGGGTTTCTTTCAACTAATGGGCAATGCCATAGTATGGATACCACAGGGAATGAGGCAGTAGACAGGGGGTCATCAATGTTCCAGAAGAGAGGGAAGAGGGAGTATGTATAGGAAAACCTTCAACACATGAGAGGGGATACGATCTACACTCATGTAGATGGGCTGGTGTTTGATAGGGGAAGATGGGTGCAGAAGCATATGGGCTGTGGACTTGACAATGAGGAATGGATACGTGTCTTGCCCCTCTTCCATGCTGTTATTAAGGAGCAGTACTTGCCTCCTTACTACTTCCAGAAAGAGGACTTAGGAAAATTGGCAATAAACATTGGGAGAATAATAATGACAATACATTTTACCACGAGAACAACTCCTGGGATCGCTGTTGTGATTGTCATCACTGCTGCTATTTTAACTAGTGCTATTAAATATTTCTGTGTGCCAGCAGCTGTGGCAGCGTCTTGAGATTTATTTCATTTAATCCTTACATCGTGCCTATATTTCCCCTCATTTTACAAATGAGAGAAAACGAGGCACACATGAGGATGGTATTTCTGAAGCAGAGAGAAGGGTTTCAAGCTAGGTATGGTTAATTGTGCCAAGTACCACTGTAAGAACAAGAGACATTTTTTGGGGGGGAACAAAAGTTCCTCCACAGTCCTCAGCCCAGCCTTTCATTAGTGGGAACCATGGCTGAACAAAAGAATGATGAGATAAGTATTACTCAATACATATGTCACAGTGCGAAGGTATCAGTCTCTTTATCCTTGTCCTCTGGTTTTCTGCTGTGAGTGATCCTGGGCTGAGAACCCAAAGGGCTTGAATTTGGGTGATGAAGGAAATGGTAATGGTAAGACAAGCTGGCCTGGCCCCTTTTGTCATCCGGTAGGAGAGTGGTGACTTGAAGTTATCCACAGCTCCTGAAAGCTTTGCACTGAGATATGATGATAGAAAGCCTTTTGGCAAGTGGATAAAATTCAGATAGAACAAATGCATTTATATCTTTTTTCTACCCATGCATGTGACCAATACAGAAAGGAAGTGAGGAATAAGGGAAAAATCAAACCAAACCATACCAAATAAATATCTGTTCAGTAAGTGCTCATTGTATGTAAGTCCTATGATAAAAACGTTTTGACAGTTTTGGGTTTTTTTTTTTTCCATTTGATTCTGGCAAAGTAGATATTTCTCCCATTTTCTGGGGGAGGATTGGTGTCAAGTCCTGAGGCTGGAGAGTGGTAGAATAAGGGTTGACATCTACGACCTAAAGAGTCTATTTTCTACTCTGTCTCACTGCAGTTGTAGAAAGCTAGGGGAAGCTAGCTTCCCCTCTTCCTGGTCACCTTTCTCATGATGATGACATGCCGGTGTCTTAATCTTAATTCCAGGAGTCTTTTGGATCAAATTCTTGGCACTGAACCCCAGGAATTGCTTTCTGGGAACATATTTAACTCCTTTCTCCTTTACCTGAGGAGTATCTGTCTGCCTACCTCCCCATCTGTACTGAGTCCTCCCCATATTCACTATTCAAAATATTCCCATTTCCTATCCCTCTCTACCCTCTTCCTTGAATGCAAAGCTGTCAACCTGCCAGGCCTTTTCGAGAACTCGGTTAATAAATCAGTTGTCATGAGGAGAGGCCATATTTTTTTTTCCTTGACGTGGTCTTGAAATTAAAATCACCTTTTATTTTATCTTATTTCCTTTACCAGAAAACAAAACAAAATAAGTCCTTTATTGGATTTTTACTCTGGGCCAGGATCTTGGGCAGACACAAGGAAAGAAAAGAACAAGAACCAGCCCATACTGAGTGACCTTAGTCTTCAGTATTATTGATATATAACCTGCTTTCTTTACAGCTTTGTTGACTAGACATTACTGTGCCCATTATAAAGAAGTAGAGATGAGTTTTCAGAGTGATTCGATAACAAATAAGCTAGAATTTCAGCCAGGTTCTCTTCACTACACTACCTTACCTTCTTCAGAAGACTAAGAAAACATTTCTGCCTTCAGATATACCAGGAACTACTAGTGAAGTGAGTCTCATATGATATCATTACGGACGAATGCAAAATGATGGTCAAGGGTAATTGTTAATTGTATGGGTGTTGAAGGTAGAGGGATCAGAGCATGACTTCTGGCTCTACCACCTTTTGACATGCACCAAACCATTTTCCAGATGTCTCTGAGTCTCAGAGTCCTCATTTTTAGGTGGAGATAAAATGTGTCTAATATATTTATTAGGTGAATTAAGCCAGAAAACTCATGTAAGATGTTTATATGTTATATGTTAAGCATATAATTCAATTTGTTATTACTAATATTAATGCCGCAGAAAGGATAAATGTAAAGTGCTAGAGAAACCAAGAGGTCCGGGCCACTGACTTTCCTTGGGGAATTTCAGGGAAGGACTTCTTAAAGAAGATCACATTTGAATTAGATACGGAAAAATGAGTGAATGTTTCCAGTGTAAGAGAACATGTCAGGTATAAGGTAGAGGGCATGAAGAGTCACAGTGGCCAGGAGGGTGGCCAACACATTAGGGCCCTAAACATCTTATGGAAGTGTCTGGACCTCATTGTATAGATCACCAAAGGAAACCCAGAGAAATCTTCGAGAGAGTGATGTGATGCTATTGGTTTTAACATCACTATGGCTACTGTGTGATGCATGGTCTGGAAGCCCCATGAGTCTTCTCTCCTTATTCTTCGTTTCCTGTGCATAGTCACACCCCTGGGTCCTGAACATCTCAACTATGAAATCATATTTTGAGGGCATGGAGGTCGGGTGGGGAGAGATACAGAGAGAAAACAAAACAACCAGAGAGGGGGAAAAAAAAAACAGGCCCCAGGAGACCCAACAGAGATGCCCTGACTGTTCTAACATAGAGAAAATGAGAAAAACAAGAAACACATTACAAACAAGAACATGTGTCTGCATTTATTAACATTTCCAACGTGGATTTAATTTTCGGTGTGCATCCTGCCTACACTGAGCCCGGTGCGTTTCATCTAACCTCTCGTTAAGTTGCGTGCAAGTCATCTTTTTAACGTGTCCTCTGGGGAAATCTTCAAACAGATTCTATAATCTCGCTTATAAATGACTCTCTTTCAAAATGCTGTCTATATTCATTCTTTAGCCAGCCCCACCCCCAGACATGCACACTGTCATTTGAACCTCTTGCTTTTTAGAACAAGAAATGGATTTTCAGATCTTTGGTAGAGTTGAAGCAAAGTATGTGACTTTGGAATCAGACACATCTGCTTCAGTTCCTCGCTCTACCACTTACTTGACAGGTTATATCTCCTTTCTGAGTCGAGAGGTCACCATTTATAAAACTCAGACAGTGATAGAAACTACCTCATTTTGTTGTTGCCCATTACATGAAATGATGTCTGTAGAGCTTTTAGCACATTACTGGGCACATACTGAACACTCAGTGAATCATGTGGATCACCTATCCAAATCAATTCTTTCTTCCTCATAAATATTACCAACCTAGAGAACTGAGCTTACGTACTGGTTCTACCACTTATTAACTACACTCCTTCATGTGTCTAAGTTTTAGTTGTATCATTTGTAGATGGTATTAATATGTAAACATTTAACTCACAAAGTTGGAGTAGGACAGAAATAACACTTGCTAATATTTATTTAGTATTTTTGGTATGGCGAGCACCAATTCCAGCCAATTTATGTAACTTTTTTTCCTCAAATCCTTTTAGCTACTAACGAAGTGGGCATTATTATTGTCCTCCTTTTACAGATGGGAAGAGTGAAGTATAGAGAGGTTAGATGATTTGACAAGGCCACGCATCTAATACCTGGTTGAATTAATTTTAAACCCAGGCAGTGAGGCTTCAGAGCCTGTTTTGACCATTCCACTTCGCTTGTCCCAGAAATAGTGTGATAGCAAGCATGTTGCGTGGTTCACTGGGCTTATCTGATTTGTCATATTAATTTCTTTCACCCCTACCTTCCTGATCCAGAAAGCAAATATGGCTTCTGTAGTTTGAGAAGAGCAAGGGAAGGATAAAAGTCAAATTAATAAGACAATGCAAGGTGTGAATAAGGTCAGTATAATTATCATCATTAGAGAACCAACAATAAGCCGCATTATTGCACATGACTTGTGATCAGGAAATAAGTAAGAGAAGTAGGCAACTAGTTCTTTGCCCTCAAAGAACTTTAAATCCAGTAAAAGAAATGATGTGCAATAATGATATAATGCATATTGCAGATGAAACTTAAGAGATGCTCTCAACTTGGGAGAAATGATACTTATTTCCATATGGCAGCACATGTATGACAATCATAGAACTTTGGTAGAAGGGATAATTTAAGCTCTACCAGAAAATATAAGTAGAATATAATTCATAATATTCCCCATTCCTGGCCCACGTGGAAATGAATAAAAATGTTGAAAAGAGATCATCTTAGGACAAATGTGTGCATTTACACTTTACACAGGTGGACAAAAATATCTGCAATTCATCCCAGGAGATTATGCAAGTAGTGCATTTATGTCACATTTACCCATGTAAGAATTTACATAGATTATGAGGAACAAAATGGAAGTCAGACCAATTCCTTATGAAACCTGAGAACTGCCCCTTGAGTCATTTTTCAAATAAAAAGATCTTTCTGGAGGGATAGTAGGCCACATGCAGAATGATAAATCTGATAGGACATGAAATTCCAGATTTTTTTCAAAGATCAGTTAAGATAAGTGCTGGTGTGGTTGCTTGGGAATTGCATGTATCAGATTGTTACTGCCTACATACACACACACACACACACACACACACACACACACACACCTATCTCCCACATCTTCTTTATCCATTCTTTCATTCTTTATCCATTCATCTGTTGATGGACATCTAGGTTCTTTCCAGAGTTTGGTTATTGTGGACATTGCTGTTATAAACATTCGGGTGCACGTGCCCCTTTGGATCACTACATTTGTATCTTTAGGGTAAATACCCAGTGGTGCGATTGCTGGGTCGTAGGGCAGCTCTATTTTCAACTTTTTGAGAGGCCTCCATACTGTTTTCCAGATTGGCTGTACCAGGTTGCATTCTCACCAGTAGTGTAGGAGGGTTCCCCTTTCTCCACACCCTCGTCAACATCTGTCGTTTCCTGACTTGCAAATTTTAGCCATTCTGACTAGTGTGAGGTGGTATCTCACTGTGGTTTTGATTTGTATTTCTCTAATGCCAAGTGATGGTGAGTGCTTCTTCATGTGTCTGTTAGCCATTTGGATGTCCTCTTGAAATGCAACTGATTTCTGTGCATTGATTTTATATCCTGCCACTTTACTGAATTCCTGTATGAGTTCTAGCAATTTTGGGTTGGAGTCTTTTGGGTTTTGCACATAAAGTATCATATTGTCTGTTAGAGTGAAAGTTTGACTTCTTCTTTGTGAATTTGAATGCCTTTTATTGCTTTTTGTTGTCTGATTGTTGAGGCCAGGACTTCTAGTACTATGTTGAACAACAGTGGTGAGAGTGGGCATCCCTGTTGTGTTCCTGACCTCACAGGAAAAGCTCTCAGTTTTTTTCCTTTGAGAATATTTGCTGTGGGCTTTTCATAGATGGCTTTTATGATTTTGAGATATGTTTCCTCTATTCCTACACTGTGGAAACTTCTAATCAAGAAAAGATGTTGTATTTTGTCAAATGCTTTTTCTGCATCAATTGAGAGGATCATATGATTCGTATCCTTTCTTTTATTAATGTGACATATCATGTTGATCGATTTGTGAATGTTGAACGACCCTTGAAGTCTAGGAATAAATCCCACTTGGTGGTAGTGAATAACCTTTCTTTGCATATTTTTCCCATTTTTGGGGGGGTGCAGTGTCCACAAAGCCAAGATCTGATTTTGGTGTTTGGATTCTGAGTGCGTACTTAGTGCTGGGTAAATTTGTGTTTAAGTCCTTAATTGTCCAAGACATAGTTTCTTCATTGTTGCATGGAGATACTTGTAATAAAGCTTATAGCTCAACTTGCTGTGATGAGCACTGGCTGTTGTATGTAAGTGTTGAATCGCTGAATTCTACTCCTGAAACCAATATTGCACTGTATGTTAAACTAACCAAAATTTAAATAATTTTTTTAAAAACCCAAGATTATTGTGGTAAATTAAAGAATTTAATCTTGCTGAAAAAGGTATCTTAATGAATCATGAGAGACTGTGTACTCTGAGCAACAAACTAAGGGTTTTGGGGAGGGGGGTTTGGGTGAGCCTGGTGGTGGGTATTGAGGAGGGCACGTATTGCATGGAGCACTGGGTGTGGTGCATGAACAATTAATCTTGTAACACTGAAAAAACATATTTGGGGGAAAAAGGTATCTTAATACAAGAGAGTGGCAAGACTATAGTGGCTTAAAACAAAGGACTGGATTCAAATGGTTGGAATTTCTCCCATTTAGATGTGTAACTTGGAGCAAGTTGTTTACCCTATTTTTGCCTCATTTTCCTTATCAGATGTAAAAACTACAAAGCCCACTTCTTGGAGTTACTTTGAGGATTCTATTAATGTCTACATATTCTGGTTCCTCAATCAATGTTCGGCATCATTATCAATATATTAATTAAATGCAAAAACAATATTACTAGTGATAATGAATAATTTAATTTACCTACAAACTCAAGGAGGACAGGAGTTAAACCTTTTTGTTTTGTATCCACCTGATAATATATAAGCTTAATTAGATTAAATGAAAACAGTACATAATGTGTAGTAGATTAAGCAGAGATTTTTGATGGAAATGGTGTATGTCATTCTACCACAACTTCATTTGAATGAAGGGAGAAGAAGCTGTGTGGCCATCTGACTTTCCTCTCACTCAAGCTAATGCCTCTAGGCTTAGCTCAAATGATCTTTCTAGGTTTCATGACTCAGGAGAACTTTTGGGGAACTTGAGAGCCTTGGCAAAAACTGCTGAAGAAGAGGGAAGGTGGGGAGCAAGGGAGGATCTTCTCATATTCCTTCTTTGCTCTAGGAATCTCCCAAGCTAAAAGTAACCCAAACTTTTGAAAGATTGGGTCAAGCCACCCTATAAACAGTAAAGTAGCCGAAGACAGTGGATAATCAAGATATTACCAAGCACGAAATTGTTACTAGGGGCCAGGGCTGTTTTTGTAGGGACCCTGATCTCGGGTGATCATGTGCAATATGGTCATATGGCATTTGGGGGAACAGTCCACCATCCATGAATTTAATCAGATTCTCAAAGCAATTCATGACCTGATATCTATAAAGATCTCTTCTAAAGAGAGCCAGGTCCCTATGAATAGCAGTAGACTGTTAGAGCTCTGAGCCTGCCTTATTTTTAGTAGGAAGCATGGTCTGAACATAAGGTATGTAATGTACTCTTTAGGAGTTGTGATTGTATATTTTGTTCTTCTAAGAGATTATGATATGTTCTTATGAAATATGACCACTATTAGTAAGAGACCTGTCATTTCATGTATGAATGTTGACATTCTAGGCAAGGGCAAAGAGTTCTGCCCTTGAAATCATGAGGTCTGTATACTCTTCCTGACCTCACCCTGCAAGGACACAGGCTAATGTAAAGGACCTTCTCACTGTGGCAGTTGTAAAGCGCTGCACACAATAAGGGTTTAGTGCAGTGAGCAATTGTACTAAATGTGGGGAATGTGTCAGAGGCCATTCTATTCTGTGTCTTATTTGGCAGCAGAAGCAGGGACTGGATGGTGGCTCAGTTCAAACCTGCATTCTGAATTGGACCTGCTTTGGTATTTTCTTTAGAAAGCAAGTTGAGGATGATTATTATTCTACAAAGTTTCAAAGACTAATGGGCACTTTTTCTGTAGGAGTAAAGTTCATTGTTATAGGAGAAATGGGGACAAATGATCACAACGTCCTAATTATAATATTGTAAGAGCTAGCATTTACTGAGCCCTTCCCAGGCCCATCCACTATGCTGTGTCCTTGACTTTCAGTATATCATTAAGTCCTTTTGGGCCCCTCTGGGGTACATATTTTCTAACCACTTTTTACAGAGGAGGAAACTGAATTTTGCAAGATTTAAATAACAATTATTCTAAAATCACAAAGCTAGCAAACAATGGAGCCAAGATTCAAACCCAGCCTATTGTTTATAAGTCTGTTCTCCTAAACACAGTGTTTACTGAATCCGGATTTTATATCTTTTAAAAGAAATTATGAAGACATTAAACATTTACATTAGAATATTGGGAAAAATTCAGAAAACTACAAATCACTCATATATAATCTTAACAGAACACAGTTCCCATTAATAAAAATAACACAGCATATTATTAGCATAGGTGTTTTCAACTTTCTTATTGTTATTTCAGATGGTAGACATTAAATCCTTGTAAAAAATCACAGGTTTCTTACTCTGTGTTAGATAAGACTTGGGAAAATTTCCGTGGTTGTCCCTCAGCTCTGAGTGCTTTGCGTCTGGGTTTATTGCATGACTCTCCCTCATTTTCATCCTCTGTTCACATGTCCACCTTGTTATAATATAAACTCTGTGAGATCAGGAACTTTGTTTGCTTCTCACCATATTTCTAGAACCTGGTACAGTTTCTGGCACATAGTAGGTACTAAATATTTGCTGAGTAAATGCAATATTGGGTAAGACATTAGGATTCCCATTCAGAAGTGAGGAGAAGCAAAATGATTGAGGTGAGAAGGCTTACTTATGGCTAGTAAATAGAATAGGGCATTGTGCCAATTCTAATTCTTAACCACATGTTTTCTCCCACTCAGCTCAGTTCTCCCTGTAATGTAATTGGCTCTGTGCATGGGGCCAGCACGGCTCTGCATAAAGCTCTATCAGTGTAACATGCCCAGTAAATGGATCTGAGTCCTGGTACTTAAGGGAAAATATGCAGTGTTGAAAGAATGGACTCCTATTTATCTTTTTGAGGTCTCCATTTTTGGAAATGCTAACAGGAAGAAAATAAATTGCTCCAATGCAACCACAGGAAGGATAAACCTTTTCTTTGTTCCAAAGAGTGGACTCTGTTCCACTTAGCTGATAGAACTCGTGTTGGGGTCTCTCTGGTCTTGAGTGTGTTACTGCTTCTCCAGAACCCAGGCGTGCATACCTATAATCTGTTTGAATTAGACCAGGTGATCTCTAAGCCCCATTATGCTTTAACATTTTAGGTTCTGAGCATGCTTGGTGCCCCCCTCTCTGCTAAGACACGCATGTCTTTGAGGTTGGAGAGGAAACCCATTGGGTCCCATTAGTGTCAGAAGAAGGTAAATCCAGGATGGCAGCTTGGTTCTCAGATGGGTGGAAGAGAAAGCATGCAAAAATAAAACCCTGTTGCCAAGTTAAAAAATAAAACATTTTAAAGAACAAAATCTGTTACCTTTTCCTTTGCAAAAGCAACACTAGGCCTGAAGATAATGTGAGCAAAAATAAATATATGGAAAAGTTCTTTTGCTGCTGCTCCTAGCAGTTTTCTGATCTCTTTCTCTCACTTTGCACTGACTGTCAAATGGTCTATCAAGAGGTTAGTTTGTAATTAAACTCAGCTCTAATTGCTGGAACAAGTTACTAATTGTGTTCTTAAATCCTTTTATTCTATACCCTAGAAACCAGTGCATTCTAGCCTTTAAATGCTAGTGGTTTGAGAGAATCACATAAGTACAGCTTTTAGCAGAAATTTTGTTCATTTGAAGCTTTTACCCAGAGCATCAATCAAGAAAACTAAAAAACATGAAACCAATTGGTGAAGGGAATAATCCTCCCTCCACGACAATAACAAAAAGTAAATTTGAGGAAATGCTCTGCCTTCTCTCTTTCTGAATTATAGATAGTGCCATTCTTAATGATTGGTTTATATACTAAACATATAAAAATAAATATAATATATTTATTTTATAGATAAAATATATTTATCTATAAATATGTTTATGTTTATTTAAAATATATTCATTTTAAATATGGAATATGTCCATTTTTAAATGGGGCTTCATATCTTTAAAGGGTCATTTGGGTGCTTTTGAGGTGTAGAAAGTCTTGAAACCATCCAAATCCATTCAAATGAGTCATCGCATTTTGATAAAAGGATGTGAGCAACCTAAGTGTCAGTTTTAATTTGTATTTGAGTTACACAGAGTAGACAAAGCAAGGGATCTCAAAAAGTAGAATTGGGAAGAACAACAGAGAAAAGACATTAGTTGCGATGTAGTAACTATTTGTTTGACCCATGTAATGCTGGTGGAGGCTAGTGACTCAAGAATTTTAAAATCACTGTGTTTTGACAATGTGCTGGGCACTTTGGGTTATGTCTCAGACTCCAATTTCCCATTCCTTTCCCTAAGAAGTCCTTGATTTTTAGGTGACTGTGGTTCCCTCCCCCCCAGTCTCCATGGCTTAAGTTTATTAGAGTAACCTTGCCCACTCCTAGCCTTCTGCCATAGGGATGGGGTTATTGGGCCAAGGATGAGCCCTTAACCCACCCAATTCAGGCCAGCAAAAGCACGTGAGACTCAGTTCTAGACATTCCTCTGTGTCAACTGAGCAATCTGTGCTTTCTTCTGCTCTACTTAGATGTGGACACCTGAAGCCCTAAGGAACACATATCTATCCTATTTGTCACCACCCAGAATCAACTGAAGTCCTGCCTAATTTTAGGGGATTTCTTTTAGTATTAGCCACTTTTTGCTTATAAGTGATAATCTTGACTGATAACATCTGGGATGACTGGGAGCCATCTGGTTTCCATTTGAGAAGCTGGGCATAGGATGAAGCTAATACCAAAATCCATTGGAGGAGGAGAGGGACATGGAGAATATCTGTTTTGGTGATTGCATCAAGTTACTTGATCAGACCTACCTAAAATTATATTTCTAGCTTTCTCTTAAACTGTGTGAGTCAATAAACTTCCTTTATTGTTTCTAAAAACATTTGCCTAGTACATATTCAGTGACAGCCAGTGATCAAGACCAGGTATAGCATTGAACATGAGACCCCTATATTCCAATGTGAAGGAAAAAAGAAGTAAAATACATAAATAAGGAAACAAGAAGATAGGTGGAATAAACATGAAAAGGAGTATATTAATTTCCTAGGACTGCCATAATCAAATAACACCAACAAGGTGCTTTAAAACACCCGACATTATTATCTCACAGTTCTGTGGGTTCAAAGACCTAGATCAAGATGGCAGCAGGGTTGGTTCCTTCTGAGGCTGAGTGGGAGAATCTGTTCCAGGCCTCTCTCCTAGTTTCTGGTGGTTTGCTGGAAAAATGTTGGCATATCTTGCCTCGCAGAGGCACCACCACAATTTCTGCTTTTATCTTCACATGGCATTCGACCCCATACCTTCACATTGTCTCTATGTCCAAGAGTCCCCTTTTCATAAGGACACCAGTCCTATTGGATAGGAGATAGGCCCACTCTGATGACCTCCTCTTAACTAATTGTATTTGCAACAACCCTGTTTCTTTTTTTTTCCCCCAAAAAAATATTTATTTTATTTTTTCAGTGTTACAAGATTCATTGTTCATGCACCACACCCAGTGCTCCATGCAATACGTGCCCTCCTCAATACCCACCACCAGGCTCGCCCAGCCCCCCACCCCCACCCCTCCTAAACCCTCAGTTTGTTGCTCAGAGTCCACAGTCTCTCATGGTTCATCTCCCCCTCTGGTTTCCCCCCATTCACCTTTCCCTTCCTTCTCACAATGTCCTCCATGTTTTTCTTTATGCTCAGCAC
>CM053615.1:65008453-65027040 GCA_028646535.1 Procyon lotor
CATACTGTTCTCCAGAGTGGCTGTACCAGCTTGCATTCCCACCAACAGTGTAGAAGGGTTCCCCTTTCTCCGCATCCTCGCCAACATCTGTCATTTCCTGTCTTGTTAATTTTAGCCATTCTGACTGGTGTGAGGTGGTATCTCACTGTGGTTTTGATTTTTATTTCTCTGATGCCGAGTGATGCAGAGCACTTTTTCATGTGTCTGTTGGCCATTTGAATGTCCTCTTTGCAGAAATGTCTGTTCATATCTTCTGCCCATTTCTTGATTGGATCATTTGTTCTTTGGGTGTTGAGTTTGAGAAGTTCTTTATAGATTTTGGATACTAGCCCTTTATCTGATATGTCATTGGCGAATATCTTCTCCCATTCTGTCAGTTGTCTTTTGGTTTTGTTGACTGTTTCCTTTGCTGTGCAAAAGCTTTTGATCTCCAAAGTCAAGGGAAGCAAGGGCAAAAATGAACTACTGGGACTTCGTCAAGATCAAAAGCTTTTGTACAGCAAAGGAAACAGTCAACAAAACCAAAAGACAACTGACAGAATGGGAGAAGATATTCGCAAGTGACATATCAAGAGGTTTTTTTAACTATGGCTGTAATGGCCATTCCTTCCACCTGACCCTTGCTGCAAGTCTAAGTTTTCTTTGGTGCTTGTTATAGTCAATGACATTCTTGATGACACATACATTTTTTAAAGATTGGGTTGAAAAATAGTTTTCTCTTTTAATCCTGCAAATTACTAAATCTCTTGAGTGTCTCTACTTGCTTCTATTTAGTTATTTTCTGAACTCATTTTCTGAACTCTTGTAGCAACTTGCCAAATGTTGCCAAAGGCACCTACACAATGTACCATATCACATGAGTATGACGGTGATGATGACGACAACCCTCAAAACTCAATACCTTAAGACAAGTCCAGTGTGAACTGGCAACGGCTCTCTACTCATTGCTGTCTCTCAGAATTCACCTGGTTGCAGATGCCACCCAACCACAGGCTTCTAATGTCACTGTAGAAATGGAGAGTGGCCATAATAAAGAAGGAACTGTCTTTGAAAATATTCCTCCCAAGGGAAATAGAGGATGCTCTTGTTCACTTTCCATGAGCATGGCCAGCTCTATGGAACTGAAGAAGCACAACACTAGGATGTGACTCAGAGAACAAGAATCAGAAGAAATATCTACTGACCAGCCCTAATAGCCTCCACACCATGTATGACTGAAGGATAATCAGTTTTTCTCTCTTTTCTGGCTTAATGTACCAGTCAAGGACACTCAAATGAAAGGGTCATCAGACTGTCCCCTAAATTAGGAGAAGTCTTCATACCTATAAATGTAAAGAATTATGCTTTGGTAATGTTAAGTATTGGTAAATATTCACTGTGATTGTTCAGGTGAATGGAGAGGGAACCCGCTGTGCATCACTGGTAGTAACTGATAAGAAGCATAGCTATTGAGCTATGCTTGAGCTGCCTAAAATGGGAGATGCTGCTTCACCTCTGGAATCCTTCAGCCAGGCTGAACTGCTGTAAAGGCTGGGAACCACTGATGGAAATGCCTTTTTTTTTTTTTTTAATAGAATGCAGGAAGGTGGCCCAGCATAGTGACTACTGAAAATCTTTGTACATATTTTCTACTCTGTTGGAATATACAGGCTCTCTGTTCAGGTGAGACTGTGGGATTTGGCCACTAGCAAGAGATCTTTTCTCTACTCCCACCTCAAACACTGGGCTCAGAAGGCAGTGAGACTTGGCAAATTAAAGTTCTAAACTGTATATCTTGTCTAACCTGAGGATGCTGAGACAGATCTGTAACCAGAGCGGTCACCTGAGTAACAGCTTTTCTGCCCATGACTATGATTGTGGCATTTGTAGTTGGGTGATCTTGAATAACTATTCAATCATCCCATGCCACAGTGTCCTCATCTTTAAGAGGGTATGATCAATTACATATTCCTCATGGTGTTTCCATCTCTCTAAATATCTTGACGATATTTATGAGATACTACTTGGGTCAACTGCTATACTTACCTTAACAATCATCATGGATTTCAATCAAAGTAACATTGTTGCCATTGTGACTTTATTGACCTTGTAGAGCAACAAGGGAATTTCTATGGGTAGATGGAAAGACAGATTAATATCAGCCTTCAAATTTTTCCCCTCCCTCGGTTTATGAATCAGCAGAAAATTGTTTTTAGAATCAGCAATCTTTGGGGGATACCTTTGCTTGCACAGACAGAATTTATCCTTACACTACTGGTGGAGGGTGATATCCATTTACTCTGGCCCTAATTCCAACATAAATACTTAGTATATATAAGAAGTTTGCAGCATAGATGACTGGTTGTTAAAATATGGAAAGACTGTTGAAAGAGGCATTCTAGCTTTGAAAAAGTTTGAGGACATACTTCTTTCTGGAATGGTTTAAGTTGAAGTGTTCCTAGAAACAAAGTGAGTAGCTCAACTGTCAGGGCCCAGCACAGAGGTTCTGTCCTCTTGAAACCCTCTGATTTCAAAATTATCACATCTTTATTTACCAGGGAAGCACAGTAAACTAGTGGTTTAAGGCATGGCAGCTGTGTTAGACTACCTCAGCTTAGATACCCCTCTGCTAGTCACTATCCGTGTGGCCTTAGACACGTAATTCAACCTGAGTTCCTGTGTTTCTTCATCTCTGTATCATTTAGCATTGCATTATCTGCCTCATGGGGTTTTTGTAAGAACTAAATACTATTGTGCTTGTAAACCACTTGGAACAATACCTGACAAATGATATACACTGGATTACTATTTGCCATTTTTAATAGCATTGTCCCTCAAATAGAATACAGTTTATATGCCTACGTATTTGTTCTCTATATTTAGACAGTGAGCACCCTGACATTGAAGAAAGGCACCACTTAGCACTGTTGCGAAGTAATATCAACAATAATAATAGTACTAATGAAAACTAGCACTAATTGAACACATACCACATCCTAAGCATGTTTAGGTGATTTAAATACTGTACCTCACTTGATCTTGCCAATTACTCTTTGTTAATTTTGAAGAAACTGAGGCTTAGGTAGTTTAAGAACCTCGCTGAAATGGGAAAGCATAGCCACTGATGATGAACCTAGATCTATTTACTTGCAAATCCGATGCTCTTAAACACCAGGCTCAATTATTCCACAGTATGAAAACTGCCTCTTTGAATTCTCAGCCTTTAGCACAACATCTCACACTCAGTGAACATTCTGCAAATGTTTTATTTTTCCCCCCATGTTTGTTGAATTAAATGTGCTCTTAGTTTTTGGGAATGGTGATTAAATGTGATTGCTTAAATATGAATCACTTGGCTATACGGAGCATATTTTAAAGACTTCTTCCTTACTTGCCCATATCCTGTATTTCTTTTTATTTTTTATTTTTCTAAAATTTGTATCTGACCCTGTCTCTCCCCTCTTCAAAACCATCAACAACGCTCCATTTCTTACCAGATAAAATCTGACCTCCGAATTTGGAGTGCTAGCTTGTCATAGTCTTTTTCCCTTCCTATTTCAACTTGAAAACAAAACTGAATGAAAAGAATAAAAATGGCTAATATGCATTCAATGTCAGCTTTTGGTTTCAACCTTCTAAATAAATTTCCTCATTTAATCCTCAGAAACTTAATACTGAATCCAGGGGTAGGTATTAGTATTATTCTTGACTTACAGATGGGACAGCTGGATTACCTTGGACAAGGTCACAATACTAGTAGTGGAGTGAAAATTTAAATTATAGGAGTCTGGCTTTAAAGCCTGCAAACATGGTATTAAGGGACACTAATACTGTGTGGTGGGAGCATATACCAAGGAACCAGTGCTAAGTTTAAAGATCAGGCAAACTGCCTTGATGAGATATCTTCAAAGAAGAATCTGGTCTAGAGTAGGAATTCATCAGGTGGAGAAGACAGGGAATAGAATTTTAGTGAGAGATAACCTTATGTGTGAGAACCTTAGTTCAAGCAGGTGGAGAGCGACAGAGAGAGAGAGAGAGAGAGAAAGAGAGATGTAGTACAAGTGTTTAGAACAATGGCTATCTCAGTGAAGTCACCCAATATACATCATCTTTTTTTTTTTTTTTTTTAAGAATTACGTATGTAATTCAGAGAGAGGGAGGGAGGGATGGAGGGAAGGAGAGAGAGAGAGAGAGAGAGAGAACGAGAGAGAGAGAGAACATGTGCAAGCAAGGGAGAGGGGCAGAGAGCGAGGGAGAGAAACTCAAGCAGACTCCCTGCTGAGTGCAGAGCCTGATGTGGGGCTTGATCTCAGGACACTGGGATCACAACGAGCCAAAACCAAGAGTCAGACGCTTAACTGCCTGAGCCACCTAGGCACCCCCAATATACATTATCTCAGTTGAAGGCCCCCCAGATATTTATCCCTTGATCAAAATGTACACATGCACAGGGATAATATATGCCCACAAAGACATTACCCTATTTAATAACCTCAGGGCGCCATCAAAATTGTCTGCTACATTAATATTGGTTTTAAGTGGAAACCAGCTCTGATAGTTCATAGAGGGGATGCTTTTTATTTGATGAAATAACCTGCGTCATCTCTCTCTATTTCTTTCCAACAGTCCAGTTTCTATGTTCCCCCAGCCACCACCTCACCTCTCATCCCTTCCTGATCTGGGTCCCTTCTGGACATCACCTTACATTTATGCTCCACCGAGACAGAAAGACACAGATCCAGTTCCAGCAGAAAGCCCAAATATGGAACATTTTCATTAAACAGAATGAGTGTTACATGGTTTGGAACTTGTGGATGCATCTGTCCACCAGGCTTTTTGTTGAACTAAAACTTACTGAAGCCAGATCAGCAAAATTTGGCGGTGTTTGGCCTTCCATGGGGATACAGAAGCTGCATTGCTAAACAGAAACCTTAACTGTGTAGTTATCATCGAAAGATTTATTTCTGCCTTTATGTACAAAAAATATGTAGACATCATATAGATATACTTAGTATCATTAATAATATTTCAATGTTGTTCAACAGCAACTATTAACTAATAATAATAGGCACCACTTGGAAGGAGTTACTTGCTAAGCATCAGTATTTTGCTAGATTTTCAGAGAGAGCCTGTATTTCTGAACTCCCTCTTCTTCCCATGTAGACTAGTCTCTACTCCACTAACACTCTAGCTTCTTGCAAGAAACTGTACTCTGAGACTCTCATGGAGGATAAGTGAGTCATTAATTATTGGGTGGCAAACTTTGGTCTATGTTTTTAATTATTTAGAGATGATTTATCGTAAGTTAGTAAATAACAAGATTTCACTCCCTTCCTTCCTTCTCTACCCAGTGATGCTGTGATTGTGGCTCTCTTTCTACTTTGCCTGATGCCCTTCCTTGCCCTCTTGGTGAGATTCCAGGTCCTGAGAAGGGTAGAGGTGGAAATGGGGTTAAGAATGGGCTTTAACAAGTCTTTTCAGCCTCATGTTAATCTAAACCACATTGGTCAAAAACTTTTAAAGTAATAAATGTAATATTTTACTTTAAACCTGATGACCCCTGAATCTATTTCACTTTTGCATCAGAATTAAGGTAGATCTTCTTAAAACACACACACACACACACACACACACACACACACACACACACTATGCGTTATATATATGGATTCTGTAACATATACATTCTCCCTGTGTATATTTACATATATATATAATATACACATATACATCTCAAAGTTATAATATGGACCAAATTTTACATATATATGTGTGTGTGTGTGTGTGTGTGAGTGAATGTTTGTTACATATATTAAATATAGCTTATATCACAAATATAACTTGAATTTTAACTTATAACTATGCAAATAATTTATGAATATACATTTCAAACAGCATAAGGTATAATAACTTTAAGCTCACACACACACACACACACACACACACACACACACACATTATTCTCTTGTTACAAAGATGACTGCTTAAGCTAAGAGACCCGAAGGAACTTGTCTGCAATTGTGCAGCCAGGCAGCTAACATTAAAGCCAATTCCGTCTAAATTCAAAGCTTATGCACATAACCAAACAAATCACTTCTCAACAACTACCTGACACCTTTTAGAAGCCTGGCTGAACTGCTGTTTATGGGTATGGGAAACAGGATCTCAGTTCTGACTCTGCTGCTTATTGTCTATGTGATTTATAAATCCTGAGATCTTAGGTAAGTTCTAGTGTGGAAGGAGACAAAGTGAAAAGAATCACAACCATGGAGGTCTTCCGTACTCAATGTGGATAATGTTCATACAGCACTAGGGAGTGTAATTTAATAGAATAAAGGATTTGGGGGTGGGGTGGGAACAGAGGTGCCCTAGACAGAGTGACTAGTGGAAGGATAAAAATAGAAACCAAGACAGGAACTTGACTGTAAAGACTCTGAATTCTGCTCAAAAAACTTGTAGATATTGTATTTCTTTGTTAGTAGTAGTAATAACAAAACCAGTATCATCTATTAACTATTATTTGTCAAATACTCTGTTAGGTTTCTTATACATTATCTCTAATTTTTAAATCAACCCTGAAATATAGGTGTTAAGTATTCTCACATGATAGGTAAGAAAACAGGAACAGAGGGGATGAGAACGTTTCTAAGAATTACTGAAGATTTGCCACAAGAGTAATCACATCTTATTTGAGGAGATGAGATAGCTTCATGGAAACTGAGACATTTGTGGTCAACCTTAAAGAACTGGAAACATTTGAACATGAGAATAAGTGAAGATGTCATTCCAGGCTAAGGGAACAGTCTCAGAGGAAGGAACCATGGGAACAGAAAATTAATAAGGCACCTGACAGTCTGGGGAGGGCAGCAATCTAATATGTAACCCTGAAATTTCTTGGTAAGGTGAATTGCAAAAAGAAAATTTGCTCAAACATATTCTTCTGAGTCTATATGCATTTTTTCTTCTCATCCTGATGTATAGCTCCATGGAGGAATCTGAGGAAGGTTTCCTATTACTGAATTGGATGAACATCTTAAAAAAAAACAGCTGTACCTTTATCAAAAGACAACATAACATTAATTTCTCACCAGTCTGGGGAACTCATGTAAAATGTATGCGCTGATTTTTTAATTTTCTCTAGTGCAGGTGGCACGCCACGGTGGGGGTGGGGGTGTGCAGGGGAGGGAGTCTGTAGTGGAATCAGTTAAGTCACACAGACCCATGCATGGAATGACCTTGCTTGCATGCCAAACTTCAGGCGGAACAATAATGAGAAGGTAGCAGAACTAATCAATTTGGAACAGGGCCCATTCCCTCCATCACTTGGGCCACTTAGGATGCAGGCAGTGTCCTGAGCTTTTCCTCAAGCTTGCCCTCTGAACACAAACACAAGGCTTTCTCTTACATAACTTGGAGAAAACGTAGGTTTGCCATCTAAAATAGAAGCAGAACTTGTCTCCATGCTAATGTAACTATTTTTCTTTTGGATACCCTTTTCTCTTCTTCAATGTCTCCCTTTGTTTCAGACCTTATGAAATATTTAGGGTACCTTACTAAACCTAACTCTATATGCTTGATGACCCCCAAAACCCAAGAGCACCTCATGTGTCCTGCTTGTAGAAGATTTGTATGAGCTCTCTGAACAAGTACCAATTTTCCCTGCACCTCATTTTGCTCATCTATGAAATGGAGACACAACAGGGTTTTTATGAAGATTAAAGGGGAAAATGTATTCAAGACATTTACCAATGTTATTTGTGACTGTTTTGACTCTTCTCCCCAGACATACCTGATTTTGAAATGTAACTTTAGCAATAACTTGTTAATTTTAGGCAAGTTTCTTCATCTTCCTGAGCCTTGATTTTGCCTTTTATAAAATAAAAATAAATAGGTCTATCTTGTGAAATTGCTATGAAGATTAGCTGATACAATATTCATGATATAAACATTTACCTAATTGTTACTCATCTCTGTAATTTCCATAGCTCTTTGCAGAGTACGTATTACTCGTACAGTACTAGAGTCTTAGGGATTGAAAAAATAATTCAATAATCTTAAATTCAGGCCAAAGGTCTGGACTCTGATGGTTTCTTTTAATATATGCTGTTCCACCTGTATTGTAGGGGAATGTAACGTTTACTTTCATGGGTGCTTTTGTCATCAGTTCCATGGGCAGAGCCCAAGAGAACCTACCTCTCCTGAATTGCTAGAAGCAGAGGTTTTCAGAGGTTACTAATCCCTGATGGTTTGATAGCAAAGTGGCTTCAGTCCATAGCACTGCTCAACCATGCTCAGAGAACCACTGCAATGAGCATGATTGTTCCCTGGATCTGCTACGAATAAGAATAAGGTTATAAATAGAGAAGCTTCTCTGCCTCAAGACTTTAAAACCCTGACATTTCCAGATAGGGACAAAGTTTTGCACCAAAGTAAAAACACATGGTGCCTCTATCTGCCACCTGCAGTTGAAATGCTAGCCTACACAGTATCAAAAAGGGCTGTGGACAAAATAATGTTACAACAGCCTTTTAGAATATGGCACTGTCTCTGAAAGAGGGGTTTCAGTATGCACATTCTCTAGAACACACACACACACACACACACACACTTTTTGGGTCTATGTCAGAATAGTCATGTCTCCAACATGCACAAATGGCAATACGATATGCTTTTTAATTTGCATTTTTTGGACTATTTTGTGTTTTTATGCTAATTTTAGGAACACTAATGAGTTTTAAGAAATTGAGAGACCTCCTAAATATGAATATAGTAAGAAGTTGTGGGATATATGAATCCTCAAGTCCTGTCGCTTGAAAAGAAAGAAATCTGTACACACTAAGCTTCTACTAGGCTATTCTCTGTTGGGTTATGTACTAATTTTGTTTTGCTTTGTTTTTTCATCCTTATTTCATGTGATCCTTACAACTCCATAAGGTCAAAATCTTTTTGGGCATCTTATAAATGAAGATTCAGATGCTCAAAACTTAAGGTTAATAATGATTTGGCTCCTTGGGATTTGCTGGCCAAGCATAAAGATGCAATGTGCATAAGAAGTGTTTTCTAAGGCTGGTGGTTATGCTAATTGGAGGACCCTCCCTTTGTTTAGCTGAACAACTGTGATGACTTTGGATTAGCACTGCTGGAAGTAGGAGCTAGTTCAGACCTGAATTATGGTGCCTGGTCACAGAAAGAAGAATTTTGAATGCTTAGAGAAAAATATTGGAGAGATGAGCCCTAGGTCAATTAGGATGGTCTTTTCATGGACTGACGGAAGGAAAAAGGAACCTTCAGTGACAAGAGGAGCAAGAGATTTTTGAAAAGTTATGTCTTTACATGGGGAGAATGCTAACTTGTTTGCTTAGATATGTTTGATGTAATCTCCTCCATGTCCCTTCTTTCCTGTTATTTTAAATAAAATGTGTGTTGCTCACCAAAGCTCTGGTGCAAGTGAATCAAAGGATTTTATTTTTATTCATTCATTTATTTATTTATTTTCAGTCAAAGGATTTTAAAGGATAGGTTTCTGAATTTAGTTGGGATGCAAGAAGAACCATGAAAAAGCACTTGCACTTATGTCACAGAACTGACATGTGGCCTTCATATGGGGGACATATTCTTAATGTCTGGCACATGGTGAAGAGGAAAAAATTAAAAACTGTCAAAATATGGTGAGTTTAACTGAACTAAACAGATGATAGAAAATACAGGGTGGGAAAAAAAGTCAAAAATTCATTCCAGGAATAGAGAGGATGTTATTTAAACAACCATTGGAGTTCTTGCTTTCTTCATCAGTGAATTGAGATTCCTGGATGCTATGCGTCCAATGATTCCATTCAGGTTCTGCACCTTATATTTCTATAGCCACTTCAGTCCTTCTTCAGACATAGGCAAAGCTACTATAGTACTAATATAGTACTAAAAAGTACTAATTTTAAGGTACTTTGCACTGTGATAAGCAAGACATCAGAATTTCCTCCTCTGCAGAAGCCACTATGCTCAATACTTCCAGTATGATTCAGAATTCCTGTCTTGCTAGATCAATTCCTTGGTCCCTTAGGCTATCACCAAGGGTTGAACTGAAGGACCCAATTATACTCTATGACATCAATATCAAGAGATAATATGTGTGCCCTCAACTTTCTAGCATCTCCTCTCAGTTTTTCGCAATGTTGCCACGGAAGAGCAAGACCCATGAACATGCTTTGAAATGAAAAATAATACTCAAAGCACTGTCTGGAAATAAAGTGTTGCTATTTTAAATGACCATACGTTTTATCCAATCATTCAACAACTGTATTTTGAGGAACTACGATGAGCCAGTCCCTACGTGAGATGCCTAGACTATTAGAATAAAGGAGGCAGAAATTATTTTTGCCCATTTACTGCTCAAGTCTAGTGGCAGGGACAGGAAAGAAATCAAACAAGGGTGATTCACTACATGGGAAGTAATGGGATGGGGAAATTCACATGGTATGAGACCACAGAGAAGAGTTACCTAGTCCATACTTATGGATCATAGAGTCCTTACCAGAGGGTATGAAGTCTAAGCAAAGATTTAAAAGAAGGCCATGACTTAGCCAGACACAGAGACAGAGAAAAAGAGCAGAGAAGGCGCTGCCAAATAGAGAAACCATTGTCTAGTCATTTGAAGGAAAGATGGCAACTTTGAGCATTCAGGAAACACCGAGCTCTGCCTAGGTAGACCATAGGTGAGAAGTACGGAGAGATGAAATTGGAGGGACAGTGGGAGCCACTGTCTCTGGGACACTTTAAAAGTCTCTGGGAGCCACTTTAAGATTTTGGACCCTAGTGTATAGTTCACAGGGAGTAACTGAAGAGTTTAAGCAATGGAAGACATAATCAAATACACATTTTTAAAGCATCACTCTTCCCGAGCTTTGAAGAAATGTTTCGTATTTCACTGCAAGAATGGAAGCACTGAAATAAGAGATGATGACACATGGACCAGAGTGGTGGCCATGAGAATGGACAGAAATGGACACATGAAGAATATAAAGGAAGTACATGTGGAATATGATTTAATCATTTTAATTATTCTCTCAATAGTATTTTCCTGATTTAGTCCATATTTCCTGGACTGCGTTACTTAAATAAATGCCATGCTACTAAACAAGAAGAGGATAATGTCTCTTAGTGATTTCTCAATGTCAAATACCACTTATCTCTCTTGCCCCAATGGTCTAATTAATGTGTTAGTATCTATCTTCATCCATTCTGTCATTCTTTTACCCCAACATACCTCTGTTGAGTATCTACTGTTTGCTAGGCACACTTCTAGACACAGAGACCTAATAGTGAAGGGATAAAGACCTTTTTCTTTTGGCATGTACAGCCCATGAGTATTGCAGACAAAAACAAAGTAAGTAAATAAATGAAGACAGTAACCTCAAATGGTTCTAAGTGCTATCACAGACAGGTAGTGAGATAAAGTGGCAAGAAGGGACCACTTCACACTGAGGGAATCAGAAAAGGTCTCTCTGAGAGGTGGCATTTGAGCTGAGACCTGAGTTCTGAGACACTCACGTAATGATCTGGGTGAAGTGTGTTCTAGGAGAGGGAGCAGTAAGAGAAATTGCCTTGAAATGAGGTATCTCCCCTGACCATCCTATTTAATGTTGTAACTTAACATTCTTTGCCACTTAATCCTGGCCCTATTTATGCCACTCTATCTTCTTTCTTTTTTGTGAAGGATTTGTCAGTTTTTAAATGCTTTATACATTTTACACTTTCCTCTTCTTTATTTTTTGTTGTCTATCTTCTCTTACTGGAACATAAGTTTCAAGAGGGCAGAAAGATTTCTGTTTTGTTCATTGGTGGATCCCCAACACGTGGAGGAGTGCTTGACACATACCTGGTGCTCAAACACTTCACTGCAAGTGATTAGGAACATAAATCAGAGCAATGTGACTGGAGCATCATGAATGTAACGTGAGGTATGACATGAAGTAGGGTTGGGGAAAAACTCATGCATAGTTGTGGAGACCATAGCAGAGTCCAGTTCTTATTTTTAAAACTCTTCACTAGTGGGTTTTGAGTGGATAAAAGGAAGAGTTTGGATTTGCATGTTTAACAGATCGCTCTGGGTACTTTGTGGAAAATGAATCTTAGGGGGTGAAGAGAGAGTAAAGGAAGAATGATCTTCCAGGGAGTGAAGACTTCAGTGACTCCTAAGCCCATTTCCTCAGCCTTAATGGATTGTTCGATGTTCACTATCCTTCCAGTGTAGCATGCATCAGCTCCACAATAATGCATTATGGGGGATCTGCCAATTCCTTTTCTCTTGGCATGGCCAAAGGTAACAACAGCCTGGAGTCCTGTGCAGAACTAATCTGGGGGAGTATCTTTCATGCCAAGAAAGCATAAACATACTTCAGAGATGCAGCCTTGATTAAAAATACATGGACACTCTGTATGCATTCACTCACATATGGCCTTTGATTGCCTGGCATTTTCAATTCATACAAGAACATTATGGTGCTGCATTATGGATGAGAAGACACATTTCACCATCTTAAATGGAGGGATTTTATGTGCTTTTCCTTTCCCTTCCTTATCTTCCATCACCCCCCACCCGTTAGCCAGAGATTAAACTGTTTAATTAAGTCCTGATTAACTGCACTTCCAATTTTGTCACGGGAGTGTTTTCCATAGGCTTCGATGCTGCCTTTCTTCATGGAGATGAGGGCTCACTGTGGCTTAAAAATGAGGAGTGCCCATGCTGCCAATTCTCCTTGCCGGCAAGTTCCTTTCAATCTTCTTCAATATCTAGCTCCTGTTGCAGGTTTTCCACCATTATCCCAATCTTGAACAGGTGAATTAACTTTTATATGACGCATCCACCACATAAACCTGCTCTATGTTTTCACTGAAGCCTCACCAAAATATTCTGATGCCATTCTCATCTTGAAGAGCAAGACAGCATGGCAGTTATGAAAACAGATTCCATCATAAGACAAACCAAGACACAAACACAAAGACCAAGATTTGGATTCTGAATCGATCACAAACTACCTGTGAGATTCTGGGTCAACTTAATTGATGTCTCTGAGCCTCCCTTCTCTTTGTTGTGATGGGGATACAGTATCCTGTGGGTTGGATATAACAAAGCCATGCCATTCGATAATATCATATCAAGGGCTCAGCACAGTGCCAGGGACAGAGTAACTACCTCTCCTGCCCAAATTCTGGCTACTATCATTGCTCAGTATTTCTGTAGGTGCTGCACACATTTTAGGTACTTAATTGATGTTTTCCTTAAATGAACCACTTAAGGGAGGTCATCATGCAATATGAGCTATTGGTGCCAGTTCAATTCCCCCTTTATCTGTAACGGCTTTGTGGATCACACCAGGCTGAAAAACATTGTCCCTCTGTCCATCTCGGACTTGGATTTCTGTACCCCATGGGCATTCATTCAGTATGGAATTGGTATTAATACTACCAGTATAGAAGCCAAACTGCCTGGCTAGATTTGGGCCAAAATACATACTAGCTGTGAGACTTTGCAGAAATCACATAAGCTGCTCGAACACTAGTTTTGTCATTTAGAAAATGATGATGATAGTGCCGCTCATGTATAAGGTTGCTGTGAGTATTAAACAGATAATACATGTAAAACCCTTTGCAAAGGAACTGGATTCATGTATTATCATGAAATACAGGTATTTCATCTAAAGTATTATCATCAGCATTATCATCAATATTATTCATGATTGTGCTCTCTGATAACTCTATATAAACTTGAAGGCAAGTGTCATATTTTTATATGTTTGTATTCCCTCTTAAAGGTCCTTGTATTCCTAACATGTGCAATACTCTTGGGGTAACACTAGGCATGTTCACTTATCCATGGCTGATGGAGGCAGGCTTAGGGTAACTTGTCATGGTGGTTTCCCTGGGACTGCTTAAGATTAGCACTGAAAGTCCTATATTCTGGAAAATCCCTCGATCCTGAGCATTCTAGGCTAATTAATCACTCTAGCAGACTAGAGGAGATTAAAGCTTACAACGTGACCTTGGGATGGGAGGGCAATGGCAATTAGACTCAAATGAAGAAAAGATTATAAGAATTTGTCTATCAGGACAACAGGCTGTGTAAGGATAACAGCAAACTATATACTAAGTAAAACCCTGACACCAGAAATATAAAGCAGATAATCATGTTTGTCCTGAAAAAGGAAGGAGAAAAAGGGTATCGATGCTTATCAAGTACTGCATCCTTACGTAAGTGAAACTATGTCCTTATTTTTATAAACCAATCAAGCCAAACAAATCAACAAAAAAATATTAATTGAGCATATGTTATGTGCCAGGTTTCTGCTGTGCACTGTACATTAGCTCATTTATTTTCCCTAATAATCCAGTATTATACTTGTTAGAATACCTATTTTGTAGGTCAGAATCTCTGGGGGGTGAGCCCCAAGCATCAGTTTTTTTAAATCTCCCAAAGTCATTTCAATACATACCCTCCTAGAATTCCCATTTAATTGATGTGGGGTGTGACAAGGGCAACAGGATTTTTAAAATCTTCCCAGGTATTATAGGTTGAATAGTGTTCCCCCAAAATACATTCACCCTGGAATCCCAGAATGTGACCTTACTTGGGAATATGGTCTTTGCAGTTGGAAAGTGAAGATGAAAATGTTTGCTTTATAAATGTTAAGAAGAGGTTGTATTAGATTTAAGGGCTCTAAATTCAATGATTGGTATCTTTGTAAGAAGATAAGATACATAGAGATACATATGGAGGGAAGATGTCCATGTGACAACAGAGGCAGAGATTAGGGTCATGCAAGTGCAGAACAAAAATGCTAAGGATTGCCAGGCATCACCAGAAGCTAGGAAGGGGCAAAGAAGGATCCTCCCCTAGAGTCTTTAGGAAGAGCATGGCCTTGCTGATACTTTAGACTTAAATTTCTAGCCTTCAGAAGTGTGAGGGAATGAATTTTCCTTGTTTTAAGACACTCAGTTTGTGGAAATTGGTTATGGAAGTCATAGGAAACAAATATAATAGGTAATTATAATACTCAGCCAGATTTGAGAACTACTGTTTTAGGTAGCTAACCCCAAATCACATTAGGTCATCTTGACTTCAATTCCTTCCATCCAGGGCACAAATCCCCTCTACAATGTCTCTCACAGCTGCCCTCGGAAAGGTAGAATTTTTATACAATAGGGAAAACATTTTTTCCCTATTGTGTAAGAATCTGAAAATATACAGGTTTTCAGATTGGGCTTTCTGTGTTTACTACTTTTAAAAGATCTCATGTGACCCTCCTTGGGCACCATGGACACTCACACTTTGGGAATCATATACCCAAACCAAGTCTGTCTCTGTAGATCTGTACCCCTTTCTTTTAGAATATTCCCTCTAGGAATATTCCAAAGAAGATATTTAAAGAGAAAAGCACAATCATTACAGTTGAGAAACTGCTCTTGAAACTTATTAGCTCGTGACTCATACTCCTGAAAGGAGCTAATACCTTAATTTCATATTTCTCTGCTCAAATGCAGACCAAGGCGTAAACTGAAATGAAACTTTACACTAATGGCTTCTTAATTATACCCATCTAAAAGCAATTACCTGAGTTTTAGCAGATACAAAGTTAGGGTTGATGGGACCAGCAGATGAGAAATAAGATGAAAGGTCATCTGCAAAAAAAGATCAGTGGAGAGAAGATAAAGATAAAACACAGCGAAGAGAGAGGGGGAAAAAATCCAGAGATAAGTAAAGGTTGATAAATTCCTAATAATAGTACTGCCTGGTTTCTAAAACAAGGGTGCCCCTTTCTCCCCTAACTATTAGAAATGAGGCTAAAGAAATGTTTTATTTCAAGGAAGAAACTGACGCGATGTGAAACTTTGATACTGAACTACAATTACTTTATACCTATTGTGAGCCAAAACATACTAATAGTAGAACCAGGATTCTAAGGCAACACTGACTGAACAGATATCCTTGGTGTGTTTTCCATGAAAAAGGAGCATATATGGCATGGCACAGTCTGCAAAATTACATGTAGCTTGTGTGTGCACACGTGTGTGCGCATGTGCATGCCCAGACACAGCGGGAGAATCACCAAAATGTCTGGGTATCCTCCTTTGAGCGGGAGATTTTGATGCCGCTCTACCTTAAGTCATATGCTTTTGTATTCTGCTTGGACTGTTTGCAATGAGCATATATTCATTGTGGATAAAAGGGAACTACTAGAAATAAATATCGGAAAAAAATAAGCCTATCTAGTTAGATAAAAGCAAATTATATTGATTGCATTTATCTCCATTAAAAACTGAACTGACACGGACTCTAGGAGCAGGTTTGACATGCATCTCAACATAAATCAGGGTCTCAAATTGAGACCCATGGACGAGAATCCAACCCACAAGGCATATGTTTTATTTAGGTTTGCATGATCATTAAACATTTTAAAATTCAGTTGCCTTTAAATGTACTCCATTCAGTTTAATTTGCCGTATTCTGCCTCCTGGCTGTCTCTCTGTCTCTATTTCTGTTTATCTCTGTCCTTCTGTCTCCCTTGCACCCCCCCACCCCAACCCCCACCCCCAATGAGTCTATTTCACTTATTTCTTTTAATTTGCCTGACACTTGGCCCTTGAGTTTGCAGCTCCTGCTCAGATGGAGTCTTACTATTTATTTGCCTCTTGGGGAAGAAAGTATGTATATAAATGAAACAGTCTTTGAAGAGAGTGAGTGATAGGACTCCAAGTCCTCAAAGATTTTCCTACTTCTCATCTCATTTTTCGATCATGTGAGTCACCTCTTGGTTCAGAATTTGTAAATTTTTTTTTCAAATGCTGAATCACATGGTCTCCACAGCCAGAAACCAGCTATAGATTAAGCATCATGAACTCAATAGCGGTTTCCAGTTATTGATGTCCATTCAAAACCCTGCAGTTTTGCACTGCTGCCCAATTTGGAGTTGGTAAGAAGAGTTGGTTTCCTGTCAGATAAATTTCATGCCCTAATACTGCGTTTAGATTCATTTTCACTTTTATGACAAATTCAAGAGACAAGAAATATTTTCTATCAACAACAAAATTAAAAACAAAAGCTAACACATGTCAGTTGTTTCCTATATTCCCCACTGTGCTGGCTATTTTATCAGTGATAATTCATTTTAATTTTCAGAAAAATTATCTGTAGCAAGTATTATTCTTATTGTATAGAAGAGGGCAGCAACACTGATTGGGATAAATACATTTCTGAAGATTACACAGCCTTAAATGCTAGCAACAAAGCAACAACCCAAGTTAGTCTGGTAGCAAAGCATGAACCATTTCCCTAGATTCCTGAAACAGATCCTTAGATCATGGTATGCTGGAACCACCTGGCACCAGCTTGTGGGATGTGACTGTGTGTACTCCTCAGTTAAGTGATGTCATGTTGGCAGACTGAAATCAGCAATGGTGAGAGTTTTTACACCCTGGGAATTGGCACTTGCTAAAAATCAGGGCTCTTTTTTTTTTTTTTTTGGTGGGAAGAGCCCCCTGTTAAACGTTCACTGGCGCACCACAGCTCCTAAACTAAAATGGAGTTCCATTCACTAATTCAGTTTTCATTGGAAGCCCTACTATTTATCAGGCACATGGTTGGCACCAGAGAGAAAAATGGTGGTAATATAATCCCCAACTTCATAAATGTATAGACTAGTGAAATCTGACATGGAAGAGAACTAAAGATCACAATATCCAATAAATACCAGGGCAAGAAGTGAAGTCATCTGGTTGTGTAACAACAACAACAACAACAACATAATAATAATAATAAGGGCTAGGGATTTTATAAGTAAATTATAGTTACTAGGTAAGATTCTAAGAAGAATTATTCAGGGGCGCCTGGGCAGCTTAGGCAGTTAAGCATTTCTGTTCAGCTTAGGTCACGATCCTGGGATCCTGGGATCAAGCCCTGCATCCCATTGGGCTCCCTGCTCAGAGGAGAGTCTGCTTCTCCCTCTGCCTCTCCCCTTCGTTCTCTCTCTCTGAAAAATAAATTTTAAAAAACTTAAAAAAAAAGAATTATTCAAATTGTTCCTCTTATTTAAATCTTCCACATAAATGTGAAGTACAACTCAAATGGACATCAGCAATAAAGGACCTTTTCACTGTTGCTTTTTGGTCTGTTTTTGTTTGTTATGATGATATGTATGAAGAATTACGCACTAGCTTTCCCCTCTGTCTGAAATGACTTTTTTCCCTCTAAATAATCAAATCTAGTCTTTGAATTCCATCTTACCTTTTAATCCTCAGAGGAAATCTTATCTCCTCAAAAAGATGCCAAGATACACCTATAGTGACTCCTAGTTCCATTACTCTGTGTTATGGGGTGAACTGTGTGTCCCTTACTCTCCTCCCCCAAAAGACAATATGTTGAAGTCTAACTAACCCTAGTGCCTCAGAATGGGACCTTCTTTAGAAACAGGGTTGTTCAATAATCACATTAAAAAATGGGCAGAAGACATGAACAGACACTTCTCCAAAGAAGACATACAAATGGCTAACAGACACATGAAAAAATGTTCATCATCTTTAGCCATCAGGGAGATTCAAATCAAAACCACACTGAGATA
>CM053615.1:65027540-65042549 GCA_028646535.1 Procyon lotor
AAGACCTCAATGTCAGACAGGAATCCATCAAAATCCTTGAAGAGAACACAGGCAGCAATCTCTTCGACCTTAGCCGCAGTAACTTCTTCCTTTCTACATCCCCAAAGGCAAGGGAAGCAAGGGCAAAAATGAACTATTGGGACTTCATCAAGATCAAAAGCTTTTGCACAGCAAAGGAAACAGTCAACAAAAGACAACTGACAGAATGGGAGAAGATATTCGTCGATGACATATCAGATAAAGGGCTAGTATCCAAAATCTATAAAGAACTTCTCAAACTCAACACCCAAAGAACAAATAATCCAATCAAGAAATGGGCAGAAGATATGAACAGACATTTCAGCAAAGAGGACATCCAAATGGCCAACAGACACACCATAAGAGATTCTTAATCTCAAGAAACAAACTGAGGGTTCGTGGGTTATGGACATTGGGGAGGGTATGTAATATGGTCAGTGCTGTGAAATGTGTAAGCCTGATGATTTACAGACCTGTACCCCTGGGGCAAATAATACATTTTATATTAATAAAAAGAAAGAAAGAAAGAAGGAAGGAAGGGAGGGAGGGAGGGAGGGAGAGAGGGAGGAAGGAAGGAAGGAAGGAAGAATAGCAGACTGTAGTGACTCTTAAGTCTGTTTAAAAAAAATTCCAGATTTTCTCCCTTCTTGGCACATGGGAAAATTATACTTCCCTACCTTCTTTGAGTTAGACATTGTCACATAACTGGATTTGACCCCCCAAAATGTAAACAGATGAGCTGTGTGTCACTTTTGAGCTGTAAGTATTTAATTATCAGGGTAGTGTCAGACACTGCAGTGCTCAGTAATCCTGGAAGCATATGTGGGGATGTGTCCTCCGTCAGCCAGGGTCCCTAATTGACTATAATGACAGAGCGTTCTGCTGCTCTGCATGGACACATGTATTGTGAGAAAGAAAGAAACCTCTGTTATTTTCAGGCTCTGAAACTCGGGGGCTGTTTATTTGCTCACTATAACATATCTGTCCTGGCTTAATCATAGACATGAGTTGATGTTGTCTAACTCTACAACTGTAGAATGCCTTTTCTTTGAGGAATAAGGTACAGCTCATCTGCCTGATCAGTATAGTGTATCATCCAAACCTGAACCCTAGACTGGCAACCACCCTTTGAGGTTATGGCTAATCCCATCATGAACATGAGGATTATAACACTTAGCTCCTTCCTTGTCCCTATGGACAACCGTCACTGCCCTTCCTTTTGAGGGATTTGTGTTTCATAAAGAAAAAGCCAGAGACCAAACTTCACAATTTTATCCTAGCTGGCTCCTCCACATCCCATCTCTTTGATGAAGTACATACAAATTCACCCCACTACTTCTTTGTTTCCCCATCCTTGGAGTAATGAGACCAGACCCAACCATCCCTACATGGTGCTATTCCAAGTACCAGTCACAGATTTAAACTTAGTCATAAAGGCTAGATCTGTTGGATAAAGGGACATCTATCCTCATACTCATTGACATGTATCCCAAATTTCATCTGCTTTAAATTTCACGAAAGAAGAAATTATAATGACGTACTGTATGTTGGCTAACTGAACATAATAAAAACAAACAAAAAACAGGACCCATTATTAAAAAAAAGGGAAGAAAGAAATTAGCTCCTTCTCACAAAAGAAGATGTTACGTAAATATAACCAACAAGAATTATTTCATCAAACAAAGACTTTTCTTGCTTTTAGCCTTAATGTAAAGCTTCTTCAATGGCATGTCTTATTTTTTTGTCTCCCACTTAGTGAAATAAAGATAATGCACACTGTAGGGAAAAATGAATTGATAATTCAGCTTATTGTTATTGAGGACCACTATATATTTGGTTTTGCACTGGGGATACACAGGGAAGGCTTCCTTAGGAGAGTGACATTAAGTGAGAGTTTATGAGTGAGGAAATCACCCAAGTGGGGAAAGAAGCGTCCTAAGCAGAAAAAAAAAAAAAAAAAAAAACTCTGATGTGCAAAAAATTCAACTCATTTGGGATTCCAGAATAAAGCCGGTGAGGGTCTGTGATGTCGCAGGAATAAGTGCAAGAGTGGTTGGGGTGAAGACACAGGTGGAGGTCTGCTAACCCCTCACATACTTCTAAACTGTATTTAAAGGACAGTGGAGAGCCATTGAGGAGTTGCTGTTGATTTTACACTACCCAAGTTCCATTTTTCCACAAATTATTGAATCTTAGTGATGTCTGTGCTCCATCCTGCCTCTTATGCAAGAATCATTTCTGTAGCTGATTGGAATTCCCAGAGATTCCCAGAGATCTGTCTCTTTACCAGCTTTTATGGTTCTTCTGGATGTCAGATACTCTGCAAAAAAGCTGGAGGTGCAGATATACCCCTTAGGTTGCAGTGGTCATGCAGTGTACAATGAGATTAAAAATTTTATTTTTTTTTAAGATTTTGTTTATTTATTTGACAGAGAGATCGCAAGTAGGCAGAGAGGCAAGTGGGGGGGGGCGAGGGCGGGGGAGGAAGCAGGCTCCCTGCTGAGCAGAGAGCCTGATGTGGAGCTCCATCTCAGGACCCTGAGATCATGACCAGAACTGAACGCAGAGGTTTTAACCCACTGAGCCACCCAGGGGCCCCATGGGATTAAAAATTCTAAAAAACAAAAGAAAAAGAAACATCCCTGTATTTTTGCACACTTCTTAAACAATAATGTTGCTTTCTCTAAGTGGAAGAAAACAAAATTGTCAATTTTAAAATTAACAAGTTAAAAAAAATGTGTTTAATAAATAATCCATGGAGTCAAAGGGATAAATACATTGCACTCCTTAGAGAATGACAGAAATGGGATAGATGACAAAATATAAGGAATAGCCCTCATGATTCTACTGACAAAATTCCTTTAAAAGCCAATGAACAGAAAGTAGAGTGGAATAGGAGAACTGAAAGCTTGCTGCAGTTGCAGAATTTTAAGAGATTTATTTAACATTCTCCGGGCATAGTTCTAAAATATTCATGCATGTTGGACATAATTATGTCATTTTATTGTCCACTGTGTGTCAATGAAATGTCATTTTTTTCACTGCAGTTTATATCACTTCTCCAGCAATTGGGAAATGCAAATGATTATAAACAGCGAAGTCTTACGTGGTAGAGAATTTGTTTTATGATTCTTAGAGTGAAACTTTTAAATCTGAATGCTGTTCTTGGGGAATGATTGAGGTCCAAATGGGCACATTTCTTTATCCAAAACACAGAGTGGTCCCTTTCCAGCAGCCACATTTAAAGGAACATTGAACTAATGATTAAAGGGGTCAGGAAACATTCTAGTGAAGATTGAATAGCAACTAAATCGCTATTTCCAATCTAGAAATGACTGTCGTTCTGTGTTGTGTCAGAAGACTCCATTAGTGTCAATGAGTAGAAGTTGCAAAGACGCTGATTCTGTTCCAACTCAAGGAAACATCCTATGGAATTCAGCTTTCTGTGAGACACCATTAGCCCCGGTATACATGGTATATCAGCAGAAGGAGCTTTATCCCCTCTGCAGGAAGAACTTTCTCCCCTCTGCAGGAGGGGACGCTAGAAACACTCCAGGAGATAGTTCGGCATTGTGGAGACGGCCTGAGCTTTGATGTCAACCAGACTGGAATTCAAATCTCAATATTCCCAACTCACTAGCTGGCTGACGAGCTGTTATGGTTCACTTAACTTTTCTGAGCCTGGTCTTTCCTCATCTGAAAACAGGAGAAAATCTACTCAGACTTGGAGTTAAAATTAAATAAGATGGTGCATGTAAAACACCCAACAGACATCCATCAAATAAAGTGCTTTATAAAAGTTATTGGGAAGATGAGGCTGACGGGCATGAGGTACAATTCCTGTCACATAGTATGTGGTCAACAAATGTTAGACCCCTCTATCTTTCCATACTCTTAGTGATCATGTGGCTCTAATTTATGAAAGCTCCTATTGTCATATTTACTTTTTGCATCTAGAACATGAATTCAGGGGAGACTTTCTGGTTTAATGCTCAAATCTTGTCTGTTTTCTCAACCCCATCTGGGCTTATTTCCAAAGGTAGTGAGGCTTTCGCCTTGTCTTATGTGTGCTTCTTTTTTTTTTTTTTTAATATTTTATTTATTTGACAAAGAGAGAGAGCACAAGCAGGGGGAGCAGCATGCAAAGGGAGAGGGAGAAGCAGACTTCTTGCCGAGCAGGAAGCCCGATTGTGGGGCTCAATCACAAGACCCTGAGATCATGACCTGAGCCGAAGGCAGACGCTCAACCGACTGAGCCGCCCAGGTGCCCCGATATGTGCTTCTTTTTATCTGCCTTCAAAATTGCAGGGTTTTTTCAGAAAAAAAAAAAGATGAAAATGCAACATTCTTCTTGACCCTTGTCTCAATTTAAATGAAAACCCAAACTCTAGTGATATTAAATCCAAAAAGAGCTCCCGATTAGTCAGTCTAATTTCTTTTCATTTGGTGATGGCAAGAGGGGCAGGTGCATTTTGCTAGCATTGGTTTTATTTCCCTTTGTTGTAAAGAAATCCAGCTTCAGTAATGTGCTACCCATGGCTGCCAAATATGACACATGGAACTGAAAACTACCTCATGCAGCAATCAGCCTTACAATTACCCACACTGATTTATTTTCTCTGTCCTATCTTTCTTCCTTCTCTTTTGCTTGTCACTGTCGTTACTAAGAAGTCTAAGTAGGCTTTTGTACTGCAAATGGCAATGTACCAATTAACTCTGAGCATTAACTCAAAGCATTAACTCTGAGTCATTTCAGACATATTTATTAACCAAAGTTTTGGGAATTTAGGAAGTCAATAAGCAACACCCCTTTCCTCTATTCTTGTCAAAGCAAACCTTCTGTAGGGGAGGCTTTAAATTACCCAGCTTGACCTATAACTTGATAGATTTATTAGTTAGATTGAGCAAGGTTATGCTATGTAACAAGCAACACCAACATTCCAGTGAACTAAAGAGAAAGTCTAATTATCTCTTATATTGTCTAGTGAGGGTTGCCAGCGGGCCTCTCAACACTGTAGTCTCTCAGAGGCCAAACCTCATGTTGAAATTTGAAGATTAATAGGTGAAAATAATAGATCTTCATAGAGATCAGTGCATCACTGTTACTACTGACGAAAGCTGGATTGAGGTATGTAGATTAAATCCACATTTAAAAGACAGTGTTCTGGGGCACCTGGGTGGCTCTGGGTTAAAGCTTTTGCCTTTGGCTCAGGTCCTGATCTCAGGGTCCTGGGATTGAACCCCGCATCAGGTTCTCTGCTAAACAAGAAGTCTGCTTCCCTCTCTCTCTGCCTGCCTCTCTGCCTACTTGTGATCTCTCTCTTTCTCCGTCAAATAAATAAATAAAATCTTTAAATAAATAAATAAATAAAAGACAGTGTTTCAGGGCTTAGTTGGTTAGGTGTCTGACTCTTGATCTCAACTTGGGTCTTGACCAAAGGGTTGTGAGTTCACACCCCACGTTGAGCTCCATGCTGGGTGTAAGCCTACTCAAAAAAAAAAAAAAAAAAAAAAAAAGACAGTGTTCCTTTTTACATTTAACCCTGACTTATCCCAGGTAATCAAATCATCTCCCAGCCAAAGGTGAATAAAATAGTGTCCATGAGGAGCTACTTTATAGCCCTTATAAGATGAGGATAACACTAATAGTTATACATTATAGAGGACAAAGTTCCAAACTGTGTGAAGCAATTTTCATGTTATTTCTCATTTAGTCCTTAACAGGTCGATACCATACTTCTTTCCATTCTTTAGAAAAGAAACTTTTCTCAGAGGGAGAGTCATTCGTTCAGTATTAGAGATTTAGTAAGTTTTAGAGTCTGGTAGTAAATAAATACATGCATTATTGATAAGAACACATATTAAAATAATACTAATGGCTTAGATACATGTGGGTATTTAAAATTTATGAAGTGATGTTACTTTCATCTCCCATCTGAGTGGGATTCTGTACAACTGTGGGAGGTAAACAGGGCAGAGAATGTTGTATTCATTTCACAGAATGGAAAATCATAACTAATATTAATGTAGCACTTTGCAATTTACAGAGCATGTTCACATATATCACCTTACTTAACCCACACAACCTGAGACGAAGGAGATGCAGAAAGGAAAGGAAAGGAAAGGATGTAGGGAGGAAGATGGTGGAGAGTTGTAACACTTTTTATTGGAGAACTCAAATCCTCTTGGGGAGTTTAAGTGAATTACCTTCTTACTCAAGAGGAACCTCCATTCCCATGGAATCATGTGTCCAAATAGAACTTTCACTTTGATAAATCATGGTCTTTCTTTGTCCTCCTTACTCCTTCAGGGAGGAGTGGCTTGTTTAATTGGTGAAATTTAGAGAAACCATTGAAAAACACTTACTTTTTGTCCTTTCTAAAAATATTACTGGATCTGCCTGTGTGTTGGCCTGCCCCCTTGTATGTGGTGAGCTTGCCATTGCCAATTCTTCTGTAGGGAAGGCTTGGAGTTTTTCAGTTTAGTTTATGACTGGTTAGATTTGTCAGTCAGGATTGGCTAAGTTATGCTGGGCAACATACACCACCAGTGTTTCAGTGGGTTAAAGAAAAAGTTTGATTCCCACTTGTGTACAACAGGGGTGAACTGAAGCACAGCCTAGTGGAGACAATCTCACTGTTCTCTGCTGTGATTACTAACATGTGAAAAATGAAATGTGTCAAATCACATAGTGCTTCATAAAGCCTCCGTCTTTAAGTGACTCATGGCACTCCCATTCGTAGTTCATTGGCCAAAGTAAGTCACCTTGGCATGCTAATTCCAAAGTGAGGGGGAAAAATCAGTCCTCCCATGTGCTTAGAGAAGTAAACTACTGCACATGTTTGGTGAATTGCACAATGACTGCCATAGTGGATCAGTATAAAGTGTACAACTCAGTGTTTCCTAGTATATTCATATTCAGTTATGGAACCTCACCACAATCGATTTTAGGACATTTTCATCACCCCTAAAAGGAACTCACATCCATTTGCCATCAATATGTACACTTTTCTTTAATGAAAGCTAATCATAAAAAAGAAAATGAAAAATTATATGTTAATGTGTAAAACGTATTAGATTTTATAAACAATAAAATACGTATTAAGAAGGAGGAAGCATCCAGTTCCTTTGAGTTAGAGAAGCAATTTCTAGGTCCTCAGTTGGAATAAAGCTTGGGGTTTGTGTTCTCTTTTGTGTCTGGTTTTTCATAGATTACATGTCTTCTTGCATTGTGTCTTTTTGATTCTCCAGGGTATGCTCTGCTTCTGTTTTCTCCTAAAACAATACTTTGTACTCATATTTTGCTTCTAATATCCCATGTTCTTATTTTTTTCCTCTTCATCCCACTACAGTATTAAATTATTAGCATGACAGTTTAAATGCATTTACACAATACCTAATAGTAAAATTAACATTAATACCATCACCCTATATATGTGCAATTACCTATATTTATACAAAGTGCCATCACAAAACTTGACTCATTTTAACTTCACAGTAAGTCTGTAAGATACCTATAGTTACCTGAATTTCACAAATAAGAAAATAACAGTCATAGAGGTAAGACCTGAAAGCAGGTTTACTGATACCACGTGTGAGGGTCTTCCTTGTAGTGCTTTTAGTGTGTCTTTCCTTGTAGAATTGCTAAAGAACTAGGCAAGACAGACTATCAGCAGTATCCATCTGCATCCCAGTGTTAAATTGACTGGAGTTACTCACTGTTTGTATATCATTAGACCAAAATGATTGACTAATGGGGGGGGAGGCGAGTCATGGGTTCTTTTGCTCAGAAATACTGAGGGAAAATCTGAGAGTAGAAATGATGTGGTCAGATGAGAGCCAGGGATCCTGAGAAACCTCACATCAAGGCACACAAGTGAGATATTGGTGAGAACATTAAGTCAGATAGGTCAGGCACTAGGAAAGCATGGGTCCGAAGAGAAAATGGACTTAAGGAATGGTACCATGCCAAAAAGGTAGTCAGAATTCTAGAAATTTTCCTGAAATCAGAAAATGGGATAAGGCAGGGCAGATAAGAGGTAAGACACGAGGGAGAGAGCAGTTGTAAGACAAACTCAGAAGTACAGTGTCAGCTGAGCAATGAGCGTGAGTTTCTAGTTGGAAATATGTGTGGGGCGCCCGGGTGGCTCAGGAGGTTAAGCATCTGCCTTCGGCTCAGGTTGTGATCCCATGGTCCTGGGATTGAGCCCCATATCAGACTCCCTGCTCCGCAGAGAGCCTGCTTTTCCCTCTCCCTCTGCCGCTCCCCCCACTTGTGCTTTCTCTCTGTATCTGTCAAATAAATAATAAAAAAAAAAGAAAAAAGAAAAAAAATATGGTGTGTGTGTGTGTGTGACTTTTTTTTTTTGTTTTTTGGGTTTTTTTTTAGTTCAACTTTGATGTTTTAGCTACCCGACTTTGGGCAAGCTTCTCAACCTCTCTGAGTCCCAGTTTCTTTATTGTTAAAATGGGGGTTAAGAAAGTTATATTGTGTTCCATGACCACATCAAATGGATCTTCTAACTACATGAGTCTATAGCATTCTACAATTCTCATTAAGTGTCATCACATTTACCCAGCTCTATAAGTTGGTAGTGACTGTGTCTTACTGATTGTTGTTGCATGTGCAACATTTACTGGCAAATAAAAATCATTAAAGAAATTTTTATAATATGGTTTTGATTAAAATAACATGGATGTAGTACATGCCATATAGTAGGCTGTTGACAAATGCTAGATTCATTTTCCTCTAGAGAAGATTTCAACAAACTTTTTCTATAAAAGTTCAGATAGTAAATAGTTTAGACTTTGTAGTCCATACAGTCTCTATCAAAAACCCTCAACTCTGATGCTATGGTGCGAAAGCAGCCATAGATGATATGTAAATGAGTGAGCATGACTATTTTCCAGCAAAACTTTATCTGCAAAAATAGGTGGAGGGCCAGATTTCGTCCTACAGCTTATTATCCACCCCTGCTGCAGAGGATACATTTATATATTACCTTCTGTAGCAAGGGCGACTTTTAAAACTTCTGAGTAGAAGGCATTGCCAGGAAAATAAGTTTAATATGGATTAAAAAAAAATGAGCAAGAAATGACAACCCAAGCTAATAGAGCTAAGCATTTGCTCTACCTGCACACTCTCCATCCTCCCCCTTCTCCATACTAATGTGCTTCACACTCTTAATGTCCTTAGGAAAACTTTTTCTTCACTGGTAACACCAGTGGAGACTTGAGCTCAATTCAGGTTGAACTATTCTGAATAAATAAAATACATGTGGGTTTATGAATTTCAACTCTATAATTCTAATTGCCATGAACATTTATTATTATATTTATTGAGAATAAATTGGTGTTGTGGTAAACATTCTCAAAATGCTCCCCATTATCCTCTTAGTCACAAATGTCTTCTGTTTCAGTTATAAGTAAAAAGTTTCCATTTGTCATGTTAATAATTTCATTACTTTTTTTTTTTTCCATTTTGAGTCTGGATCAATTGCAAGCCATCTTGAAACATACAACTGGGCAAAGTGACAGAGATACTGGTAGCTATACCTTGCACCTTCTGTAACAATATGATAAAACAACTGCCATACACTGATTGCCTGTTATGTGCCAAAATCAATGACAGGGAATTTAGGAACATTTTCTAATGTAATCCTTCTAAGATGAGCAGTCATTCCCATTCTACATGCCAGAAGGTGGTGACTCAGGAGGTAGCTTACCCAAAACCTATAAGGCTGGAACCCAGATTTTCAAATACCAATCTTTTTTCTTAAAAACAAATTCATCACATCTTTTCACCTATACTCTGGATAGTCTATTTTGGTATATAATGTATCATCAGAAGATAACAGTAATCCTCAGCTTTTATATGCATAGTCCTTTGAGATCTTTTAAGTTTTACCTCATTTATTCATTACACAAACCTTATAAATTAAATACCACAACAGAAATGCAGAGTCTTAGCCACAGCCCAGGCATACTGAATTAGAATCTACACTTTAACAAAATCTCTAGGTAATCTGTGTTCATATTAAAATTCAAGAAGCACCGAGTTAGATAATATCATTACTCTTTTATAGATAAAATCCTTAAAAAAAGCAGAATTTCTGGATTCCGATTGTAAAGGTCTACTTACATTTTTTTCAGGGAATTAAGACTGTATGCATAGAAAATATACAGGAAGCGGGGCACCCGGGTGACTCAGCTGATTGAGCATCTGACTCTTGATTTCATCTCAGGACATGATTTCAGGGAGGTAAGATCCAGCCCCATGTCAGGCTCCTTGCTCAATGCAGAGTCCACTTACCCTCTCCTTCTGTTCCTCCCCACCTCCCTCTCTCAAATAAATAAAACCTTTAAAAAATGTACAGGAAGTGCTAATTATCACCAGCTCTGTGCTTCATAAATCTCACTGTAGCAGCAGAGAATATTGGGAGAGGGAATATCAGAAATTCCTTAATAGAAGCCTCACCTAGAGCAAAGGGAACACTAAGAACTTAAATCTACTATCCCCACCCAGGGGGAGAAAATCAGTCTGTTCTAAAGGGGAGCTGTGGTCACAGGAAAATTCTGTTACACATGAATGCCAGCGCCCATTTTTCAAGATAGCCATTATTTCGTATACCAAGTTTTCATCTGATTAAAAGTAGTTAGAACTCCTTCACACGAAGAACATACTTATATATTTGGGAAGAATCTTTCTCTGAAGACTGTTTTTCTACCACAAGATCATAATAGAGATGGAATAAATCATTTAAAGGAGAAGATTAGCAACCAGAATTTTCTCTTGTTCTTTCTACTCTGATATTCTACTGTTTCATCCTGTCTTGTTTTCTTCTTCTCTGTCTTCTCCCACCTTTCCACTATTCCCCCTGTGTACACAGAATATCATCGCATCCCTCCCCTGTCTGGTACCCACCCAAACAACAATGCCGTTTCTTTATAATAATGTAGTCTGAAACTCTAAAGAGAGGAGAAATAATAAAAGATTTCTGAGCAGTTAAAAACCTGTATCTCAGTATCTATACGGTAATGTCCACACATTTCCTTCCTAAGAAAGAAGATTCTAGGCCCTATCTATTCTCACTTTGCTTTTAAGTAAAATGAACATACTCATATCTCTTTTTCTTATTTTTATAGAAGATAAGTAATTTCAATACATTTTTAAGGACAATCTTAGGCAAATACACAATGAAAGCAGTAAGAGGGACAGCTCAGGGTATGTAACTGATGGAAAAAAAAGGCACAAAACAAACAGTACCAGTGAACAGTAGCAGAATGCACAATGTGCTGAACCTTCTAGAGGGAGGTTGAGATGATTCAGTATGCACATGAATGTTATAATGATGATTCTGTCTCATGAAGTAGTAGTTCAATTATGTGCAAATGTGATACAATTAGTTTTGAAAAAGGATATTAGTAAAATAACTTACAGAAGCTACTATCTAAAACGTCAAATTAAAATTTAAAAACCATTTTTTGGTCTTTAGATACTTATATTTTAGTTCTTCAGAGAGTAACAGAAATTTATTTTTTGAAGAAGAATAAATTCAATATTCTTCTTCAAAGAATATTGAGAGATACTCCAAAGAAGAAATATCTTCTACTCCTCAGACATGTTGAATAAGATTATCATCTCCTTTCTTGAGTACTCTAGCATGTTCAGTCTTTCTAAAATATGTATTTAATTTACCATCAGAGGAACCATTTGTGATTGAAGAATAGATAGCAGTGTACCCACTTTACAGTTGGTGAAAATGAGGTTAAGAAAGTAATTTGGAAAACGTAAAAACACTAAACATATGGCTGCTTTATCTAATGCTTTACCCAAAGTACTATTTGCCACATCAACAATCTAGTTTTACTTTTTTTCTGTTTCCTTCAATAAATCTGTCAAATGCAAGCATGTTTTTTGAAATGTGGTTGGATGACAATAATTAATTACAGTACTATTATTGATATTAATATAGTAATAATATAGTATATGCAGATATTTATAATGAGATGAATGTATTTTATTCATGTGTTCTGTAGTTTGGCAAAGATTTGGGGGGGTGCAGAGAACTGTTCATTAAATATTTATAGTCAATCAATCATAGGTATTAAGTGTGGAGATAAATGAATGAGCAAGCTAAAACTTCTGGCCTCTAGTACCTCACACCTTAGGTTAGTGGTTCCCAACAAGGTATAATTTTATGCCCCACTGGACATTTGGCAATATATGGAGACACTTAGGATAATCGTAAGTGGGAATGGTGGGGAAATATTGGTGCTTCTGGCCTTTAGTGAGTAAAAGCCAGGGAAACCGTTAACATCTTACAATGCACAAGACAGCATCCCCCCCCCCAACAACAACAAAGAATTATCAGTAGTGCCAAGATGAGAAATTCTGGCTTGTATTGAAAGGGCAAATATTTACAAAACCATGTAGGTAGATCTAGAACAGACTGTTCTAAGAACCTAAAGGAAGACTGAGTTTGGTTGGGCAGTATAGGGAAAGTTTGATGGGGACAGTGTCTGTGGACTTTCTAAAGGAGTGGTTATAAATCAGGTGAACAGAGAAGAATGTATACTAAAGAACTAAGATCTAACCTAGGGGGCCAGTGTTTCCCAAAAGTGCTTTCCAGAAGAGACTAGAGTGTCTGGGGCAATAAAGGTGTAGAGAAAGGCATTACTCGCACACTTAAGTGTGCATGCACACACACATGCATACACACATGAATTTCTATGGCCACAGATCGAAGAAAACTAACGATTCAAATTAAACAAAATTCTTTTCTATAGGCCCTCTTACAGCCTTTCTAAGAGGGGGACACAGAGTTCAGCATTTTAAAAATACATTTAAGTAGATAGATACATATAGACAGATACAGATATTCTCTCTCTACGTACATATATGTTTATATGCATATATATAAATGCGCCTGTTGTGATTAGTGTTGCATGGATCGCTGCTGTGAAAAATGCCGTTTTAGATAACAGGAAGTAATTGAAGGAGTTTAAGCAAGGGAAGTGGTCTGAGCACATTTTTGGTCTGGGAGGTAAGTGATAACTGTGAGGAGCAGAACTGGGGACACAAGTGAGGTAGGAAAGAAAAATGGGTGACAAGGATATCAGAAGATTATTGCACTAGTTAGTGGACAGTTAATGAAGTCGTGTATTAAGGCCATATTCAGAAGATGGTTTGGAAACACTAGAATTTGTAGCCTGAGTAAAACGATAGCTGCCATCCATATGAGAGTAATATTCTTTTTCTTTATTTTTTTATTCAATGAATTTTTATTATTATTTTTTCTCATCTTGATAAGTGTACTCTTTAATCCCCTCCACCTATTTCACCCATCCCCCCACTTACCTACTCTCTGGTAACCCATCAATTTGGTCTCTATAGTTAAGAGTCTGTTGGCTTATACTTCTCTCTCTCTCTCTCTCTCTCTCCCTCCCCCTTTTTAATTTTGCTTGTTTGGTTTCTTATTCCACATATGAGTGAAATCATATGGCATTTCTCTTTCTCTGACTGGTTTATTTCTCTTAGCATTTTACATTCTAGCTTCAGTCATATTGTTGTAAATAACAAGATTTTATTCTTTTTTATGACTGAGTAATATTCTGATATATGTTTATACCACATCTTTGTCTATCCATCTATTGATGGACAGTTGGGCTCCTTCCATAATTTGGCTATTATAAATAACACTGCAATAAATATAGGGGTGCATGTATCTTTTTGGGTTACTGTTTTTGTGTTCTTTAGGTAAACACCAGTAGCACAATACCTGGATCTTGGGGTAGTTCTGTTTTTAACTTTTTGAGGAGCCTCCATACTGTTTTCCACGGTGGCTGCACCAGTTTGCATTCCCACCAACAGTGCAAGAGGGTTCTTTTTTCTCCACATTCTCTCTAAAGTTGTTTCATGTTTTTTATTTTAGCCATTCTGACAGGTGACAGGTGTTAGGTAATATCTGTAGCCTTGATTTGCATTTCCCTATTAGTAAGTGATGATGAACATCTTTTCATGTGCCTATTGGCCATCTCTATATCTTCTTTGGAGAAATGTCTGTTTATGTCTCCTGCCCCTGTTTAAATTGGATTACTTGTTTTGGGGGTGTTCAATTGTATCAGTTCTTTATATATTTTGAGTACGAACACTTTGTCGGATATGCCATTTACAAATATCTTCTCCCATTTAGTAGGTCGCTAAAAGTTTTGTTGATGGTTTCCTGAACTATGCAGAAGCTATTTGATTTTGATGTAGACCCAAAGGTTTATTTTTGCTTCTGTTTCTCTTCCCTCGGGAGACATACCTAGAAAGATGTTATTGCAGCTGATGTCAGAGAGATTACTGCCTGTGCTCCCTTCTAGGATTTTTATGGTTTCGGGTCTCACATTTAGGTCTTTAATCCATTTTGTGTTTACTTTCATGTACAGTGAAGGGAAATTGTCCAGTTTCATTCCTTTAAATGTAGCTGTCCAGTTTTACCAACACCATTTGTGGAAGATACTATCTTTTTCCCATTGGATATTCATTTCTCTTTTGTCAGCAATTAATTGACCATACAATTGTGAGTTTATTTCTGGGTTTTTCTATTCTATTCTATTGATCTGTGTCTATTTTTATGTCAGTACCATACTATTTTAATTACTACTGCTTTGTAATATAACTTGGAAATCTGGAATTATGATACCACCATTTTTGTTTTTCTTTTTCAAGGTTGCTTTGGCTATTCAAGGTCTTTTGTGGTTCCAGACAAATTTTAGGGTGTTTTTTTCTAGTTCTGTGAAAAATGCTGTTTGCATTTTGATAGGGATTAGACTAAATCTGTAGCTTGCTTTGGCTAGTATAGACATTTTAACAATGTTTTTTCTTCCAACCCATGAGCATGGAATATCATTCCATTTCCTGTGTCATCTTGAATTTCTTTTGTGACTGCTTTATAGTTTTCAGAGTACAGGTCTTTCACCTCTTTGGTTAGGTTTATTCCTAAA
>CM053615.1:65042649-65081059 GCA_028646535.1 Procyon lotor
TGTGTGTGTGTGTGTGTGTGTGTGTGTGTTGTCTTTATCTAGTCTTGGTATTGGGGTGATACTGGCCTCATAAAATAAATTTGGAAGTTTTCCTTCCTCTTCTGGTTTTTGTTTTTGCTTTTGGGGAGGTTTTTTGTTTTGTTTTGTTTTGTTTTTGTTTGGAATAGTTTGAGAAAAATAGGTATTAACTTTTCTTTAAATGTTTGATAGAATTCACCTGTGAAGCCAACTGGTCCTGGGCTTTTGTTTTTGAGATGCATATTCTTTACACCTTGTCACTTGCCCTTACTTTCTCTTTTAATTTATTTGGTCTGTGGCAAAATGTCTGTCCATTAGCAGAAGTACAACATAAAAAACATACTCCTTAAGTATGCACTAGGCTTGGAAATTCAACCTACAACAGATCTGCAGCAAAGACTCTGTGAGGCACAGTTCTCATCCACTAAGCATCAGAATGAAGCCATTATCCACAGAGTAGGGAAAGTTGCCCTTATAAACCGCAGCCTTGCATATCTGTGCAATGCTTGATCTTCAGCTTCTAGAGCCCCCTAAATGGTGGAAAGGCAGCTCATGCATCACTGAGCTCCTTGCTATATGAAGAGCTCCAAAGTTACTGAATAGTCCACACTGAACCATAAATTATAGGGTAGTTATTTCTTAGTTATTTTGCAGTTACAGTGCAATTAGTTCCACTTAATGTCAACTTTTGCCAATATGTCTTCCATTAGCCTGAAAATTATAGCTTGGTTCTATAACAGCCATAATGTGCGAGCAACTTCCAGACTCCAGCTTGCATTTGGGAGGGAAAGACAGAGAGGAAAATGCTAGGAAGACCAAGTCACTTTGTGTGTAGATGTATGATCTTAATCCCCAATTCAGAAACTGTCCACTGACAATCTCACAACCCCTTTCTGTGTCCCTTTCCGTATCTGTGATAAAGCAGGTCAGAGGAATACAGTGCCCACAGAGAAAGATAGAAATCTACTTGTCAGTGCTGAAATTCCAGGGGTCTGACAAGATGAAATCCAGGCTGTGCCACCCTCTGGGTATAGAGAAAGCTTGGATTAGATCAGATTTGTTACATGGTTCGAGTTTACCAACATACTGTTTCATTTGCTTGACCACTCTCACTGAAGGTACAAGGGAATTACACACAGCAGACTTTCTTTCTTTGCTTTTATGACAAATTTAGAGCACTCAAATATTTTTCACTTTACAACATAAAATTTTAAAGAAACATGGCTCAGTATTTAACATATATACCAGGATTCATCCATACAATGGAGTAATGATTTCCAAAGTAGTCTTTTTGGGGAACCTATTGGCTTAATCCTTCAAAATGTTTTTGGGTCATTATTTTAAGAACCCAATCATAGCATCTATCCACTAGGCACTTATGTGTACCAGGCATGATGCTAATCATTTTGTTGGAGTTTCTCATTTCATCATCAGAACAACCCCAAAGGTTTCTATCTCACTACAGTTTCCTTTTTCTTAATAAATAAGGACTCTAAGTACCAGAGAAGATTAGTAACTTATCCATGGAGTAGTATTTGAACCCAGGTCTTCTGGAATCTAAAATCCATACTATCTATAATAAGCTATTTATTAATATTTATTGGATAATCATTCAGTATGAGCCAAGAACTGTGAAAACACCATGATCCTAGTGTAGAAATGGAATGGTATGGAAGTTCCAAAGCAGTGCACTTGCTTGTGCAAATGTGGGCTGGCATGCAGTGCAATTTACAAACTGACTCTAACATTGTTCACCCGCAGGCCATCTGTTCTGAATGAGGCCAGCTTTGTTGTAAGCATGTGTGACTTCTGACATACAGGACAGCAAGAGCCTGAACTTCTCTATTCTGTTATCCTTCCTTTGGGTCCCTCTTGGAACCCTTGTACCATCTTGCTTTGAATTATACTCATTACATTACAACTCATTATTAAATTACAACTCACTATGTCTGCTGCCTTCCACTTACCTTCAACGCAGAGGCTGGATACTCTTCATCTCCATACCCCCTTGGCCCGCCACAACACATGTACTCTGCATGCAACTGATGTGTGTAGAGCAACACACATGTTGACAAAGGACCCAGGCTCTCCTTAACCATAAGCACATTTTATAACTTTTATAAACCCTAGTTCCTTAATTGGAAAAGTGGCGGTAATGACATTCACCTACTTCATAGGGGTTTTGTTAAAGTTAAACTGATCCATCCATATAAAAGAAAAGTATATGGCACAGAGTTCTCAATGCATGGCTTAAATTATCATTCATAATATTATCACTTTGATAGTGGTGATATTAGCCTATCCATATATAAGAGGGAGAATGAATAGAGGGAAATTCTCTATGTTCTTCAATTGCCTAAAGAATTAGGATTTAAGTAAACACAATTAAAAAATGAACTAGGCTCTAGTAAATCCTGTACTCTTGTCCCCTTCTTTTTCACTTTCAGTAAAGTATGTCTCAATGAATTGTTTTATACTAGGGCACATGACATCAATCAGTGCAGCTCACAGAGCATATACCCCTGATGTCCCTCTCTGCAAGTATCCAGAGCAGTGGTGATTGGCTTCCCCAGATTCAATCAGCAGATTTGCAGTAGGGAATAGGGATTGCCCTCCTTGGGCTCCACATTGGATTTCATTGTTATTAATAAAAATGTTACAACTGTGGTAACCAAGTTACATCCGTTATCACAGTGGCTCCAAAGACAACCAACATGATAAATAAAATTTTTATTATTTCACCTATTTATCTTCATTTTCCCAGGTATCCAACCTGGTAGCTCACACTTTTTGACAGTCAGTGAGTATATGTTGAATAAGTGGAAGTTAGGTATAAAATAAGGTCTGAGTTAAGTGACAGGAAATAATGAATCAAATAATCGGTCAACCAATACTTATGAATCATCTTCTGCTAAAGAGGAAAGGTAGTAAGGGTAGGTATTGTGGTTTGGCAGTATTTTCAAACATTGTGTTGAAATTATTAAATACAATTGAGTGTGTTTAATACACTGAGTGGCTCAGTTTGTTAAATATCCAACTCCTGGTTTCAGCTCAAGTCATGGTCTCAGGGTTGTGAGATTGAGCCCCACATCAGGCTCTGTACTCAGTGCAGAGTCTGCTTGGGATTCTTTCTCCCTTCCTCTCCCTTGCCTCTGCCCCTTCTCCCACTCATTTTCTCTCTCTCTTTCCCTCTCTCTCAAATAAATACATAAAATTATTTTAATTATTAAATACAGTTTAAAAATTGTATTACAATTAACCAGGGCCACAATTCTACTTACATGGTCTGATTCTACTTAAATGTAACATCTAAAAGTTGTCTAATGCATAGAAAGAAGAAATAAAAGGTGGTTACCAGGGTTGGGGATAGAAGAAAAAGGACAACTATTGTTTAAAAGATATAGAAGTTCAGAATTTTATGCCCAGCAGTGAAAAATTAAATATGAACTTTGAATAATTTAAAACTACAAAGTTAAGTGTAAAAGGTAGGAATCCATCTCTTCCCACCACTGTTCTTATCTTCTAATCCTACAGATCCTCTCCACAGATACCACTGTTTGTGATTTCTGGGTTTCCAACTTAATGTATCTATTATATTACTTTTTTTTTTACACTAAAGGCAGATGGATCAGGGTTTAACCAGAAAAGGAGAACCTGTATGACAAACAAACACACATGTATATACATATATGTATGTGTAGGAATTATTACATGAAATTGGCTAATGCAGTTGTTGAGGCTGGCTAAGCGAGTCCAAAGTTTGTAGGGCAGCAGTCAGGGAGGAAAAATCACAAGCAGACTGAACCCCACAACCAGGAGCTGAAAATCCTAGTGCATAGGGAGTGATCGGGAAGAAGAAGATTCAAGGCACAGAACAAGCAACAGCCGTTCCAGCAGCTGTTGGGTGTCTATCTGCCTCAGGGGATGCTTAGGACTCTTTCTGAAGACCTTCAAACTGGTTAAATCAGCCCTGCCCTGGATAATCTCCCTCTTGATTAACCCAAAGTCAACTGATGAGGGACTTTAATCACATCTGTGAACTCCCTCCACAGCTGCATCAATATTAATGTTTGATTGAGTAACTGGGAAAGATTTGGATGTGCTACAAAATGACCACAGCTTCCTTTCTGCCCTCCAGTTCTCCTGAGAGCATATCTGTTTAGCTCTTCCTAAGCAAAAATATATGAATAGGACATCCTGAGGACTATAGTTCAGGCTAGCCAAGCTGACATTTCAAAAAGCATCTCAGTGGTACCATCCTCGCCATGATATTAACACTTGGTCTTTTTAAAAATTTTATTTTATTTTAATTCAATAGATTAACATGTAGTGTATTATTAGTTTCAGAGGTAGAGTTCAGTGATTCATCAGTTGCATACAACATCCACTGCTTATTACATCCTGAGCTCTTCTTGATGCCCATCACCCATCCAGCCCATCCCCCTTGGCCTTATATCAGAAATATTTACCATATTGGTACATAAAAGCTCATTCTTCTTGGCAGCTGCAAGATATTTCAAGGCATATGTGTAACATAATTACTTCTGCTGATTGACATTTAGGTTATTTCTGATCATTTTTCTCCCAGCAATGTTTCAGTGTTCACGTTGCATATACATACATCTTTTCTCATATGTGCCAATATATTTATGGAATATATTCTTAGGATTGGGAATGCAGGGTCAATCATACATGCATTTTTAAATTGTGCCAGATGTTGCAAAATGTATCTCCAGAGAAGGTGCAGGAGCACCTTAGCCTTCCACCAAATAATTATTTTCTGTACTCAAGATGATCCTGCTTCCCTGTTTGCTTAGACTTACCCAGCTCAGCACTGTTCTCTGCTTCCCCATGTAGAGGTGATGTCCCCAAAGTGTGAGGTTTTCCTTGAATCTACATTTTCATCCTGAATTTAACCCCTTCTCTAAGACTGATTAGAGCAAATGTTGACACCAATAACATCCTTTATAAATCAGGCCTGCTAGCTAATATATGGTAAACTTTTGGAGAACCACAGACACTTGGAATGAGGAGACACAAAACCCCATAACACATATCTGTTTAGTTAGTCTACAAATTGTTCATATAAACTTCTGTATCCCTATTTTAAATCTATAAGGCAACCTGTGCCCTATTTGCTAAATTTTTTAAATTTAAAATTATTCAAGGCAGTTTTATTTGGGCAGACATCCTAATTAGAGAAGGATTGTACTGCTAACGGTGAATGTAGCTCAGATAGTAGATGTAAGTGTTCAAAAAAGTTTTGACCTTAGAAAGTGGAGGACATGACGAACATGTGACAGGAAGAAGGAAGTCATTTGGGTTTTTGCTTGTATCTTTCACTTTTGTTTAAAGAGCTGTACCTAGATCTGATCTTAATTTAACAGTTTTAACTTTTAAGGATGAACTCAGGGCCCTACTAATGATGTGACCTCTGTTCAGTGAGATACAGGACAGGTTGTTAAAGACTCAAAAAAAAAAAAAAATGCCTGTGCACTTTCAGGAGAGGGAGGATGAACTGGCTCAGATGTTTTGAGTTCACAGATCTGCAGCTGTTTGAAAACCCAGGGAATTGAATGGGAATAAAATTGTCCACATCAAACAAAAGCTGTCCGTGGCTTTTGTGCCCAGGCTGATCCTTTGGAGTATCAAAGAAATCCTTTCCCTCTGTGGACAAAATAACCCCATACAAATCAATAAAGAAAGAGGCAGAGGGAAGAAAGTTTGCCAGAATCAAGCAAGTAGACAGAGCAAGGGCTGGGGAGGATCCAGGAGAAGGAGCACGGGATACTGGAGGAGGAGGGGAGAAGGGGAGGGAAGGCTGATGCTGTTAAAGGAACGTGCCAGAGACTGAAATCCTGGGTGAAGGCAGGAGCCAATAGAAGAGAGGGAGAGAAAAGAGAGAGCAATGGACGGGCTGTTAGCATTGGGAAAATACAGGGGAAGGAACACACAAACCATTCAGTGCATTTTTACTGGGTGTCTGTTGTAGAGGCACGATTCTGAGCTCCCCACACATCATGGTTTAGGTACCTCACTGGCCTCACTCTAGTCCTGGCTCTGGTACCTGATGCTCGCTCATACAGCACTGTCCCAGGCCCCAGACACATAGGGATGATCAAGACGGGGGCCCCAGTCCAAGTGGAGAAGACAGAAGAAACTCCCAACAGGCAGCCATAAGCCAGTGTGATGGGAACTTAGAGAAGGACCATTTGGGGAGTGATGAGCGCATATAATAGGGCCACAACCTCATCCGGGAGGAACTGAAAATTGAGAGAGAGAGACTGGGAAAATGAAAGGAGGAAAGTAGGGGAATAGTAGACTATGATTTGGTTGATGCTATTGATGCCACTGATTGAAGATGATTGTGATTATTATAATAGCCCATTTTCTTTTTTAGGCACTGCCTTTATTGTTGTCTCTTAAGACATAGATTCTTCACAGATGTCACCTCATGTCAACACAGAAGTTTTGCCCATACCTTTTTACTGACCTGTTTTGAAGATGAATAAATCATGTATTTGAGGTTTAGGCAATTTCCTCAAGACCACAGAATGTAAACCCACCCATGTCCATCTTACATCCAAGACCGTGGTCTTTCCAGGGCACTAAGTTGCTGTAGCAAGGAGCGAAGGGCAGGGATGAGTGATGAGAGAGTGAGATATGGAAGGAGAATGTGAGACAGGATGTAGGGTAAATAGAGAGCAAAGAGAAGAATAAGACAGAGGAGGGAAAATCCACCACAGATGAGAGGATGGGGCCGCATGCAGGAGAGGGAACATTAAAAGGGGAAGGACCCTGGTGAAGAAATGAAGTAGTCCTTAGAAAATGGAAGTTTCGGGGCGCCTGGGTGGCTCAGTGGGTTAAAGCCTCTGCCTTCGGCTCAGGTCATGATCTCAGAGTCCTGGGATCGAGCCCCGCATCGGGCTCTCTGCTCGGCGGGGAGCCTGCTTCCCCCTCTCTCTCTGCCTGCCTCTCTGCCTACTTGTGATCTCTCTCTCTCTGTTAAATAAATAAAATCTTTAAAAAAAAAAAAAAAGAAAAGAAAAGAAAATATGGAAGTTTCCTGGAGCACCTGGGTGGCTCAGTCGGTTAAGTCTGCCTCCAACTCAGGTCATGATCCCAGGATCCTGGGATGGAGACCTGCATCGGGCTTCCTGCTCAGCAGAGAGTCTGTTTCTCCTCTCTCCCTCTTCCTCTGTGTGCTTGCTTGCTCGCTCTCTCAAATAAATAAATAAAATCTTAAAAAAAAAGGAAAAGAAAATGGAAGTTTCCTGAATGAGGAAGGATGGCAGTGAAGTAGCCAGCAGAATCAACATGGGTAACAAGGACAAAACGTGAAAACAGTGCCTACTGCCTGTGAGCTGAATGGAGGTCTGGAGTGTCTGATATGGAAGAGATTAGCAGAAGGGAGCAGCAAAGGGTGGGGGAAGCAGTGACACCAAGGAGAGTCCTGGAAGCTGTGAAAAGCCCACTGATAGACAAACTGGTCCACTTGGGCACCAAACTTGGATGCCCCGGGTTGGGGCCCTCCAGAAAAGCCAAGTTTCTGAACAGGAAGAGAGACTCAGACCGAGATGTGAGCCCCACCATTGCTCTTACTGTCTCTATGGCCAACCTGGGTGCTCTGGACACAAATTGCCCCCTCCCTGAAGTCCTTAGAGGAGGAAGAACAGTAGAGGGAGATCATGGATACTGAGGAAGAAGAGAAGAAGGAAAGACTTTGGGCTGTGGGGTGGGGTAAGGAGGAGCAGGCAGGAATGCAGGGAGGGGAACCACCAGGTCCAGCCTGTTAGTCAAGACCTGCTCTTTGGTTTTATAGATGGGGAAACTGAGGCCCATGAGGGTTAGAAGTCCTGTCTGGATCCCACAACAAGTTGACGCCAAAGCCCAGCTCTGCCCCAGTCTTCTTTCTAATGTCAACTCTGACACCCCATCCGTGATGAGGAGGGAAACATGAGACTTGGGGAGTACAGGCACCTGGTAATTAAAACAATGTTCAGGGCCAGCGTCGCTCCTCTGCAGTTCCCTGTGGCAAGTGCTTTCGCCTGCAGGCACATCTCGTTCTGGGAGCTCAGGTTGTGAGACTGCAGACTGAAGCAGGTGCTGCTATTTCTGTCCTACTCTGTCTATTTTCAACCTCAGGATGCAGCCTCCCTCCGTTGCAGGAAGGACTTGGAAAAGGTAGATCCATTGCTGCTTCCTTTCTTCCTCCCCAACCCAATCTTCCCTTGTACAGACAGACCTCCAACTGGAACAGTAAGGGGTGCTTCTGTGCCCCACAGGCCCTGGCTATGACCTTCTGCTTCCTGTCTAGAATGAGTCACTCTGGCTTCTGCAGGAATAAGTGGGGAGCGGACCTCATGTGACCTGTATGTGAAGGCACCCTGGAGATCCCTTAAACAGACACCAGTAAGCTTCCTAGCACCCAATAGCAGCTCAGGATATGTATACTGGGCCAATGAATAGATGGATGGATGAATGAATGAATGAATGAATGAATGAATGAATGAATGAATATTGAAGCACTCCTCCTCAGTTCATACGTGAGTACAGTTAGGACCAACAAGGGAAAAGATTTTCCTCCTATTTCATAGCAAGTGAGTGGCAACACCAGAACTAGAAGGTGTTCTGGCTCAGTGGGCAGGGACAGGGGTTAGGGACCATCTAAAACACCTATGTCATAATAAAGCATGAAGACAGTGTTTCAACTAAATTCTTCAGGTTCCATCCAGGCTAGTGAGTTCAGAAGTAAATCAAGAGAATCCAAGCATGATAAGACCCCAGAGATAGGAAAGAGAATGAGAGCATGAGTTCTTAAATCAACCAAAAGAGGTCAGTGCTTACAAGGTGAGGTAGGGCAGGGAATATAGTTGGAACTGTGGACTGCACTAAGCAAGGAAGCCACATGTAGGCGAAAGTCAGCCCCATGAAACTACCAAGCTGAGTTTTTGAGAGCCAAGAAGGACATCAAGGAGAATAGAATGGAGCAAGAGGATGAAAGGCAGAAAAGAGAGAGATTGTGGGTTCCTCCAGAATCAATGAATCAGACACAAAGCAAATAGCCAGTGGGACCAATGTATGTGCTTGGCAACAGTGAGAACTCCTGCGGAAGGAAGATATTTGGAAGAGCAGCTGATGTCAGAGTGCTACTTGAAAAAGGGTTTCATTTCAAGAGGGTATGAAAGAAGGGGTGGTCAGCAAGCTGTAGGATGGCCTGCTTTTCTGACCCATTGGGAACAGACAACAGATGGATGATGCCTCTTCCAAATCTGGGCTTGAGTAGGTGCTCATGATGGAACAGGGAGGGGCTGAAATGGACTCTCTAGGGTAAGAAATCTTGCAAATCTGAATTTGCAACCTGAATGTGAAAGACCCAAAAAGTAATTCCAGAAGAGTTTTTATTCTTTGTGTCCCTAAAGGGACTGTAGAAGAATAAAATCGATACTTGAGATGACAGCAGATCACTGTTTCATAGGAGGTAAGAGCAAATATGTTACAGTGAGCACTGGGTAAATATGCTCTCCTTTTAGCTCTCTGTGAATTTAAATCACTTCCTGCCTTGAAGCCTCAGTTTCCCCATCTATAAAATAATAACAGGGCTTTAGATCTAGGCTACCGAGGCTTCTCCCTACATGCTTCTTTCCTTCCCTCCTTCCTTCCTTTCTACCTTTCTTTCTTCCTTCCTTCCACACATACTCTCTCTGTCTTATTCATTCATTCATTCATTCATTCATTCATTCATTCAATATTTACAACATCCATTGTTTCCTCTTACAGGAAATATCTGGGGACAGAAAAATCACTTCTCTTCATTTATTACTCTTATCTGGCTGAAAAAATGAGAAGCATTTCAGAGAACCAGGAGCCTCTGGGAGGAGCCTGGTTTAGAAATGTGTTGGTAATTGCTCAGAAATCAGTCAGACTCAGAAGTCCTTGATAAGTAAACTAAATGTTGAGAAGACTCTGGATGCTTTCATATTTCAGTTCCTTGCAAGCCCCCTTCCTCATATGCATAGGGAAAATTGCTTCTTTAACCAAGGTCAGGTTAAATTGAGTGGACAGGGGCACGCTGCATTTGGCCGCAAGCCAGTTGCAGCTTAATAACCATCACATTTCGTCCTGTGAACTTTGTGGCTCGGGTCGGTTTCACATTTCTTTATACACACTCTCTCTCTCTATGCAAACGCCTTTCCTCACAAAGAGCATTTGTAAACGTTGAATATAGTGATTAGTAACACGTACACATTTAATCTTCTTCAGCCTTTCCCTGTCTGTGGCTCCCTCCCTTACTTTTAGTCCTTAGAGTTTTATGTCTGTATCAAGGAAATGTTTTCATCTGCTTCACTGCTGTTTTCTTTTCTGTCTTATAAATCCTTAAAGAAATGTACTGTGGGTGAATTTAGAGACAGGCCGGATGGATGGCTCCAGAGAATGAATTCTGTTCATCTGAAAACTGTCTCTATACACAGAGAAGCAAATAGCATCTTCCAATTCTGTCAACGTGATTATTAAGCATTTATAGAGCTTTTCCCTCCTTAACTATAACAACTACAAGCCATTTAATTAGTTGGTTTTCACCCCAGAGTTGTAAAGATAAATGATTCAATTTATCCAACCTTAGATGAAATGCACATTTGAACCCAGGCTCTCTTCTTTGATAGAGTACCAAGAGCACTTGGCTTGGAGTCAAATGCCCCAGGTTAACCTTTCAGGCCTGAAGTTCTTAAGCTCTACACCCTAGTACAAATCACTTCGTGATTCCAGGGTCAGCATGAAACAAGAATGCATATCATGATACCAACAGAGCATGCATTCTCAATGATAATGATGTGCTCCCCCCAGGAGGTTAAAATTGGTTTTTATGGGGCAAACAAATTTTACTCGTTATGCATAAAGCACAGATTTACATACTGTACAGAAATAGGTATATAATGTGTTTGCAGTGTTACGAGTTTTATGGGGGTTAAAATTAGGAAAAAAAATGTCTAAAAATTCTCTGGTTGGGGGTGGCAATAATAACAACAATGAAAATTGAGAACCCAGGCAATGGAGAATAAGGGATGAAACGCCCATTGAACACCTACTGTATTCCAGTCCACATGCCTCCATTAGTCCTCATAACCTTATAAGGAAAATGTAGGTATATTTCTTTATGTAGTAAGACTTTGGAGAGGAGGCAACTGTGATAGTATGTGCAAAATACCTTTTCAATAATAAAGTGCAAATATAAGGTGCTATTATTGCTAACCTCTTAATATATATAAGTTAGCAAGTGGTAAAAAAACAAACCATCCAAAAGTTAGTGGCTTAAAATAGTATTTCTTTAGCTCGCAATTCTGTGCGTCAATAAATTAAGCTGGATTCAGCTGAGCAGTTCTGATATTGGCTGGGTTCCTTCATGCAACTACCTACAGGAAGCTGCAGATCACCTAGGGAGCTCTGTTTCTGGTTGCCTGTCTGTTGGCTGATCGCCTTGGGGGATGCCTAAGACTGGTGTCTGTCATCATTCATCAGGTTGGACCCGGTCTGTTTTCACAGGGTATCAGTGGGGTTTCAAGAGACCCAAATGAAGTTCTAAGCTCAGAACCAACACACTGTCACTTCAATCATATCATATTTGTCAGAGCAAGTCTCAAAGCAAAGTTACAAGCAATTGGGGATGGTCTCTCTCTCTTGATGGCTGGGGCTACAAGGTTACATTGCAAATAGTGTGGCCGTAAGAGGGGAATAATTGCAGCCCTCTTAATAAATAATCCTTGTCAATATAAGCATGACTAATGGTCAATGACTTACCTTCCTTGTGAGCAAATAGACACCTTTAGAACTGTAAACTGTGATTTGAATATTGTCACCATCCCCTGGCTTTTGTCTTAAAGCCATTCTTGGAATGTGCGAGTGAAGACATTGAGAGGCTGTCCTCTTTTATAAACACCACAGAAAGAAGCAAAACAAGCACTCCCTAATGCCAAGTGAAATAAGTCAGTCACAGAAGACAGATACTTCATGAGTCCACTTATACGAGGTATCTAGGACACTCAGAGTCACAGAAGCAGAAAGTGGAATGGTGGCTTCCAGGGGACGGGGCTGGGGTAAATGGAGAATTGTCCAATGAGTGTAAAGGTACAGTTTATACGGGAAGAACAAGTTCTAGAGATCTGTACCACATTGTGCCTACAGTTAGCAATATGGTGTTGTGTATGTGGAAACAACAGATCTCATGTTAAGTATTCTTAACCACAGATGCACAGACAAAAACAAGGCACAAAGAAACTTTTGGAGTCGATGGACATGTTTATTACTGTGATTGCAACAGTGGTAAAAGGGATTTACGCATATGTCCAAACCCATCAAAATGTATACTTGCACAACTTTTTGTATATTAAGTGTACCTCAATAAAGCTAAAGTAGAGAAAAAAAAAGAATTGAAAGAGAGAGTTTTTTCCCAAAGCTTGCTTAAGACACCTCCATGTGAGAAAAGAAGCTTAGTAGACATACTAACTAGCCATTCATCTCAAGGCTTCAAGTTCTATTCAGGCATTAAGTTAGGCCAACCGAATGCTTGGACACCATTATATCAGCTTCGCACGAAATTGCCTGCCCTGAGTTATGATTTAATGTCACACCCTCTGCCTTTATGAAAGGCCAGTCTGTGAATCACGCAGAACAGCATTTCTGGATCTTTTGTAAAACTCTGGTTGTAGATAAAGTACGTGGAATGATGTTGTTAGTTTTTTTTCTTTTTTTCTTTAAATACTGGTGGACATGCTAAATTTCTTCTTGGGTTAAGGTCCAGAAAGAATTTTCTCTACAGATGAATTTGTATGTTTTCTATTATTGTATAATTCAAAATATTTCTCTTTATAGCTTAGCTGCCAGAAAATAAACTAATTGTCCCTGTACTATAATCTTCTCAACTCAAGTGCCTGAAAGTGCCAATTCTATCTACTTTTTAAAAAATGCCTTTTCAAATAACCTTAAATGTTATTTCTTTTTTTTTCTTTTTTTTTTAAACGTTATTTCTCCTACTTGTTTTAACAGCTAAGCCACCTTAAGCCATTTCATAAGAAGTGAAAGGACATATTTAAAATATCTTTTTTTTAAGTGAACTAATGTCCTGAGGAGATGTTTGCATAATTATAAGTTTAGGTTTGAAAGATTAGCCCTCAGATGCTATTTTTATCACACCACATCCAAAGACTCTATTAAGCTGCCTCCACATGGATGGGGGTGCCTGTGTTTGCTTTGGTCCCAATAAATTTACTTTCCTAAACTGTGGTTATCTGCTCTAGAGAGTCTTTCTACTGAGCTGTGCTTTTTTTCTTTTTCTTTCATGACAATAGAATTCTTTTTTAAGACATTAAGATACTGTGTTTACTAGAATTACTAATTATATTTAATCATATGCAATTTAGATAAAGATTTAAAGCACCATGAAGTATACCTAGCTCTAAATAGTTTCTTTTGCTGGTCTTCAAGTTGATCACAACTTCAAAAATGCTACTTACGTTTCTGATTGTCAAAAGCTCAGTCACTCTTCTTGGGCTGGTTTAGTGTTGAAGTCAGAGGGATAAGTTTCACAGGGATGGACCCTGTTTCTCGTGTCTGCTGTTGTTCCTCCAGGGACTTGACCACAGTGCCCCATAAATATTTACTGAGCAATCGCAAAACTGTTTGTTCTGCATATCTCCAACTTCCAGGGACATAGATTCTCGGCAGGTACTTCTCTCTGGTTGAACTATCTCAATCATGCAATGAGCATAAAAGCATATGCTTGATGAGTTGGTTGCAAAACTTGCATTAAATAATGGCCGTGAAGAGCTGTAGTGAACTCTGAAGCATGATGAATGTGGACATGCATGAGAAAGAAACTTCTTCCTCTTTGGCTTTCTCATCTTCCTCATCTCTAGCATTATCCTTATCATGACTTAAGGTATTTCCCTTTCTGGAAACAGACTCAAGGTATTTTCCTCTAGAATTATTTTTGGACCAGCACACATGAATGTTCTGGAAGTTCACAGGTTAGCAGACTTTCCTAGGAGGTACTCTCCACCCAGGTCCTCTCCACCCTGCTGGTTCAGTGAAAGGCCAGATTCTTACAGATGTAATCCCCGCTATTCTGTTCAATACATTGCCTTCCGATCACAGCTCCATTTAGTCTGTGTTGGCCTTTGACTGAAAGAATCATGAGATATTTCTCCTTCTTTGCCATATGCCGTCAACTCTCTCCCATTTTGAGGAGTATGGAAGCAGAGAAATGGAAGGAATAGAAGAAATATGCATGTGAAGACAGATAAGAGCACCTGAGCCCTACATCCTTATTTCTTTAAAAATAAAATCATACAGGGTAATAACTTTTGACACATATGTCTCAACAAGTGAATGGCCACAAAAATATTCTATAGAAAGAAAGAGAATTCTAAAAAAAAAAAAAAAAGCCCACCACACACAAAAAGAAAGTTTTACATGAGAGTAGAACACAGATGATAAAGTCACAATGAGGGGAATGATGAGGGGTTTCAGGGAATGTACTGGGACCATAGAAAAAGCACTTTTAGTCAGAGACCTGGGTCCTAACCTTGGATAAGATTTGGCAGTTTTTTGAACTTTAGTGTTTTTCATCTGTAAACACAAAGTTCAATATAAGGTGGTCTCTACGATCTTATACAAATCTAAGATCCCATGACTCTGTCCACAAATTTGTGAAAAGAAAAGCCACACATCTCTGGTGACGTAACTCAGGATAGAACAAATATATTCAAATAGCAGGTACCAGTGGCTCTGGAGTTTACTTTTCCTTTGTTATTTTTATGTGACATATATTATATTTTTCTGGCTTTCAAAAAGTCCTCTGTAGTCGCCTCTGCTTTACTCACACTAATTGGTGAGGGGTACAGGAAGGAGGACAGGGGCTTGCTGTTCAGGGACTTTCTCAGAGACCTTGACCAAGCTCGCTTCCTTCCTTCCTTCCTTCTTTCTATCTTTCCTTCTTTCTTTCTTTTAATTTAAATTTTGTTAGACTAGGTCACTGTAAAAATACATTTTAATAAAATCACTATTAGTTTGGCATTTAGTTGCTGCATTTAATATATTTGTTTAAATTACAAATAGTGGTGATGGTTGTGGAAGATGTTAGTTGTCAAAGAGGACAGACTTCGGTTAAAAAGTAGAAACTGAGAGCATATCTTGTCACATGGAAAATTGTGTATGTTTCTCTGGCGCAAGTCTATGGGCTGCTCTTCAGTGGTAGGAAATATGCTTTGTTTTTAACATTTTATCCTCAGCCTAACCAATAGTGGAGTCTCAATGTCTGTGGAAATGAACTGAATCCCTCTTATCTGATTCCTAAATAAAAGCCTATTTGAAAAATAAGGCCACTGAGTTTATGTGAAACAGGATGAAGACAGCAAGCAGAGTAGATCTTTAATCCTGTGAACTTCTTTATCTTGGATTTTTTTCTCTCAAATGCCTTTATGAAGGACTGGATTATTTTTTTGTAGCTATAAAGTTTTTTTAAAAAATACTGTGAAATCTTTAAAAAGTAATAATGTTACACTATACAGTTCATCAATAAAATCAGTTATGGAGAATTATGTAATAAATTAAATATGAAATGTACTTGGAAGTAACAACACTCTGAGGTATCAGCTACGTGTCACATTAGAGCCGAGGCGGACAGGTGTATTTATTGAATACACAGCCACAACTGACAAGCTGGGGGCGGGCAGAGGAGGGGGCGGCAGACATTCAAGAAATGGCATTTTAATTTTCAAAGAAATGAAAAATTGAGGTTGGTTAAAATAAACACTTGTTGAGACAGTGTTAGGTTGAACCATAAGAAACTACACTTTATGTAGGTGAAACAGTTGAATATTGGCATGTTCACCTGCTCTCAACCAAACTCAGGACAGTCTTCTCTAAACAACCACATTCCACCCTTGGGTGTGTCCTCCAAGAAGCCAGTTTTAGCAAGAGTCCTGTCAAATCCCATTGATTTAGGCAGAATCCCCACCCTCAGTATCTGATCCCTCTCCTCCTCCTTGAACTTCCTCATTACCCTAAGAGCAAAGAACCCTCTTAGATCAACTTAGCAAGAGTTATCCTACCTTCCTAGTTATTCCCCACCCCTTAGCTATATATAAATTCTCTTTTCCTTGTATTCAGGATTCAGCGCAGTTCTATACTGAGGGTTTGTTTTGTTTTTTTTTTCTTTTCCCTCTCTTACAATATTTCCTTATTAAAGTATCTTTTTACTGCTTTAATTAATTACTGTCCAGCTCCGGTTTTCTTTTAACAGTATCTCAATCTAAATCTATGTATGTAGAGCAGTGCTAGAAATTAGGGAATTTCAAGGATGAATATAGTCTTTACTGTAGTAACACATTTATACTGTTTAATTTCCTAGAGGATGTGAGGGGACTTACCAAAGATTAACAATAAAATAGAAAATGTTAAATAATTAAAAATAAGATCAGGAAATCTAAAACACACAGAAATTCAGGACTAGAGAAAACTTAAATTATGCAGATCTTATGCTCTTATCAATTAATAAAACTGATTCAAAATATGACTGTGAGTTTTCTAGCAGCCAGAAAAGGGAGAAAAATTTAAAATAACATTGATTTTGCATATAAGTTAAAACCCTACAAAAAACATGAGAATGAATGATCTATTTAATTAATAAATATATTAATATCAGGAAGCTAATATTTTTTGTTGCCAGTATTGTTTTTTTACGGTTGTGGTGGTCATGGTGGTGGTTTTTAAATTTATTTTAATTTCCTAATGAGACACCAGAGAACAAGGATCCAAAGGGGTGGAATTTTGGAAAAATTTGTGGAGAAAATGTCAGTTGAATTGCTTTCAAAAATGTATGGGATGATGATATTTAACACATACAATATTTAATATGTGCAGGACATCATTCTAAATATTTCACAGTGATTAACTCATTAGTTATTTTATTAACTCATTAATCTTTTGAGGTAGTAAATATCATTTCACATTTTATACACAGGGAAACTGAGGCATCAGGGAGTTAAGTAACTTGCCCAGGACCACAGAGTTAGTAAGCACCAGAACCAGGTTTCAAAGCTGTCAGGTCAAAGTCCATACTCTCACAGGCTACCATTCTTCATATCCTACCTCTACCATCTCACATGTTTATAGGTCTTTAAAAGGACTTAGAAAGCAACTCAGCGGGCACCCAGCCCCACCCACCACACAGGCAAAGGCAGGGAGTGAGTAGCCTGTGATCCTGAGGGAGAGATACACATTCCACCGGGCACTGCCAGGCAGGGGGCACCTGGAATCGATGTGGACACAGTTCAAAAGGCTGTGGAGGGGCGCCTGGGTGGCTCAGTGGGTTAAAGCCTCTGCCTTCCGCTCAGGTCATGATTCCAGGGTTCTGGGATGGAGCCCCGCATTGGGCTCTCTGCTCAGCGGGGAGCCTGCTTCCCCCTGCCTCTCTGTCTACTTGTGATCTCTCTCTCTCTCTCTGTCAAATAAACAAATAAAATCTTTGAAAAAAAAAAAAAAAAGGCTGTGGAATGTATTGGTTAGGAGCATGGGTTCTGAAGCCTGGAAGACCAGGGTTTGAATTCCTGTAATTTACTACCAAGGAGACTTCCAGGATTTTTTCCAATCTCTCTTAGCCTCAATGGCCTCAATCTAAAAATGAGGACAATGATTTCTCTCTCCTACTGACTTTGTGCAAGGATGATATGATATAATACATGAACAGTGTTACTTAGCGTATTACCTGGCACTAAGTAAAAGCGCCTGGTAGATGGGAGCTCACCACAAAGGGCACTAGTGATGGTGGTGGTGATAATTAGGCTGTACAGCCAGAGGAGCATGCCCTGAAACAAGGACGAATGAACCCAGTAATAAGAAGCTCTGTGAGTTGAGGGGAGAGCATCCAGGTTGATCCATTCAGATCTGTCCAGGTTCACTGAGAGATTACCAGGCCCCAATATTCATCAATGGGCAAAGATGGAGTAGAAAAACAAGGGTTCATCATTATTTCAGAACAGCTTCCTTATATAAACTGAGAAAAAAAATTAGCATAGCCCCATCCAGGTTTAGTACATCTGTTTTATGAGCGTTATCACATTACAGGGCATTTAGCTGAAAGAGCCCAAAGAGCTGAACCAATCCAACTTCTCCACTCCAGAGTATATGGAAAATGAGGCTCTGAGAAAAACAAGCTACTCAAACTCCTAGGGCCAGTTAATGACAGACCTCTCTCTCCAAGGTCCTTTTTGCTGCCCAGTTGGCCTTGCTGTAGCACACACTCATTGCTAATGATTAGGGAGAGGTGTCCTGGGACAGGTGCTAGGGATACAAAAATGAGTGTGCTTTTTCCTACATACCTTAGGGAGCCATGAATCCCTAAAGCCTACTGGAAAGAAAGAGAAAGGATTGATCCACAAAACCCATAGTGATATTCACTATTTTTTTTTAAGATTTTATTTATTGGGACACCTGGGTGACTCAGTTAAGTCTGACTCTAAGTTAAGTCTGCCTTCAGCTCAGATCATGATCCCAGGGTCCTGGGATCAAGCCTCCCATCAGAGCCTGTTTCTCTCTCTTCCTCCCACTCATGCTCTCTTTCGCCATTTCTGTCCCTCTCTCAAATAAATAATAAAATCTCTGGGGCGCCTGGGTGGCTCAGTGGGTTAAAGACTCTGCCTTCAGCTCAGGTCATGGTCTCAGGGTCCTGGGATCGAGCCCCACATCGGGCTCTCTGCTCAGCAGGGAGTCTGCTTCCCTCTCTCTCTGCCTGCCTCTCTGCCTACTTGTGATCTCTCTCCCTCTGTCAAATAAATAAATAAAATCTTTAAAAAAAATAAAAAATAAATAAAAATAAAATAATAAAATAAAATCTTCAAAAAAGCTTTTTTTCAAGATTTTATTTATTTGTCCAAGAGAGAGAAAATGTGAACACAAGCATGGGGAGTGGGAGAGGGAGAAGCAGACTCCTCGCTGAGCAGCTAGCCCAATACAGGACTTGATCCCAGGATCCTGGGAAGATGACAGGATCTTCTGACGAAGACAGACACTTGCCTGACTGAGCCACCCAGGTATCCCGATATTCACTAATTTTATAGAAATCATGAAGAACCATCCAACCTTGTGTGGCATGAGGAATGGTCAGGAATGGCTTCTGGAAATAGTTGAAGGTGGTGCAGGGAAAGAATGAGGTACCTAGAAGAGAAAGAGGTTGCTTTTTTACAGAAGGGAATGTGAAAAGGAACGAAATTAGCTATGCCCACTTAGAACCCGGGGCTCCTGGGTGACACAGTCGGTTAACCCACTGACTCTTGGTTTCAACTCATGTCCTAAGATCGAGCCCTGCATAGGGATCCCCCCCTCAGCATGGAGTCTCCTTGAGATTTTCTCTCCCTCTCTCCCTCTGCCCCTCCCCACTGTGTGTACATTCTCTCTCTCTCTCTCTCTCTCTCTTTCTCTCTCTCTCTTTTTCTCAAATAAATAAATAAACCTTAAAAAAAAATCCACTACCTTACTCCCAATTCTCTGCTGAAATAAGACTGCTATTAATTCTGTTTTCTAGATGAAGAACCCTTAGCACAGGGAAATCAAATCACCTTCCCATGTTATACAGTAAGTACAAGAACTTGGATTCAAAACCCAAGCATCCTGGCTCCAGATTTTGCACACAATCCTAATTGCCTTAACTACCACACAATATCCTTCTGCGAAATCAGATCCACTCAAAAGTGCATCTACCTCAAATAGAAACACAGTTCCAGAGAAAAGCATGCAAGAAGTTGAGTTTGGCAAATGAAACTAAAATGCATGAATATAAGTTTATTTTAGCTTATATAGTCAGAATTTATTTGATAATTTTAACCACATGCTAATTCTTAAAGTGATCAGAAAATGAGCCAGGTCTTGATTTTTTAGCAGCAATTTTTCTGACAAAATTGTAGGATCAAATGAAATGAAATCCTTCACTTTGCATTTCGCTTTCATATCATGATTAGGAGGAAGGTAATTTTTGTAAAAATATTTGAGAGATTCATCATTTCCCCCTTAGGCTTCTTCTAATCCTTTGATATTCAAATATTTCTCTTTTGAAGCTTCTAATCATCTTCCTTGTTGATTTTCTCTTTTTCAATTGTTAATTGGTCTAACTCAGCCTGATCCGCCTTTGCCAGTGGCTCAGAATGGATTCCGGAGAAGCCCCACATCACTTCCATCAACTTCATGATACTGTGCAGCTTTTCCAGAATGGCTGTTTCCTTCTGCATTGTATTCTCACTGTGATGTGGGTGCTCAAAATATTTTATAAAATCAGTAATGTTCAAAACAGCAAAAACTCTTTTTTGACACAATGGGAAGAAATAGGGTGAAATTAATTTTATAACTACCAGTGTTTTAAATATTTTTAGGTAGTAAAGGGTTTTTTGCACAACCATAACTATCTAAATTCAAGTAAAGAATACTCATATAACAAGGATCCCACATTTATAAAGATACCTTGCAATTCCCCAGGGTTCCAGAGCTGCCAAAGGGGGAAACAAGAGACCCCATCTGCTCAGTTTGAGAAGTAGAACATCTTGGGAAAAGAAGCAGGAAAAAGATTTTATAAATAGAGTTGTATTTTATATGTACATTCTGCATATGCAATACAGCTCCTATTAATATATTTCACCAAGTTTATGGGGAGAAAAGATTTTTTCCTGTACTTTGATGAGTTAGTACATGCTGTGAACTGCCCAGAGATAGTGTATTTCTAGGGAGTCAAACTGCATGCAATCCCAATGAGTTTGTTGAAGTTCCCGTTGCCGTGAGTGGATAAAGGACTTCTGAAATTCAGCACCTCCCAGGCATCATCCTTCTCCCTGGGAAAAATAATTAGTTCTGTCTCCTTAATCTGCAGCCTTCTTGTAGAGCTGGTGAGCCAACAGTTTCATGAAGAAACTTTGAACAATATCAGTGCTGCCTACTAGTAAGCCTGGGTTTAGAAGTCATCCTAAGAGTCCAGTCAATTCCTTGTTGTCAATGAGGAGAAGTAACAGGAATCTATTCTTCAGTTCAAGGAGAGTAACACTGGTGGAGATGCTCTTTCTCCCCTGTTATGCCCAGTGCCTTCCTACAGAGCTGGTTTGTGTGAAAAAAGCTGGCCATGTGTTATGTCTGGGGATGCAGTACATACGTCTGAGTGCAGAAGAAGACATGCAGACTCTCAGCTTTATAGAACTGGACTGAGTTCCAGAATCGCTTGTGTCTCAGGAGCTTCCTGGAGCCAAGAAGTAAAGGAACAAGTGTTGTCAGCGGACTGTTCTTTCAGTTTGCGTCTTAGCCTTGGCATCCATAAAACCCCTCTATTTCCAGCATATGACTCAACTCTGTTCAAGTCCACACGTTGTTATTAAGCTTGGTGTTATGTGCCGGTCACCGTGAGAGTCCCATGCACACACATGAATGCCCACGCTGGCTACCATTTTCTGTGCATGTTGTATATTCCACTCATTATAGTAAGAGATTTATGTCCCTTACCTCTTCTAATGTTCACACCAACTCCTACAGGAAGGTCTTTTTATTCTTGTTCTGCAATAAGGAAATTGAGGCTAAGTGGGGTTAGGAAACATACCTAAGCTCACAGACCCAACCTGCTGTGAAGAACTAGAATTTGAAATCAGGTCACCTTGACGCCAGTGCCCATAATCTAAAGTTCTATCGTGTGTGTGTGTGTGTGTGTGTGTGTGTGTGTGTGTCTGTGTGTGTATGTATATAATACTATAAAATATCTGAAAGGCATACCATGCTAATTACTGTAATGGAGGTGAAAACAACATCCCACTGGAAACATACTGGTATAAAGATTCACTGAAGCCTGAGCTCATTGATTCTCAAAATTAGAAGGGACATCAGGTGACCTTAAACTACCCTGTACTCAAATATTCTGTACTGAAATAGCAATCGGGAAGGGTGATTCCAAAACCTATTTCGACTCTGAGATATTCTGATCTTAATTATCACATGATATCAGGTGCTACTTCTCAGGTTAGAGTATCTTTACCTGCAGGGGTGTGCCAAGGAACAATTTTACAGGGTAATGAGCATTCCAAAGACTATATAAAAACAAAAAAAGGACATATTTTTGAATTTAATGCAAAGTGTATATGACATTTTACCATAAAGCAGGAGACTTTCAAAAGAATTTTGTGCTTTTAGAATCCATTTCGAGTTATACTTCCCTAGGTTCCTATGAGTACATTTGTATTCTCTTCAGTCGTAAAATTTTCCTTGGGGGTAAAAATGAGCAAGCTCTAAGAGACACCATAACCTGGATCACCCCACTGTAATTTCTAATTCAAAGAAAGTATATTCATAGTATGAATTGAGAGGTCCCCTTCCTTGCAGCTCTAAATACTAAACTTCCTTTATGGAAGTCATCAATCCTTTTACTAAGCATGAGTTTCAGAAGAGGCCGTGTCTTCTCTTTGTTGTGCCAAAGTCTTAGGAGCAGTTTTTACCTATGCAGTCAAATGATTCATCACCCATCTTAAAATTATTAGACCAGTCAGACTCCTCTAGAACCTTGATCACATGGCTTTCCTGGCACAAAACCCGTGTTCAACCAGTTCTGTGACCCAGGGAAGACCATTCCCTCTGGGACCCAGTCTCCTTTTCTGGACAGGATGGAAGATTCTGCATCTGCTCATGTCTCTCATTGATGGCTCTGGATTGTGAAAAGAAGCTCAAAGTTAAGCCATTCCCGAGCACTTCACATTGTCCTTAAACAGAGTGTTCTACTGCGTTCCTCTACTTACCTTACAATAACTTAACATCTCCTAGCACCTCTGAAATAAGCAGGGCCTTGGATTCCATAGTAAGCCCTACTGACTAATATTTTGGCTGTTTAATTTCTTTGAATAAATATCAGAGGTGAGCAGTGTTGTAAAAGCAGCATCTCAAGTAGGATGAGCAATATTCGCTTCAATAAAGACTCTGAACAATAAACGAGGACTGCCTCTAACATAACTAGTCACCACTGATATCTTGGAGGTTGTCATAATGCAATGAATACTAAGTAAGTGAGAAAACCCCTCATCCCATGAGTTGCATACTCTCTACCATGGCTAAGTAGCTTATCCATACCAACCATCGCTGGTTAAAGAAACTGCAAGAGATGGGGTGCCTGGGTGGCTCAGTGGTTTAAGCCTCTGCCTTCGGCTCAGGTCATGATCTCAGGGTCCTGGGATTGAGCCCCACATCGAGCTCTCTGCTTAGCAGGGAGCCTGCTTCCCCCTCTCTGCCTGCCTCTCTGCCTACTTGTGAGCCCTCTCTCTCTCTGTCAAATAAATAAATAAAATCTTTAAAAAAAGAAACTGCAAGACCAAACTCCCTCTGGAACCCCACACTCTTCATAAGTTGCCCCATTGCCCTGCCTGGTCCAGCCTCTTCCTGCTTCTGGATGCCTCCTCTCTGCTCCTTAAATATGCTTTCATGCCTCTGTGCGTTTGTAGAGGCTGCTTCTCAAATGCTCTTCACCCCAACTTGGCAAATTCTCTATTCATCCTTCATGATCTAGAGAAATTAAGCCTGAGCTTTAGAAATACATAGAGCTGGGTTTGAATTCGTATATTCGAATAGGTGTGTGGCTTAAGTAAACTATCTCTGAGTTTGTAAATTGAGTGCAACAATAATTACTATGCTATATAATTGCCATGATTAGCACCTTAAATACATTTTTTCAAATTATTAGTAAAATGTTTATCACGTAGTTGACCCTTGGTTATTTTTGTTATTATTAATAGCATTTTTACGGGGTTTTAAATGGTATCTGTCTTACTCCTAAATCTTGTTATTATTTATTATTCAATAATAACCATTTTGTTATTCTGAATTAGGGTTCTGCAAACTTCCTACAAGAGATAGGATAGTAAATATTTTAGGCTTTGTGGGGGTCATAAGGTTTTTGTGAACCCTGTCGTTGCAGCATGAAATTGGACTTACTGGGGTGCTCATTCTGCAGGATATGCAAATATCAAATTGTTAAGTCATATACCTGAAACTAATGTAATGTTTTTTTCGATTATCTCTCAATTTAAAAAACATGCATATGTATAAAAAGGAAAAGAAGTACAATCTCATTGGCCTAGTACAAAAAAAGAATGGGCTATAGAGTTTTGAACTAAAATATCAAATACCAGACTTTATTCACCTTATGATGTCCAGCATCTAGCTCAGATGTCTTCAAACTATGACCCATGGGCCAAATCTGGTCCCCCTCCTGCTTTGAAAATAAAGTTTTATTGGACCACAGCTATTCCCATTGGTTTATGTACTATCTATGGCTGCTTTTGTACTAACAGAAGAGTTGAATACAATGGTTGGTAACAGAGACCCTATGACCTTCAAAGCCTAATACATTACTATCTGGCTTTTTTCAGAAAAAGTTTTCCAACCTAGCTTAATGCTTCACATCTATGTGTTGAATGAATGAAGAATGACCAGAAATAACCAGATAACAATCTTGCTGTAGGACCTTGTAACCTTCGGTGAAAGCAGATGGAAGGAAGCAGGAATCATAAATCTCAGAAGATTCAAAGAGGTAAGAGAACCACAAGGGTGGTCGTGGAGTAGAGGGTTCTAGAACTAATGCTAGTATCCTGTAACCCTGTTCTATGCTCTCTACTAGATATTTATCGGTCTAACCATGTACAAAAGGGAAAATTGAGACCCAGAGAAGGGATAGTTTGCCCAAAATCATAACCTGGTACAACACTGGGTGGGTCCAGGCTCGCTGCAGTTCAGAGCCTTAGAAGTGACATATGCACCTAATGGAGCCCTAGGCTGAAATGCTTGGATCACCCTCAAAATTGAATGGTTACAGTAAAACTTGTAATGTCCTGGAATGTTTGTCTTTTATTTGTCCATCAGCATCTTCATGGCCTATGGTTCAAGATGATCAGCTTATGGTGTGCTTATTTTTGTAATGACTACCCATAAAATTTTAAAAACACATTAGAGCATTGCACAGATGAGCAAGTCTATGACTGATGAGGCATGAAATTCCCATTCAACCATGTTTGACCAATATTATTCCCTATCCCGACCCTCTTTTCTAAAGCCCTTGGTACTGTCATAAGGTACTTAGGATAATTCTTTTTGGCATGATTTCTTTTTTTTTTTTTTTTTAATATACCTCCCTTTTTAGACCACAACATCACCATGCTACTTTGGGGTATCAACAAAGTCTTATATGATTAGCCAGGTAATGAATTCATGTGGAACTACTTTTAATCAAGGATAAACTGTTTTTCATATTTGCACTGTCCTGCTGTGACCCTGACCATCCCCTACATCATTCATAAACTACTGTCTCTCATAGTTAACCAGAGATCCCGTTTCTTGAAGATGCCCAAAGAATATAAAACCTTAGCAATTAAATCAAAGCTGAAGGGAAAAAGAAAATTTCATATTTATACAGAAATTTCCACTTCAGGCATTTTAGTGTGTGCACAAATTTTAAACTTGGCTCTCTGGAGCAAACATAAGCTATCTATCCATTAAATATCCCCTAGGATCAGAGAACTAATTACTGAATTACTGAATCTCCCTCCCAGTACACACCTTTATCTAAGGCGTTAGGCCCTCTATGCACCCCAGCAACCCAACAAGTTCCTTACCCTTGAAGAAATTTCCAGGAATGGAGAACTCAGCCTCTCTGAAGGCTTCACACTTGCCTGCCGAGGAGTCTGATACTACAGAAGTTCTACGCTAAGTCCCATACTCTTTAACTTTCAGTGGCCCTTCTCCTGATTTCCAGGGTCAAATCAAGCAGGTCAAATCAAGCAACCTGTTAGGATGTAAAACACCATCACACAGTTGGAAGTGACTCCCCTACTTCTCTGTAACGTCCCTCCCTCCAAGTATAGTAAGTATCTCCAGTCCAGCCATCCATGATAGTTCGAAGTCCCAGGCCACCCCCCATGGGCGTAATTCCACTTACCAGTGCTCTCTAGGAAGTCCTAAGTATTTCACTTCATTTATTGGTTGTCATATTTGACACTGATTGGATTTGATTGGATTTCATTGCATGGTTAAAAGGAACAGTACACAGGTGCATATCTAGTCTTTTCACGGAAACATTTGTACTAGACTCTGGAGTCTAGAACTAAATGAGCTTTAGTAAGACCATATACATCTTTTTTTCCCATCTACTTATATATCTCCTTTATCTTTATTTTCTCCTACTCTCTTCATTTTATTTTCATCATAAATGATAAAATTGTTATGCCTAAAAGCAATAGAATGACTTACCTGAGTTCATGCTGTGAAATGACATATCCTTGAGAGTATTTAAAGCTAAGAAAACAATATTTAAGTAGAACCACTGCATGCCAAGTACTTTGGACATGTTTTCTCATTCACTCTTCGCAGAAAGCATCATGCTTCATTCCTATTTAACAGATGGTAAGACTGAGGCTAGGAGAAAGGAAAGACTCACAAATGCTCAACAGAAGTGAGCCCCGATCTTAATGATTTTTCTGGAAGACCACCCTGCCCTTTAACTCAGAGTTCTATTTCAATCACAGTCCTCTCAACCTTTGGCCAGTGATGCTGCTTCTTTCTGAGAGAAGTAATTATTCATCTTTTCTCATAATTATAAAATCTTAGAGCAGGAAAAGACCATATGGAGGCTGTCAAGTCCAACTTGATTACTAAAAAGAAAAATATGCTCTAACGTTTGGGTTTCTGCATCACTCAGTTTCCTTTTTACTTTCTCATCTAGCGTTCTGTGTTTTTGTGAAGTTAACATATTGGATTAAAAAAAATTCATCATCACCCTCATCCGAACAGGTAGTGTCATCTTATGACATCATGGTCACCATAGCAACAGCTGGGAGTTAGCCACATAGTGCCCTCAGGGATCATGGCATTGAGTTAACAAAGTATGGCAGCTTCATATGTTGTTATGAAGGGGAAAGGAAGGCGTGGAGAAGGAGCAACAGGTGTGCTGCTTTTCCTGCCCACGTTTCTTAGGCCTGAGGTGAAGTGGGAGTGAACATGTGAATAATCCTTAAGGAACAAAACTAAATCTCTTAATCGCCTAGCCAATAAAAAGGAAAAGGGGAGGGGTTAGAAGAGAAAGTAGAAGTATCCTGGTGTCCTGTTTCCAAATGGTGAAAAATCTCAATCCTTGCTCTGCCTTTTGTCCTTGATCATGTAGCCTATCAGAAAGATCATGGGATTAAACAGACCTGGGTGGAAAAGTTTGACTACATCAGGTATAAGCTTTTCACACTTGAGAAAGTCACCTAATCTTTTGAATCTCAGCAATTTCATCTGTACAAGGGGTGTGACATTTGCATCCTGAGAGTGTTGAGAAAAATCGAAGGGTAATGCAATCAGGGTGGCTGATATTTTAAGGCCCTCAGTTTACCTTTTTTCTTTCTAGGTGGCATGGATTTAGACTTACAGAGTGTGGTAGTCAGTGGTGGGCACCTGGAGGGCCATTGTGCCCAATTACACTTTTTTGCATATTAGAACTATCCCATTATTATTTAACTTCTAAATAAAAATGTGTAATTTAAGTCCCACTTGTGCAATAGCTATCAGCTCTAGATACGTTTTCCTTTGTGAGCTTGGTCAAACCCCTCCACTTCTCTAAACCTTAAAATTGTATGCAGAGAAGAATAAATTATTATGCTTCTGTTATTCTTTCCTATTTTTATCACACCCTGATGTCATTTAGTTGTTAAACATGCCTTTCTGTGCCCGTGGATTTATCCATCCCTGTAACTGCAATATTGAAATCGGATATTTACTTCGACTCTTCTTTGTTTAATGAATGTTTTTCTAATTAGACTTCAGTGAGTGGCTTTTGCATGTGTTTTGTTTATCGCATCTCCAGGTTCTGGCCCCGTACCTTACACAGAGAAGGTGGTCAGTATATACATTTGTTCAATAAGCAGATGTCCGGTAGATATCATCATTTGAGATAAGCACTAAAAATGTTTGCAAAATATTATTGAATACCTCTTGAGTCCACTCACTAAATTAACCAGACGTGTCCTTACATACATCTGACTTTGTCTGTATCTCTGTCTTTTGTCCTTGAGTCTCTGTCTCAAGCTGCATCTATTTCTCTGTGTGTCTCTCTTTATCTCTCTAAATATACTTATGTCATTCTCTTCTTTCTGTGCCTTTAAAAAAAATCTCCCTCCCTGTCTTCTACGCTAGGTCTCCATTTTTTTTGCTCCTGGGTCTTCAGAAGATTTTTCCTTGGGACTCCCCTGCCAACATAATTCTGTGTGAGTTACATTCGTTTGCAAAACCTTTCACTGCATGAAGATGTTCTATTAGTAAAAGTTCATTTTTTTTTTTTGGTCCCTGACAGAGCATCATACATCACCAAGTCCATAGAGTCATTAGCTATGAAATTAATCGAGATGGAGGAAGGTAGAATAAAATCCTAGGCCTCAGTGAAACTCACTGTGTCTCAGGATCAGTAGCATCTACCCTGCAGGATTCAGTCCTCTCAGGACCCCTTGGCCATTCCTGCTTCGGAAGGCACAGTGTGGGAGGCTGTTATTCACCCCAGCAGATATTATGGGACTGCTGTTCAGAGACAGAGCAGGGGACCAGGGGAACCAAGGGTTGAATATCTCAAGTACAAAATGTCCCACCTGAGAGCTCCCATTACTGTTTGGAGAGAAAGTGTTTATTTGCCCAAACCTCTTTCAGTTTAGGTGAAAGGTTAACTGCGTCTACCCTTGGGGGATAAAGAAGAGCTTGTTTTCACATCTCTGCCCTGCCCAATATACAACTTTTAGGGAATGCTGCCTTAAGATTATGATATGATTAGGAATAAAACAAGGAAGCAGAATGTATGTAACTTTCTAAGAAGTGTTTGATCTTTATATAAAGTATGTCCATTGGTTGCTTTCTTGGCCTTAATGCTTTTCTAGGCTTCAGTTTTCATGTCAGTAGAATGTCACTAAAATGGAAATAATGATGCCCACTCTCTATTTCCCTTACAGAGCTGTGACAGTAAAAGAAAAGAATAAAATTAACAGTGAGATGTTAAAATGACAGTTGTATTGCTTAAGATTCTCAAAAGCAACTTTGTCAAACAAAACTATATGTTGAGATTAAAAACAAAACATGGGACTATTAATCACACACTTTCTGTCCACCACATGAATATGAAAGACAGCTGTCATGGGACAAAGAGAACCCTGGTCACAGCACATCTCTGCCCTGGATGACTTGCATGACCCCAAGTCTGTGAGCTTCAGTTACACATCTGTAAAATGAAGGCAGTGGGAGTCACTTATCCGGGTGTTGCTGTAAGAACAAAATGAGTTCATGACCATCCACCTGCCTTTATTTCCCCTTGAAATAGCATTAGCTAAACATTATGTTCCTGATTGTTACACTGTAACTGTATAATCTTTATAGAATGGATATGGCTAGTATGCTACTCTTCTCTCTCATCATTCTTCTCTCTCCTGGATAGTTACATCAGTTTTTCTCTGGAATCCATCATTCAGCAGCTTTTACTCAGTTTCATATACTATATAAAGTGGTTAGCATACATTATCTCATTTATTCCTCTAAACAACTGTTTCAGTATTAGGCATTATCTCCATTACATCGAGAGTTGGTGAAAAGTTTCCTGTAGTTGGTAAGCAGGAGGCCCAGGATCTAAGCTCATCATCCTTCACCTCTAAAGTCAGAGTTCATTCCTCTTTATCCCACTGCTTCTCATCAAGCTTTCTCTAGGAGCTGTAGAATCTCTGAATCCCCCCTGGGATCTGAGCGGGTTTGAAGCTCAGGAATAAGGAATGGGCAAGTCTAAGGTCAGGTTAGATTTCCAAGCAGCAGCTGATGTGCTTGCTTTTCATTCTTGTTCTTTCAAATGCAACATAACACACAGCCCAGCAGGTGACCAGAGCCTGGTAAATTGTAATAATAGTAATACCGCGTATCAATGTGGTACCTTTCATCTGGAGCATCTGAGGACTTCCAACAGTAATTAAACTTCACAGCATCCCACTTCTTTAAGGTCAGGACTGTACCAATTTTAAAGAGAGATAAACTGAGATGATAATGACTCTCATAAAGGACAAAATCAAGGTGGATCATTTGTCAGAGGCTTTTTAGCAGATGATAGGGGCCCACCCAGTCTCTAAATTGACTGAAACAATCATCACACAAGTGTGTCAGAGAAAGCACCAGCTGTGAAGTCAGTAGACATATGGTCTGACCTGTTCATTTGTTATCAGGGTGAATATAGTCAAGCCACTTCTCCTTTTCATTCTTCGTTTATGCATTAGTAAAACAAGGCTGATCACTACCTTGCAAGCATCACTTATGCTTGTGGCAGTATTATCCTAGAAAGTAATGTGCCTAGTGTCCTAAACAGGGCTTCATGAACTATGCCACCAAGATGTTTGAGAATTGACTCAGGGATGGAGTGGGGTGGGGGGTTAGGGAGCTTATCAAAGAAATGAAAATTCCAGGGCCCACAGCGATTCTAATTTAGTAAGTCTGAGATGGGGATCAGGAATAGAAAATTTTTAAACACTCCTCAAATGTTTGAGGATGCAGCCAGGCTTGGGACCCACTGAAGGCCAAACTTTGCTTTGATCTTTGCATTTTCACAGGTTATAATGAGACTTTCAGGTCCTAGCCCATCTGCCCCCACCTTACACCTTTCTCCCATCCTAATTACTGCCCCAGATTTCATCTTAAAACATGGATTATCTGTTCATTCTCAACAGCAGTTTAAAAAATGCTTCTATTGAGGTAGATCGTAGGTAATCTACTTATGTTGATACCAGAAATGTTCCAAAAGAAATTTTTAGTTCTATAATAATAGCAGATCATCACTTACTGTATGCCAGGCACTGTTTATTATTTTTACATATACCAATTGATTTGACCTTTACAATAGTCTAATGGGTTGATAACTGATATTATTATCTCTATTCTATAGGTGTGGAAACTAAGGCACAGAGAGGTTAAGTAATTTGTCCAAGATAAGCAGTAGAACTAGGATTTGAACCCAAAAATTGTGGCTCCATAGTTTCCTCTCAAGCCCTATTTATAATATCTCAAACAATCCAGAGGAAAGAGATGATTCTAACAACCTCATACTATGAGGTACTTAAAACGCTGAGACCTTAGAGAATCTGAAAATTTGTCCCAGAAAATTTTGATTGTTATTTGAAAAGGCATCAGACTTACCTCTTTGGCTTTTGGGTGAAATTACAAAGATAGCACATTATGGTTAAACACAGAGGAACGACATTTTTAATGGAGCTATCAGAGATTTTGATGGTCAGAATTAGACTTCTTCAAGGAGGTAGTGAGCTAACCATTGCAAGAGCTTCTCAAAAAAATTGCTGAGTGGAAAATTCATAGATATGCTGTTAATGAAATTTTTCTATAACAGATCAGTTGCCTTTCTGGAAAAGAAAAACACAACTTATTATCCTCAAAAGCAGGATATCAAAGTAAAGTCTCAATAGTGTAGTATCCACATTGTTCAGTACATAATAATAATGGAAATATTACTATTTATGTGGAGAAGCTGGAAAATGTGAGCCCAATTCTGTAAACTGACCTGATATAACCCAGTTATTCAAATTAGGGGAAAAAAAAGAATTTAAAGCAACTGTCATAAAAATTCAAGGATTTAAAGGAATGTATGGGCATAATAAGTGTATCTCCAGCAGCCAAATAGATATTATAAAGAAGAATGAAATGGAAATTTCAGAAACAAACAAAAATACAATATCTAAAAGGAAAAATCCACTGTTTTAGTGGAATAGCAGATTGGAAATAACTGCAAAAGAGGTGGGCGAATTTGAAGACATGATATTAGAAATTAGCCAAAATGAAGCACAGAGAAAATACAGACTGAAAAAAAAAATAGCAAAGCTTTAGTGACTTGCGGAACAATATCAAGCACTGTAACATCCATGTAATTTGAGTATAAAGAAGGGATGATGGGACAGAAGAACAATTGAAGAAGTAACAGTGAAATTTCCCCCAAATTTGGTGGAAGATATAAACTTACAAATCCAAGCACATCCAAAAGACAAGGAGAAAAGAGCCCCCAAAATGATAAAAGCAAAGAAAATGACATCTAAGAATATTATAGTTAAACAATCAAAAATTAAAATATTGAATGAATCCAAAGAAAATGACACATCAGATATAGTAAAACAGGATGTAAATAATGGGTGATTTCTCATCACAATCAGTGAAGAACCAAAAACAATCAAATGACATCTGGAGAAGGCAGTGTGAAATGATCAACCTGAAAGTCATATCCAGTGAAAATATCCATCAAAAATGAAGACATCTTTAGATTTCTTAAAAAATTGACATAATTTGTCTCATGAAGACTGGAAATCCAAGAAATGCTGAAGGAAGTTCACCATGCTAAAGAAAATTGACAGATCTACAGAAAGAGATAGCAAAAGGGTAAACTGAAAAGACAACATTTAACATTTTCTTAGGAGCACCTGGTGACTCAGTCAGTTAAGCATCTGCCTTAGACTCAGGTCACGATCCCAGGGTCCTGGGATTGAGTCCTACATTAGGCCCCCTGCTCAGTGGAAAATCTGTCTCTCCATCTCCCTCTGCTTCTCCCCCCCCACTCATGTTCTCTCTCTCTTTTTCACTCTCTAATAAATAAAATCTTTAAAGTTTTTTTCTTAATATATTTAAATGCATATGATTGTTTGCAAATATGATATAATATATATATATTATATATTGCACACATAGAAGATAGGTAAAAACATAAAAAAAAAAGAGGATGGTAACTAGAACTCTACTGTTGCAAGGATCTTTCACTTTACTGGAAATAGTGACATTAACTCTAAGTAGAGTATAATAACTTAAGGGTGCATATTGGAATCCCTGAGGCAATCATTTAAAAAAAAAAGTGAAGAGGTATAGCTGAAAAGCCAATAGAGGAATTAAATGCTAGAAAATATTTGATTAACCCAGATGAAGTCAGTAAAGGACAAATAGAAAAGTAATAAGAAAATAGTAGACCTAAATCCAACTATATGAATAATGATATTAAACTTGAATGAACTCAACATTACAATTAAAAGGCTGGGATTGTCAAACTAAATAAAAAAGCAAGATGGGATGCTTTGCAGTGTACTTTAAATAGGAAGTCACAAGTAGTTTAGAAGTTAAGAGATGCAATAAAAATATCATGCAAAAGCATTAAGATGAAGAAAGTTGAAGTGACTATATTAATATCAGACAAGATAGAGTTTAAGACAAGCAACACTTTCATTTTGAAATTATTTCAGATGTATAGAAAAATTGTGAAGTAGTTTTAAGAATCTCTGTATATTTTGCACCCAGATTATCCACATGTTAACCTCCACTTTTCACAATATCGCTCTCTCTGCATCTCTTTTCTCGCTCCCCCTTCCTCTCCCTTTCCCTGCATGAAGATCTGTACATACACGCACCCAAGCCTGCAGATTGTTTTTTTCCTGCATCACTTGGGAATATGCTGCATACATAATTCTCATTTACATTTAAATATTTCATTGTGTGTTTTCCCCCCAAACCAGGACGTGCTCTTACATAAGCAGGAATACAATGATAAAAATCAGGAAATTAACATTGCTACCATATTATTATCTAATTTATAGATCCTATTTCATTGTTCTCAATCATGCCCCCTGAAGTCTTTTTTTCTGTGGGGGGGGTCGGAAGTGTAATTTTTCTTCTAGTTCAGAATTCAATTCAGGATTAAATGTTGAACCTAATTGTTATGTCCCTTTACTTTCCTCTGACATAGAATGATTCCTCGGCCCCTATCCTTTATGACTTTGAGGTTTTAGAAAATCCCAGGTCTTCTTCAGTGGAATGTTCCTCAAATTGGGTCAGTCTGCTGTTTCCTCATGATCAGGCTCAAGTTACGCATTTTTGGCAGAAGTACCTTGGGAGTGATATTGTGTCCCTTTCTCTGCAAAATATTAGGAAGGAAATGTTGTCTATTTGTTCTATTTCTGGTAATTAACTTTGATCATTCTGTCAAAGTAGTGTCTGATTTTCTCCTCTAATGTTACTATTTTTGCATTTGTCATTAATTAATAAGTATCTTGCTAGAAGATTCTTAGAGACCATGCAAATATTCTGTTTCTCATCAAGCTTTTCCTACTGGTTTTGGTATCACTGGTGATCCTTACCTGAAACAATTATTACTAAAGTAGTTTCCATTTGAAAGCAAGGAGTATAGCTAGAGATAAAGAGTAATGACTGATATAGCCAATTCATTAGGACAACATAGTAATCATAAATGTATACATGCCTAATAACAGAGCTTCAAAATACATAAAGCAAAACTGACAGACTTAAGGGTAAAAAGATATAAACCCACAATCATCACTGAAGATCTTAAAATACATGAAGCAAACTGATAGAATTAAAGAAAAAGAGATAAGTCCTCACTCATAATTGAAGATTTTAACACTGTTCTTCAATAAGTGATAGATAACAAGAAGTCAGTAAGTATATAGCTATGAATAACACTATCAACTACATTGACATATGTGACAATTACACCATGTTATACCCAAAAACTATAGAATGTACTAACTTTTCTACTATATATAGAATGTTCACCAAGATAGACCATATGTTTCACTATTAAATAGGCCTCAAAAATTTTTTTTAAAATAGATATAGAGTATAGCCTCTAAGCAAATGGAATTATATTAGAAATCAATCATTTTAAGGTATCTAGAAAAGCCCCCAAAATTTATAAATTAAAATGCTACTGGAGCACATAGTGCATTAACCAAAGAAGTGACCTTATCAACATGATCCAAATATAGATTCCACTGTATGATGCTGTATGATAGGAAGTCTTGGGAGATAAGTACTATCTTAATGCATTTTGTTATTATTTGATATTTGAAGATTTCAGCAGATCAGCAGGTAAAAAAAGAATGACAATTATAATTAAATATAGATGCAGATGTTTAATCCCATGATTTGGTGAGGACTTTTCTTAGTGAGCGAGGTAAAGCCAGAGCCTGTGCCACCCTACCGGCTGGGCAGACTGATTCCCCCAGACATATATAAGAAGGAGACCCAGTGCATTTCCTAGGACCTGCATAGGATCCTCTGGTTTCAGTGGCTAGCTTCTCTATGATTCTGGGAGGAAGGGTACATAGCAACCTTGCTTTCCCCAGATTCCAGCTTTTAAGAAGTTGACATTATTCTGGCTCAAGGAACTATAGAAATGAAGCAGCAGCAGCAGAATTACCTGGCAGCACATCCCTGCGTAAATGCCACTGGATCTTTATTAGAATGGGAACAAATGCTTCAGAGCAGCTGACCTCAGGGGGTTATTTCTGCCAGTAGACTGTGGAATAAAATTGCATCTATATCCAGAAATACATTTATACATTTTCTTTTCTTTTGTTTTACCTCTAGTAACTAATTTTTCTATTATGAACACTATTCTTTATATATGATTGTGTGTGTGTGTGTGTGTGTGTGTGTGTGTGTATGGGTTTTTTTTCTTAAAAGTAAAAGTGAATTCAATGCTCAAAGCAAGGGAAGTTTTTCTTTTTCCATTACCCTTTTAGAACATTGTACTGTTCCCATTATTTCAGGAGATAAATCAGTGCTTTAAAATGATTAGGAAACTAAAGGGGGAAAAGTCACACTTGATTTGTTTTTTCAGGTGATAAACTTCACACTTGAGAGGGAGAGAGGGAACGGAGGATGTATCTACGCAAGTTAGGAACCAGTGTGCTAGTCAAAATGGGTGTCAGGGAGAAAAAGGCAGAAGGGGGGGGGCATTGCAAATTAAGAAAAGCAATTCAGTGACGAAGTGACTCAAAAGGTCAGGCTGATAAGAGTCCCTGCAGGGCGAGAACCAGAAATCACAAGATGCAGCCCACGCAGGCCCACATGAAGGACCAGAATAATTGATGATACGAGAGCCAGGATCTGCGTAATTCACAGGATCTTAAACCACCCACAGACGTGCAGCCCAACTGTCTCTGTGCAAAAATCCCAGAGTTTGGGTAACAGTGGGAGGGTTTGGGGCCGCAAGGTGATCGGGTAATTAAAGAGAAGGTTTATAGAGACTGGGGCCTGAAACTTGCCCCTGCTCACCCCCAATGTTTTGAAGATAAACAGGGACAGTGCTCATACAAGAATCAAAGTCCCCACTCGGTGTGAGTATGTGTGTCGGTTTCTAGCGACATAGGGCAAAGCTCTCTGGTCAAAAGCTGGGATGGAGTTGATGTGTAGCTTCAAAGCTTAAGGAGACATCCTCCTGCTCCTTCAGTCTCACTTGAGCTGCAGTCTTACTCAAGCCTGCCTGGGGGAGAAAGAAATGACAGGTTCCCAATGGGAACTCTAGGGTAGCTTGTGCTTTCTGCCTCTTGAAGAGGTCAAGGGCATGCAAGAAAGATGCTAGTATCTAGTCCCAGCTTTCTAAGGCACAGTGAACCTGTCTACTATTAATCATGGCTCCCTGAGTGACTCAGACTTGACCAATCCAATGAACAACTCTTCCTGCCTTGGAAGGAAGCCAGGCAGTGGGTGGAGAGAGGGGTAGGACCAGCCCCATATGCCATCCCAGGGAAGGAGCTGTCACCTTCCAGTATACACATTTAAGCATGTGTGAGCCTGGGTGTTGTTCCCTAAGCACTTGTCCCATTGAAGGGACTTCTGCCTCTCCTGACAGCTGTTCTTGGTGCTTCCTAAATCCTCAGTCTTGTTACGTTGACTCTGACTCTCATGACCATCTCTGTGATTTCTCCAGATCTGAGCAGGGAAGGGTCAGTTCTTGTGCTGGTACAGAGTGAACTTGGGAAATCACTTAAACCCTCTGGGTCTGCCATGTTTATTACCGTTTAGATTCATTCACCTGGTGCAAAGCCTCGTGCTAGGAACCTTGTACACAAAGGTGAACAGCTGCTGCCTTAGATGTCCTCACAGTGCAGTAGAGGAGGGAGCAAAATCATACAGACTGTGGCAGACGCTAGCAGTCCTCACAGACTGGGTGGCTGAAACAATAGAAATTTTCTCAGTTTCTCACAGTTATGAAGTCTAAAAATCCAAAATCAAGGTGTCAGCACTGTTGGTTTCTGCTGAGGCCTCTCTCCTTGGGTCACAGGTGGCCACCCTCTCACTGGGTCCTCAAGGATCTCTCCTCTAGGCACTCTCTTGCCTGTGTCCCAATCTCCTTTTGTAGAGACATTCATTGTATTCTATTCGGGCCATCCTTATGACCTCCTTTTACCTTAATTGCCTCTTTAAAAACCCTATCTCTAAATACAATTATATTCTGAGGCACTGAGGGTGAGGACATCAATGTGAATGTTGGTGGGGGGCACAGTTCAGCACAGAAAATAGACACTGTGTTGGGTAGAAAAAAACAAAACAAAACAAGAAAACATAGTCCCCACCTTTGAGATATGTTCAAGCCAGTGGGAAAGGCAAGACTTCCATCTAAATATAAATCAGGCAGGGATTTAGCACTTTAGAAGCTTACATTAAAATTGAAGAAATAAAACATATTTGCAAATAAATAGTATTATAAGCATTTGGAAAGTTTCCATGGAAGAGATGGTAAGAATGTTAGGACTTGAGTAGAAGGAACTATGCCTGCCCTCCCTGTCACTAATAACATTGGTCCTTATTAGGACATTTGTCTTCCTACCCAGCAGTAAACTCTCAACACAATGTGCTACTGGGGCTGGTGGGGGAAGCAGGAGGGGTGAGAATCTGGGTTCTGTAGTTCATACTGCCACATCCCATTTGATAAATTCAAACTCTCTTATGCTTAGCATTATCAAAGGTTGTTAAATATTGACATTCTAAGCAGTCCTAATTCATTCAAATATGCCGAAGCCGTGTAAGAGCTAGAAGGAGCCTTAGAATTCTGGGAAATTGAGGAGGAGTATGGCTGGGATCTAGGGAAAGCTGGGATCCTCCCAAACAATCATCAGTTTTGTGATTACGTGCATTGTATCACCGTAGGGTCCTTATTGCTCATTACATGATGATCATGTCATTCCTTTCCAGAAACCCTCCAAAGGCTTCCTCCCGTGACACTTGGAATAAAATCCATTCTCGTTACCAGGCCCTACATGATCTGACCCTGTTTATCTTCTAGCCTCATCCCGGACTCCTCTCCCCCTTAACTCACTGAACCACAGCTACGCCAGCCCTCTTTCTATTCCAAAAACACACCAAACTGGTTGCTGCTTCAGACAATTTGCTCCAGCTGTTGCCTCCATGTGGCATGTCCTGCCACAGATTTTCGCTGTCTGGTTCCCCCTGGTCATTCAGATCTTACCCTAAATAGCACCTTCTTCACCCGAAATTACTTTCT
>CM053615.1:65088315-65108112 GCA_028646535.1 Procyon lotor
TGCCTGTGTTCTCTTCAAGGATTTTGATGGATTCCTGTCTCACATTGAGGTCTTTGATCCATTTTGAGTCTATTTTTGTGTGCGGTGTAAGGAAATGGTCCAGTTTCATTCTTCTGCATGTGGCTGTCCAGTTTTCCCAACACCATTTGTTGAAGAGACTGTCTTTTTTCCACTGGATATTCTTTCCTGCCTTGGTAGACCTTCATTCTTATCTCATCTAACAACTTTGCCATTTACTCTGAGACCTAGATTAAGTAAATCTTGGTTTACCTGGTTTACTTATATGAAAAGAAGAATAATTTTTTAATTCTTAACCTAAATTTTTAACCCATAAGATCTTTATGAAAATTTATTTGGATCAGCAGATCCTTAAGAATGTTCTGTAAAATGTTTCCCATGGGATGTGTAAATAGATATTTTAGGGGGAAAAAAACTGGCATGCCAGAATATATTTGCAGATTTCTGGATTAAACAGAATTAAATAAATTTATTTAAGGTAGAACCTTATAAGAATTTTATATGTCAATATGCATTATAAATCTCCAGAAATGATACATAGGATTCAGTGTCTTCCAAAAATAGTGGTCATAGTATCTGTGCTCACCAGAGCCCTTGATTACAAGTGATGGAGACCAATTCAAAAAGAGAGGCAAAGACAGAGATGAAGACACAAAGAGAATGCATTTGCTCTTTTAACTAAAAAGTCTCCAGGAAGGGCTGTAATCAGAAGATCTAGTGTGGTCATCAAAACTGGGTCCCTATTTGTTGCTAAATTCTGATTGTTCTACAGTATTTTTATTCTGTGGGTACAGAATCGGATCCTTTATCCATTTCTGAACTAACCAATGATGATTGTGGTTAGATGGATATGATGTGCCAACCCTGGAGCTTCAGATAAAATACTCTCCATATTACCTACGTGGGGTAAGAGTAGGAAAGGAATGTTTAAGGTCCTACTATCAAAATGGATGCATCTAAGTTGTAAGTAACATGGTATGTGCTACTGAATCTTCTTTTGGGTAGAAGATCCAATGAGACAAAGACACAACATTCTTTGGGAAATATAAGTTAAATGGGTGTGTGACAGGCCTGACCACAGTAGGTCCTCATGAAATATCATCTCCTTTTTTTTTTCACTCCCCATATGTTATTTTAGTATCTGAATGAGCCAATCAAACCATGTGGGAAATTCTGTAATACCTAAAGATCAACCAAAGTATCAAGTCTTATAACACAAATCAAACTTCCAAGCACTTGAGGAATTCTTTAACCTTGGTCATGATTTCAGTCCTATAGGATACCTGACTATATTCTACTGAGTATTCTTTAATTGAATAGCAGAAAAATAGCCATGTTTCCATATACCACACACCATACAGTCCCTAAGCTATACATATTTATTACTTTAAATGCCACAGGAAGGACTTTCACAACTTTTTTCCATTATTAAGGGTTTTCTTTTTTCCATTCTCTCTGAAGACATTAATACTTCAAGGTGGCCTTGACCTGTTTCTCCTTTCTTCTCTTCCCTAACTGCTTTGAGCTCCCACTTTACCTTTCTCACCTCCTCTGACCCCTCTTGGTTTACGTCTTGCACTCCCCTTGGCCAGTCTCTCTCTGGCATCAGGGCAGCCTCTGTCTCCTGCCTTCTTCTTGATCTTTATCTATTTTTGCCAATGTGTGCCTCCTCTTGGACCCTTTGAACGCCTTTCCTCTTGAACTTCTTTCCTCACCTTAGGCCTTCATGGCATTGCATTCTTAAATATTGTGTCCCCCAATTGAGAGCCATGTGACCTTTTGTTTGCAGAAATAATATCCATATTCATAAGTTGCTAAGCATATTTTATAAATCATTGTGAAATACATTAACCCCTCCTGCTGTTTCGACTTGCCCGATAGAGGAAGCTGCAGTCTCTTGCAATTTTGTTCTAAGGCATGCAGGAAATGTTTAGCAAATGAGAGCACACTCTGGCTCCTGCAGAAGGAAAGGTGTGGATAAATCACACTCTGCTATCCTGCTGGGGCTTTTGTCTCCCCAGCAGTTGCTCTGAGTGCAGGTAAATAATAGTAATGGAACTGCACGTACAAATACATTTTTCATCTGGAGGTTCCCCTCCTTGGCCCCAAACACCTTTGCTTCTGAAACAATGGTCAGGCATCCAGTTCTGTTGTCCAGGAACCAAGGAGGAGCTAACAGTCAACAAGGAACTAAAGCTCAACTGCTGACCTTTAAACAAAAGAGGAGGGAAGAACCAGTGTTTATTGAGTATCTCCTTGTCAGCATTAAGTTAGGTGTTTGGCCTTATTTGAGCATTAAAATGATACCATTATGTAACTATCTGTATCTACCTATAGAGATATAAATATAGGTATATCTTAGTCAACCTAGGCTGCTCTAACAAAATACCATATACTAGGTGGCTTAAGTAACAGGAGTTCATATTGCACAGTTTGGGGGGCTGGAAGTCTGAGATTATGCCAGAATGTCTCTGTTTTAGAAAGGACCCTCTTCATGGCTTGTAGATGGCTGCTTCCTTACTATGTCCTCACATGGGAGAGGGAGATCAAGTCCCAGTCTCTTTCTCTTCTTCTAAGGATACTAATCCCATCATGAGGCATGACCCTCATGAAATCATCTAAACTTCATAGCTCCCAATGTCCCACCTCCTAATACCATCACACTGAAATTAAGGGCTTTAACATATGTATCTGATGGAGGGGGGCCAGGGGAACAAGCAGTCAGTCCATAGCACTATAAGATCCCAGTTGTTATAGGAGACTGAAGCTCTGACACATCCCAAGATGACATAGTGAGGGAATAGGGTGAGTTTGGAGCCCATGATAGCTCTGGCTTCAAAGGCAGTACATTTCAGGGCTGGTTCTTAGATAGATAGATAGATAGATAGATAGATAGATAGATAGATAGGCAGACAATATAATAAAATAAAGTAATTTAATATCTCTGTGAGACCTTACACTGTTAGGACATCCTGGTGTTTTCATAGCATAGGAAGTGAGGCGCAGATTGAGAATTATACTCACCAATTTTTAGATTAGCTGCCTCCACTGTTTCCCTCTCTGGGGCTCCTCACTTCCTAAATAAAGGAGTTAGGAGATGCTGTGTATGGTCTTTGTTCTGAATGCTTAAAGCTTTCGTTTGTGGAGTGGTCACAAAGCACAGGTCTTAGTAACTGCTCATTTAAATCTCCTACTGGCAACAAACCATTTGTCAGATGAGAAAAACAAAGGCTCAAGATATTAATTAAGCAACCAGGCCAAGTTTACCCAACTAGCAAATAGATAGAATTGGAGCCCAGATCTGACCTCCCAAGCTTGTGGACCCAACCACAATTCTAAACAATAGCTTGAATATTCTTTCCAGAAGAATAAAAATTCCTCTTACAATGTAAAAGACAGATTCAATGTGGTCTTCCACATGAAGATACCCAGGGAACTATCACCCCATTGATCTGTCCGCTATAAACACAGTCCCTCAAAATAAGGGACATATGCAGTCTGCCTCCAAGGCCAAATCCAAGCTATCGCTAAAGCCGGTAATGGTTGGAGTCCATTCACCTGGCTACAGCCCGAAGGTGAAAACACTGAGGTTTGTCTGCTGGGACTGGAGCCTGTGCCTCCCTGGAATCTCCGCATGTGCAGACATTGCAGTAATGAAGCCCTCCCACTTCCCTTTCTGCCATAAGGGCTATAAGTCATTTCTGTTAGTTCTCCACACAGCCTGCTTATACCACAACCAATACTCTGCACGCTGATAAAACCTTTCATCTTCATATCTCAGGTTGTTTCACAAACAGTAATTAATTAGGTCTCCTAACCCCCTGATGAGATGATTATGTATAAACACAGTCCTGTGCATGGCCCCGGGGAATTTTGTCACCAGGAGTTGCAAGTTCAATTCACACCTCCACCACGGACCTCAGGCCACCTCCACCAAGGCAAAAAGAAACTTGAAAAGGAGTGACATTGGGATTCCCATCACAAAACGCCTCTATCATTGAGCAAAAATGGAAGTGTTTTTGAGCATATGAAACCCATCAGTAGCATGATGGTCATTCATGGAGCACTGGAGTTGAGGGATGAGACAGAACCAAAGTCACAGCAGCGATGTCATCAGTGTGGTCGCAGGCCAGCTCAGGAAACCTCATAAGCTTTTCTTTGTCTGGAAGGGGGACAATAAGAGTTCATGTTTTACAGGCTTGGAAGAAGAATCCTTCAGTCAAATCAGAACAGAAATCACAAACCATTTCAGGCCTATGGAGTGTCCTGCAAACATGAGTATTTGCATATCGCTCAGATCTGAGCTCCAGATGACCTGCAGGACAGAAAGATCAGTGTAGTTCTCTTTGCCGTGTCCCCATAGAGCATTGAAGGAATCCTTGCAGTGCTCTTGGATATGGAAGATGGAGAGATAAATACAGTTCATTTTCGGAGGGCTTGCTGCCTCCTTGGGTCTATGCCAGGATGCTATGGAGACAGATTTTGGAATTTTAGCACCCGTTGTGATTCTGTAATCAGTCCCTGTTTTTCCCTTTTCATGGACAATGTGAACACAACCACATTGTGGGGTTGCCGTGGTCTGGATGTTTGTGTTCCTTCCCCAAGTATGTGTGTTGAAATATTAACCCCCAAAGGTGATGGTATTAAGTAGGTGGGGCCATTAGGAGGTGATGAGGTCATAAGGGTAGGGCCCTCATGAATGAGGGTAGTGCTCTTATAAAAGTGATCCCACCGAGCTCCCTTGCACCTTCCTCCAGGTGCAGATCCAAGAAGTCTTTGACCTGGAGGACCCTCGCCCAACCAGTTCCTGTTGTTTATAAGCTGTCCAGTCTGTGGCGGTTGTTACAGAGCCCAGAGGAGTATAGCCAGCCCCCATGGCAAGGCTTTACACTTCCCATAATATAGGATAAGACCCTACTATCTTATGACAGGAGAGGGAGGCAATATATATCAAAAATCTGTTGTTTGTGGGTGGAATATAAATAGCTTCTCTTGCTTAATAACATACTACCTATATTGCTCACTTTGAATCTTTTTCATCAGATTTATGGTATTTTAAACTCTACATATATAGCATTGTGCTGAAATTTATTTTTACAACAGTCATAAATCTGAGGACTTCATATTTCTGAAAGCAGTTTGGTGATCAATTTAATATGTACAATGACCCCTCTTGTTACTCTATTAAGAAAACAGAAACAATTTCTCATAGAGAAATTTGTTGTGGAATTATTTCATGGAAATCTGAAGTCCTCTGATTCCTTTATTCATTACTGATAAACAATTACTTAAGAAATTAGTAATTTAACAAATATTTATTGAACATGTGGAAATTAGTAAACTCGCTAAAACAGAGCCGGGAGGTTTCAGTAGGGGGTGCTCTCACACTCTTGCCACTTGTAGTCAGTTGCAGACCCAACGGGAAGAAATGGTCTTGACCTTATCCGTACTTGACCTTGCCAGAGGAAAAGACACTTGCCCTCATCCCCTACCCTACACCTCAACAGCTCAGCCAAAAGCTGACACTTTGAATTCCAGTTTACTCCAAAGGACTTTTAGTCTCTAACAGCTTTCTGGCCTTACCCTTTTCTCCTTTAAAAAATGTGCCCATCCTTTGTTCCCTGGACTTGCCTATGGTTTTGCTGCACCTTTAATGTCCCTGATTGCAAATCCCTTTTATTACCAAATAAGCCCATTTTTGCTGGTAACGTAACTGTCAGTTTTTATTTTTAAGGTTAACTAACAAACATTATTGAAGTGGAAAATGGCACAAGTGTTTGAAAAACAGCTGTGCAGTAGCATATAAAGATAACAATAAATACCTACCCCATGACCCAAAATTTCCCCAAGAGAAATGAAAGTATCTTTTTACCCCCTCCCCCCAAAAAAGAAAACCCCTGTTCACAAGAAAAGACTTATCCAGGAATATTTGTGCAGCTTTATTTAAAAATAAAGTTTATTTATTCCCATTTATTCCAAAAGCTGGAATGATGTCCATCAACAGGTGACTGGATCAACAAATGGTATATCCACAGGATGTAATACTAATCAGCAGTACTGCTGATAATACTAATACATGCAGCGCATCAGTGTGATGGTTACTTTTATGTGTTAACTTGATTACCAGACAGAATGCCCAAATATCTGGTTGAACAATTTATTTGGGTGTATCTGGGAGGAGGTTTCCAGGTGGATTAGCATTTGATTTGGTAGACTGAGGAAAGCAGATTGCTCTTCATGGATGTGGATGGGCTTCATTCAATCCACTGAGGACCTGAATACAACAAAAAGGCAGAGGTCTGTTGAATTTGCCCTCTGCCTGACTACTTGAGCTTGGACATCAACCTCTGGCTCTCAAAGCTCTTGGTTCTCAGGCTTTCAAATCCAGGCTGTAATTTATACCATCAGTGCTCTGGCCTTCATGCCTCTGAACATCGCTAGCTTCCCTGGATCTCTCTAGCCTACAGATAGCACTTCCTGGGACTTAAAGCCTACATAATTCTGTGAGCCAATACCTTATTAAATATCTCTTTATATAAATACTGTATGATATACTATATTACACAATACTATCTGTCTCTAGATACACTGTGTCTCTGGAGAACTCTGACTAATACAGTCACTGAATCTCAAAAACAATATGCTGAACAAATGAAGCCTGACGCAAGTATATTCTGTGTGATTCCACTTACCTAAAGTTTTAGAATAGATAAAATAATCTATTGTAATAGAAATCAGAGTAGCGGTTGCCAGGAGCAGGGGGTGAGAAATTGACTGGAAAGGAACGTCAATGGAACTTTTGGGGGTGTTGGAAATGTTCTATATTTTGACTGTGATAGTGGTTAGAGGTATATATTTGTTAAAACTCACTGGTTTGAATACTTGAAATAGGAGCGTTTGTCTTATTATTATAAATTATGCCTCAGTAAAGTTGATTTTTAAACTGTATACAATGATTTTATCACATTAAATTGCCAACAGTATTGGTTTCTTCCCTCACAGTCTAACTAACATATCACTAACTTACCCATTAAAAGAGAGCTTTAAAAACAGCCCCCCTCCCACTGCAAGTTGCTACATGTCTAATAATCTATTTAAAAGTCTAAGAATTTGAGGGGCAGCTGAGTGGCTCCCTTGGTTAAGTGTCTGACTCTTGATTTTGGCTCAGGTCATGATCTCAGGGTCATGGGATTGGGCCCCATGTCAGGCTCCACACTGAGCTCAGAGTCTGCTTGTCCCTCTCCTTCTGCTCCTCCTACTCACCCCCACTCTCACTCTCTCTCTCTCTTTCTCTCTCTGTCTCTCTAAAATAAAATATTTTTTAAAATAAATTTTTGAAAAATGTCTAAGACTTTGAAAGTCCACATGGAAACACTTTTTTTTCATGTATGAAGGATAAGCTGACAGCACCTGCTCTGATTCGTCAAACCAGAGTTATCTTTACCGTGTGGTCTTTCACAGAACTTTGGGAACTCAACCAAGCCTTTTATGACAGTGCAGGAGCCCATTCAAAGCATGTTTCGGGGAGTGGGGGGCGAGATTTATAAATACATACATATTCCCAATATATATACACACAGGTAGTCCCTATATATATATACACACATACACATACCTATATCTTCACCTTCACACCTATATCTTCCCTACATATATACATATATATTCCATAAGTATATACATTTATATTCCCTATATATATACATCTATATTTCCAACATATTCTACATGTAAGTACCTGCTGTTCAGGTCTGCTTAACTCCTGGAAGATTAAAATATCTGGTTTTTAAACTCTCTCAGCAGAATGTCATCCTTAATCGTCCTCTCTCCCTTATGGTATCTGAAGCATAAAGTTCTCACTTCAGTACCCAGGTTGCTATACAAGCCTCAGCTCAGGGTAACAAGTACAGTTTGCTGAGTGCTCACTCTGTGCCAGGCACTGTCCTCATAACTACTGTATGGACATTACCTGATTTATTTCTCAGAAGAACCTGAGAAGGCATGATGTTCTTCCTGTTTGAGCGAATAAAGTGACTAGTGAAAGAGCACATAGGTGCCATGATTATGGTATACCTGGATGCCAGTCTGCGGGGAATGGTGACACGCGTGTGCATTAACTATGGAGGAGCCTCTCCTTCCTTGATGACATGGCATCCGCCAAAAGCCTTTGTGATTTTTGGTTTGGGGACAACCAGGATGATATTACTCTACCCCTGGATTAACTCATATTACCGAGTGAAGCTGTACAGAACATATGATCTCAGGCCACTGGCAGAAACACCATTTCTGTGATTCTCTCCTCTGATGTGTCCTCTGATTTGTGTGGCAGGCCAAGGCCAAGAGTCTCCCTTTTAACTGCATTTGTATTTATGTTTATGTTTTCGTTTTTTCAATAAACCATACCAGAGCACAAGATCAGTTGCATGATTTGCAGGGACCAGTGCAAAACTGCAAGATTGTTGGTATTGGTCAAAGGTGAGAAGGTCATTCTCCACTTCCCATGGGTCCATTGCCCTAACCCATGGCAAAGGAACAGCACTTTAAGAGTTACCAATGTCTCATTGACAACAGAGGTCTGTTAAGTACCTGGATCATGGGTAAGCAAGAGGTCACTGCCTCGTTGCCCACTGAATGCATCATGGTGATGCCAAGCCACAGCAAGACACCCACTGCCTTGCCCATCCCACGTTTCCATCAGAACATTCCTGAACCCCAGTCTGCCCTGTGACCTCATGCGAGGCCCCGCTGGGGCAGGAGGTGATCTTTGGTCTGTCGGTGTGATCTGGCCACCACCCTGGAGGAAGGGTAGCAGTGGCCATAAGGTTAGGGTGGAGAGGTGGAGGTCTAGGCAAGGCCCAAGACACCATGTGTTGAAAGCAGAATCTAAGAACACATCTAAGGAAGGTGGAACCACATGGAAGCAGTGGCTCCAAGTCCTCAAAACATGTTCCCATCTGACTTCACTTGCAAAACAAAAATTCAAAGATAAAATTATTAAGAATTTTAAGACAGCAGCAATGGAGCATTAAACCCCACACCTGGGATCTTTCTGAGTGGGGAGGCTCCGTGTGATGTGAGTGCATTGGTCACACACCCACAAAGCCACTGGCTGAATGCAGTGCATGTGTTGATTAGGAGCGTGGATTTGGGAATAAGACTGCCTAGATTCAAGGCCTAGGCTACTATTTAGTAGCTGTACGGCTTCTGGCCAGTTCCTTAACCACATGGGGCCTTACCTGTCTTATCTATAAAGTAGTGTTATCATAGAAAATTCAGTGTATAAAATGTATTAAGCACAAAGTCTAGAGTACTTGGCACATAGTAAAAATTATATAAGTGTTAGCTCTTTGCTGATTATTTATAAATATTCCCTATGTAAATGTCCCAGAGCCCTTGTATGCATGTCTAAGCAAATCTGTTTTTACCACTAACTCACTGATGTGAGTTATAGCAAGTCTGCTTCTCTCTTCAGTCATCTCCTGCTGCATGTGTTTATTATTGAATAGATGGTTTCAAAGCAATATTAAAAAACAATTTGTAAAAAGGAAAAACAAATCTTTAAGTGTACACCCGTACGTAATTATTTCAATGTTTGCATATAAGATGCTAGTACTTGCCAATATGCATGCATATTTTCACAAAGCTACAATTGTACTGTATATATCATTTTATGTTTTTTCACTTCACATTAAATTGTAAGCATTTGTTCATGATGCTACATTGTCATAATTATCATTGTAATGATTGCATAATACCCTATTATGTTGATACATCATAATTTACTATAAATTATTCCCCTATTGATGGACATTTAAGTTGTTCCCTTTTTTTTGGCAATTACAGCTAATGCTATAGTGATGAGTACTCAGCTCTATCCTTTTGTTGAATTACTTTATAGAGATCCATTTCCATGAGGGGGGTTGCTGGGGCAAAGGGAATATATACATGTAGGTTTCTTTTACATTCTGAGCCATTGTTTTTCAAAAGGGTGATAATAGTTACTAATACTAATACTAATACTAACAAAATGGTAATAAAGGGAACTTTATCAGCCCAGACTCTATCCTAAACTCTCAGTACATATTCTATCATTCCATTCTTTCTGGGGCCCTGGGTATTATAAACTACTTTACATCTGAAAGAACTGAGACACAGTTCAATAACTGGTCTACGGTCATATATTTAGTAAGTGGAAAATCTGGAAAAGGAACTAGTCTAGTCTGATAATGAAGTCTGTTATTTAAACCACATGCTCCGGCACTCTCCTCACTCCCTGCTGTTGGTTATGGCCGAGATCTTACATGTTATCAAATAATTTCCCTGAAGAGACTCCCCATAGGACCCCCCCAGCACCCACTCACAATGAATGTTTGCTCCTTTGAAATGCTTTCTTGTGCTCTATGGTATCACAAAATACTGCCATTCGTTTACCTTCATCCATTTGTTCTGCCTTCTTGTCTTTGTTTCTCCTCCCTTATCCATCGTTCTTTAGTTTCTTTCATGCCTTCTCTTCTTTCCTCCTTTTTTTCTCTCCCTCCTTTACCACATATTTGAAGCATGTGTCTTTTATGTGCTGCATTTTATGAGAAGCTGATATGAAGTCCTTATTCTTTGTTTTACTCAGTCGTCATTGCATTTTCCCCTTCTGGCTCTTGAAGCAGTTGTGCCAAATGTTAATACAAATTTTCATCTACTTTGCTTTTGTTTTTTTGCACTTTTTTGGAGTGCCATTAAAATTTAATTGATAAGTTCATATTTTTCTTTAGATACTATAAGCTTTTAGAGAAGGTTACAGGAGTCTTAACTAATTTGCATCCATCTTGGAACATTTTTTTTTCACCAAAAGAACACTGTCTTCGTATATATCATACATTTTCATCATATATATTTTCATAAGGTATGAGCGAATCAGTCTGGGTATATCCAGACTTAATTTACACAGACTTTTAAGAACAGTCATTTGGGATAAAGTGAAGCATATTTCATTCCACAGAGTTGATATATTATCTGCAGCATTTTCAGTGTGGAGTTGCTTCAGTCCTGTTGTTTTTGATATCATTTCTGTTGCAGGAAGGGAACGTTCAGATGGTTGTGAGCAAACATTTACTTAGCCTTTATTCTGTAACTTATAAATAACTACGAGAAAAAAAGAGATGGGGAATTAAGAAGTGGAAAAAAAGAAACAAAGCGCAGAGAGGGGTTTGAACGTGTTTCGATAAGTCCTGAGGTGGAGAAATCCTCCCACACCCAGCACATTCTATTACAAGTGTTCCGAGTGCACCAGGGACAGTCTCTCAACATCTAACACATAATTCAGTAGTGAACTTTAGAACTAAGCCCAGCTGAGAAATAACTTTCTAGATTACAATGCCCATCTCTTGGGGCTCGTAGGTCCCTCTATCTCTCTCATTCCTTCCCCCTCCTCACCTCTTTCACCCTTAAGCCCCTTTCAATCTATAGCAAAATGAAACATTCAAATACATTATTCAGTCTGGGAGAAAATGTCAGCTCTTTCTTTCCCCATTTATTGTTTTCTCTGGTTTTCCCTCCCAGTCCTGCTGCAGACCCGAGCCTCCGTGGTTTTTGCCTATGATATTTTGGAACAGAAAAGTTGCAAGGAAATATTTCCCTAAGCACAAGGGAGTTGGTGCTGAGAAGTAGAAAATCAGAGGTTTCTCATAGCGCCCTTTGGCTGTGGTTGTAATAGGGTGCCACAGAGATGGCACGCAGACAAAAAATAGATAAACCCAGTCAGCCTCTTCCAAGACCCAGGACATCCTCAGGCCCCAGCAGATGCTAGGGCCAAACTATCTTTTAAAAAAAAGTCGTGAGAGACTCCAAAACCCCAGAGACATTTGTAGAGCAGTAATAATGTCAGTTCCCATGGTTTCCTACCAAAACTGGGAGACAACTTCAAATTTGTTTGTTTTTGCCACGTGCAATGCCTCATTATCTCTGCAATATCTACATCTCCTGTTTCCATCACATGGTGGGATCTCCACACACAGACTGTGCCGGCTTGTCTTTGGACACACAGAGGGTGCCGATAAGCCTTTGCTGAATGAAGGGCCATGGGACACAATCAGGGAAAGAAAGTCCAAGCAAAATGACCATTGAAAATCTTTTCCTCCTCTTTTCAAAGGGGATCCTGCCACCCAGCAAACTTTCATATAACAAACAGACTGCTTAAGAGATACAATTGAGGAGCATTTCAAATTGCATTAACAAATGGGTTAGGATGCCTACCGCAGCATTGCTTGCAAAAGAAAAACAAGTAAGAGAGGACACGCCCTCAGTCACTATCTGTGAAAAACTGAGTAGGTACAGGACTAAATGTTTCAGAAAAAATAGTTTGTGTCTGCAGACATCAAGAGAGGCCCACATAATATTTTAAAGGGAAACAGTTTTTTATCTCCAACATTTGGAATTAGTCAATGGTTCATACGCATTCGTGTATCTGGAAGAATGTGCTAGAGCAGCTAGCATGTGGGAGTTGTCTGTGTGGGTCACACAATTGGGCTGATGGGCGTCATTACATTCAGTCCTCATAAACTGTCCCAAGAGATGGAGTGTGACATCCAGTCCTAGTTTTTCACTTGAGGAAAATGAGACCCAGAGAAGTTGAGTCACTCACTCAAAGTCACACAGGTCAGAAGTGGTAGAGTTGGGACCCAAACCCAAGAAGAAGAAAGCCAGAGTGGTACCACTGGCGACCAGACACTGCTTCCTAACCACACCATAAGAGGTGGCATCCCTGAGGCGAGATCACTGAAGAGCATTTACTTTCTATTTTATAGATTACCATTTTATTTCGCTTATTTTTACTTTAAGCAAGTATTGTCTTTACCTTAAAATCATTTATATTTTGAAAATTTAAAAAGCAGATGAAAAATGCCTTAGGGGTTATTATAACCATTATCATGGTGCTGGTGGGGGTCAGGGAGAGACCAGATGAGTAAGAAAATGAAAGGGAAGGTTAAAGTGAAAGAGGGAGGGGAGCAGGGGGAGGAGCAGGCAGAGGAGGAGGCGAGGGAGGAGGAGAAGCAGAGCAGCCTCCTTTGCTTTCTCTGTAGCTCTGAGGCCCCAGGGAAACTTAAGAGAGCCCTAAAAATAAAACAGCAACATCAACAGCACTAGTTTGCATTAGCAAACTACAACTATCATTTTCGTAGTATTTATTTTTGAATCCTACAGAATCTCTTCTCTTTTCTTCCCTCTTGCCATGTGCCTTTTGCCACCCCCGCATGACATACCCCCCCATGCCCTGTTCTGTACCGTCTGTGATGATGAATTGAATTCAAGGCTTTAAAAACTAGACTTCTAGTTATCTGTACAATTCATCAATACAAAACTTTACTGTATGATAACTGATTTCTATTATGTTTTATTGAACTGGGCAACCTGTGTGTCACTTAAGATAGGAATTGGTCTTGCCCTATAATTTTGCCCAAGGAAAAGAAGGAAAGGAAGCAGTGCTAAGGTTTAGGCCAGGTAGAGAAAAGAGAACTCATGCCCAGCGTGCCTCTGACCTCGAGGGAGCTCTTCTGTGCAGTGAGTTGGTTGGCCCGGGTGATTGCACTATCCGCCCATGGCAGTAAGATGCCAAGGTGAAGACTCAAGTTAAAATGTAGTGTAGGAACTCTGTCCTTGGGCTGTGCAGCTCAGAATGAGCCTGGCACCTCAGGAGATGTGGATAAGTAAAGGCAATCTACTTATTCATCCATGAGCACATGACTTCACCAACCTGGGCTTTCATGAATAAAATGGGTCTAATTGCCCACCTTTCCAGGGCTGTCAAGAATACCAAGTCAGATAATATATGTAACACTCCTACCGAATAGTACAAATCGTTGTTCATGCCCCCTTCTCCTTGCTTTATGACTCCCATGCCCACGTCTTGCCAATGCCTGCTTCCCCGACCCACAGAGCTTCCCAATTTTCTTTAGAAAAAGATGCCAAGATGCCAACTTTCTTCTTAAATATCTGATTTGGAGCCCAGATTTCTGAAGCTTTTCTTGTCTAACACCAAGCAACACTTGGGTAGATGGAATGGTGTAGCCTCTCCAAGACTCAGTTTCTCCACACCTAAAGTAAGACTGAGAGCATTATTTGAGTCTTTTTAGATGTTAAAATCCCCTAAATCCACATATTTCTGTTTCTCTTTCTCTCTTCCTTCCTCCCTGTCTTCCTGTGCCTGTCTCTTCTCTGCATCACCGTCTGCTGGTGAAGAGAATTCAAACCATAAATCGGATTCAGGTGTTTACTTGCATTGGTCACAAACAAGATTTAATGGTGCAAGAATAGGTTCCCCTTTTTCTGATCGAATTAGTCAGTTCTGTGTCTGCTTCCTCCCTCCCTCTGGCTTTTCCTCTATTTTTAGATAGACAGTCTGAAAAGTCTTAATATATCAATGACATTTATAACACATGTTAATATCTAAAGCGTCAATGCTCTATTTGTAGAAATGACTGCTGATGTGATGAGATGCTTTTATTATATCAGTGACTTTTATGATAAATAGGATGAAACCATCCACTCTTTTGGGAAATTAAATAATAATAATAAACTATTTTCTGCCCCAGTTTGTCCAACCATTAGCTTCAAGTACAAGGTTTTACTTTTTTGATGCACTTTTTATAAATTGCTCTTTACAACTTCAGGGTGAATATCTGTCTCCTGGAATAGATGACAGCAGATTCTTCTGGGAGAATGCATTAGGGAGGTAAGTGCAGACACCTGGGGATCCGCTTTATAATCTTTGTAGCTTCTTAGGCTCCCTAATGGGGCCCAGCACCTCAGAACTCTGGGGGTGGCCAGTGGTGCGGTCTTTATATAAAATGTACAACCCCCATCTCTGCCTCAGCACATTTTCCCTATCATTAAAGTGCATTTCACAATTATATGAGTTGGAAGTTAAGAGCATCTCTTTTGGAAGCACACAGACATGGGCTGGAGTCACCGCTGTGTCCCTTACCAACCGTGTGATTTGGATAAACCATTCAACCTGCCTGAGCTTCATTTATAGCTTCATCTATAAAAAGTGGAAAGTCAGTGCAGCTTCTCCAAAGAGAGGCTACAGCAAAATGGTGTATGTAACATATTTATCACATATGCAAGGTTCAAGAGTAGTAGCTCTTGTTAGTTTTTGTTGTAATTATTTTTACTACTGCCTCCTTTGTGATGAATGTCCTTCACACTTTGGAACTCCATGCAGACCTGCTACTCATCTCAACTTCCACTGAACTTTAGGTAAAACTTTAGGTCACTTTCTGACTGTCCAAATTTATCATGCTCCTTCCCAGACCAGCATTCCAACATTCACATAAACAATCCATATTCCAGACATTACACCTTCATTCTCCAAACAGGCCAGCATTTTGTGGGCCTTCATGATTTGCCTTACTAGTCCCTCCACCTACCTGTCTTCCTTCCTCACCTTCGCTCACTCTTTAAACTCAGCTTGGATTTCACCTCTTAGGAAGTTCTTGCTTGTCTGATCGGAGGCTAGTCTACCTCTGTGATCCTGTAGAGTCCTCTAGCATGGCTTTTGCCAGAATTATCAATATAATTGACCATGTCAACTCCTACATCATGAGTTCATGGAGGACAGATCTTTTGATTCTTTTGCCTTTGTATCCCCAAGTCCTAGCACAGAGACCACAATAAATATGTATTGATCAACTGATTTCTGTGCATTTCTGATTCTTCCTGATAGATTTCCAATTCTTTAGTTTGTGGATTATTACTTGGTTTTTGCTGGCTGCCATTGTCTCTAGCACAAGTCTTTGTTTATTCAGCAGACACTCTTGAGCATCTATACTCAGCTTGGACCTAACATAGAAGGTGAGGAAAGGTGACACATAATGTAGAAGAAGCAATACTTCAGATTCTTCTGTCCATGCCAACTGGGTCTGGGGCACTCAGCAAGCAGAAAGTGATCTGAGTGGTAGAAGCAGAGACCATATTTCCCTAGGAGACAAGATTACCATCCCTTAAATGCAAGATCCCATAGTTCTTATACTTAGACAAGGAATAAGAGGGGGCATGAAGGACAAACAAGTCTCTTCACCTGTGCTTTTCCTCCTGTTCCCTCTGTGGAACCTGTAAACTGGGCCAAATGCTGCTTCTCAGATGTGGCAATGCCATGACTCATTCCCCATTTGATTCTCTTCAAGCAGCTACCGAAAACAGTACAATTTCAAGATTTGCATTGGTGGGGATAGTGAGCAGTAGAAGAAGTAAAAGGCTCCATTTAGACCTGAAACCATAGTCATGTGCAATCCCCCATCTTTTACATGGAGTACTGTACTGCAGCATCAGGTGTGGGGACAAGTATTGATGATTTAGTCCTGTTGTGTTACCATGACTGGTTTATCTGAAAACCCCCTGGGACCCCATGGAAGTGGAGGTCATTAACACAAGAGAAGTATTACATTCCTAGATTTCTGATCCTAACACCATATGATGGCACAAAAATTTTAACCTGGACTTAGAAGAAATAAATCCAAGCTCTTGCCTCGTTCCGTTGCCAGTGGAGACAGCCTTAAACACAGATGCTGATACCACAGTGAGCAAAGTATGTAGAGTGATAAGAAGTATCAGTGCATACCGAACCAGCATTATTATATGAATGATCTTAAGAAATAAGTCTTATTCTCCCAGGCTATTGCTTTTATGGGCTGCACTAGTATGTTCCATGTTACAGGGTCCTACAGGATATCAGCTATTTGTCCTATGGCCTTCAGAAAAGTTTACATATTTTCTAAAGGCGAAGTTCTTCCAAATTGGCTCTCAGTCTCTGCTTCCCCCATCCCTCCAAATTTCAGCAAGTTTATAACATCATATTGGTTGTTACTCATCCCTTCAACTGTCCTTACTCTGAAAGCTATAGCAAATAAACTGATACAAAGAAAATGTGAAATGATTATGAAATAGTCTAGCATCAGATGCATTTGGTAGAGGTGACTCATACTGCATTAGAAGCTATTGCCATAATAGTGATCTAATAACAAACCACCCAAAATCCCAGTGGCTGACGTAACAAGCATCCCATTTCTCACTCAGGAGACCATGGGTGGGCTGGGAGGGCTCTCCTATAGTCCACAGATCCCGTGGGTATGTTCCGAGGATTCAGGTTTGGTTTTGGTCTGCTCTGTCTCCACTCTTTCTTTGAATCAGCATCTACTGAGGCATATTTTTACTATGGAAAATCGTAGGTGTGCAAGTGAACAAGTTGAGCTGTGCAAGCACACTTTTCCCTCTTCTCTCCTTTGTCTGCTGACATTCCATTGCCCAAAGCAAATCACATGACCAGACCAACCACGGACAGGGTAAGGATGATGAGCACGGTAGGAGGGTACTGCAAAGTTGTGTGACAAAGGGTGTGGATGAGGAACATGGAGTGAAGAATTGGGACCAGATATTCACACCAGTACATGTGCATATCCTGCCATTCACACCCATACACGTAGGGCATGTATCATTCCTCCATCAGAACAGTCTTTCCTTAGTATTCTCAACGTGTCCGTTGATGGAAATTGCCATTCCTGACACTGCTCATTGTTCTTGCAAATAGGAAACTTCTTTCTATTTGTGTCTCTTTGAACAAATCATTTCCTCTCACTGGGTCTCACTTTTCTCATTTGTTAAATGAAGAAACGGAATTAGGTGTTTTCTAACATTTCTTCAGCACTGACATTCTGTGCTTTGAGGACTTTAATTCTGCAGAAGGCAGTATGATACAATAATCAAGGATGTAGACTCTTAAGTCAGACTATCTGGGTTCATAACTGGGCATTAAAACTTGGTGTATTTACTCTTTATGGCCCACAGTGTCCCCATCTCTAAAATGGGAACAATAATAGTTCCTATTCATAAAATGGTCGTGGGTATTCAATAAAGTAATGCACAGAGAGTGCCTAGATCAGGGCTAGCATGTAGCCAGCTAGCACTTAACCCAGTTCCCTATTATTTTAAGGTTTAAATGATCCACTGCTGATTGGTCATTTTTCATGTTTCTCTTCTCGTTCTGTCTCTCAGATCTGTCTATTTATCTGTCATCTCTGTTCAAATCCCTATAAATTTGTATGTTTTGTTGATCACAGAGGACCCTTTCAGATGAGAAAGAAATGGTGACTGATAAAAAGGAGACATCAGAACAAAAATAGAAATGTTCAGCTCATCATCCATCCAACCCTTCATTCATTTAAAAAATATTTCTTGACTACCTACCTACGGAAATCATGATCCAAACTACAACCAAAAGACCCCAAAATATAATGGCTTCAAAAAATTGGAATTTTTTCCTCCATGTGTCCATGTAGAATCAAGCTGTCCAAGACTCACAGGGAAACTCTGCTAGCTTCAAAATGTGTCTTTCACTTCTGGGTCTTATGTTACTCTCTGGCTCTCACACCCTTCCAGGCCTTGGAGAAGGGGGAAGGGGAGTGTTGTCAACAACCATTTCTTTATTGTAGCATCCATTGTTTCTCCTCACATACTGATGCTAGAATTTAATCCCTTGGCCATAGCAGGCTACCAGGGTAGCAATGATATGTAGTTTGCCGTTGAGTGGCCACATGCTGCGGGAAAATTTAGGATGTCTCTGATTAAATACAGAAGAATAGATATTGGCCAACAATTAGTAATCTCTGCCTTGGGAACTGTTCAGACAGGCAACAGTGTAAAAGATGGACATGTCCCCTACCTCATGAATTCTTCTGGTCCAGTTGGGGGACGTACAATTAATCTGGCTGTGTGCAGGAGTAAACGAAGAAGAAAGGTCAATAATAAGACCTGACAAATGGGTGAGGGAAACCAAGTAAAAGCTGTGGGGAGGGAGAGCAGAAGGCATTACCAACAAGGGGAGCTGCACAAATGTCTGGAGAGAATAAATAATATGATACGTTTTGGGAACGGAAACATGTTCAGAAGGAAGGGGTGAGGACAGCAGGGAAGGTGAGGCTAGAAAAGCAAACAAAGACAGCAGGAAACAGGGTTTTATTCCATATTAAAATGTTTGGTTTTTATCCTGTAGTTGATGGCCAGTGGCACAATACTTTAAACAAGGAAATAAGAGAAATCACAGGGGCCCTCACAAAACTGAGGAAAAGAATTGGATGGCCCATAAAGTTGCATAGTTGGGGAATGCACTTTAAAAATACATGCTTTGTTTGGGGGAGGGAGTGAGGACGAAAAGAGAATTGGAGCAGAGGAAGGGCAGGCAGAATACAGGGGAAGGTGTGATGGTTTAAGTTTAGCTACTGGTAGGTGATTTGCCAGAGGCCCAGAACCCAGTATATGGGAACCCCAGGGCAGACAGCTTCACCTCACGTCTGGTGTGCTGCTGCTTCTCCAGCCCCTTCAGAGATTCAAGAAAGGGGAGGGTAGAGGGGGAAAAAGCTAGCTGAACTTTTCTACCTTCCCACTGCCCCTGGCCATTTGAAAAGTGAGGTAATAGAGGCCAAGGGAGGAGCTGAGACAGATCCACAGATCCTGGCTTGTTGTGCTGCCAAAGGGGAAGAAGGGGAAGCGACTGGGCAGAGGTATCATTATGCTGCCTCCGGTTGTCTTTAGAAGATTCCCCAAGGATTTGAGACTGAAGTGCAGATGTCCACAGGCAGGCTGGCCCACCCTGCGCTCAGAGTGAGTTTACTGCAGCCCTTCCCCTAAAGAGCACAAGCAGAATGCCTCCTAACATCACCATGATTCCGGCTTGTTTGCAGCTTCAGCTGGATTTTGGGGACACTTTATTCATCCTCCACAAAACCCCCAGGGATA
>CM053615.1:65108212-65121469 GCA_028646535.1 Procyon lotor
TGGCCAGAATTTGGTTTAGGAGCTTGGGAGTATGGCAAAGGAAGCTCAGGAAACTACTCTGGACTGGGAATCTTGAGTCCTAAATGTGTAAGAGTCACTGGGCGTGACCTTTAGAGGCATGGCATGGACTGAGGGACTGTTGAGGTGTTAAAGCACCTTAATTTATTTTGATTTCTCTATTTGGATTTTTGATTTTTTAAAAATTTTAACCAGTATAGTTACCCATAGAGTATTATTAGTTTCAGGAATACAATACAGTGATTCAGCATTTCCATAAATTGCCTGGTGTTCCTCAGGACAAGAAAGCACAGCAATTCACTTCTGAGAATTTCTCTGGGAAGAGTAACTGCAAAGGTATACAAAATTACTAGCAGGGCAGTAGTGACGTCATATTTACATTTTATGTATTTATTTATTTACTTACTTACTTATTTTTAAAGATTTTATTTATTTATTTTAGAGACAGAGTGAGAGCAGGTGCCTGTGAGGAGGGGAGGGGCAGAGGGGGAGGGAGAAGAACAGAAAGACTGAGGACGCTGAGATCATGACCTGAGCTGAAATCAAGACTTAGAGGCTTAGGGGCACCTGGGTGGCTCAGTGGGTTAAAGCCTCTGCCTTCAGCTCAGGGTCCTGGGAATGCGCCCCACATCGGGCTCTCTGCTCAGTGGGGAGCCTGCTTCCCCCTCTCTCTGCCTGTCTCTGCCTACTTGTGATCTCTCTCTCTCTGTCAAATAAATAAATAAAATCTTAAAAAAAGAGAGAGAGGCTTAACCGATTGAGACACCCAGGCGCCCCATATATACAATTTTTTAAAAAAGACAAGGAACAACATGAAGGGGAGCCAATTTTGCCATCCCAAGATAGTCCTTTTGGGCATGGGAATGATTTTAAGCTGGTTAATTTTAAGAAACAACAGACTTAGATGAAGCTATAAAAGTGAAATAGAAGTTACCATTCCGTAAGAGGCATTGACATTAATGAGGGAAATCTCTGCTTACTGTAAGGGTGTCTCCCTCACTGTACCAGAAGGTGGGAGATGATAATCTGTGGAAACTCTTTTCAGTGGAGAAAGCGGGGACTTAAATCTGTATAACCACCTTACCCTTGTTGACTCTGCTTTTCCTGGTGGCCTCCCCTCCCTGACTTCCCAACCCCAACAACTACTTTTGTCTTTAGCTGAAGGTGGTATGTAAGGTGGTGGCTTCTGCCACATCATGGACTTTGTTTCCCTGGGTACCTTCCATATATACAGGAGGTATACGTGTGACTGAACTTTTGTTTGATTGTCTTCAGTTCATCTGTTCTGTATCAATTTCATGATTAGACCAGGTAGAGAACCTGGAAGGGAAGAAGGGAGAGCTTTTTGGAGAAACCAAATTGTCAATTTGTACTGACAAAATTGTGGGGAGGGGGTTTTATTCATTATAATGCATCCTGTCTCTCCAACAGAAACACACGTGCTCACAAGCTAAGGGGGAAAAAAGATTAAAATGATAAACAGCAAGAAATGTCAGGTTAGGAACATGATAACTACTGAAGAAATATTTCTGAAAGGGTAATAAAACACCTACAATTTTATTACTTTAGTCCACACATCTGTATTGAGCACCTATTGCATGCCAGGTTTTGTGCTAGATCCTGGCAATGCATTGCTTAATAAATACAGAACTAGACCTTGCCTTTAAGGAGCTTATGGTCTGGCCTAGGTAAGATCTGTTATATTTGAATAACGGTATTGAGTGTACTTTAAATCTTCCTTTTTGCTTTTTTCTGGGAAATGAAAACAAATATCTTTTTTTTTAATTTTTGTAATTTAAAAATGTTTGTCAATAAGCAACCTCGCATTTGTACACCACGTTCATAATCACTATTAATTTGCTACTCACAGCTACTGATGCAGAAGGAGAGATGAGGGGGAGAAGAGGGAGGGTAGGAGGGACACATGCCAGTGGGCAGGAATCTGGTATGGGCCAGGTGTTTTCCAAACTTTACCTCATTTGGTCCTCGGGACACCTCAGAGAGCCATGGGTTAATCATTAATCCTGTTTCACACTGAGGAGAAGCAGAATATCCCATTCCAGAACAGGCCACTTTGGTATATTGATTATTTTGAACGAAAGCTCCTTAAGAAATAGTCTGTGTAAGGACACTCTGATCGCCATTGTCCCGCTGAAAGCAGGAAATAACTCTCCCATGTGAAAGGTGCCCTCCTGCACCAGGCAGGGACAAGGCATCCTCCCCAACAGACACAGAGTTCAGGGCTGAGAAGGCTGTGTAAAGAAACCTTATTACTTCTTCCTAATTCACTCCCCCAAGCCCAAACTTCACAAATTCATTGTTTCCTTATCTAAAAGGTATGAAAGCTGCCTACTTTGGTCATTTCTTTGAGTCTCTTATTTTTATGGGCTCCTGCATGTATGAAATTAAATTTGTTTTTCTCCTGTTAATCTGTTTTATGTAAATTTAATTATTAGACCAGCTAAAGAACCTAGAAGGAAGGAAGGGAAAAGTTTTCCTCCCCTTCAACACCTCCATCAATCCGTGAAATTGAGCAGGCACAAGTGGCTAAGGGAACTCCCAACCGGATATCCTACCACTCTCTGGAATTCAAACACAAAACCAACCTCTTGATCAGTTTCCTTTTCTAATTCTCTACCCCATGCCAGTAGCTTTAGCTTCTCTATTACAGTTTACATATCTGTAAAATAAGAACAGTAATAATTTTCTGAAAAGGTAGGTGTAAGAATTAAATTAGATAATACTTTAAAGCTCTCAAAATAAGGCCAGATATATAGTAAGCTCTTAATAAATGTAATCTATCTGTCTACTTATCTATATCATTATCATTGTTAGTATTAATTACAGGTTTCGGCCCCGGTCTCTCATAGACAAAGCCACAAAGTCACCATAGGTGCTTCCATTTTCCTCAGTGTCTTGCTCACCCTCTAATCAGGCACCCAGTCATGTGGATTCTGGCCTTCATTGTATCTCTCATCTTGATTGCCTACTCTGATAACTCAGGGGAAAAAATTACAGTAGGGATTTTATCGATATGGCAGCTATCTCTCAGGACTTAAGCTGAAGGATCAATGCTTATGAGGCTTAGGAGGACAAGATGGCCCTCAGAAGAAGGGCAAGATAAAAAATGGAAGACTAATAAACAGGCAAGATAAGAGATCACTTCAGCACCTAAAGATGTCCCACTTCCCCTGGTTTAACAGGTTAAGAGAGAAAAGAGGTTTCTCTATCTACAGAAGTCTTTTCAAAATCTAAACCAGCCTCTGTTCTGCTAGCTGATCCGGCTTAAGAGAGAGCAATCAAGCTACTTACCCTAGACCTGTGGAGGCAGGAGCCATGTAGAATGTGTTTTAAAAGAGGTAGTAAAACAAGGACACCATTGAAAGCAGAAAAAATTGTTTTAATTACTGGCTGTGTGATTTTGGAATATGTAACTTCACCTCTCTGAGACTTGTTTCCCTCCTTGGTAGTTAAAGATTATAATATTTATTTCATGGGGCTTTTATGAAGATTAAATATATATAATCGATCTGGTACATGGGAGGGAATCAATAGATGGTGGCTATTATCATTATCATCATGGTGATAAAATGAGTAAGACACAGCTCTTTTATTCTGGTAAGAAACTGAGAAGCAAGTGAACAGTAATTGAATAATATTTAATAAATGGCAATTACATGTCATATGGTGTGAGTGTATGTGTATAGTCATACATACACATATAATCGATGCTTACTGTTAATAATTGAGAGTTGTTAAAAGTTAATGGTTGTTAATTGGCAATGATTGTGCATGGTGTCTTAGCTTTGACAATAGTATCCCATATTAGAATGATAAAAGTTCTGGACTCAAAGCTCAGAGGAGCTTCCTGGTTGGTGCACACACATCAGTGTTCAGGAAGGGTGATGTGCTCTGATTCCACAGAGAATGGGCATGGAAGCCCTATATTTCAGACTCATCCTCCGTGTCTCCATTTGGCTGTTCCTTTATAGTAGCCATTACAATGAAACTGTAATTATAAGTATAGCACTTTCTTAAGTTCTGTACATCATTCTAGCAAATTATTGAACTTGTCATGGGAACCCTGGAATTTGTAGCCAGTTAGCAAGAAAAGTGAGTAGCTTGGGGATGCTACCTGAAGTGAAGGCAGTCTTATGGATTCATGGGGTGGGGGGATTTCTACTAAATCTGGAGGGTTAGTGCCAGAATTAAATTGTAGCACACCAGTTAGTGTTGGAAAAGTTAGGGTTGAAACAGAAAAACTGATCTCAGAATTGTAATCCACCATTTACAGGCTAAAGAAAAAAAATAAATGATCGTATCCATCAATACATTTTAAAAATTCACAAAATTTAACATTCATGATAAAAACTCTTATAAATGGGAATGGAGAACTTCCTCAGCTGGTTAAGAAGTATTCATTTAAAAAAATAAAACAAAGCATACCTGACATTATACTTAATAGTAAAGGACTGAATATTTTTGCCCAAAGATTGGTAATGTGGCAAAGATAAATACTCTCACCACTTTTATTCAACACAGTACTGGAAGTTCTAGCCAGTGCAATAAAGCAAGAAAATGAAATAAAAAGGCATACAATTCAGAAAAGAATAAATAAAAATTTTGCTATTGAACATGATTGTCTACATAGAAAATCCCAAGGAATGTGAAAAGAAGAAGAGGAGGAAGAGGAAGGGGAGGAGGAGGAGGAAGAAGAAGACCCTAGAACTAATGAGTGAGTTCAACAAGTTGTCACAGAATAGAAGATAAATGTAAAAAAAATAAATTGTATTTCTTTATACTAACAATGAACGTATAGGCACCAAAATTAATAATATAATACCGCTTCCAATTACTGAGAAAAGAGGCATAAGCATAACAAAACATGTATAGGACTTGTTCACTGAATGCTACACAATATAGAAAGAAGTCAAAGAAGATCTAAATAAGTGGAGAGACATATCACATTCATGAATTGGAAGACTCAATAAAGATGCCATTTCTCATCAATCGGTATATAGTTTTAACTCAATTTCTGTAAAATCTCCCCAAAGTTATTTTGTAGATATATGAGATTATTCTAGAATTTTGAAAAAAGAATAAAATGGTAGGAATCAGTCTACCTGATCAACAGACTGACTATAATCTACATCAATTAAGATGCTGTGGTACTGGCACAGCAGTACCAGATAGATACATAGATCAATGGAACAGAATAGAGGATCCTAAAGAAGAAGTGCACAAAGGTGCCCTGCTGATTTTTGGCAGATTCGTTATTTTAAGCCACTAAGTTTGTGGTAATTTGTTATGTTAGAAACTAAAAATTAATACAGGGTCCTCACTAATTATTAAAAATATATAAATGAGTCCTGAGGCCAAAAATTTGAATACCAGTCTCCTGTGATCCTGGGCAAATATTTTAAATTTTACTGGCCCCAGTTTCTACATCTGTAAAGTAAAGATAACAATTTTCCCAAAGTAATAGGGCTTCCTGAGTCTCCAATGAGATCATTCATTTAAAGTACATAGCAACATCCTTGGCATTTGGTTAGTGCTAATATGTGTTAGTTGTTATTATTGACAGAACTATAGTTGGTTAGATCAGAGTCACAGAGGAAAGGGGAAGGTAAAGAAAAGTACTAAAAATGAATAAACATAGTAAATAAAAGTCCTAAAAGTATCTTTTTCTTTAATGAACCAGATTTGACTACAATAAAAATAAACTCTGTTGGGGGACCCTTCCTCTGAATCACTTTTTACTGTTGTGAAAATATTGATCTCTTGAAGCAGGTTCTCCTCAAAGTTTATAAAATATCATAAATCTTAAAAACAACAGCAGCAAATCTCACACCAAAACTCTTACTGACTTGAAGGACAATGGCTGAACTTACATTTTTAATTTTATTTCATTTCTCTATATCTCGGCCAATTGCTTATGTAAGAGAGGCGTGGCATTTCCACAAATTATCTAACCAAGCCCTCTCCGCTCTCTTGAGTTACTCTCTATCCTGTCAACCCGCTTGTTTTGTTTTGTTTTTCCCCTCTTCTTCTTCATACCCTTTTTGGCAGTCTGAAATTATTTTGTCCATTTATTCTTCTACTTGCTTGTTGTTTACTACCTCCAATTAATTATAAATTCCAGGAGAGCAGAGTTGTCATACGACTTATCTCTGTAGCCGAATGCCCAGATCTACATCTGCCATAGCCAGTGCTCAGAGCACATTTGAGTGCGTGGATAAGGGAATCGTTAGCCAAACAGTCTCACTTCTGTTGGTCTGGAACTGTCCAATATGATAGCCACACATCGCTCTTAAGTACTTGAAACATGGCTGATTCAGAATAAGACATGCTTTAAGTAGAAAATGCACATTGGATTCTAATGACCTGGCTTAAAAAGTTTTGTAAAATGTTTCATTAATAATTTTTGTGTCGATTCTATGTTGAAATGATATTTTTAATACATTAGATTAAATAAAATATTAAATATTTTAAAAGTTAATTTCGCTTCTTTCCCACCTTTTGGAGCATGGCTAGTAGAAAATGTAAAACTTCGTATGCAGATCACCTTTGTGGCTCTCATTATATTTCCATTGGACAGCACTAGTCTACAATGATAGCCATGAAAAACAAATTACAAGAGATACGGAGATGTGCATAGGTTAATTAATACCAGGGTCCAAGAAAAGAAGGAAACACTTGGAAAAATTCATATTCTGACTCCAGGCAGCTCAGAGAGCGATCATTCCAAATTAAAAGAGGCGGTACCCGTATGTCCAGCGAGGTGGTTAGTAGGAGCTAGGCGCCACACCCACACTGAGGATTTGGGAAGAAGTAGACGAGGAATAAGGCTGCCACAACCACATTCCAGACCCCTTCGGAAACCGCATCCCTCCCCTTGATGTGTGACCCAAATGCTATCAGGATGTTGGGCAGCGATTAATGGTGACAGGTTTACGAGCACAGTGGTGCATAGGGATACAGACAAGGAGCTCCCAAGCCGCTCAGGAGGGACTTTTAAAGGCCATTAAATCAATGCTGTGATATTTTATGTTTCACTCCAACCGTCCTGGCTTCGGAAGGGCCAATTCAGTGAGGGATCCGCGTGTGCATGCATGAAGTTTCTCTAGAATTGCAGTGGAAAGTTTTGCTAGAAGGCTGGTTCTGCTTTGCTTTGGAGAACAGCCCAGGTGAGGAGCCTTGTCGTAACGTGGTTTTCCCAGTGGGGAGAGGCTGCTTTCCATTCGGGGTTCCTAATCTCTGTCTTTTTCTTTGGATACTTCAAGTCTGTAAATGTCAAGAAAGCCAAAGATGGCTTTGGTTGGTGTGACTCCGAGACTTTTCCGGACCAGTGTTTTTGAACTGTAGTGAGGAACAAAATTCCCCATGGTAGAAACAGCTGACAGTGCAGATGCTTGCTTCTGTCTCCGATCTGGGGCTCGGGAATCTGTGCTTTTAAACCCAAGTAATTCTGATGCTGGTGGTCTAAGTAATTCACAGTGATTTGAGGTATTTGCCTGATAGGATAGATGAGGAAATTGAGGTCCCCGTAAGGAAAAGAGCTTGTCGGAATCGCCATTGAACTCTAACTTCTGGGGATGTCACCATCCTGTTCTTAATGGCTCACTGAGACAAACTGTGGGCTTTGGCAAAGTTGTTAAACTAAATATTTGGGGGTGGGTGGTGGGTGGCATTTTGTGATTGTCAGTGCATTCCTTGTCTGGGAGACTGATCTCACTCCTATCTTATGCTCAATTGTCTACCAAAATATAAGTTCTTTGTATAACCTCCCATTCCTCAAAAGGTGTGAAATGGAACGTTAAATGGTGCTTCCAGGAGACCCGAGTTCAAGGGTAAAGTTAGATTTGGAAACTAGGTTTTTGTTTCTTTCTACGTACTTTCTGTTTACTTACAACGGGGCTTATCAGGGCCTTTAATATATCCATGCCATACAATTTATTTAACCACAGAAATCTCACAAAAGTCTAGGTGGGGAATCAATAAGAGCTCTAGCCTATTAAATATTACAGTATTTTAATATTAGTTCTGTGACCACTCTCATGTGAGGGAAGGGTCATAGTACTGACTTACCCCAGTTAATGGTTGAGGGAAAATAAGGTACAAGGGGTTAAGTCAGTTACCCAGAAACAGAACTAGTAAGTGAGAAAGCCCTTTCTCAAACTCAGGTCTTCAACCACAATATCTAGGATTTTTTCCCATTATTCTTTAGGTTGGGTTAATGGGAAATTAAGGAGTCTTATTCAGGAAACAATTTCTGTTTTGTACTTTTCTTGGTATTTTTCTTGTACTTCTCTCCAAAGTACTTCGCACTTTTTTTCTCCCAGAACCAAATGGAAGCCTGCAAACAAGAACATGCCGGTTTCCATACCTCAGATGTGACATCTGTGAATTGGTTTTGTCACTAGCCTGCTCTCATCCCTTCACTACTGACTGTGGATCCCATGCTTTCTCGATGACTAATTAGTATTTAACATAAAAACAAAAACCACACACACACGCACACACACACACACACACACTCTAACAAAAAAACCCAGAACATGGAAAGTACATAATGCTTTCAGTTCTCACATGCTGATGACCATCCTGACTTCCAAGAATAGAGTAAATTCAGGGATGAAGGGGCCCTTCTCAGTGACCAACCCAAGCCCCATTCTGTTCCATCCCTGTGAGGTTGGCAGGCTCCCTGCCTTCCAGATTCAGTCCTGTGACAGTCAGATATGATCAAGAAAGGGAGTCTTTTTGGAGCTTACCAGTGAGGAGCATCCAGGACCAAGCATGAGTTTCTAAAAGTAGGTTGACAAACACCAGCCTCTTTCTGATAACGTGTGATGTTGGACGGTCTCCTCCCCAACTCTCTAACCATGGTGCCTCCACATTTCTGGCAGCTGCACCACATGATGGAGTTTCTGATTTTTTATCCCCCGTGTGCATCCACACCTCTGCCTGGTGGGCCTGACTGTTGTGAGCCTCATAACTTGGCGGTCTCCCTGAACCAAGATTATACTTTTCTTTTTTATAGATTTCTATTTCTTTTTATTCTTGTGTTTGTGTCTGTGTGTGTGTGCAAGTGTGCCTTGGTATTTGGGAGTGTGCACACGTGTGTGCAGGTATGTGTACGGGCCCCCCACTGAGGGCATCGACAGGAGGCAAAGGCACTTCCCAGTGCCTTAGCGCTATTTTATAAACTTGTGTTCTCTCTATCTAAACACATTCCTGCAAATGACAAATGCAGTCATTAATTATTGAAGACCACAGCTATTCTGGCACCCACCACTGTGGAAGCCCTTGTAGAAGAAAGTGACAGACTTGCACAGGGGAAGCAGGACCCAGGGATATTCCCATACACCCCCCACAATCTCATCTTCCACTTCAACCTCAAAGCAATCAACCGCGTGCTAAAACTACAGGTTAGTGGTTGGTAGCACCACGGCTTCACCCTTGTGATGAAGAGTTCGCTACCTCATCAGAGTTCCCCGCTACGACTTCAGGGTGGAAATAATTCTCTGTAACAGCTTCCGCTGGTCCTAAGTGGCTCTGTAGAGCTTTAAGGAGCTAAGCTGTCCCTTCCTATACCTCATGGCATTTTGTGTCTTTCCTCAGCCCCCTGCAGGAAGAAAAAAAAATTGAGTTTAGGACATTAATAGACAGCACCACTTTTCCTTCACAACAGTTAGAGCTTATTAAGAAATGAGATTCAAGGGGCACTTGGGTAGCTCAGTGGATTAAGCATCTGCCTTCAGCTCAGGTCATGATCCCCGGGTCCTGGGATTGAGCCCCGCATCGTGCTCCCTGCTCAGGTGGAGAGTCTGCTTCTCTCTCTCTCTCCTTCCCTCTGCCCCTTACTACGCTCATTCTCTCTCTCAAATAAATAAAATCTTTAGAGAAAAGAAATGAGATTCAAGAAACACATCAATGAAAATAAAGCATCTCAGATTTGCTGCTGACGAAAGCTTATGTGGAAGGTAAATCGGGTCAGCACCATTACGTATCATTTCTTTTACCTCATCTCTGAACTAAATGTACCAACCCAGCCTAGGCAGCACTGAGTCACTGAGCTCTCCCCAGGTCCTGACCCCAGTCTGGGCAGAGACTGCCTCTCTAAACTAACTCTTAGGAAAATGCAGATGTGTAGGTCCTGTGGATAGGGCTGCCTCTGAAAGAGGTTGGCTCTGAAGGGGCTGAGATGAGCTAGGCCAGTTTTGGTTTTTTTTCCCCCTCTCAAACAGCAATCCTGTAAGTGAATACTCATCCTCTGGGGAAGAGAGAAAGTGAAACCAGAGAAAAACAGTAACTCTCTTTCCCCTCTTTTGCAGGGGAATAGGATATCCTTCCCTCCGTGGATACTTGAGTTGTGGAGAAGAGCGTCACCCCTCCCCCTCCCTAGCAATTGATACGTCTTGTTCAGCTGTCCTCATTAACTCATAATCCTGGTTGACCTTCTCTGAAAGTCGCCTGGGGTTCACATTTCCCTTTTTACTCCTGAGCCTGAGAGTAGATAAAACCGTGATGTCTAGGCGGAGAAGAGTCCAGTTGAGGAAACTGAGGTCCAGAGTGATTAAGTGGCTCCTTCAAGATCACACAGGTGCACATCAAACCCATGCCTTCTCCCCATCGGGGGTTTTTTGCCACAGCACCTCTGGCTGCCTTGCTGCCTCCCCAGGTGAGGACCATTAGCGGAGCAGGCTATTGTTACAGTATTATCTGTCAAATGAAATAATGATTCTGAGATTCTGGCAGCCTGAGCCAGATGAAAACTGCCAGCCCCAGGAGGAGAGAGCATTTGACTCAGCACAGTCCCTTAATCCATCCTGCCTTCTACTTCCCCATCACAGGGCACGGGGAGAGGCATAATCTGTCTCTATTGCCTTAGCAAATAAGCAGATGTGGAGAGCAGGCCGAGAGCAGAGGACCAGAAAAGAAAGCAAAATGGAGGGATCTGTTTTTTAAAGGAAGCTTTTGGTCGAAGGGAAGAAAAATGAGAACAAAGGGAGAAAAATGAGACAGAATGGTTAAGGGGAGGGGAAAAGTTTCATTGTGCGAGAGCCCGAGAAGAAGAAGATAGGGAAAGGTAGTCAGCCCTCATTAATGGAATCCCACGCCTTGCACACCCTTGGCAGGTGACATCCATGAGAATCTTGTTCAATTGGCCTGGTTTTGCAGCCAATCGGAAGTGTAGCACTAAACGTGATCTATTTTAAATGGATTGCAGCTGAATTATTTAATTCGAAATTTAGCTGGTGCCACAGGCACTGGAGCGGGAGCAAGAAGAATGAACGAAATTATTTCATTGGAAAACGGTTTAATTTTTAATTACGAAATGGAGAACTTGGGGGGATGAGGTGATTGGTCCATGAAAGCTCTGTCTCTTGGATTCATGTGGTGTCATGACAGGTACTTCAGCATATTTAATTATCCTGTCCTGGTGTCTGTCCACTGATCCTGGGAATTAAGAGGGAGAAGAGGCACAAACGGCATAATTATAATAATAATAAATAATATAATTATATTATATAATATATAATATAATAATATTATAAAATAATAAATAATATTTATTATAATATAATAAAACAGCATAAATATAATAAAACATAATAATAATAATAAGAGGGAGAAGAGGCACAAACAACATAATTATAATAATAACTCGTGTAATAATAATTACACGAGTAATTGCAACTCGTGTTCATGTGGAGGAAATTTCCATTGATTTTCTTCATTGTTATAGATACCATAAGGTAACCTTGAAGTCTTTTTGTCTCTTCCTATAAAAAGACGAAAGGATACAAAGCCCTTTGGGATAGTAGAAAACGCAATCGGACTGGGAATGAGCAACACAGGATTCTGTGTTTGTGGTTGCTACTGTAATTATGATCTTGCCACCTTGAACAAGTCATTTTACCTCCCTGTGCCTTAACTTCCTTAATATAAAAGAGGCCATTCGGGTCGGGGGACCTTGGTGATCCCTTCCAACTTTAACATAAGCCTCTCATATGTGATTCTAAACCAGGTTCTCTTCTCTGTAGGTGACACTCTTTGCGAATCCAAAGAAACATTTCATTCTACTAAATATCATTCTTATAATGCATCATATAACTCTTTACTGAGCAGTACTACACTGTGGTTCAAATGACCACTCAGAGTCGGGAAGACTTGGATTTGAATTCAGGTTACAGTAGTTCCTAGCCTGTGAGTCAGGTTAGTTGATTTCTCTGAGCCATGTCTTTCTAAAATGGGGAGAATGAGCGTATAGCTGACTGTTGAACAATGCAGGGTTGGGGGTGTCAGCACTCCTTGCAGTTGAAAATCCACATACAACTTTTGACTCCCCCCAAATTCGACTACCAATAACTTCTTGTGACCAGAAGCTTTACTAATAACATAAACAGTCAATTAACACATATTTTGTATGTTCTGTGTATTATATACTGTATTCTTAAAACACAGTATTTTATTCTTAAAATAGAAGAAAACGGTTATTTAAAAAATCACAAGGAAGAGAAAATACATTTAAATTACTGAAAGTATTTATAAAAAAATTCATACAATAAAAAAAACTGACGACCTACTGAATGGGAGAAGATATTTGCAAATGACATTTCCAATAAAGGGTTAGTATCTGGAACATATAAAGAAACTTATACAGCTCAACACCAATCATCATCATTATCATCATCATCATCATCATCATCATCATCTAATTAAAAAGCAGGCAGAAGACATGAATGGGCCTTTCTCCAAAGAAGACATACAAATGGTCAACAGACACATGAAAAGATGCTCAACATCACCACTCATCAGGGAAATGCAAATCAAAACCCAATGAGATATCACCTCACACCTGTCAGCATAGCTAAAATAAAAATACAAGAAACAACAAGTGTTGGTGAGGATGTGGAGAAAAAGGAACCCTCTTGCACTGTTGGTGGGAATGCAAACTGGTGCAGCCACTGTGAAATGGTATGGAGGCTCCTCAAAAAATTAAAAAATAGAATTACCATATGATTCATTAATTCCACTACTGGGAATTTACCCAAAGGATACAAAACAGTACTTTGAAAAGATTTTTGAACTTCTATGTCTATTGCAGCATTATTTACAATAGCCTAATTATGGGAGCAGCTCCAGTGTCCGTCAGTAGCTGAATGGACAAAGAAGATGTGATAACATATACACAATGGAATGTTACTCAGCCATAAAAAAGAATGAAACCTTGCC
>CM053615.1:65131543-65168571 GCA_028646535.1 Procyon lotor
AAAACAAAAACAAACACCACACATCATGCAGTATTATAAGTTTAAGGGAGACAAACCTCATTTCAAAACCTATGAATGATAGGCAATTTACTTTGCCTTTCTGAGGCTCTATTTCTTCACCAACGTTACTGAAACCACAGTAGCCATTAGAATCATCCAGAGTACTTGCTAAAAAAAAAATCCAGATTGCTTAGTTCTACCCCCAGGGGTACTGATTCAGTATGTCTGGGTAGGTCAGAGGATTTTCCCATATGACACTGATACTGCAGACTTGAGACTCCACCTGGACAAGCCCCACTATAGCATACTCTGAATTTAAACTCTGGTTTCCCCAGAGTTTGCTGTAGGATACAGGGAATAAGTGTTGGAGACTTGGTATGATCTTTCCTTCTTCATTTCCTAGTTGTGTGATCTTAGGCAAGCTGATTGGTCCTTTTGAGCCTCAATATCTTCATCTGTAAAATGAGGCTATTGCTTCCTTTGTCACCACACTGTTGGTGAAGATTATATGGAGTGTTGTATTGGAAAGTATCTAGCCTGTTGTCTGGCTAAAATATTCAGTAGATGCTGATTCACACCATTGGAAAGTTATCAAGGTTATTTCCATGGTGCATGGCTTCATACTTACTTATTTTTGTACTCACTAAATATACCAAGCTTTGCAACATTTTCTTGCAATATTTTCATAAGTGTCTGCATTACTAATTATAAAAATATGTTCTGTGTCCACTATAGAACATACAGATTAGAGCAAAGCACTGTACCTACTCTTCCTGTTGTTATTGTTGGAGAAATATTATGTATATAGTATTAGTTCAGAAGTCAGGATTCACTGAATTCCCTAGAAGACAGGGCTGTAAATGTTTTTGAATCTTAAATTGCTTTAACCATCAAGGACCAGGCATCACCAGGGAAGAAACCAGAGATAAAGGTCAAGTTGAAAGATGTGGAAGCCCTTAATGCCAGAGGGATTGTCTCTCAAATTGAGAAGTCTCCTACCCTTTCCCGTCAAGAAGGCACTGCTAGTGAATCTACATTAATAACTCTTGACCAAGCCAGTTATAAACCCCAATGGATTAAAAAATATATGTTTTATTATTTAAAATAAAACCTTAAGTCTCCCACCCCCATTAACACCAAGCAGAAGCCACTAAATACGATTTTTCCTTCTCTCTCAACTTTGTCAAAGTTGAAAATCAATCTGTCTGGTTCACCTTGAATCTTGAGCTGCATATTTTTAGCAGCATAAGAACCTATGTTGCCAGCATTGCTCAGAAAAAGGCAGATAACACCCACGGGGTCTCTAGCCAGGAGGAGGGCGGGAGGCTCAGAGGAGCAGAGTGCCTGCAGCTTGGATGGTTTACCAGCCTCAATTCTTAACCAAGGAGCATGCCGGCTGGGGCTGATGACTGAAAGACCAAGGACCAGGAGTTAGAATTTTCATACAAGATCTATGATCTCAGGCCACCAGTTCTTTACTGATCAAGGTCAGTATGGGAAGAAGTTTCAGAGTCATACAAAGGGCTCTTGTGTACTATTACTGTAATTAATACCAAGCAGCATCTATTAAGGAATGGATGGAATGTGTAGAAGGAATTATAATAGTTACTACTCATCTATGCTTGCTGTGTGCCACTCACTGTTCTAGGTGTTTGACCTTTGTCGACTCATTTATTATCATAACATTTCATAGATGAGAAAAACAAAAAACAAGGAACTGAGAGGTTGATGAACTACCAGGTGCTGTGTCATTAATTATACTATGATTTCGGGGGAAGGGTATTCTTGAAACCCTAATTTAGCAGATGAAAAAAAATGAAGGTGACTTCCCTGAGATCACACAGCTCGCTTGAGACAGAACTGATAGACTCTGAGCCCACAGGGTAGAAATCTTTGCTAGATTAATCTGAAGGCTTCCCAGAGGGTATGAGGCTGGACAGAGCTTTGAAAGATGGTACAAACCATATTGAAGAGTGTATCTTGTTAAGATTCAGAAGCCTGAATTTTCACGTAGCTTCTCCTGAAGATTTTCAGGATGGCCCACAATCCCTGTGCTGTATGTGTATGTCTGTGGTTGCCAGAAAGGTCAGATGTTAAACTAAACTCTGTTTGGAACATTCTTCCTCTTGATGGGTCCACATAGCGAACTCCTGTCATCTAACCAACCAGCCCTCACATCAAGGGTCATCACTCTCAGAGGCCATGTCTTCCTTTCCTTCTGTCCTTGGGGAAGATTTTTTTTCTCTTTTTACTTGCCCCCACACTTTCTTTACTTACTGCCCTGCAATCCTTTGTGGGAAGCCCTATCTTCTTCACTGAAGGGAGAAGACCACTTTGAGTCTTGGCCTCAGTGGTGTCCTCAACCCCGTTGCTAGCGGGGACAGTCACACAGTTAATTGTAGGAGTGGCTTTTTCTCAACCCCAGCAACGTCCTGGTGTAAAAGACAGCTAATCACTAATTGCACAAACACTTATTGGGGTACTCTGGGCAGGACACTGTGGCAGATGTAGGGGATACAGTTGTAAACATGATAGAACACCTATAATTTAATAGAAGATGCAACCAGTGAACAACTTATGATGTTTATCCATTTGTGTCCCCCCATTCATATGTTAAAAACAGAACTCCCAAGGTGATGGTATTAGGAGCTGGGGTCCTTTGGAAGGTGACTAAGATGTGAAGATGGAGCCCTCACGAGTGAGATTAGTGCTCTTATAAAATAGGCCCGACAGAATTCCCTTGCCCCTCCTGCCATGTGAAATTATAGCAAAAAGACGGCCATCTAGGGAGTAGGTTTTCACCAGACACAGAATCTGTCAAAGCCAAGATCTTGGATTTTCCAGTCTTCGGAACTGTAAGAAATAAATGTTTGTGATTTATAAGCCATCCGTGTTTCTGTTATAACAGCCCAAGTAGACTAAGATATCCATATATCCACTAAATAATTCATCAAAAATCACAAGCATTTATTATATGGCATGGACCATGCAAAGTACTGAAATATAATCTTAAACAAGATCTAATCTCTGCCCCAAAAATACTTATACTCTAGCCAAATCCCCAATCATAATGAGTGAACATAGCCCTGGGATTTTAGCTACAAATACAGAACCAGCGATTGAAGCAAACAATCTTGCATGTTATGGCTGCAGTCTGTCTGGCAAGACTTCCTCACAGCTCCGTATTTCCTCCTGGGAAAAGGAGACCATGGTTCCCAGGGCACCAGGCGGCAGTGACATTTCCTCCGGCTATTAATCAGCACCTTGCCAGTGATTCTGCAGCAGTACCATGGGGACAAGGGTATGGAGGGGGCCTCGGATGCTATTTACTATCTCTCCCAAGAAAGTCTCTGACCTCAATTTCATTTCTTGTTTTTATTGACCCATTTCATGCTAGTGGAGTGCATTTCAAGGCCCTTTAGGGACAAATCAGCTTCTCTTGTCCTTGTCAAATGGACATACTCCATGCAGTCATGGCCGGACACTGCCTTATCATTGGGGGGATAAGGTCTGAAGTGCTTGATTTGGCTACAGTTACCCAGACTGTGCCTATATCTTCAGAAATCAGGCTTTAATGGCTGCAATTTGTGAGCAGAATCTAGGGTGGGTTCCACATTCTGAACCTAATTTGAAACAGAAGGAGGGCAGACACAGTGATTCTGTCCCTATATTCAATTATATTTATGTTTCCCCAGGAGACAGCCCCATGTAAGGAAGACTTCAGAAAGGAATTGTATAGGACAGAAAGACAGAAATAAAGGTAGAAAGAGAGAGGAAGTAACAGAGGAGAAAGAAGACCTAGGAGTTTGAGAGTATGATCGGACAGGGAAGATTCCCAAGGGGAAAAGATAGGACATTAAAACGAACCAAAGGGATGGATGCCTCAGTCAGAGTGGACTATTATGTTGTAGTAACAGATAACTCTGAAATCTTAAATCAACATGAATTTATTTCCCAATTAAGGTGCATGTCTGTTGTGAGTCAGAAGGATGTTATGGCCATTGCTGTTATTCAAGCATCCAGGTGGCAGAGAAGGCAGCCTCACAAACACTGCTGGTCACCATGTCCATGGGGAATTTGAGTTCTGAAGGGTCTCACATGGGCAGCTCGATGCTCTGAACCTGTGAACAGATGTCCATACTGCATTGGATGACCTAGGCACACGACCCCACCTTCCCCAAAGGGGCCAGAGCCATGTGCTGAGGAGTCAGAGAGCATTGGCGCCTACTCTAGGGGACCTGGAAATGGAAGGAGAGTCCCTCAGAGGTGCTTACGCCAGTATATTGTCTCAGAAGTGGACAGGTCTCCAAATGCTCTCTGGTCAAGGTTCTAGGCCTGGTAAGAATATGACTCATGCTTCCTTGGGGTTGAAGAGGAAACCAATAACAAAGTATGGGAACGAACAATAAAATCAAATAGATAATGTTTAATGAACTAACATCCTACTTTTTCTTTTCATTTCTGTTTTTCTGCCCAAGTTTGAATCCTGGGACACCTTTTGCTAACTCTGTCTTGTAGACTTTCTCACTCTATGCCACAGATTTCTGACTTTATAAAAATGGAATAACAAAATTCCAAATCCCCAAACATTTGTGCATAATCCTGGGACACCTTTTGCTAACTCTGTTTTGTAGACTTTCTCACTCTATGCTACAGATTCCTAACTTTATAAAAATGGGATAACAAAATTCCAAATCACCAAACATTTGTGCATATTATGTAAGTTAATACAGAGCTTAGGAAAATTCCTGGCATGTACTAATAAGTATCCCATGATGTTAAATATTCTTCATAACAACTCAATGAAGTAGGCTAAGAGTTCTGTTGAATGGGTTGGGAAGTGAGGCCTGGGGAGATTGAGAATGGTTCGGATCACGTACATTGTCAGTGGTGAAGCCAGGACTCACATTCAGCCACTTGGATTCCAGAGGTTGTTGATATTTCACATCAAAATGATCATCCCAGTTGATCCCCTCAATAGCCCTGGGGGCTAGAGTCCACAGTATTTTTCCTGCCACCAACCTTTTGCTGCCATGACTGTCATCACTACAAATTCCAGACGTCATTCATAGAGGACCCATACCTGCTTTGCAGAAATCATTTCTCAGCCTCACAACCGTGCCCTAAAGTTAGGCGTGGTTATCCCTTTTTTGTACAACAGCAAAGGGAGTCTCAAAGAAGTTAAATAGTATATCTGTTAGCCAGGGCTGTCATAGTAGAGTTCCACAGACTGGGGGGCTTACACAATAGAAATTTATTTTCTCAAGTCTCTGGAAGCTGGAAGTTGAAGACAAGTGTTAGCAGGGTTGGTCTCTTCAGCAGCTCTGTCTGTGGCTTGTGCACAGTGGTCTCCCTGTCTTCATGTTGTCTTCCCTCCATGTGTATCTGTGTCCTAATCTACTCCCTAAGGACACTAGTCATATTGAATAAGGCCTAACCATAGGAATGAATTTTACCTTCATTACCTCTTTAAAAGCCATATCTCCAAATGCAGTCAATTACCACATTCTGAGGTACTGGGGGTTAGAGATTCAACATATGAATTTTGAGGGAATACAGTTCAGCCTATAATAAGTAGCCTCCACACAGATAGAGCGTGGATTTAAACATAAGATGTTCTGATTCAAAAGCCACATCCTACTTCCACTTTAGGCCATTAATCAAGCCCTATCATCTGCTCAGCAGAGTGCCTGGTGTTTGCCCTCCTTTTGACATACAAGAGGAAGTGTTGGCTCCCTTGGCTAGCAGAGGAAATTGGAGCTCAAGGTGGGGAAGAATTTCTCTCAGTTGGTTACCATTGATCATCTTGGAATGTGTTCAGATCCTTTGACTCTTGACCAAGACCAAGCTCTCTTGTGTAGTTTGCTTCTTTGGAGATGAGACAGTCTTTTCCAAATGATGCCACACCCATTACATCACCAACGATTAGCATTTCTAAAGTACCAACTATGTGCCATCGGAAGGACAGGCCCTTAACACACAGAGACACTGGACACAATGCCAGTTTTCCAGGGAATCTCAACCTAGATGAAAAGACAAGTAATTGGCAGTAAAACATAAATACTGCTTGATATTCCATAAGAAGCACTGTCAGGGAATCCTGGAAAAATTCAGAGGAAGATAGAAGTACTACAGACCATGTATTCAGAGAAACCTTTCTGCCAGGGTTTAAGGACTGCATCTGGGGGGTTGGGGTGCTTAGAATGCCAGCAACAATAGAAATGGGTTTGCAAGACATGTTTGTGGGACCATTTCTAGTCATACTCTTGCTTAACATATGAATGACTCACCATTGTCCCCAAGATGTAGTCTTCTTTTGCAGACTGCCTTGAACTAGCTTATTCTTCAGCTTTCTTAGCCGCCATTTCCGTGCCGTGTAACCATGGACAAGGAGTCAGTCCCTCACGTGCCTTTTATTTCCTGCCTCTGGCCCCTCACCTGTGGCCAGAAGCTGTGTTGTGGAGGTGGGTGTCGAGCTCTCCGACAGGCGGGTCTGAGTGCTGGCTCTGCCACTTTCTAACCAGTGGGACGTTTGACAAGTTATTTAACCTCTCACTTTCTTCTCCCATAAAATAAGAATAGTAATAACTACCTGGCGAGGGTTGTGTGAAGATTTAATGGAATGAAGTATATAAAGCACCCAAGTTACTGCCTACTCTATTATATTTACTCGGGAATGGTAGTTATCATTATAATAATGATGTTTTTCCTGTGCCGGCAACTCGCTTCTACTGCTTCCTAGCCTAAACAATTCCCATAGCACTCTTTCATATTTATACCGGAGCCTTCTGTCCCTGCGCCCTCTGGCTTACAGAGAGAAAAACAGTGCGGGGTGGCATGTGGGAGCCCAGTCCTGGCGCCTGCCTGCGGTCCGCTCTGTGTCTCCGTGCTCCGGTGTAGAACATGGAGATGAGGGCACTGTCTCTTCCACAGAGACAGTTTAAAGGTGGAATGAGTTTACCTCGGAGCGCCTGGAATGTGGTGCAGACCCAGTGAATGCTCGTCTCTGTGATCTCCACTTTATAGAGGGAGCCTTATAGAGCCTCTATAAAGGGAGCCTTTATAGAGCCTTAAGGAGGCTAAGTAATTTGACCACGGTTGAACGATGAGTAGGGCAAGAACTTTTTGCATCAGAATTTTGAATTCGATGACTCCACAAGTCTGGGCTCTTAGTCATCAAGCGTTTGGCTTCGCCCAGAAATAAGGAACCTTTCCACCTCCGAGCCCTTCCTCACTGTCATTATCTGATGCACATCCTTGCCAACTCTGCAGGCCATGTCATTATCAAACTGGAGACATGGGACAAGCTGCCTCCCACCGTCATCACTCTATGGAGAAATCTACACCACAACCGCCCCACTCCCTTCATCCACCCTCAGCACCTACAACTTTTGCATCTGAAGACAGAAGGCTCAGAGGTAAAGCACCTTGTGCAGGGTACCAGAGGAGACAAAGGATCAAGGCCCAAATCCAGGTCACATCCAGATGGTTGCTTATTTTTGAGCTCCTGCTGGTTGTCATGGCCTGGGTTAGGCACTGGTGTGGGGGGCTAGGACATGTGTGTTTCATCATTTTGGTGGCTGGACCATGTTTCTCTCTGGCACGTCAGAGAGAAACTCACTAGACCTGTATTGAATGAATGAATTCATACACCTGTCTACTCATCTCTCCTTCCCTCCCTCCCTCTCTCCCTCCACCTCTCCCCCTACCTACCTAACAAAGCCCCTGCCTCATCAAATGAAGGAGAAAGAGATGAAAGCAACTACTTCCGGTCTGTCGCATCAGGAGTTGTGATAAGAGTGGGTGCTGTCAGTACCGAGAAAAGCTCTCATGACGGGCAAAATGGTACATTCTGCTCCACCCAGGGTGCCTTCCTGCCCACACTTATTTCTTCCACACCAGCACAAAAAAGTCACGATCACAGCGAAATCTTATATAATGCCATAGTTATACTCTGAGCAAGCAGCAATAATCACAAGAAGAACTTTAAATATGAATGAAACAAAGAATGGAAGAAATCAGGTTGCATTCTCCAATATGAAAAAGTAGTACTTTTTATTTATTTATTTATTTATTTATTTATTTATTTATTTATTTATTTATTTTTAGGAGAATAATGTGGTTCTCCATGAGGACCAGAATCTACAGCCCAAAAGAAAACACTGCTTTTTCTGAATTGTCTGAATCATAGACTCCCTAATATTTTTCTCTTGGCCAAAAGGTCTTACTTGGTACCTAACAAGCTTGACCTCTTCTCTATTTTCTTTGTTAATTTTGTGTTTCTCAGTTCTTCTCATTTCTCACTCTTATTTACCTTGAGCTTCTTTGTCTCTTGTTTTGGTTTGGTTTGGTGAAGTTGAAAAATGTGTTGATGTTTTTCATTAATTGCGTGTGTGTGTGCACATGCACTCCATATATGTCTACTCAGTAGAAAGCCTATAGGCAAAACAAGGCAAACAATACTTCATCTGCATGTCATATGTTCAAGACAACACATTAGGGCTTCCTTGATGTCTTCCTCACTTTCATTTCTGCATCTTGATAGTCACAAGTCTTGTTATTGCTACACCCTGAATTTCTCTCATACTGGTCTCTCTCTGACCAGCCTTAGTCATTGCCATATTACAAGCTGTCAGCAGTGCATGGACCACTGCAATGACATCTTAAGTATCTGACCTCCTTTTGCTCTCCAGCAATGCCATTCCTCCCCAGCAATTGCCAGGGGGACGTTTCTAAAACCCAGATCTGATCACGCACTCTGCTAATTCAGTGGCTTCCCACCTGTTAGAGGATTCAGTCTCCTTACTGAGAAGTGATGGACTGAGCCAGCATGGTCTGACTTCTGCTTATGTCTCCAACTCTGCCTCTAACCCAGACCAACTAAAAGGTAGAGATATAGTAACTCTTGACTTTTAATTTTTTCTACTGTCTGCAAGAAGGCTTAAACCTCCTTGTCCTTGTTCCATACTGTCTCTCTTGCCTGCTTGAAGAATTCCCACAATTTTTGTATACCTATTGTCTTTTTTTTTTTTTTAAAGATTTTATTTATTTGACAGAGAGAAACACAGCAAGAGAGGAAACACAAGCAGAGGGAATGGTAGCAGGAGAAGCAGGCTTCCTGCGGAGCAGGGAGCCCGATGCGGGGCTCGATCCCAGGACTCTGGGATCATGACCCGAGCCGAAGGCAGACGCTTAACGACTGAGCCACCCAGGCACCCCCCTATTGTCTTTTTTTAACTGCAAAACTCAAAGATAGCCTTCATCCCTGCAAAGAGTTTCTGTCACCCCCTTTTTACTACTAGAGTACCTTATGGGTACTGTTACCTCTTTGTGGATTGAGATATTATTACTTTCCTTTCTAGTGTAAAGTAATAGATGCACCTTGTAAAATCTTAAAATATATATAAGCAGAATGAAAAAATTAGAACCTTCATAATTTTGTCACTCTGATGCAATTATTGTTAATATTTTGGTGGACTCTACCTCTAGTCTTTTCTCCAAATGTATATAAGTGTTTATTTTGCAAAAATATAATTATGCTATCTATATGGTTTTATAATGGCTTTTTGCAATGGAAGAGTATATTGCAAAAGTTATCTTCTGCCTTTAAAATTATTTCCTAATGCCACTGTCAATGCTTAAAAGTATTTCCTTAGATGAATGAAATAATTTTCTATTTTTTGAACTACAGTTATGTCGAAAAGCTTGTACCACAAGCAAGGCAGTTTCTCTCTTGGCAGCCAAATCTTTGAGTGTGATCATTATTTCTGTTTGATAAATTCAACAGGAGTAATATCTGGATCAATGAGGACATACAAGTTTAAACCTTTTGATGCACATTTCCAAATTGTCTCCAAAATATCCTATTAACTTACACTCCCCAAAACAGTATATGTCCATTTCCTCAAAAAGGTAATATAAATATATGATATTTAATAGCAATTGAATAAGCAAAAAGTATGACTTGTTTTAATATAATCCCTCTGTGAAGTATAATATATTTTATTTCCATACTAAACTCATGTATATATATATTTCTTTCATGACTTTCTTAATTGGGTTCTCTGATATACTTTCAACTGCAATGTTTGTCTTATTTTTTCATTGGTTTTATATATTATCCATTGTCTGTCATGTATGCCTCACAAAAATTTTATCTCTTTTTGCTGTCTGCCTTTGAATTTGAAAATGATTTATGACGCAATTCATCCAATCCCCGTTGATTTGAAATGCTACTGGTATTACATATTGATTCATATGTATATATATATATACTCAGATCAGTTTATGAACATTTAAAAAATAATCCATCAGCCTGTTCTTTACCTCTATTCTATTTTTAAGTTACTTTGGTTCATATGAATATTATTTTTATTGTTATTATGTTTATTAACACTATTATGTTAATAGCTACTATTTACTGATCCTGATTCACATATACTATTTCAGCATGTGATGCTTAGTAATTTTACCAGATATATCTGGTTTATTCTTTCAAATGGCTCTGTGATAAAGATATAATTATTATATACGTGTTTTAGCTAAGGAAACTGAAACATATTATTTATTATCTAGTAGAATTGAGATGAAAACTTAAGTTGTCCTGGCGCTAGACCTACAAACTCAAATTCATAGAAATACTTTCTCTTTATCGATCTTCAAAGTATTTTGTGCCTATTCTCAGATGACTTACTTTTGGAGAGAAACTTCAAAATAATTTTATTAACTTTATAAAGCCAGCCTTTGAATCTTTTTTAGTAGACTTTTTGTTGTGGTATAACATGCATATGTACATGCACCGTAAGTGAGAAAACATAGTAATCCACACCCAGACCAAGAAATGTATCAACACATTCGAGCCACCCTCCCCCCTGCTCTCTTCCACCTGTTGCTACACCCCACAGATAAACACTCTCCTGACTTCGGACCACAGATTAGTTTCACTTGGTTTGGGATTCTTCAAACATTTATATTTACGCTATCAAGTCTCTTTTCACGTCCCTCTTAACTATTTGTACATCTTCTATTATGAAATGTCTGTTCAAATTCTTTTTTTATTTTTAAATTTTGTTATTTGTCTTATTATTGAGTTGAAATGTCCTTTATTCTTATACTAATCCTTTGTCATATTTTATATATATGTACATATACATAATATTTTCCCTGTGTTTGCTATTTTTCAATCCTTTTTTTCTGAAAAATAAGAAAAAAAGTTTTTAAATTTGGTGATATCTAACTAATCCACTTTTTTCCCATTATGGTCCATGCTCACCCTATGATCATAAAGGATTTTCTTGTTTCTTCTAAAAATTTGGTATTTTTGGCTTTTATGATCCATTTGATCACATAATGTTGTGACTCCTCTGAGTTATGTCAAGGTTTAGTGTTCTTTAAGAATCATTTATCGAAAATACTCTGTCTCCATTGAATTACCTTGAAAACTTTCTTTAAAATCAATTAGTTTTTTATATGAACGGGGTTCTGTTTCTAAACCTGTTCTCCTGTTCCCTGACCTATAAGTCTATTCTTCCTCTGCTATGATCACACTGCCTGGATTATTTGAAGAGCTCAACAGTAAGTCTTTTAGATACACCACCTGAAATCAGATAGTGTAGAAGTTTTTAACTTTTTCCATTGCTTTTAAAAATCAGTTTAATTATTCTAGGTCCTTTGTACTTCCACATACATTTTAGAGATAGCTTGCCAATTTCTATTAAAAATGATTTTCTGGGAGTCTGATTAGAATCGCAACAAAGCTATCAGTCAGACTGATATCAAAAGGGGAGGAATATTGAATCCTGTTGTCCATGAAACTGGTATATGTCTCTATTTACTTTGGTTTTCTGTAAGTTCTCTCAGCAGTACACAAGTCTTAAATATCCAGTTTATTATAGTTTTACATCTATAGATACCCAAAAGACTGCCTAAAAAAGTAGCTCTTTTTTCATTGTATTGCTGGTACCTCCAAACTACTGGGTCACTAGCGGGTATCTTTCTGTTTTTTGCTTTCTTTTGGCCACTTTTTTTAAAAAAACATTTTATTTATTTATTCATGAGAGAGAGAAAGAGAGAGGCAGAGGCAGAAGGAGAAGCAAGCTCCCAGCTGAGCAAGGAGCCCAATGGGGGACTTGATCCTAGGACCCTGAGATCATGACCTGAGCTGAAGGCAGATGCCTAACTGACTGAGTCACCCAGGCGCCTCTTGGACACCTTTTTAACATGCCAGACAACTTTTAATTGAGTATCACCCTGTTATTTTCCTCCTGAGATATTTATTTATCTCTGGGTGGAAAACAGACTAGTTGTAGGTCACCTTAATCTGACCGGAAATGGAGCTGATATGAAGTAGAGTTGCTGTTCTTACAAAGTTTCAACTACCTCTGGTTAACTGAAACTCTCCCTGGGTTCCCAGCTGTGATCTCTGGATGTTTATTAGGTGTCCACCACCTTACCCTCCCTAACCCCCCTGCTGCCCCACAACCTTCTATAGTTTCTCATCTCCAGTTTTTGTCTGTTTAGCTCTGAGAGACTTGGAAAACTGTGCTACACTTAAATGGTTTCTGCCTTGCTTGCTCTTCCCCTGACCTCTACGGTGCAAGAATTTAGCCAATGTCTCAAGGAGAAATCAGCAATTATACTCACTCTGTTCTTTTTATTAAAATTCTGGATCCCTAGGTCTTGGCTGCCTTGGCAGTGACAAAAGCATTTTTTTTCCTCCTCAAATTTATGAGTTTTCCAACAGTTCTGCAGGATTCTTTACCACTCAGCAATGGCCACCTGACTCCATGTTCCAATAATTGCCAAATGCCATGGGGAAGAATGCAGGGCAGGTGGGGGGTGGGTGCTGTCTGTGGGCGACCCTTTCCATGATTCTCTGCACTCTGACTCTTGAGAATCTCAGTCTCTGGGGCACGTGGGTGGCTTCGCCAGGTTAAGCATCTGCCTTGGGCTCAGGTCACAATCTCAGGATCCTGCTCCCTACTCAGCAGGGAGTCTGCTTCTCCTTCACCCTCTGCCCCTCCCCCCTGCACTCACACACTCTCTCTCTCTCTCTCTCAAATAAATAAAATCTTTTTTTTTTTTTTTAAGAAGAATCTCAGTCTCATTTCCCTCGGTAATTCTCTTGTGTCTTTTAAAGTTTATCTTAAATTTTCTTCTTTTTTTTTTTCTTTTTCTATTTTGTTCTTTGTGGGAGACTGGACTTACACACTGCCTCATAGCCTCAGAGGAATTCTTTTTGTATGTGATTTGCCTTTCAAGACATTTGACCATTTTATTTATATCATCAAATGTATCGGTGTGTAGTCGTTCATATTCTTTACTTACTGTTTTTCAATGTTTGTAGGGTCAAAATGATACCCTTCTTTTGCTTCTGATAGTGGTAATTAGGATATTCCTTCCTTTTTTCTTGGCCAAGCTAGAAGTCTGTCAATTCTGTAGTCTTTACAAACAAACAAAACAAAACAAAAAACAAAAACAGCTTTTGGTTGCAGTGACTTCCTCTCTTACTTGTTCACTTTTAAACATTTCGTTACCCCTCTGTTATTTATTTCTACTTGTCTTAAGCTTACTTTTCTTCTCTTCTTCTAACCTCCTAAAGAAGAAGGATAGAAAAGGCTTTAGACTTTTCCTCTGATTTAATAAACCATCTAAAGGTATAAATTGCCCTATAAGCACCAATTTTTATATATTATTACTGCTGGTAACATACGCCCTGTAATACCTACCTTTATCTAGCTATGCCTGTATCTACATCTGTCTCTATATGTTACACAGCTATGTTATACTCAAAAATGCCTGTGGTATAACTTTTGATTTAAATAGCCATATATTTATTGATATGCTGTGTTCTTGTTTATATTTGAATTCCAAATATTTTTAAAATATTTGTGTCATTTATTCTTTCAGCCCTTGGTGTTAGAAGTCTGTTATTTAAATTTCCAAATATATAACTTCCAGATTGGTTTTCTATTGTTGACCTCAAGTGAAATTATGATCAAAGAACATGCTTTGAATAAATTTATTTACTTTAAATTTATTGAGATTTCTTACGGTCTAAGCAATCATCTGTATTAGTGAATGTTCCATGTATGCCTGAAAGAGAGTGTAATCTCTTGTTTGGGGGTCTGATATTCTAGAAACATCAAGTAAATTCAATTGATTAGTAATGTTCAGTTAGCTTAGTAATAATGTACTTCTATATTCTTGGTGAGTTTCTTTCTGCTTGTTCTGTTAATGAGAGACAAGTATTGCAATCTCAAACATAATTTTTGTCGATTTCCCCTTTCAACTCTGTCAGTTTTTGCTTCATACATTTTGTAGCCTTGTTGTTAAACGTGTATAAATAAAATATTTTTATATTTTCCTATTGCAGTCATCCTTTTATTAGTATAAAACATCTCCTTTTCTCTAGAAATATTTGTTTTAATGTCTACTTTGTCTGATATTAATATAACTATATAGATTTCTTATACTCACTGTGTGCATAATCCTATTTCTGTAAATTTAATTTCGACTTATTTGTGTTTTTCTTAGAGTATCTCTTATAGGCAGCATATAGTTGAATGTCACATTTGTATTGAATTTGACAATCTAGCTTTTGATTCGAATGTTTAATTAATTTAAGCTTAATGTAATTATTAAAATATTTGGATTTAGAACTAACACTTTTATTATTTGTTTTCCAATATCTCTTTTTTGTTGTTTTATTGTTTATCCTTTTTCATTAAGCAAATATTTTCTAGTATAGCATTTGAATTCCACAGCTAAATTTTTGCCTACTTTTCCTTTTATTGTTATCCTTGCCTGATCTAGGAATTACAATATGCCTATTTAAATGATCCCAGCCTACCAAAAATTCATACTGAATCTCTTCTGGCTAAAACAAAAACAGATAATTCTGGGTACAGTAAATTTCCAATTACCCCCTTCCATACTTTGTACTATTTCACCATATGCATTGCCTTATAAATAGATCAATCAACAGATAAATACCTATATTACCTATAATACTTATCTATAGAACTGTATTACCAGTAGCATCTCTCTATAGCTCTCTATGCCTATATCTCATCTATATCTGTATATTACACAGTTATGTTATATTCCACAATGCCTGGGATATGATTTTTGCTTTAAATAGCCATATATCTCTAAAGAAATCAAGCATGATGACTGGAGATGCCTTGATTTGCTCTCCTTTAAGACTACATGCTGAGGGGATCATAGTTCATGGACACTTCCAGGCACTGTTCCCATGAACCCTGAGGTTATGTTTCCCCTAGGCTACTCATAACCAGTGACCGAGCAGGCTGGAAATAGTGGTGCTGGTGCATTCCTTCTCAAGGTGGAATTACTCTGACAGGCAGCCTGGCTGAGATTTTCTCAGAACTGTTCTGTGGGCTGAGCTTTTTCAGTCCATCTTTTGTTAATATAATTATGACATTACATTTCCATCCATCGTTTGTTCTCTCTACTCACAGATGTTGGACCTGCACTGTAGTCTGAAGGCTCTCTGCCTACTCAAGTTCTGCCCTTATTAATTCTTCATAAACATTTCCTTAAAATAATCTATCACATCTAAACCCATCTAGGTGTCCAATTCTTGGGTGACTTAAACTGCCATAACAAGAAAAAAATACATATTTTACCCTTTCCAGTGTTCTTCATCCCTTCCTATATATACAAGTCACCATCTGATATCATTTCTTTTCAGCCTGAAAGATTTCCCTTAACATTTGTTTAAATTGTATCTGAGAGCAACACAGTCTGTCAGTTTCTTTTTATCAGAAAGTATCTTTATACTACCTTCCTTTTTTTTTTCTTTCAACACTTTAAATATTTAAATCCAATATCTTCCGGCTTTCGTTGTTTCTGCTAGTAATTCAGCTGTTAATCATCATTGTGTCTCTGCTTGTAATGTGTTGTGTTTATTTCACTGCTGTGTCTTCTCATTCTGGGAGTCCAGTTGTTGCCTTGCTCACTATTGACCATAGGTCTCTGAGGCTTTTTCTATTTTTCTTCCATGTCTCTCTTCTCTGTTGTTTTGATTGGAAACTGTCTATTACTCTTCAAGTTCACTGACTCTTTCTTCTGCCATCTTGAATCTGTTGCCAAGCTCATCTGGTGATTTACTTTTTCATCTTGATGTTATACTTTTCAGATCTAAATTTTAAAAAAAGAATTCCTCTTCCTAGTTTCTATTTCTCTATTCACCCATTAATAACATATCTCTTTTTAATTCTTTAAACTTATTTTCCTTTAAATCTTTGTATGCATTTATATTAGTTTCTTAGGTCTTTTTGCCTGCTATAACCCAACAGCTGGACACACTCAGAGTCAGTTTCTATTGACTGGGTTTTATGGATTTGTTTGTTCTCTTACATATTGCTCATACTTTATGGTTCTTTGCATGTTTGGTAATTTTTGGTTGAAAATTTGGTTATAGGGATTGTGAAATCTGTTGTGTTCAAGTCAAGAGGACTTCTCCTTTTCTGCCACTAGAGCTCTTTGTGGGTTGGGCAGCGACTTTAGGTAAAAAAAAAAAAAAAAAGAAGAAATGGCATCAAAGTTCTTTTCTGGTTCAGTAGCAATCTTTTAAATATAACCTCTTCTCCAGTTCTGACCTGTTCTGTACTATTTTGGAGTATCTCCAAATGGTTGTTTTTATTAATTTTGCCCAGTTTTTATCATTATTATCTTCAAAGAAACCACCTGTCCTTATCATGTGGCCATGACTGGAAGTCATGGTCCTGACTTATTTAATAGCATTTTCTTCATATAAGTGCCCACTGCTAAGTATAGATAAAATTATATGCTACATTTCTCACATTTTGGAATAAGTACAGTTTTTCTTACAAGTTAGTAAAATAAATGAAAAAGCATCCATTTTTTATGTACTTAGGAAGTATAGAAGTTACATAGAAACTGTGTTTCTTAAAGATTTTAAAATCTTTCCACTAAACACTCTTGGCTCTGCCCTGTGCCTACATTACTTGGATGATTTTCACATTTCATCTATGATCACTATGCATTTCAGTCTTTCAACATATGCCTCCATCAATCTCGATCATTTATATTTATTTAGAAAATAATTTTCTAGATATTTTAGAGTTTATTAGCGAAGAGTTCCACATCATATTCTTTCTGCCATTTGAATGACTCCTCTCTATCCATAGTTATAAGTTCTATTTCCTAGCGTGACTTACTCAAGTTTCTCTTGGTTTCTGTTACACTCATTTAAGTTGGCTATTTATGTATCAGCCCTGTTCTTTGGGCCCTGAACACCCTGAAGTCAGGAATTATGCTTTGTTCACCTGTGTCTAAAACACCAAGTACAGTGCCTTTCACATTGTAGGATTTGGCTGTGTGCTCAAGTCAACCGTACAGACTGTGGATTATTTATGGAGAAACTCCCCATTAAGCTGAAATCCAAGAGTTTATTTTGTGAATGGCGAAGCTGAGAAGAGGGTTGACTTGTCCAAGTTTACACAGCAAATTTGTGACAGAGCAGACTTCTTCCCAAGAAACCGTACAATCTTGCTAAAATGGGTAGAATCTAAGACAGCCTCAATTACCATCTCTTCAGCACATATAGATTAGAGTAAAATATGCGCTGATTCCAAAGCAAGTTCGAGCTCTAAAATTGTGAGCATCTTCGCATTAATATTCTGCATCGTAAGATCTGTTTGGGTTATTAATGACATCTAAATTAAGGGCCTCTTGTTCTTGGTGTTGTGTCATCCCAGGAACATGTCAATGTGTGATGGATGTGGCTAATTTAGTGATTCTTTGCAACTTTATAGAGAATCATCCTGCCAGTTTTTGGCAAGAAGGTTTGCTTTATTAAACTTGGAATCCACAGTCCAGGATAAATAATGTCTATGTCTGTCCCATTTTAGGAATGTGTTCCAGTTGAGGGAAATACATAATCTGTTCTTTTTTTCTCTCAGCCATTTCTATTTGTTTTTATATGACAATAAACAGATATTAAAGAAAGGATTAGACTAAAAATCAGGAGACCTGGGTTGTGGACCAAACTCTGCCATTAAGTTGCTGGTGACTTCCAGGTATCACAGATTCCTTTTTTTTTTTTTTTAATTTTTTTATTATGTTCAGTAGCTACGGTATAGTGCATCATTTGTTTTTGCTGTAGTGTTCAGTGATTCATTAATTGCGTATAATACCCCATGCTCATCATAACACATGCCCTCCTTAATACCCATCACGGGGTTACCCCATACTCCTCACCCCCCTCCCCTCTGAAACCCTCGGTTTGTTTCCTGGGGTCCTTAGTCTCTCATGGTTCGTCTCTCTCTCTCTCTCTCTTTGATTTCTTCCCACTCAGTTTTCCCTCCCTTCCCCTGTGGTCCTCCGTGCTACTCCTTACAGTCCACATATGAGTGAAGCCAAATGATAATTGTCTTTATCTGCTTGACTTAATTCAGTTAGCATAATCCCCTCAAGTTCCATCCATGTCGATGCAAAGGACGAGTATTCATCCTTTCTGATGGTGAATAATATTCCATTGTATATACGGACCACATCTTCTCTATCCATTCCTGATTTTTTTTAATTAATTAATTAATTTTTTATTAACATATAATGTATTATTTACCCCAGGGTACATGTCTGTGAATCATCAGGCTTACACATTTCACAGCACTTAACATAGCACATACCCTCCCCAATGTCCACAACCCAGCCACCCCATCCCTATCCCCCCGCCTCCCAGCCACCCTTAGTTCGTTTCATGAGTTTAGGAGTCTCTTATGGTTTGTCTCCCTCCCCATCCCTTCCTGTTTCATTTCTCTCCCCCACCCCCCACAACCCCCTGCCCTGCCTGTCAAATTCTTCATATCACAGAGATCATGTGATAATTGTCTTTCTCTGACTGACTTATTTTGTTTAGCATAATACCCTCCAGTTCCATCCATGTCATTGCAAATGGCCAGATTTCGTTTCTCTTGATGGCTGCATAGTATTCCATTGTATATATATACCACATCTTTATCCATTCATCTATTTCCATTCCTTATCTTTAAATGAAACACTTAAATAGGTCTACGATGTCTGAGCATACCTCAGAGGTGCTTTAGAAGGCTCTACTTAATGGATAGGGCCGGAAAAGTTTTCAGACGCCTTATCTTTGCCTAACCTCCCAAAATAAAAGGGAAGCCCAGGTTTTTTTTTTTTTCTTCTTTTTTAGGGAAGCTTTTCCTTTAGATTCTGCCATTGATCAGAAAGTCAAAAAATATATCCCTATTGCAATAGAAACCATCCTCCAAACATTTCACAAGGGAGATACAACAAATATGTTTTAAATATTCAAATGACTGAGAAGTCACTTTCAGCATTTTTGTTTTAAGATTGTGGGTGACAAGAAGTACAAGATGAAGCTGTATAGGGGAGATGGTCTTAGAGATGGTCCTTGAGGAGGAAATAAGATTTTCACATTCATTTATTAATCAGTTTATTCCTTTAATGCTTTGTTTATTCAGTATGTGCTCATTGAGATCCTACTATGTACCAGGCGCTATACTATTGGATGCACTGGTGAGCATTATGGAGCTTATCGTCTATGGAAGAGATAGCTATTAATCCAATGATAGTGTGTGTGTGTGATTACAAATCACTGTACTTACTATGTAATAAAAAAAAGTATGGTGTGAGTTGATATAATCCAGTGAGGATGGTGAGGATGTTCGGGGAAGGTTAACTTCCCTGATGAAGTGGTATGTGTGCTGATATCTGCATTAACTGGGTTAAGGGGTGGTGGGGGGGAAGTGAGGGAGAGGAAAGGTCCCAAAGAGAGAGGGAGCATGGTCCCCTTATGGAATGGAAACGAGGTCAGTAAGGCTGGAGCTGAAAGTCAAGAGGGGACATGGAAAAGTATATTCTGCGCTAAGAAAATAGATATAGAAAAGAGCGTACCTTGTCCTGAGAATTACGGGTAATTGCATTTGGTCCGGGCTTTCAATACCTGAGGAGGAAAAGTGGAAGTTTTTGAGGGAAAAGTAGGTTGAGTTTGTATTATAGAGAGGTTTAGTTGACAGGTTAAGTAATCTGGGCTAAGGCATCATGTGTTAAAGAGAGAGTTGGAAAAGTTATTGACCTTGGAGCCTCCTTTTACAACATTCACCAAAGAAACAACAACATTTGTTGCCAGGTGAAGAGATTAAAAAAAATAAAAAAAGGAGGTGAGTTTTTTTAAAAAATTTCACTTGTGAGGGACACAGTGTGTACAGACAGTTGGATGACTATCTGCACTGATATTCCCACACATTTTGTGGGTCCTTTTATGTGGCTAGTTGCAAAAATGTGTGAGGAATGGAAGCTTAGACTCTCCCTTTTCATCACTGATGCCGTTTGTTGTTGCTTTCTGCCTTTTTTTCTTCCTTGAGGTGTCACCCAAGCAGTACAAAGTGACATGGGGAAAAATAAAAGCATCTCTTTTTCATAGTTGGATTATAGTAACAGATGGTCATGTTCTCTCGGCAAAGACAAATAGCTCAAGTGATAAACACCACAGGTCTGAAAAGTGGAGGAGAAAGATTTTTGCCAGGTTCCCCATTCATAGCTGGCTCTGGGAAGAGAGCAGTCTGCTTTTACAGGTTTTAGCCCCCCAAAAGGAGGGCCAGTGGAATACCACTGATGGAAGGAAGGTGACCTCAACAGAGAGGTGAGGAGGCTGCTGGGATTCACATTTCATCGCACTGTGGGGCGGGGGTTCCACTCATGTCCCCTCAGCTTCCCTGGTCTCTCACCAAGTCCTATCAACTGTGTTTCTTCAGGGGCGCCTGGGTGGCTCAGTCTTTAAGCATCTGCCTTCGGCTCGGGTCATGATCCCAGGGTCCTGAGATCAAGCCCCACATCGGCCTCTCTGCTCGGCGAGAAGCCTGCTTCTCCCGCTCTTGCTCCCCCTGTTTGTGTTCCCTTTCTTGCTATCTCTCTCTCTCTGTCAAATAAATAAATAAAATCTTTCTTTTTTTTTTTAAAAAAAAAAGGGATGTTTTTTCAGTTTGTCTCCCTCTGCCCTCTTCCACCAATTTATTCAGCCTCTGTTATCTCTTGCCTATGTTATTTCTTTCTTTCTTTTTCTTTTTTTGGTTAAAACAATTTGATTCTCCCTATTGTTTATTATCGTTTAATTTCAGTACTTAAGTGTTTAAGACAATATCCACCAGATTTGAGTACGCACGAGGTAAACTGCTAAACCTAAATTGTATATTTTTCTAAATCTGTTCTAAAGACAATACTTCTTTTTCAGCTTTACTGAGGTGTAATTGACAGAATTGTAAGATATTTAAATGTACATTGTGATGATTTCATATACATATGCATTGTGAAAGGATCCCCCATCTGTTAATTAACATATGCATCACCTCACCTTTTTTATATGAGGACATTTAAGTTCTACACATCAAATTTCATTATGCAATACAGTGTTATCAACTCTAGTCATCATATTATACGTTAGATATTCAGACCTCTTTCATCTCATACCTGTACCCTTTTACCAACCTCTGTTTTCCCACCCCTGGCAGTAACTTGCTACTACTTTCTACTATTTCTGTGAATTTGACTTTTTTTCCCCTAGATTCCATGTGTAAGTGATACCATATAGTATTTATCTTTCTCTGTCTGGCTTATCTCACTTAGCATAATGCCTTCAAAGTCCATCCATGTTGTCGCAAATGGCAGGGTTTCCTTCTTTCTCATAACTAAATAATATTCCATTGTTTTAATATATAAAGGTAATTCTCTCACATCTTTTTTTTTTAAGATTTTTTATTTCTTTATTTGACAGAGAGAGGGATCACAAGTAGGCAGAGAGGCAGGCAGAGAGAGAGGAGGAAGCAGGCTCCCCACTGAGCGAAGAACTCGTCAATGTGGGGTTCGATCCCAGGACCCTGAGATCATGACCTGAGCCGAAGGCAGAGGCTTTAACCCACTGAGCCACCCAGGTGCCCCATTATCTCACATCTTTAATGGTTTATCTGTGAAGGTTTTTTCCATATCATGACTATGTGAATAATGCATTGAACATGGTAGTCAGGTATCTCTCCATACTTTGTTGTCATTTCCTTTGGATGTATACCCACATGTGGGATTGCAGGAGCATGTCTGTGTTATTTCGATGTCCTCCCAATACTTCCCTCTCCTCTGCAACTTCTTCCTCCCTTTCTAGTATGTAGGCTGCTGGCAGCCTCATCGTTCTAAAATCCCAATGTGACCATGTTACGGTCTCGTCTGATACCCAATGAAGGCTCCCTGCTGCATTCAGTCTACAACCTAAGATTCAAAATGTGGCATAAATAATCGGGAATCAGCCCCTTGCTAGGGTGGAGACCCATCTCTGCTCAACACTACTGATACTTCTGGTCAGTAACAAATGTTTCTGTGAAGTTCTAAATAGTGTAAGCCCCATCCTTTCTCTTTCTGGTTGCCTTTTACTGGAGTCACTTTCCTTGCTCCTACTCACCTATCAAAACCCTCTTCAGCATTTCCTCTCTGTGAGCTGTGCTTTGAGCTTGCTTCAACAGCACTGAATAATTAACTCACCACCCTCTTTTAGAACCCACGTGTCTTTTACAAGTCTGTCTGCTTTCACCATTAATAATTGTAATACGTTATAATTATTTGTTAATGTGACAATCTCCCTATTATTTGGGAGCTTCCTGGAGAAAATAGGCGTTCTTCATTCATCATCATTTATCCCCAGAGACCATTATGAGCTCTTCGAGCAGCAATGCTAATAGCTCATGTTTGTAGGGAGTTGCTATGAGCCAGGAATTGTGCTAAGGCCTGCTTTTAATGGCTGTGTGGGGGGAGCTCAATACAGTCCTCTTGATTCCAAGTTGCTCATCAAAGGGCACATGGTCATTTGCTGAATAACAAATAATAGGGACATCAAACTGTGTCCTTACAACACAAACTTGGCTAGGGTTTGAGGTGGAGGAAACAATTAGGAGATGAAGGAAAGAGTCACGTGTCTCCTCTCCAAGGCATTCAGTCTAGCTCAAGTATTGATTAAATACCTGCTGTGTACCCAACCTTGTACTAGGCAACTAACCAAGTGTTTACTTCAATTGAGGTGTCCTACCTTATTGGAAGTCAGCTTTTCCCATCTGTAAATGAAAATATATTAATATTTTGGTGATTGTGTTTTAATTCTATGCACATAAAAAAATCACAGCAGAGGCTCAATGCCCTGTGGAGTTCTGTGTCCAATGACCAGCATATAGTGTAAGAGAGAGCATGAACCTAGGAATCGGCAGGGTTCCAGTCCCTATTCTGCTTCCTTCTCACTGTGCGACCAGGAGTTAGCCTCTCCTCTCTGTATCTCAGTTTCACCGTCTTGAAATTGAGAATAATGATCTGGATGAGCTCGCTTTTCTCTTCTACCTTTGATGCAATCTGTGGTTCTAAGGCTCCCTCCTCAGAAGTTTCTCTAAAAATGCTATATCCACGGGGCTCCTGGGTGGCTCAGTCATCAAGGGTCTGCCTTCGGCTCAGGTCATGATCCCAGGGTCCTGGGATCGAGCCCCGCATCGGGCTCCTCGCTCAGTGGGGTGTCTGCTTCTCTCTCTCCCACCTCCCTTGCTTGTGTGGGAGTGGTCCTGCTCTCGCTGTCTCTCTCTCTGTCAAATAAATAGATAAAATCTTTTTTAAAAAAATCCTGTATTCTTTATCTCAAATTGAAGGAATTGCCCCTCTAGCTTTGCAGGTAAAAATCCCAAGAGAAGCTGCCGGTGGCACTAGGGACTTCTCCCCACAAGTTAATTATAAGGCTTTTTTGAAGAGTAGGAGACATCCAAGGAATAGACCTGCAGAGAACCTGTTTCCAGACTTCGTGTCATTCTGATGCCGTGGACCATCAGGCAGGTGCTGGGGAAGTGAGGGAAACAGCCCTGACGTTACAACGTCCAAAATCCCATCTCAGCTCTGCCAGCCGTATGCCCTGGGATGAGAAGCTCACCCTCTCTTGGTGTTTTTGCTCAACTTCAAAATGGAGACACTGGTACCTAGAACATGAGCTAACTTTTGACTTCATCAATGTATGGTGTTTAGAACAGTGTTGGCATATAGTCAAAGCTCCTTAGGTATTATTACTGTTGTGCATATGATTAATCAGAGTGTTACTTCATTCAACAAAGAAGAAAACTGAGATCCAGGCAGGGACTATGACATTTCTCTGGTTACAAGAGCAACCCCTTCACTTTAACAATCACAGAAACTGGTATTTGCCTAACACTGTAGATTTGCAAGTATCATCCCATAGGAGCATTCACGCCTACCTTGCAAGAGAAGACCCAGACGTGGAGCAATGAAATGACGTGCCCAAGGTTGCACAAGTAATTCATAACAAACCTGGGATATGAATCTGGACAATTTAATACCAAAGCCTCTCCCCATTCCATTAAATTCACATCCCCTGCTGCCTCCCTAAACTCTTGGCACCTCAGTCAGTTTCCCAAGAAAGATTCTGGAAATTTGGACATGAGAATGTATCAAGGTCAGTGTATGTATCCCGAGAGTCTGTTCCGTCTGTGTATCAGTCATCCATCTAACGGTTCCTCCCAGCGGATACAGGTGGGAGGTGAGGGGATGCTACGCCCTCACCAGACTTGACTTTGCAGAACATGCCTCCTTTTTCTCTCCAGAGTCCCCCTAGAGTCTGCCTCCCCAAGTGCTCCTTTGAGCCCATCGGGAAACCTTGAAAGTTTCCTTCAAAACTCTGAGTCCCATACCCCCAAGCAGATGTGCAAGGACATTTGCTCACTTAATGGCCTGTTCAAGACGTTTGAGGATCCGCACTATCTCCCGATCAGCCTCTCTGAAACATGCATTATCCATCCGTCCTTGAAGCGGGTCCCCCGGTGCAGTGATTAAAACAGTCCTGTGTTGGATAAACCCGATGCAATTTTCCAAAAGTCATCATCTCGGCATTTCCCCCGCCACAGCAGAGCACCTCGCCTCCAATTTCTGGGCTTGCTCATTTGTTTTCCTTCCGACAATCTTGGAGACACTCTTTCGAGTGACCTCTGCTAAGGGAAGGGAACAGTACACTCTTATCCTGACATTATGCAGACGCAGTGACAAATTGGTCTATTTTTTATGCTTGACAGAAATGGTAGGGGTGGGAAACAGGAGAAACATATTAACTTACCATATCTTTGACCACTGGTTGATAGAGTTTGGAAAAGAGTTGTTTTTTCTTAAGTTTCCCTCCTTATGTCTGGTCTCATGTGTGCTTCCTTTAATTAGTCTTGGAATGTGACAATACTTCCAAAATAGGCTGCAATCCTAGTAGATTTTTTAAAACAATGTGATCACAACACATTTGTCGTTACTCTCTTAAAACAGTTCCTCCTCACCTCGCTCCCCCTTACCTCTCACTCCATTGCTAGGACACAGTTACTCTCTCCAAGTCGTCTGGAGATTCGAATCCTGGGTTCCATCTTCCTCCACCCTCTTTTTCATTTCCTATGTCATTAACTTTTATTAATTCTTCCTTAGAAATAGATATTTTTTTTGTTTCTCTCTCTTTGCATTTCTACCATGTGCCCCTAGTGAGGGTCTATGAAAGGGTGATTCTCTTGCATATGCGTTTGTAAGATTTTCATCATCTCGATCACATTTTCTTCCACCGCATATCATCTGCCATTTTGCACAGAATCGTAATGAATGCAAAGCATGGTCGCCCTGCTCATCTTTCCTCACCCAGGTGGGTGTAGTAGCGTCGGCGTTCTTCCCTGAGAGGTACAGTCATTGGGGCCGTCGTTGTCTATGATGTTTCTCAAACCAGAAAGCAACCAAAACAATGAGCTATAGATGGAAGGCATGATGAAAATTTATCTTTTATGTTCTTGATCGTGGAGAGGTCAGGGTGGCTGGAAGATAATTCTATGAGGTGAATTGTATGATGGAATTGTATACTTAAAAATAGATCAGAAGATAGAGGGAGAAACCGGGGAAGTGACCTGCTAAATCACTCCTTGCTCTGGGCTGCCTCTCTTCCTTATTCCCTCTGCTATGATTGGAGCCATCCCTCCATACTCTCATTAACTCCTTACTCATCTGTCCCCTGACACAAGACTGTGAGCTCCTTATGAAAAAATAATACTGCCTTTTCTAATCCATGTACCCTTAGCCCCCAGCAGAGGTGTCCTTATTTCTTATTAGATGCTGAATCCTTTTTGATTGCGTTGAGTGACAACCTTCAGCATCAGAGACTCTAGAACTACTTTCATTTGAAAATATGATCTTTTTCTCCTGTGTTTATTTTCCTTTTGTTCTTGCTTGGCATTAAAAAAATTTGTTGCCGTTGGTGTTTAATCCTAACTGGTCTAAGTTCTGTTAATGTAAACTGAAGGAAAGAGAACTGTCTGATCGTGGGTAAGCCAGATATGAAATTGAAGAAATAGATTGCCGGGAAACAATTGAATTCCAAGCAAGAGAATCCCTAAAACAGGGTAGAACTCCTGGAAAAGTGCGAGCTCACTTGTTCAGAGTTTTAGCTTATATAGTTGTGTTGGCAGGTAAAAAAAGAAACACTGATATCATCTGACATATACAACAATGGTATTTATTACTTCACAGCATGAAATTCAACAACTGGGGTAGACTTGAGGGTGAAGAGATTCGATGTCTCCAAGATCCTGAGTTTTTTTTCCATCTCTTTTCTGTGCTGTCTTTGGAATATACACTTCCCTCAGACTCATTCTTCTGAAGTTCACAAGCTTGTAGCCAGCAGCAGCTGGAGTATTGTGCCTCCTTAATCACATCGAGTGGGGAAACAAGATTCCTAACCTCAAAACTATGTACTTCCCTTTAGCCAATTTATGTTGACCCCAAGATGAATAATAGGCAAAGAGGATGTGATGGACTCATTGGCTTGTGGCTAGATTCCTAAAACCATCAGTGGCAGAAAGAAAAAAGTTCTCCCGACTGGCTAAGACCAAAGTGTCTCAACTAGGGGACTATGACATTTTAAGGCCAGATAATTCCTCGGCCTGAAAACACTCTCCTCTGTATTGAAGGAGTAGCATCCTGGGTCACTAGATGTCAGTAGCATCCCTCCCCAGTTGTGACAAACAAAAATAGCTCTCCCTTGGAGAGAAAGTCACTTCCAGGTTGAGAATTACTGAGTTAGACCAATCAACTAGAATATTTGAGAATCCACCACACTGTCAGCCATAATTAACTATCCCTCCACTCACAGATTTTCTCCTTTGAGGAATAACCCTTTGAAGTTGTATGTTTTATTTTAAAATAAATGGTTCACTTACAAGATCTTTGTCACAGTATGCCCATGCACAATCTAACTGGTCTCTGATTTTTGCTTCTAAAAGTCAGAAAGTAGAGTCTACATTGGCTACATGTCACCAGCCTCCCTAATTTTAGCTCACACTAACTATGCCACTCTCTAGGATGGTGCCTCTTCAGTGTCCAGATTGGAAAGGGTCTCTCTGAGGAGGGCAGCCTGTTCCAGGGTAGTTGATGTCACTATAAGTGAGAGAGACAGTGACAAAGACAGAGATAGAGACAGAGACACAGAGAGGGGGCAGAGCAATGAGAGGGGGAAAAATGGGAAGTGTCATAGCAAGCAGAGTTCTCCATCCTCCTGGAATAGTTACCATTTGCTTGGCTTCCATTCTGTGATCAGGCATTGTGCTGAATGCTTAATCTGCATTATCTTATTTAATTCACAATAACACATGTAATTTATGCATTTGTGTATCGATTTTACAAATGAGGAAACTGAAGCCAAGAGATATTTTGTTCTTGCCTAAGGTCAGAAACTCTTGTATTCAGGCAGTGAGTATAACATAGAAACACAATTTGAACCCAGCCCTCTGCCACTATAAACTCATTTTGTTTTAGTCCAATGTCTGCCAATAACCTTGTCATTCTCCATTTCAGAGCCCATCCACTGAAGCTCTAACCTTCTCAGATGCTGTCATTCATGGGACAGGGATACTGGACACAGGAAGCAAGCGGGGGGGAGGGGGCTCCGAAAGGAAAGGGAGGTTATTAAATGAAAATCTGGGTCTGCCTTACAGACTCTCATCTCCTCAAGGCTGCCTTCTGACTCATGTGATAAATCCTGCTCCCTCAAGTCACTTTCTTCAGCCACAGCTGCACACAACACAGTAATCACCATCAGAGGGGTCATCTCCAAATTGCAAAGGACAGCACAGCAGAGGAAATTATAACAGATAACACACACCGCCTGTATATATCCGTCATGCAGACCAGAGCTGCATGCAGAATTCTGCCCCATCCCCTGTCGTTCTCCACTGCCTTCCATTTCTTTTCCAATTGCACTGGTTTGAGCCACATTTTTCAAAAGTCTCCCAAATGGTCCCTGCTTTTTCTCTTCCCCCCTCCAATCCATTTTTCATAATTGGATTAATTTTTTCCTAAGCCGCTGAATATTTCACTTCTCTGCTACCAAAAATGAACAAACAAACCAGTAGAAAATGATCATAAAAAGAAATCAAGCCATGTCTTTGCAGCTTTCTGTGGCAATGCCCTCTCATACAGTATCCCCATCCTTCTGTGATCTGGTCTGACTTAGATCTCCCTGCTGTCTTCCAGGTCTATCGGATTCCACCACACTGAGCCCCTGCATCTTGCACATCTGGACTGTGTCCCACTGTCTTCGCCCATACTAGTCCTTCTGCTTAGAATGCTCTCTGTTAACTCTGCGGCCAGTTTGCCCTGTGTTGGCAAAACTACTGTCTCCTCTAGTATTACTCAGAGAGGCCAGAGTCATTGTACCCATTTTTTGGGTGACCAAAAAGAGGATCAGAGATGTAAAAGACAAGACTCAAGTCATGAAGTTTGTAGGTTGTAGAGCAGGGGACCGAAATCCATGTCTTCTGATTGAATTCTTGGTCTGGTGTCATAATATTCCCTCTTTTCACCATTCCATCCAAGCATAAACATGTAGAGCCAAAACTGCACCCAACCCCTTTCTCCCTTTCTGCATTATCTTCCGACTTCAGCCGGTAATATCAGCACAGCCCATCTAAGAGCATTATCAACAGACTTTCTCTCCTGCTTCCTCTGTCCTAAGCTCAAAGGAACCAACTCCATGAGATTAATTCTGAAACGGCAGTAGCATGTGTATAGACGATGCCATCTCCAGTTAACTTAATTGCATATTTGGGAAACCCGCCCTGTGTCTGTTTCATACGGCGTGCCATTTGGTGTTTATGACCATCATACGGGAGTTAACAGCATATGGGGAGCTCACCCACTCAGAATACTAAGCTTATCCAATCTTTCTTGCAGAACCAACATGAGAAATAACTAATAAAAATGATTACAATAATAGAGGGTCATATAAACGCCAAATGCAATAGCTATTCTTCATTTTAAAGTTTCTTAATATATTTTCTCACCAACATCATAAAATGGGGGAGGGGGAAGACAAGATATGATACATAAATAATTAGGAATGTTTCCTTAAGCTTTATTTCAAATTCCTCCATGAAGGGTTAAGATTCAATTTTAGGGTCAACTTGAAGGTGAGGCAAAGTTTTAAGGATAATTGAAGTAGAAATTGTGTGACCTTTGCAAAAACCTCTCTTTGTATTTATGCATTTTTCTCCAACCAGCAATAATAATAATATAAAAAGATACAAGAATAACACTTAACTAAATCAGATGCAGATGGCTGTTTTATCAAGCAGAGGCAATTTTTATCATTTTAAAAGCTTTTGTTTTTGTAAAGGAAAGAAAATGGGCCATGTTCCCTTGTTTTTTTTTTTAAGAGAGGAAAAAGCATATGTTTTTTAATTTGAAATGGAGTATTAATGGTGCTATCTCCCGAGAATTGCTGCACTAGAGTGAATTGTAGAAAATGCATTTACTTGCAAGCTTTCTGGTAAATTCTTCTCTGACTTAGAGAGTTAGTAGCATATTATATCAGCCTACCTTTCCAAGACAATACTGTACACACACCCCGAGAGTCAATTTCCTGAGGCTCTTTTACTAGATCATCTTGTTTCCTTTGTTTATATTATTGATTTAGGGAAAATCATTTGGTGAATATTGAGTGCTCACCTAAATGAGAAGGTGGTAATGTGCAGCAAGTAGACAGAAAGGGATATAATATAACTGGGATAATAAAACCTTGTATCTGCACTGCAATTTATGGTTTGCATTATCCCATTTGAACCTCACTATACCTCTGAGAGTTATGGGGATGGAGACTATCATCCCGATTTTATAGATCGGAAGTGAAAGCCTGAAGAGTTTAAGTGCCCTCCCCTTCCAGTTTGCAGCTGGTAATTGAACCAGGACTAGAACCTTCATGGGTCAATCTCATGTTCCCTCCTCTGCACAAAGCTGCCTCTCCATTAACAACCACCTAACCAACCATTCAGAGACATTTAGGGAGCACCTACTGTTTACTTGCATTAGAGTTGAAACAGTGATGGACAGAACAGTATTTTTCGGTACTGTCCCGATGCACAGGATGCCTGCCAGTGAGTCTAAAAGCAAGAGAGAAATGTATGAACTCTTCAGTGAGTAATAGATGACAAGTACGTAAGTATGGACAACTTCAAGACCCATAGAAACTGGTGGTATATGGGAGGATTTTTTTTTTCAAGATTGAAGTCTTTTATTCTAATTTCCTCAGATCCTACGAGTTTCCTTTTCATCTGCAACCCCCAGATAAGCACGCATATTTACATGAGTCAAAAAGTTTGAGCAAATACTTCCAACAAAGCATATGATATTTTATTTAGATATGTTGAATGATAGAAACATTGAAGAGTCATTCAGCTACTGGAGGCAATTCGTTGCAGATTCTCAAGTCATTTCTACAAACAACTTTGCTTCCAACAGAAATGGGATAACCAGGACTCCACATTTGGCTTCTTGTTTTGTGGAAAGGTTTGAGGATCAAGCTTCAGATGTGGTGGGGTTACCCTCCTATCTAGTAAGTCCCATATACGAAACTGCTTTACTTTTGTTTAAAGTAGCTTTTATCGCAGGCTAGCCTGTCACCACTGAGAAATTAGGGTTCAGGTCTCAAGCCAAGCCAAGCCGAGGTTAGCTGTGTCATCTCTGTCCTCGGGGGCCTGGTGCCCTGGGAGACCCAGGGCAAGTCAGGGTGATGCCAGGACACATGTAAGACACATAGGGAATGAATAGAAGATTAAAAGTGACATTAGCAAACATTTATGGAGCAGTTACCATGTTCCAGTCACTTGAGTTGTTACTTCTTTCGCTCGTTGGACAAACATTTTGCAGTTTTGACCTAACTCTTACAGGAAAGAAATTCTAGTTCTGGCACCTTCAATTAATGACCAGGAGCATGTGACTTCACCTTTTTGGGTCTCATTTTATTCATCTGAAAAAGACTCCTTTAGAAAAAGTACCCAATTTTTAAAGTTTCTGTAAGTAGTGTGTACAATAAAAGAAAATACTGGCATATAATAATGGCCCTGTGATAATTTGGGGTGTTTTGGTGATACAGTTATTTTCATTATTATTACTTTGTGGAAAGAGCTGGCGATACAGAAATGAGTACGAAAATGCTATATTCCCACATTCTTTCCTTCCTTCATACCCTCCCTCCTTCCTTCTTTCCTTTTTTCTTCCTCTTTTCTTCTTTCCAATCCTTCTTCCGCTTGCCATTCCTTCCTTTCTTCCTTCCTTCATTATTTACTGAGTGTCCCTCTCATGCCAGACGAAGCACTAGGTTCTTGTTTTTTTTTAAGAATTTCTTGGGCATTGGGGCGCCTGGGTGGCTCAGTCGTTAAGCGTCTGCCTTCGCCCAGGTCAGGATCCCGGGGTCCTGGGATCGAGCCCCGCATCGGGCTCCTTGCTCGGCAGGAAGCCTGCTTCTCCCGCTACCACTCCCCCTGCTTGTGTTCCCTCTCTCGCTGTGTTTCTCTCTGTCAAATAAATTAAAAAAAAAAAAAAAAAAAAAAGAATTTCCTGGGCATTGACCAAGCCCTGAAGGTGATTTCAGTCTGGAGGAGAAATAATTCACAGTAAAACGTTATGATGAAGGGGGCGCCAAGATGCCAAGGGAGCAGAATTCAGCAGCAAGGAGGTTCAAGGGAGTTATAGAACGCCTCTCCCAAAATAGGGGAACTTTCTGGGTCCTAAAATACAGCAGGGAATTGGCCAAATGAATGAGTATTTGTTATTTTACTAGGTTTGGGCAATGTTACTCTGTGAGGAAGCTGGTGCCTAGAGCAACAGCATGCTAGCCAGGGTCCTGCAGGCACTAATAGGCCAGGCTGGATTGCTCAACTCCAAACTCTCTCCGCCTAATCCAATTCTCCCTTCCTTCCTCCCTTCCTTCCTTCCTTCCTTCCTTCCTTCCTTCCTTCCTTCCTTCCTCCCTCTTTCTCTCTCTCTCTTCCTTCCTTCCTTCCTTCCTTCCTTCCTTCCTTCCTTCCTTCCTTCCTTCCTTCCTTCCTTCCTTCCTTCCTTTCATCTTCCCTCCCTCCCTCCTTCTTTCTTTCTCTCTTTCTTTTCTTTCCTATCTTAGATCTCACTGTTTCCAGCTGTAAGATCCCAGGATTAGTCTAGTGTTTTCAGGTGTGTTTTACCTTGAATATTAAAAACTTTCATAGTTGCTAGAGCAGTTGCCTACAGGTCTCCATTTAGGGTCTCATCACTATTTCTATTCTTTTCTTGGGGATTTTATTTTGATCCCAAGTCTTGAAAAATCACTAAAGACTCGCAAAAAATGTATAGTCACAAATTCTTTCCAGTTTGAGACTCATCTATTAAACTCAAAAAATAAACTTGAATAGCTAGGAGATATTTCTTTTTTTTTTTAATCTTTTACTTTTTTATTATTTTTTTTTTACTTTTTAAAGATAATTTATTTTTTATTAACATATAATGTATTATTTGACCCAAGGTACATGTCTGTGAATCATCGGGCTTACACATTTCACAGCACTTACCATAGCACATACCCTCCCCAATGTCCATAACCCAGCCACCCTATCCCAACCCCCCTACCCCAGCCACTGTTAGTTTGTTTCATGAGTTTAGGAGTCTCTTGTGGTTTGTCTTCTAGGAGATATTTCAAAAATAACACCTCCAAAATCAAAATCTTGACTTTTTCCCCCTCAAAGCCTTATTATCCCCCTAATCAACTAATGGGGCCAACATTCACCTAGTGGATCAACTTAGAAATCTTTACTTTTACTTTCTGGTGCCATCTACAATCAAGCTAACTGCCCTCTAAGATATCCTGTACTCTAATGAAACAATGCAGATTGGGACACCATACATCTGTGGCTGTTAAAATTATCAGGTAAGAAGTTAATGGGGGAACTTCACCGAGAATGAGTCAGAAAAATGGCACCCTAATGCACAGATCGATCTTAAGACCACTAGGCCATGTGTCTCCTGGGGTGTAACGGGAATTCCCAGTCCCCAACAATGCACCTGAGCATAATTAGTTCTTTAGATACAGCTTTCAGATCTTAGGGAATACAGGGGGTAGAGGAACATGTATGATGATAACAAGAATATACAATCAGGGGCGCCTGGGTGGCTCAGTCGTTAAGCGTCTGCCTTCGGCTCAGGTCATGATCCCAGGGTCCTGGGATCGGGCCCCGCATCGGGCTCCCTGCTCCGCGGGAAGCCTGCTTCTCCCACTACCATTCCTGCTACTTGTGTTCCCTCTCTCGCTGTATTTCTCTCTGTTAAATAAATAAAATCTTAAAAAAAAAAAAAAGAATATACAATCAGACAGGTACAGAATATGGGAAGGCACATGTGACAAAAACCCTAGTTAAAAAAAAATAATGTTAATTTTTTTTTATAGGAGATGGAAGAGTTTCCTTTTATAAGTAATTCAAAAGCAGTCAAAACCAATTGGTACTACAAAAGATAGAGTGGTGGTTGCTTTCAGAGAATACTGACTAGAAAAGGTCATGCAGTTCAAAATTTACTGGCTCATAATCTGTGAGGTTCTTATATCACTATGCAAAATTTATTGAGCTGTATGCTTCAGCTTTGTATAAATTATACCTCCAACAAAAACATTCTAATTAATTTGCAAAAGAGGGAGAGAAGACTATTATAGACTAAAGTAGACTTAAGAGACATGTCAGCCTAATTCAATGTACAAATCTTATTTGGATTCTGATTTGGGGAAAAAACTTGTAAACTTGTAAAGCAGTTTTTTTATATACAATGGGGACATATTGAACACAGATTAGACATTGGATAACATTAGGAACCTCATAATTCTGTTATGTGTGCTAATAGTAACATAGAAACAAAAATAACAATGAGGAGATAGAAGAAGGAGGAGGAGGAGAAGAAATAGTCATGGTCTGTTAGAGATACTTACTGAATTAATTACTGGTAAACGTGATAAGATGTGTGATATTTACCTCACAAGGAAAAAGAAAAAAGAAAGAGAGAAAGAAAGAAAAAAAAAAACTGGGATATTCAAAATAAGCATACAGAGATATTCTAAAAGAATTCTAAAACATAAGGTCCAAGTGAGGTCAAAGACTCAGAATGCTGATAGTTACAAGAAGTTATAAGAAACTCTACAGAGCCAAAGTCCAAGAGGAATAGAAAAAATAACAGTTCACCATGGTTCAGCTCACCAGACTCTTTCAGAACCCTTACTGGGTAAAAGGTGTGATATGACTGACACTGGGAACTAGGGGTATAGAAATATCTAACACAAATTCCTTTATTCTCAGTGATAATAGTGGTGAGCTTAATACTAGCTCACCTGCTAACCAGTATTGATCATTTCCCATGTTCTGGGCCCGATTCTAAGGACTCCACTTGCATCATCCCATCGGCATTTCTCTCTCGTAACACTGGAAGTTCTATTATAATCTTCATTTTTAAACAAAGGAAATTGAGATGCAAGGAAACAGTGATTCACCCAAAGCCGGTAGGCAAAATACTTGTAAACAGCAACCAATATAAAAGACAGTGTTAGTATTTGTTAAATCCCTCTGTAGGCTTGAAAGAACAGACATGATTTGTCAGGACATGTCAGGAGAGGCCTCAGAGATAAAGCGGCAGCATTTGCTCTGGGCCTGCTGGGATGACAAAGGTATTGCTACCTGGAGACCGGGGTACTGGGAAGGCCATCAGCTGAGTGCTTAACAGCCTGAGCTGTAGAATCTGATAGTGTTTAGAGTTGGGATCCCATCGTGATCCGTACCAGTTTTGTGACCCTTCGATCGAGATCTCAGCTCTACTTCTCCACTGAGTTGTATTAAGAATTAAGTAAACCTTGCATTTGAAACCCTAGTGCACAGTACACTTAAACTTTTTTTCAGCTGTTACTCCTTCCAGTTTCAGAATGGTAAGTACAGGGAGCACATCACCAAAGGAATCTGGGGTGATCCAAGTCTGTGAAAAGTAATCTGAGTCTGCTGCAAGTAGTGAATCGAGAAGCGTTCTTTGGGCTCTGTTTCAGACTCACACGAAGGGGGCTGAGTGCACAAGGGAGGAGATTCTGGGGAGCTGTGGTTTTCAGGTGAACTCAACAGGGCACCTCAAAGTGTTAAGTATTGTTTTCCATCATTATGATTAAACACAGTTCATGGCTAGATGAAACAAAACCTCATTAAGAATCAAAAGCAGCCCTGTGGCATCTACTTTGAGACCTCTGCAGAAGCAGTGAGGATAGCTTTCGAAAGAGCACACCCCAATTTATTTTTGGAAGTATCACTCAAGCAACGCTGCGGGAGCCAAAACTTAAGTCAGGGGGTAATTCTGAAGGTTTTTGAGATCAAGCAAGCAGTGAACCCCTGAACGAGGAGTTGCGGAAAATTTGAGAAGTTTAAGGTGATTGGACAAACACTGGGTTCAAAAAGGAAAAAAAAAATTATGGTAAAATCAAAACTGAAAACAATAAAAATAAAATTCAGACATTGGTTTTAATAAAAATCAATTCAGAATTTCGGAAAGTTCTGAAGTTACCCAAACCAACCCTTCAGGGCAATTGGATTCACTCCAGAAAACCCACACATCATTCAGGGCCTAGAGTTGGTGACATTGGTGACAAGTCTGAGAATGTTAAGACCTCCTATCCCGGGGTACTGTTGGTGATTTTGCCGCAGTATATCTCGTGTAGCTAACAAGACAGAAAAATAGGCATTAAAATGTCAAAGTTGAATGTCAGAGACTGGCATTCAGGAAAGGTGATGGGGGTAACCAATTAAGACTTTCTTCCATAGTACATCATACTCTTTCACATCACAGAAAAGTCTGTCTTTGAAGCTTCATAAACCTCTGTCTTCCATGGAAGCATTTACTGAAACAATTCTTCCCAACGGACTGTGTTGAGTACCATTGTGCAAATGACTGTATGCTGGGCAAGGTGGGTAATTTCAAGAACAAAGTCCAGGCCTTTTAGCGACATGGTTTCTAGTCCTGCATTGCCCAATACAATAACCACTAGACACGTGGGGCTAGGGAGCTCTTGAAATGTGACTAATCCAAATTGAGATGTGCTATAAATGTACGAGACACTCCAGAATTCAGAGATGTCCAATGAAAAAAAATGTGAAATATCTTCTTAATATTTTTATTTACTACATATTGAAATAATAGTGTGTTGGATACATTGAGTTAAATTGTATTGCTTAAATTAATTTATCCTTTTTGTCTTTTACTTTTCTAATGTGGCTACTTGAAAAAAAATTGCAACTAGCTCTCTTTTGTGGCTCTAGATTTCTATTGGATGGCGCTGCTCTAGACTCTGGCCAACTGGACTTCTTGCTGCCCCCTTTCACTGGCCTCATGCCTCAGCCCATGCTCATTTGTCAAAACCTACATATTCCTGAAACCCACCTGAAAAGACATTGCTTCAATTCATTATCTTTTTAGAAATTTTATTTCTTTTTTTTATTTTTTCCCCCCAAATATGTTTATCTTATTTTTTCAATGTTACAAGATTTATTGTTCATGCACCACATCCAGTGCTCCATGCAATACATGCCCTCGTCAGTACCCACCACCAGGCTTGCCCAGCCCCCCACCCCCACCCC
>CM053615.1:65178851-65224276 GCA_028646535.1 Procyon lotor
AGCTGAAAAGTCCTACCAATGTTGTTTTATGTAATTTTGACGTTTTCTACATTTTTTTCTTAATATCCATGCTGTGGTATCAGGAACATAAAGAGCCATGATTTTGAGATCCCCTTTGTTGTGTCATTAGAAAACCCTCTTTCTTTGTCCTATTTAGTTCTTTCTTCCCCTGGTTTTAATTTTATTTTGTGCTCACAGCTATTCCCCAGTATGTCCTTTCTTGAATGGTAGGTCTCTAATGGTAGGTCTCTGTAATCTTTCAGAGGTACTTGTTCTAACTACTTCTAACCCATGTTGTTTCTGTGGATCAATATGACGGTCTTTTTGAATAATTTGTGGGTTTATCCCATTGTAATTAAATAATATGTATGGGTTTTATTTCAGGTCTATCATTTTACTTTGTTAATTTCTTACTTTTTAGTAAGAAATTAGCCCCTTAGATTTTAAGAAATTAGTAAATTTCTTACTTTAGTAAGAAATTTAGCCCCTTAGATTTTCTGTGTTTTGATTTTGGATGTGTGCTTCTTTGGTTCATTTTGTGTCTCTCATTTCTGCTGAGAAGTTGGAATATTCTTTGAAAATTTTCTAAAAAACACCCTATTTGGTTACATTTATAGTCAGTAATAATATGCTTAAATATGTTTTTCTCAATTTAACGAGGATAAGTAATATTTTTAGAATCCACCCACTGCAGCGAAAAATAAGAAAAATTAGCTCACACGTATGCACACGCAGACACACATTTCTTTACACCTCCCATGTTTCTACTTCAGTTTTTGTTAGTTTCATTTTCATATATATTTTCATGGTTTATAGCAGTTACATTTTGCACTGGAACCAAAATTCTCACAATTCTTTAAACTTAGTTCCTTCATTAAAAAATAAAGTTAGTGCATAAGAACTTTGCTTCCATAGTTCCTCCTTTCTGTGCATTTTATTTTGCTTCATTTCCTGGTTGACTGGATTTTATGACCATGTCTTTTTTCAAGAAAGGCTCATGGGTGACATTTCCTCTGAATTCTACCATGTATAAAAATGGCTTTCGGGTACAGTTATGCTTGAACACCAATTTGGCATGGTATAAAATTCTTGGGTCACACTTCCCTTCCCTTGGACCAGAGTAGACCTTGCTTGTACACATAGCTTCACTGTCTGCTGGCACTGAATGTTGCCTAGACAGAAACAGGCCAGTGTGCTCCTCATTCCCATCTCTATCGGGGATCCTATGTGTGTTCAGGTGCCTTCAGGAGTCATTCTTTATCTTTGAAAATTAACAAACGATATGGCTCTGTCTCACATTTGATATTATTTCGCTCCTCTGGCTTTGTTTGTTGATCAACTTCCCCAATATGAATTGTGCCTTTTCACTCTATACATGTAGGTGTTTCTTCAATTCAGTCTTTTTCTGTCACATTATAAGAATATTGGTATGTTTTCCAGTCTAATTTGTTCTCTTTTTCAGGAATGTTAATCATCCATATGTTTGCTCTCTTCTAGAACATATAGCTACATTTTTCTTTCTGATCATTTTTAGTCTTTATTCTTTTTCATGTTATTTTATATTATTTTTCTAAACCTCTCCATAACACTTTGGTGTTAAGTGAAATCTATCTCTCTCTCTCTCTTTTTTTTTTTACTTCTCATGATGATTTGATTTCTACAATGAAATTGTAATTATTTGTTTATTCTTTCTAATTATTTGTTATAACATCTTCCTTGGGGTCATTCCTCTTCTTAGTGATCAATGTCTCTTGTTCCTGCAAGAATAAGTCTCTTGTGTTTCCCTGAAATCCCTATATGATTATGGTTTTCAAGGTGACGACTTAGATCTTTTTATCTTTATGCAGCTAATTGTACCATGTGAATGATCACAGAAATGAACCAGCAGCAAACCTATGATTCAAAGAGGTATGCAGGAGGTGAATTCAGGTAATACCACTGCTAAAGGCTTGATTGCAGTACCTTAAGAATGGAGGCAGGGAGTTTTCAACCAGTTGATCTTCCAGACTTCTAATGCATCAAGATTTTCTATTGCCTAACTCTGTGTAATTGCTCATTCAGTCATCTTGGGGAAAATCATCTCTTCCCTTACGTCATCATCTTACCGGCTACCCGCGACACCCCTGCCTAGAGCAAATAATGTGTGTTCCATGAGTATCTGCTGAGCCCTGCTAGCTATTCTCATTGTGACGCCAGAGTAGTTGAAGCTATGAAAAGATGCCTAACCACTACATACCTTTCAGAATAGCTGCTACAAAAACCTGGCAATACCAAATGCTGGTAAGAATATGCAGCAGCCGGAACTCTCTTTTGTTGCTGTTAAGAATGCCAATGGTAAAAGCCACTTTAGAAGACAGCTTGATGGTTTCTGACAAACCAAATATAGTCTTACCTTGTGACTGAACATTTGTGCACCTAGGTTTTTCTCAACTGGTTTGGAAACTTGTGTCCATATAAAATCTGCCTGTGAATGTTTACGGCAGTTGTATTATAATCACCAAACACATTTCAGACATCCTTCGATAGGCAAATGCAGGAAATAAACAGGTGGATGCATAAACAAGTTGTGGTATATCAATAAAATGGAGTATTTAAAAGAAATAAGCTACGTGGGGAGGGGGTGGGAGGATGGGTGAAATAGGTGAGGGGGATTAAGAGTACGCTTAATATGATGAGCACTGAGTAATGTATAGAATTGTTGAATCACTGTATTGTACACCTGAAATGAATAGAACACAGTCTGCTATAATGGAATTAGTTTTCTAAAAAAGAAATAAGCTGTTAACCCATCAAAGACATAGATTATCCTTAAACACATACTGCTAAATGAAAAATGCAGTCTCAAAAGGCTCCATACTGTATGATTTCAATTATACGCCATTCTAGAAAAGGCAAAACTCGAGAGTCAACACAATATTAGTGATTTCTAAGGGGAGAATGGAAGAAGGAGGGTTGAATAGGTAAAACACAGAGGATTTGTAGAAAGGTGAGTCTATTCTGTATTATATTGTAATGGTGGATACATGACACTATACATCAGTCAGCATGAAGTACAAACTGTAACAGATGTAAATTTTAAAAAATCATTAAGGTGGCTGGGGGAATCTCAGGGAGGAATGTACACCATGACATATGACTATATTGCAAATGTATGAAGCAGCCTCAGTGTAGGTACAGTGGTACAGAGTGGTACAGAGGGAAATGCACACCTAAGTAACTTTGAAGGTAACGGGGTCTGTAAGACAAAAGGCAAGCTGCATGTAAACGCTGTACCCTAGTTGATAAAGTTGGTTCCCATGGGTACATGGGCTTAACAATTCTGATATTTCCATGCAATAAGAACAGACTCTGGGCATACTGAAGCACAGAGGCTCCGTTTCAGCTCTGCTCCCAGAAAAGAAGCCACAATATTCTCCGACTCATTTCCTCTCCCTGGGCATACAAGAGGACTTCCAGTAGGTTGAAACCTACTGGTTTCATGGGTTGAGCCCAGTGGCTCATTCTGGGCAACAGTAAGATGGGCCAAAGGAATACACAGCATAGCCAGGACTGGCTCCTAAACTCTTCAGCCAGATCCTCCCTTTCTTCTTCCACAGAGACCCCCCAGAGGCCATACCTTTAGGATAGATCTATTACAGGAAGAAACGAGTCCAGATTTTCCAGTTACTACCTAGAGGGGAGTCTCCAAGAACAACCATCCCATCAATATTGGAGTATCATATAAGAGATAAATAGAATTGTATTTATGTTATGACACTGAAATTTGGGGATCATTATAGCCTTCCTAAGTGTTTGTTCATCAAGGCAATATTCCATCAATATTAAAATATCTGACCTCAGATTTTGGCTTTAGAAAGCTAGGGCAGGAGCAAGAGAAAAAAAATGACTACCCCCTGCCTCACTGGGGCCTGGATTCAAGTAGATGCCTTATTTAAGTTGCTACCTCTACTTCCTGAAAGGCCTGCTGAAGCTTCTATTAGATACAAGTTCACCTGCACCATCTACACTGCTGGCTTAGGGCAGGGAGGATCATGAGAGGAAGATGCTATTAATTAAAAATTATATTAATAAAAAGAAAAGGTTCTGAGGTATTATAAAACACTTTTTCTCATTTATTCTCCTCCTCAGCTGCATATGTTGATCATTTTACAGAAGACTGAGGTTTGCAGAGGTTAAGCACAAAGCTCAAGTTCATCCATTTAATTAGTAGCAGAAGCTGGGCTCAAAAATCAAAATGTCTAACCACTAATCCAATGTCTCTTTCTGTACAATGCACTTTCTCTGAGCCTAAAAATACATACCAGGGGCTTTGTGTTGTCTAGCTGGGTTTGAACATTACCTCTATCATGTATCAGCCGGGGGAATCCAGGAAATTTTGGATATCTCTGAGCATCCATCTGTGATTATTTGTAGCAAAAAAAAGTAAATCCTGCCTGGAAAGTGCACGGAAGATTATCTGGTGCAAATGAGATACTCAATGTCCTCACAGTAACTGTACTGGTTACCACAGGTAGCAGTCGGTGGAATGCTTCTAGAGGTAGTTAGCTTATGGCTTGTATGACATTGAGTAGTCACGTAGTCTACTGTGCTGTGTGTGAACTGACTCTGTTTGACCCAGACACCTATGAGCTCCTAGAGAATACACACAAATGCAGGGTCGATGTACCTTCCTCACCTACCACAATCCTGTCCACAGAATAGTAGATGACTTTCTTTCTTTCTTTCACTCTTTCTTTCTTTCTTCTTTCTTTTTTTTTTTATTTTTTTATTAACATAAAATCTTAACAACCACATCTTTCTTTCTTTTAATAATAGGTGATTTCTGATAGAGAATAAGAAGTAGTCTTGTCATTTCGGAAAGGCGAAAGAAAAATTAAATCTTCATACTACTTAACCCATTGGCAAGTCCTTGAAATAGGCAGAATGACATTCCTCTAGGAACTCAGCTGCCTCAATGTTACTACTTTGCTAAAAGCAAAAAGGCAATGTTAGCCCGAACCCCAGGATCCTATAAATCTACTTCAACATATAAAAATTCCTTTGGAAAATTCCTTTATTTCTACTTATGCCCCCAAAGATACATGTTGGCAATCATCCCCCAAGCCTATAACCCACTGATACACATATGAAGAGTCTCCTGACTAGGGTTTTATTAGACAGCAATAAATGACCTTTTCCTAACAATACCTAGACCCTCAAGGTCCTGGAAACCTCTCTTCCAAAATTCCGCAGAGACTTACAAGATCCCTAACCTCCTCCCAACTTGAAAGTATATAATGGGCCACTCCTTATGAACCCTGGTGCAGCTCTTTCTGCCCATGGGTCCTGTCCCCATGTTTTCATAACACGATCTTTTTGTACCAAAGACATCTCAAGAATTCTTTCTTGGCCATTGGCTTTGAACCTTAACATCTTTCCTACGTCAGGCTCACTTCATATTCTAAACTGATTTCAGGACCGAGTCACCTCCAACAAGGGTGATGTGAAGATAAATTTTGGCCTTCACGTAAGCCAGCTTCTCAGTCTCCCCACCAAGACTTTTTATTCAAAAATGCTGGATATGATTCACTTCTATTCCATATAAACAACTTGGGGGAAAAGATCTATTAAATATTAGAAAATGTTGATTTACATTTTTTATGTTGATAAAAATAAGAGTTCATTTCCCAAAATACTTATAAATATGAAGTTGAACATAAATATCACCTTTAATCCTACCAACCATAAATACACTATTTCATTTTAAGATGTTTTCATTGTATTTTTAATGCATACACGCATATGTTTATGTGCAGGTACAGTATGTAATATACTTAGCCTTATGGAGAGGGTGGACTTGGTGAATATTTTAGAAAAATATGTAAGTCTTAAGTTTACAGATTAACACATTTTTAAAAAAAGTTCACCAAATAGGAGGTTATTCTTTGAAGAACCAAGCTCTACCTTCAATGAACAAACACAAAGGAAATTTATATATTTATATGTTGATGGCTGTTCTGGAATGCCCTAAAGGTGTTTGCGAACACTGCCTTTTAAACAGGTGAACCTTCTCTCCTACAGTCTTATTTCCATGGTTAATTTATTTAGAAATTTTTTTTACTTCTAGATAACACAGAGTTATATTTTAGTCTGGACTGAATTAGTGGAGTCTGAATTAATGTGATTTGCCTGCATTTAATTCAGCTTCTTTAAGCATGTGTTCCTCCTGGTAAAATCACCTCGGGATGCAAGAACAAAACGGTAACAATTAAAATATGCAACAGCCGAGCACCAGTTCTGAGCAGACCTGAAGAAATCAATGAGACACCATTAAGGCTTTAAATCTTGCCTCATAACCAGGAGGTGAGTGGATTGTGTTTCAGCATGGATAAGCAATTCTAGGGCACAGACTTGCCATAGAAAGTACCCCCCCCCCCATGCTCTAGGTCTCTGGAGGTACAATTTGGGCTCTGTCAGCAAGAGCCTTGCAGCACAAGATGCTATAGTGCAAATTTGAATGGCACTAGAATTTGGGACAGATTGAGCACCAGGCCAGTGGTCAGTGGAGCATCTGATCCAAAATATTGTTGGTGAGGGACCTAGGTATGACTGACTATTGTCAAATCACAAGTGATTGTTGTAAATAGTTGGAGAATGGACCAAAAGGGGCAAACGAAGTCCAGAGAGAGGAAGAGGAGGTGAGGGGAAGGTGATGAGCAGTGTTTGTGCAGTTCACATAAGAGGGGATTGACCCAGAGATGGACCACTCTCCCATCTGTGCCTTGGTTTATCCTCCAAATACTTCTGTCATTATTCTCATGATACTTGTTTGCACTCTTTGTGAGCTTGCTCCACTTCCTAAAACTGGGAGTCAATCCTTTGAGGCAAAGACTTAGTTTGTTGTCATATCCCCAGAAAATAGAGCAGCATCTAATACATAGCTAATGCTTGACAAATGTTCATTATATGAGCAAATGGAGGAATGAAAGTGAGACACAGAACTCCTGTGTCTGAGAACCACTTTATTAGTCCATAAAAGGGAGGAGAGTAGAAATAGGCCTAAGAAGTGGATACATAGCCATGCCTGAATAACTGGCTGGATTCTGATATGATATGAAGCAATTTCTGCATAAAGGATTATGCTTATCTCAAGTATCAGGGACAAGCTTTGGGAAACAGCACTGGGTCTGAAGGGAGGGGAACTGTTTTCCTGAAATAGGTGATGTTAATTAAGTTCAATGAAGGTTTCTTAAGGCTTTTTGCATTTTAAATATCTGCTGTACCTTACACCATTGAGACCTTGAGAGTTGTAAATCAACAATAAAAAGCACTGTGTTTGCTGTGAACTCAATGTAGAATGATTTCTGGGGATGCGTGCGTCCTGGGCTCTGTTGACCACTGGGAATTCTAGTTCTGAGAGCATCACTGATTTCTTACAACATACAAATAACTTTCTTTCTCCTGGCTCACTGATTCCAGGCAAAAGGACATCTATTTATTGTAAGCATACTCCAGGCCATACTTCACCTCTTACTTACTCCAACAGTTGTGTTTGGAAGAGCAAATGACCTTTTTTCTCTGAAATCTGCCTACTTGGAAAGTAGTTCATTGGTCTTCTCCCCAACAGACCATATGCTTGGGATGGAAACTTTATTTTCAAGGAGAGAAACCTCTGGTTTTCCAGTGCTCTCTGCATTTGGGTGGGTATATTTATAATTTTGGGGTGTGGTATTAGGGAGTCAAATGAATGTCTCCTTTATCCATGTGATAATGATATTTAGATTTCTCAACTGCTTAACCTCTCTGGATCTCTGCTGGTTTAGAATGCAGGTGACATTGGGCCCCCTAAAACATTGTCAAGAAAGACGTTTGTCTTCATGGAGGCTAAAATTCATCATTCATGCAATGAATATGCCAATGCAGGTGCCCTCTGAATTGTGATAATTTGCTGATTTTATTCAGTGTCCTTTAGCTGTAATAAATTACAACAGTGAATATAACTTCTGAGTCTTGTGAGTTCTTCTAGTGAGTCATGGAGCCTCAGAGTGGTCTTGGGCAACCCTGAAACAACCATCCACTTCTCCACCCATCTATGTCTATGTGATTGGCCTCAGCTACTCTGACTTTACATCCTTAGAGCAAAAATGGACATTCGCTGTAAATTACATTTGTTAGCATGATCTGATCAAATGGCTCAAGGCCCCTAGGTATACATGAACACACTTATCAGGTAGAATTCCAAAAGCTCAGCTCATCTCCTGGGAGTTGACCAAGGGCCAGTCTTAAAGGCAGGCCTTTCTTAGAATTTGTAGGGTTTGAGCAACCCAGGTCTACTAACTCAATCCCTTTTTGTGTAATGGTCAGTCACAGAGTACTGTACTCAACTGTAAGGTTAGTTTTCTTAATATGATGGTGAAGTAGCAATAAGAATGAGGCCTATATTTCAGCTAGAAGACTGCTACACTAAAGAATAGTGTGAAAGCTTTCTGACTGGGGAGGATCCACCATTTCCTTTTGAGGCATCAAAGCATCAGGATGACTATGCCTGTCTTTTTTTCAGAGTCTTTTGGAAAATAAGATATATGAACCTTCAGCTTGGTGCCAGGAATACAAGTAATAAAATGGTCCTGCTTCATGAAGCACAGTTGGAAGTCAATCCATCCTAAGGAGATTCATTGCTCCATTCTAAGGAGACCCATTGCTAAAAGACGATGCCTTTATCTCCCCCACCCCGCCCCGTGCTGAATTGGCATTAAAATAAACCAGGGATCAAGTCGGATTTATTCCAAGGACGCAAAGATGATTCAGCACCCATAAATCAGCCAATGTGTTATACTACATTAACAAAATGAGGGTAAAAGTAATATGATCTCAATAGATGCAGAAAAAGCATTTAACAAAATTCAACATCCATTTATGATAAAAGCTCTCAACCAAGTAGGTAGAGGAAACATATCTCAACATGATAAAGATCATATATGACTAGTGCATAGCTAACACCACACTCAGTGGTGGAAAGGTGAAAATCTTTCCTCTAAGATCAGGAACAAGACAAGGATGCCCACTCTTAGCACTTTTATTTAACATAGTGTTGGAAGTCATAGCCAGAGTAGTTAGGCAAGAAAAAGAAATAAAAGTCATCCAAATTGGGAAGGAAGTAGAACAATGACTTTTTGCAGATAACACAATATTATATATAGAAAAACCTGAAGACTTCACCAAATAACTGTTAGAATTAGTAAACAAATGTAGTAAAGTTTAAGATGTAGAACCAATACTCAAAAATCTGTTGTACTTCTATAGACTAACAATGAACTATCAGAGAAATGAAGAAAACAGTTCCACTTACAATTGCATCAAAAATAATAAAATACCTAGGAATAAGTTTAATCAAGAGGTAAAAGACCTGTATATTAAAAACTATAGTACATTAATGAAAGAAATAAAAGAAGGCACAAATAAATGGAAAGATATTCTGTGCTCATTGATTAGAAGAACCAATATTGTTAAATTGTCCACACTATCCAAAGCAATCTACAGATTCAATGTCATCTCTATCAAAATTCCAATGATATTTTTCAAAGAAATAGAACAAATAACCCTAAAATTTGTACAGAACCACAAAAAACCCTGAATGGCCAAACAGTCTTGAGAAAGAACAAAGCTGGAGGTATCACGCTCTGATTTCAAACTACATTATAAAGTTATAATAACTGAAATAGTATAATATTGGCATGAAAACAAACATATTGATCAATGGAAAAGAATAGAGAGCCCAGAAATAAGTCCAGATTAATTTAGATTAATTTACAACAAAAGAGCCAAGAACATACAAGAGGGAAAGAACAATCTCTTCAAAAATGGTGCTGTGAAAACTGGATTGCCACATGCAAAAGAATAAAACTCAACCACTATCTTACGCCATCCACAAAAATTAACTCAAAATGGATTAAAGACTTATAAGACCTGAAATCCCCCATAAAACTTCTAGTAGAAAACATAGGTGGTAAGCTCCTTGACATAGGTCTTGGCAAGGATTTTTTAAATGTGACACCAAAAGCTAAAGCAACAAAAACAAAAATAAATAAGTGAGAATACATCATACTAAAAAGCTTCCACACAGCAAAGGAAATGATTAACAAAAAATGCAAAAGCAACCTTCTAATTAGGACAAAATATTTGCAAATCATGTATCTGATAAAGGGCTTATATTCAAAATATATAAAGAACTCATACAGCTCAATACCAAAAAGCAAATAATCTTACTTCAAAATGGGCAGATCTGAATAAATATTTTTCTAAAGAAGACATACAGATGGCCATTGAGTACATGAAAAGGTGCTCAACATCACTTATCATCAGGGGATGCAAAATCAAAACCATGATGCGATATCACCTCACACCTGTTAAAATGGCTAGTATCAAAAAGACAAGAAATAACAAAATGATGGCTAGGATGTGGAAAAAAGGGAACCTTTGTACACTGTTGGTGGGAATATAAATTGGTTCAGCCATTATGGAAAACAGGATTGAGGTTCCTCAAAACGTTAAAAATGGAACTATCGTATGGTTCATTGATTCCACTTCTAGGGTATTTATCTGAAGAAAAAACTGGTCACTCAAAAAGACATACATACCCCATGCTCACTGCATTATTCATAATAGCCAAGGTATGCAAACAACCTAAGTTTACATCTATGGATGAATGAATAAAGAAACTGTGATATATATAGATACCCATACACGCACAGGGATATTTTTCAGTCACAGAAAAGAGTGAAATCTTGCCATTTGTGACAACGTGAATGGACCTTAAGGGCATTATACTATAAGTGAACTCAGGCAGACAGAGAAAGACAGATAGATACTGTATAATCTCTCTAATATGTGGAATCCTAAACACACACACTAACAAAAACATGAAAAAAAAAAGAACTCAGCAATCAAAAACCAAACTTAGAGCCACAGAGAACAGATTAGTGGTTACCAGAGGTAGGGTGTTGGAAATAGAAGAAATGGGTGAAGTTTTTTAAATTGTTTTTCTTGTTGTTGTCTTCTTAGTTTCAACAAACTGTTTAATTTTAAGAAGAAAAAAGAAACAAGGAAAGGTTTAAATGAGGGTATTATCATGCCAGACCTTTGCTCTGTCAACCATGAGAAATGTGCCATGATTCAAGTATGAGCATCTTCTAATTCAGCAGGATTCCTGCGTTCTGCACTCAGCATGTGTCCATTCACTCTGCTTCTTATCAGATGTCTGAAAAGTACACGTCAAGGCTTCAGAAATATTTTTAATCAGCTTATTAGAGAGTTCCATGTACAATAAAGCCCTATATGGCAGCAAATCCTAGCTGCTATGAAGGGTTCCTTGCAACATGACAGATTGAGGTCAGTGTCATTAACGAACATACAGATTGATGTTGCCAGCTTGATGATCACAGAGGATGGCAAATTCCTTTCACAAGGGGACAGAGGGAAAGAGGATTTGTCATACTAGATCATTCTGCCCATCCATTGGCATGGCCCAGGCAGAATCCTGAACCAGATGCTTCTGGAGAAAGAATGTTAAATATCTACGTAGCTTTGAGCAGAGCATTGGAATGAAAGTAGTCGCTTTCATTCTTTCTTTGTATGATGGCTGGAATGAGTATGTGCCCCCCACCCTAATTCAAATCTTTAAACCCTACATAACTCAATGTAGTGATGGTATTTCGCGGTGAGGCCTTCAAAAAGTAGTTAGGTTTAGATGAGGTCATGAAGTGGAGGCCCCCAAATGGGATTAGTGTTCTTATAAAAATAGGAAGAGTCTAGAGTTCTCACTTTCCTCCACACGAATACACAAGAAGCCATCTATAAACCAAGAAGGACTTCACCAGGAACTGAATCACTGGCATCTTGATCTTGGACTTCTTGAGCTCCAGAACCATGAGAAATAAATGCTATTTAAGCCACTGGTTTTAAGGTATTTTGTTGTACAAATTGTTCAAGGATGACCTCTGGGAAACAAAGACGGGCAGGCAATGGGAGTAGGGAGGGGAACATGGGGGCCAACTGCTTCAGTAAAATGTTCTTTGAAAAAAATAAAGCAAATGTGACCCAAAAAAGTTATTTTTTTTTTGTAGAAGCCCAAACTGACTAGGGCACCTTGTGTCTCCAAATGATATATGGTCACTATGTGACCTTGGCTAGGTCCCTTCTACTGCTTAGGGTCTTTCTGCAGCTCTGCAATGAAGTAAATAGCACATAGGTGGTCCATCTTTTCATTCAACAAATACTGAGCACACAGGTGGTGCCAAATGCTGTGCTAGTATTAGGGATGCCACAGAAATCAAAATAAAAATGCCCTTGATGCTAATCCTGTGACTTCATAGCTACTCTGCCTACTTAGATATAATGGATATTAGTTTACTCTGTAACACAACAGATGCTAGAAATGTTCTGTTTCTTTCTTTTTAAATCATATATTCCTGAGTTGTTACCATCCTCATCACCAGGATGACCATCACAATCATTAATGAAGTTCCCTCCAATCATCTTTTTAATACTGCATTCATTCTGCACACTCAATGTCCTAGGAAAATGAGGAAGAGATCTGGTCTCTGGTCTCTACTGACCATAACTTGCAACTATCATCTGGAGATGCCATGGAAGACTTCTGCTTACTTCTTATCCAGAGGGTCTTACTGAGGTCACTCAGAAGGACTCAGGGTCTTCACAAGGGGTCCTGGATACCTCCCTCAAGGCCCCACACTATGTGTCCACTCTCCAAGGCATCTAGGCCCGCCATTGCCTCAAGATCCAGTTCCCTATGGGGAAGCAAAGTGAAGTCTCATCTCAGGAAATCCAAGCCACCATTGCATCTCCCAATGAAACAATTCTCTCTTCTCATTCTCTCCTACCTCCACAGTCACTGCAGCCTGATTCTTTGATGGGGACTGTGTTTGCTACAAACTAAGCAGCCTAAGCAACAGGAAATCTCAAAGCTTTGGAGGCTAGAAGTCCTAGATCAAGGTGTTGGTGAATTTGGTTTCTTCTGAGGCCTCTTTCCTTGGTCAGCAGATGGCCAATTTCTTGTTTTGTCCTCAAAAGCTCGTTTCTCTGTGACCACACATCTCTGATGTCTCTTTGTGTGCCTAAATTTCTTATAAAGACCCTAATCAGACTGGACTGGGCCCCACTCTACTAGCCTCACTTTAGCTTACTTCTTTAAAGGTTCTGTTTCCAAATGCAGTCTCATTCTGAGGTACCAGGGCTTAGAATTTCAAAAAATGCATTTGAGGGGACACAATTCAGCATATAACAGTCATCAGCATTATCAACTACTGCATAAGACGCCATTCTTCTAGACTAAGGTGAGAATGTACCCGTGGAGTTGTGCAATGCAGCCATTCTGCTAACTTCCCTGGATGGAGTCATTGGTAGGATGCCCTCTGAAACCAAAGAAAATGCTGTCCTTTGCGAAGATTGAGAAGAGCCCTTAAAGGACACATGCTGCCTCTTGTGGATGGTATGTGTGAATACATAAAAAGGACAGTCATGGTGGGTGATGAAGGCTTGCTCATTGACTATGAGCCTGTATTCCAGAAAATAAGGCACAGTTAATCTCTGAGAAGATATTTGCTTCATTAATGATAATTAATAATAATAGCTAATATTTATCTTGTGTTTATTATGTACCTGGTGCTTTATATGTATAATCTCCTTTAATCCTTCAATCTTAGGCATTGTAAGGATCAAAATCAGAAATGTAAGTAGATAATGCACTTTCAGAGGAATAGTGAGGAGGAATATTTATTTTCTTCCTACTGTGTGCAAGGTGCTGTTCTAGATTTTTTCTCTCCATAGTCTCTTTCAGTCTTCACAACAGCCCCCATGATGTGTATGTGAGTATCTTCATGTAAGGATGATGAAACCATGCTCAGAGAGATGAACTAACTTGCCAAAGATCACACAGCTAAGTCTTGATATAGGCTAGGGTTTACCCTCAAGGGAAGCTGACTCCAGAGTTTGAGCCCTTCGCCAGTATTTTAAAGAGGCTAGTGAGCTAGGTGGATTTCTTGCATCATCACTTGGATGAACAGAACTTGATATGAGACACATTGTATGGAGTGGATCGGTTCCTTGGCAAGGAGTTGGTTGATTCAGGTGCAGTTGCTGCAGGTTAATGGGGAGAGGACCACTTAGTGGGTTTTACCTAGTGTTGGGAGTGTGATAGAGGTAGTCCAATCAAATGGCATTAGGGGCAACCATAATGGTATGTGGAGAGGGGCAAGAGGGGCAGAAGGGGCAGAAGGGCGACCCAGAGGCCTAAAACAGGCAAAATCAGGAGAGGAGGTACATGAACTCAGTTTTAAGAGCAAGACTCCATACACTAGGGAAGGGCTGGCAATATGGACAAAAAAAAATAATAATAATAAAAAGCAAGATCCCTCCTCTTCAGAAAATTAGGCAGAATACCACATCAGGGACTCCAGGGACTAGACCAGGGAGCCACATCCTGGGATACGAGCATAGAGCGTAATAGCAGGAGGACTGACTGTTTGCTAGTACATTTAATCACCTGTTGCCATGCTGAAAATTCTGTAAACAGCTGCCAGTTGCTCTTAGGATACAGTCCAGAATTCTCATGAGTTGCGAGACTCTTTCTTATATGGCTACGTGATATATATTCTGCCCCTACTCCTCCTCATCCGCATCCCCCGTTCTCTTCTTTCTCTCTTCTCATCTTCTTCCCTCCCCCATCTTCTCTCTGTCTATCTGTCTGTCTCCTCCTCCCTCCCTCTCCCTCTTTCTGTGTCTCTGTCTCTCTCTCCCCTCCTCCTTCTCGTCTCTCATTGAACTGGACCATTGCATGAACTGTTACTCCATTTGGAACCATTTTCCCTTCCTCTCTTTGTTGAACTCTGACTTAATGGTTCACGACTCCTATTAAACATCACAGCTTCTCGTGCTTTTTGTGACCTTCCCCCTTCTCTGTCAATTCTAGGTTAGGGGTCCATGCTGTATATTCCCACAGCATCTTATACTTCCCCTCCTTAACATGTATCACACTTAAAAATTAAAGCCTATCTTCCTTTCTAACTGCCAGGCTTCAAAAAAAAAAAAAATCTGTTGAAGGAATGAATATAGAGTTGAACTCTTAACACCTCCAATCTCTACTGAGTAAGGACAATATTTTCTCCGGATCTTACTTTGAGATTGAATTTGCAGGTGGTAATCAAGAGGCTGCAGCTGCTGGGAGAGGTGGCCCACGTGAGCTCAGGACTGGGCATGTCCTGCTGGCCTCAATTGCTGCATCAACATTCAGTGAAGCAGACTCACCAAGTCCTTGCCTTGGCAAATCTTCCTTAGCCCATCCAATTTCTGCACCATTTGAAAGAAAGAAAAGAAAATCCACTCTGTATTTTTTTCCACTCATTTAAACGGAGTATTTCCCCCTGTGCCTGCCTTCTGCTCAACCTAACCTCTCAGAAGACTCTCCTCCCAGGTGCTTTCAGTTTGCAGGTGTCCCTTGTGCTGGAGGTGGGGTTGAAAGTGAAAGTTTGGTCCCGGTCAGGACAGCAGTGGCAGCCTTAAGGCACCAGCTCAGAGTTCACTGCGCCGTCCTGGGTGGGTTGCTAAGCAACATCCCTGCTCGCCTGGAAAAGGGGTGAGGCTGTACCAGGCTTTGTCAGGGACGACGCTGGGAAGCTTCTCGTCTTCATTACTTCTCTTACCAGTTAGGTCTTCCATTCTCCTTTTCCCAGATTCTGTTTTTATTTTAAAAATGGTACCGTCTCCGATTGCACCCGCCCCTATTTCAGGTTTTAACACGCATGTTTCTGTGAGTTGCCTGTGTGTCTTTTGGAAGACAGGGGTTCGCCCAAGCCCTCCACGCAATTCCTATGCTGTAGACAATTCCAGAAGAGCCAAATAAGCAGCAGGGGAAGCCAAAGTTCAAGTCTTGAGCCGGGCCTGGCCCAAAGGAATAATGAAAGCTAACTTTTACTGACAGTTTCCTATGCAGCAGGGAGTTCTGGATAGACCCTTATCTGCACTAACTCAGGTAAAAGGTAGAAATTGGGCAAAAGAAACATTCTCACGCAACCTGATGAAGTGGGACATGGTATTCTCCATGCAGAACAGATGAAGAAACTGAGGTACACAGAGGTTGAGTAACTTTCCAAAGTCACCGAGTTTGTAAAGGGAACCAAGAACTAAACCTCTTCCACCCTTAGATCTCATGCTACTAACCATTCGCTCTTGCTGCAGCATTTTGCGCTAAACGAGTAAATTAGATACATGACATCACAGATGCTCAGCCAGCCTTATGTGCCTTCTTTTCCTTCTCTGTAAATGTGTGCTGAATCCCATTTCCTAAGACCTGGCTGACCTTACAAGGTTAGGTGACGTAGGCATTTATATTCCCCTTTCCATAAACACTGCTTGAGAAAAGACCTGTAAAAGTAGTTTTGTTTTGGGACATTTAGAACCCCTCATCTCAATATAGTTGATAGAGTTCATTCATCCTATCTTTCTGTCCATGCAGCTTCGGTGGCACTGTAAGATAACTGATTTTCATGTCATGGCTGACAATGGGTAACAATACTGGGATGGGGAGATGCAAAGAGACTGAGCGACTAGTGTAATAGCAGGAAGCTGAACAAGAAAAAATGGGCCCTGCCCACTGTTTCTAGAAGTGACCCTCATCCTCCCGTTCCTCCTAGAGCTCCCCCTAGCTTTGTGAGTCTACAGGGGATGGACCTGGGGTGGGCTTTTCAGGAGCCTGGCATCAGCCCCGTTCCAGTTCCACCCACTATGTTGCAATGTGGGAACTGGCCCAGCTAGAGATCGAAGGCTCTCTCTCCCTATGATAGCCGTGGGGAACAGACTACAGTTTCCATCTCAGGCTCACCATGTGTTCATTTCAGTCCCCGGACACTGTGCTTTCCCAGAGAAGAGCAAGGTGCAAGCCAAAGGGGCTTTGCTCAAAGGGTGGTGGCTCTACCTGAAGCCAGTAGGCATCTCCGAGGGGCTTGGGAAGGAGCAAGAAATGCATCTGGGCTCTGAGACAGACTTGGCCCTTGCAGATAGAAGATCTGTTCTAGACAGCCCATTGCTGTGGGTGCTCCCTGAGGCTCTGTGATTGCAGGAGTCAGTACATTTAACACTATCAGGATACCCTTGACTCTGATTCATGGAGAAACTGAATAGTTCTGCCTTAAAAGAGTGGCACTAGGTACCTTTTAAGGTCCGGGTTATTCTTATAGATAACATCAACCATTTATTCGCACTTACAAGGCACCCTGGGTGGCATGATTAGGAGGTCCCTTTGCGGACACCGGCGAATCATAATTCCACCACTAGCTGTGGGACCACAGACAAGTTATTTCATCTTCCAGAGACTCGGTTTCTTCGTGTGTAAACGGAAAGGGAAAATTGGATCCACCTCATTGATTTGCCGTGAAGTTAAGTGAGATAACCGGCTTCAAATTCTTACTCTAGTGCTCGGCTGGCAACATGAGCTCAATCGATTTTAGCCATTATGCAGATTATTAATTTGCATATCTATCTAAATTCTATTTTTATTTATGTCACTTATGTACCAAATAGATAGGCATCCTCTATGCCAGTCATTCTTGTAGGCTCTTTAAACGTACTTGATTCTCATAAGGACCTTATTAGAAAGGACCTATTAAGAACCTCATTTTTACGGGAGAAACTGAAGCACAGAGAGGTTAAATATGTCAGTCAAGTCGCATGGGTAGTGAGTGGCTGAGCTCTAATCACTGTCTCCCGCCCCGCGTCTCCTGGTCTGTGTTCTCAGCCGGAGCCCTCACTGCCAGCCACATTCTCGTGTCAGCGGTAACGTGGAGTGTAATGGTTCATCACTAATCTGGGAATTGGGAAATTTGAGTTCTAATCCTCGTTCTGTCGGTGCCTAATAATCCAGGAAAACCCAGCTCAGCCTCAGCTCAGGATTTAAGCTCAGCATCCTGTTGTACACCAACAAAAGATCAGGTGACATTATTATTAATTTATAATTATGTGTTACACAATTAACACCATATAATTAACAATCCCTTGACAGTGTTTATAATCATCCTCTAATTTATAAGACATTACAACTTCCTCACTTGCACAGGCCTGGGGCAAAGTCAAGCCGATTGCTGGTCCCTGGCTTGCAGGGGTCATGCGACAGAGACTAAAGCCACTCCAGGTTACATCAACACTGAAATTTATTCCTACAGCTTGGACGTCTGTCCTTTCTCCTATCATCAGCTCTGAAGCTTTCATTTAAATTTTTTTTATCGAAGTCATTTTCTTCATGGAGAAAAGGGCTCCATTTATAAGTTTTCTCAGCACCGTGAGACCTTGATTGTGGAGAGGCTCCTGAAATATTGGAAAAATTGGTGGAGTCAATGCAGTTTTGAGGACACCCTCCAACCAAGGAAGTTCAAGAATGGAGGTTAGAGACTTAGAGAGCAACTCAACAAGAGCAACAAGCAAATCAACTTGTGATTTGTGAAGCTCATTTGTTTATTCCAAGTTATTTAATGGAGGTTTCCCCATCCCTTTTGCTGATTTAACACAGTTATGGACTACATTTTGTGTCCCCCTACCACCCCCCCTTGAAATCCTATGTGAAATTCTCACTTTAGAGGTGGTGGTATTAGGAGGTAGGGAGATGCTTAGGTGAAGGTCTCGTAAATGAGATTAGTGCCCCTATAAAAGAGACCCCAGAGAGCACTCTTGCCTCTTCTCCTATGAGAGAGCACAGTCGGGGGACAGCCTTCTGTGAACCAGGAAGCAGATTCTCACCCAACACCAAACCTGCTAGTACCTTGATCTTGGACTTCCAGATCTGTGGGACATCAAGATGTGCTGTCTAAGCCACCCAGCCTATGGTATTTTTATTACAGCAGACAGAACCGACTAGACAAACAATCTCTCCTTGAAACTTCATGTACCCTTCCTTGTACTACGTTCGGTGGACTAGACTATCCTCTGATGATATCAGAGCATCCCTGGATGTCCTTTAACCACAGTCATTACTTTCCAGCTTAGAGGCCTCTTTCTTAAAGAGAATATATCTACTTAATACACTTCGGATTTAGGATATATTGGGTGGTTTTTTTTTTTAAGATTTTATTTATTTGACAGAGAGAAACACAGCGAGAGAGGAAACACAAGCAGAGGGAATGGTAGCGGGAGAAGCAGGCTTCCTGCCAAGCAGGGAGCCCAATGTGGGGCTCGATCCTAGGACCCTGGGGTCATGACCCGAGCCGAAGGCAGACGCTTAATGACTGAGCCACCCAGGCACCCCTATATTGGGTGTTATTAAAGTGACCATAACTGCCATTTTCCTCAAGATATTTCTTTATGTTAAAAACTGCCTTTCTTGGGGTGCCTGGGCGACTCAGTCAGGTAAGTGTCTGCCTTTGACTCAGGTCGTGATCCCAGGGGCCTGGGATGAAGCCTCACATAGGGCTCCCTGCTCAGCAGGGAGTCTGCTTCTCACTCCGCCCCTCCTCCTGCTTGTACTCCCTCTCCTCTCTCTCAAATAAATCAATAAAATCTTAAAACAAAACAAAACCTGACTTCTGGGATACTTGGGTGGCTCAGTTGTTAAGCATAAACCTTTGGCTCAGGTCATGATCCCAGGGTCCTGGGATCGAGTTCCTCACTGGGCCCTTTACTCAGTGGGGACCCTACTTCTCCCTCTCCCTGCTGCTCCCTCTGCTTGTGTGCGCTCTCTCTCTGACAAATAAATAAGATTAAAAACAAACAACTGCCTTCCTTGAGGGCAGGATTCTGCTGTATAAGCTACATTAACTTCATATGTGATCCTAGGCCAACATATACTTGAAATAGTGAAAAGGGAACTAAACTCATGCTAAGTGTTCCAAACCTGTAGAATCACTCCTCATCTCCAAAAGCTGAAGCTTAAATTTTGTAAAATAGAAAGTATAGCCTAGATCCGAGGTACCTACTGAAGTGTTTGTAGTCTTCCAGAATGTCCAAGAAAGGTCATCAAAGGGCCTATGAAACATAATTCAAAAGTGTATCTGATGGTACATTTTTATTGGGAAAAAACCCAGAGCTTTCACATTTCTCAGAGATCTCTAATTCCCCTCAAATTAACTCTGTGACTTTTGAGGTGATTTCCTGCCCATTAATTCAAATCTGTGCCATTCTTTTCCTTCCATTCATCTTGATTTGTGAATCTATTGAGAGGGAACGAAGATTCTGAACTGAAATAGACAGAACGTGTACCATATGCCTTGATTCAGAATGCTTACAATTAGATCTGATAAAGAAAATCAAGGAGTGACTTTATTTGTAACTGCAAGCCCTGATAATGATTTGGAGAGAAAGGAGCGTTCCTTGTAAGTTCTTAGGGTTGACAGGGCTGGAACCACTAATACTCAGTTTCCGGGAAGAGAGTGATCTGCATTCAACCTGAGCTCCTTATAACCATCCAAGCATTTGAGTTGATCCTCAATTGGAAAAATGCCTATATATAAGATGGTGGTGACTAAAGAAGAAATATATATTATAACATAATGTAATAGTATACTATAGTATATATATTATGGTATATATACTATATATTTTAGTATATAGTACATTACATATATGTGTATATCCATCAAGAAGAACATATGTGTGTAAGTTTGTATATCCTATTAGTTTAAATGTAATGAAGCTAATGAATCTTCTTGATTCTTGTCTTGGATAGATTATGCTACACACCCTTCACTTAGTGATAATGGAGAGAGAACTGTAATCATGGTTATTGTTGAAAACTTATAGAATAATTTTGGGTATAATTCCTCATCTCTAAAGGTTGAAATCTTACAGTTCTTTAATGACTCCTTTAGAATTCAGAGTCTATGGTTCTATGTGTCCACACTTGTCTCACTTTCTTTGCTAAACTGACCTTTAACACCAGTAATGTATTTTGCCTTAAAGTCTTTTTGACCGGTATTAACAGTGCTGCATCAGCTTCTTTTTAGTTAATATTTGTCTAGCATATTTTTATCCTTTTATTTTGAAACCTTTTTTCCCTTTATTTTTAACTTATAATGTGTAGTTTGACCACTTCTGTCTTTCTACTCACCAGTTTTGTCCAGTTACATTTATTGTGATTATCTGTATAGTAAGTTTTGTTATTATATCTATGTATCCAGCTATTTTAATGACTTTCTTCTCCTTTTCTGCCTTCTTTTTAATTTAGTTTTTTAATTTTAATTTTTTAATTTTTAAAAATGTGAACATTTACAATCTGTATCTATTATTTTGTGGGTAAATCACTCCACACCCTCTGACTCTATGATTCCTCCCCCTGATCACTTATCATCATGTAGTGGATCCATATTATTCTCCCTTTCTTTCCACAGAACAGAAACTAGGAGAAAATATTTGTCACTGAGTAACTTTATCAGCATAGAAAACCCAAAAAGATACTTCTACATTTAAAATTATATTCTTGGATTTGAATAATCCCAAAGCCTCTTTTCTTTCATTGTGTCCATTTGTTTTACTTCCCAATCATTCTTCCACTTTGTGACATGCAGTCTCTGTGCAACTATGATTTTAATCATTGAAGGGAGCCTTGCTGTTAGTATGACCTCTTCTTGCCCTCCTCTTTGAAGGGGGCAGATATGCCAGGGTCCAGAATTTTCCAATGATTTTATTTGATAGCTAATTAATGGCTTTCTGCAGTTTCCATGGCAATGCCACGCTTTGCTGCCAGGCCTTATCCAAATGGGCATTCTGTTCACTCTTTTGCCTTAGCATCAGCATATTAATCAGACACCATAGGTCCTTGGTTGCTGCATCAAATTGGTAAGACACTAATTGAATTAAAATCTCAGTTGAAGGCTTCAGGCTTCTCTTCCTCCCAGCTGGAGAGGAATCTTGTTAGCTCAAAGGGCCAGACTCAAGCAGGAGACATTGGAAAATCCACACTTCATGTCCTTTTATATAGCAAAGTATTTTTCTTTTGCCTTTGAATAAATATTTTGATGTCTGAATCATTCTCTCTCCTTGAAAATTTCTCTATTTTCCTGACCTTTCCAATCACTGGACATTGCTGTGTTCTCTTTGTAATATGAAGTGATGCAATTAGTATTCTCAAGGTGAAAGGAAAAAGATTTTCCTGCACATGCAACTGGTGAAGTCTGGGAAAGAATTCAGGTGGAAGGCCCTAACCGACTTGTGATTAAGATTAGGTAGCATAATGCCTCTGAAGATCATCTAGCAATCTGTAAAGTGCGAATACAGGGACTCCTATAGCAGTCTTTGAAGTGCTTGGAAGGTAGAGATGAAAGGAAAAAAGAGAGGCCATTGAGAGGTGGTCAGTCTTAAATTCATTTAGCAGGTCATGAAGATGATGGATGATTATTTCCACTTCTCACACAGACTTAAAATCCTCACTGCCCTTGTTAGGCTTCCCATTTAAAATCAGTTTTAAAGCTGTTAACTGATCCTCAAATATACCACGCATATTTATACCTTTGTATAAATATTTCGCATTTTCTCTTCCTTTGGCCCTTTTGCTTCTTGCTATTTGCCCAACTCTGATTCACTTCAACACTCAGAATAAACATGCCCATGTAAAGCTTTGGCCAACCCCATTAACGGAAAAGAGAACTTCTCCAGGCCTTCTCTCTGTGTGCCTGACCCCACGATAGCACTCATCACGGTGTACTGTAATCATTGTTTATTTTTTCAATTTGGTTCATATGTCTGTATTTTTCATTAATTTGTGAGTGGCACAAAGTATAGACCATGTCCTTATAAATTTTTGTCTCTCTGACATGCCCAATTCATCTAATAGGCATTGAAAAGATGTTTCATGGTTTGCTGTCCTTCTGCAAAATCTTATGCTTGATGAACAACTCCTATGTGATCTCTGGCATGAAAGGATTTCCAGTCTAAATGAACACTGAATCCTCAAAAACTGAAGTCCAAAAAAACTGTGTTCATGTGAAATGCAAGTTACTGTTAAAGGCTGGTATCAGAATATAGGCTAATTCATGCTAAAACCTGGAGCGCTAAAGTTGGAATTCGCCACTGCCCCCCCAAAAAAAAAAAAAAAAAAAAAAGACTTATGCCCCCAAACTCACCCCCAACACAGGCACACATACATAAACACACACTAGGTAATTCTTTACTTCTAAACTATATTATATTAGGGATGGTGTTCTCTTTGAGTCCTATTTCACAGACTCTGGTGGCCCCTGATATAGGTCTTTGTATTGTATCCAGGATAGCATTAACTTGAGAGAGAAATGCACATCCCAGAAGTGGAAGGTATGCAAAGGCTGGCCAAGGTACGGAAGAACAATCTAGTAACTAGATCTGTATTACAACACAAAATGGAATGAACATTATTGTTCCTTTTCAGCAAAAGAGGAATTCAAGGAACGTGGAAGATAGAGCTAATTAGCTTCCTGTAGGTGATCTCCCTACAATGGTGAGAAAGAGATTTGCACTGGGCAGAAGTTTAGACCAGAGGGATTCCATTTTTTCTTCTGACCCTGAAATTGGTGATCCTATTTCTCTGACGATACAGAAATGAAGATTTGGATGTTCAGAAGCCCCTCTAGCAAGTACCACCCCATCAAAAAGATAAATGTAGAGATCCTGAAAGCTAAGAAGTGGTATCTGCCCAAATCCTCTACAGGAGTGCTCTGAAAAGAGTTTCCTTTCTTGAGTTTCTCCTTTCAATTTAACTACGAAGTCCCAAAACAAGGCCACTCACCTTCACTGATGCCAGAGAAACAGCAGTGTTATAATTTGTGTGCGCATGTGTGCATGTGTGCGTGCGTTTGTGTTCTGAGTTAATCAAAGGATCATTTTTTTCCCATACTTACTTGGGGAAGTCGGCCTGGTAGAGCAATGCAGTGTTAGAACTGACCCCGCTTTAGTTTATTGTGGTTATTGATTTTTATTTAAACAAAATTTTAATATGCAAAGCACTTCTAGGAAATGGAAATCTGAGATAATTTCTTTTTAGAGAAAGTAGGTGAAAGGGGTTTCTCAATTAAAAAAAAAAAAAAAGCTATCAGAACAACCTGAGCCTGAAAAATACTTCCTCCCTTGGCAGTGTAGCTGGAGGAGAATCCATAAAGCGGCCAGTATGATTTAGAAGAAGGAGCGCTGCCAAGGGGGTCAGAAGGCAGAGTTCAAAGCCTTATTCAGGCCGTAGCTATGTGTGGCCACGGGCATGCCATTTTCTCTCCGTGCCTGTTTCACAAACTAAATCAAGGAGTGTGACAGCTGATATCTGAGGGTCCTTACTGTTTTAACAGCCTGTGATGATGTATCTGTTTCTCCCCCACAAGCCCCCGCCACTGTCCTGCTTCAACCAGCTTCAGTTTATTCAGAATGGGTAAGATAGCACGGTCATTGAATCCCCGCCCCCGTGCAAGAATGAGTCAAAAGAACCACAAGGAATTAGGCATAGAGAGGGAAGAAATCATAACCCAAGAAATATCTTTATCTATGTCCATTTCCTCCCACAAGGAAAAATGGCAGTGTCGGTTGTACATTACATATATCTCTCTTTCTTTTTAGTGTTTAATCTTAGCACCTGCACAGCAGAGATCTTGGCAATTCATTGCATATGCTCTCCCCTTCTCCCCCCACAATACAGCACCTGAGGCCTAAGAAGCAACCCCTCCAAGCTCCTCTAAAGGCTGAGACCCTTCTTCATGACAGAGTATAGAGATAACAAACATGCCCGACGGTTTTATACAGTTGCTAAAACGTTTTCGTTTCCAACGAATGAAGACTTTTCCTCCTTTTCTTTGAATATTAATTACATTTTACAAATTTGTGTTTTGTTTTGTTTCGCTTTGTTTTGTTCTGTTACGTTTGTACAACAAAAGGGAAAGCCCGTGGCGAGGAGTCCCACGTTAACAGAGCTTGGCTGTCATCTGGTCCGACTGTTTGAGGATCTCGGTGTTGTAGAGATCCAAGGCGTGGTTCACCCTGATGATCTCGCTGTTGGTCAGTTTCAGCCGGTGCTTCAGCATACACGAGAACAAGTCCAGCTGGGGCTTCCCGGGGGCCACGGGAGGGGCCAGGCGATTGATTCGGTCCCGAATATCCAACAAGAGGAGCATCACGGACGAAGAGGAATAGAACTGGCCACCTTGCGTGTAGGACTGGTTGACCTGCTGCACGGCGCTGCGAAGGAGGTCAGCGTTGAACCGCAGGCTGTACCCGAACACCTGCACATCCGAGATCTTGATGTAGAACTGCCTCTTGGAGGGGTCGGACAGGTCCACAGGGCCCTGGCCAGTCTCGTTTCGCAGGAGGGTGGGTAGCCGAGTCCGACTGCGTAGGTAGATGTGGACCGTCTCGAAAAACGTTTTCCACCGATTGCCCAGCAAGAGAGTCCAGTTGTAGCACTGGCTGTTTTGGAGACGGATCTTCTCCCAGCGCGGGTAGCCGAATTCCCCGAAGGGCATGTTCCAGCCCTCCGAGTGGCTCCCGCTGAAGGGGTTGACATAGACGAAGAACATGGGGTCCAGGCTGCTGTTGCGCATCTGGCAGATGCGCATGGACATGCCGATCACCATGTGGATGAAGTCCATGCGGTTCTTGTTGCTCTTGAGCGTGAGGGACATGCGCTTGCGCCACCGCGGATCGAAGAACGTGTCGAGGCGGATCTCGTTGCTGATGAATGTGGTGTGGACGTAGAGGCGCGAGTCCATCTTCTGCAACAGGTACTTGAGCTCCAGGTCCTGGAAGTCCAGGTCGGTCTCGAAGCTGATGAACTGCTCGCTGCGCTCCGAGTCCACGTTCTGCGGTTCGCAGCGGCCGCGGTACAGCTTGTAGCCCTTGTTGCAGGAGCCGCACAGCGAGATGTTGGCCAGGCTGCACATGGCACAGCTGTTGTTCCCGCCTATGATACAGGGGATGGGGCGCTGGCACAGCGTGGTGCTGCCGTGGCACACGCAGCTCCTCTGGCTCTCCAGGAACGTTCCCCAAAACCCGTTCTCATTGCAGTACAGAAGCGACTGGACCCTCGCGAGCCACTGCTGAATTGTCCTGGAGGACAGAAGGCAAAAAGAGACCGTTAGCCACCAGGGGTGGGCTGGAAGAAGTGTTCTTTGGGGTCCTTTCAGCTCCAGGACCCCATTATACAGTAGCCCCAAAGGACTTGGATCCAGGAAATTAGAGCGTCCCAACTCAAAACACCCCTGTCCATCACAACAGACTGTAGAAATCAGCCACGGAGAAGAACTCAGGGGTTCGTATGTTCAACCCGCATCACGTGTTTCAGCCCCCTTCCTAGATTCTGCCCACGAGCTTCTATTACATCCGACAACTTCCAACAAAAACAAATTATAGCTTATATTACTCTAGAGATCACTTAGTGCTTCCGTACTGATGATCTTACATGATCCCTCACATGTAAGAAAGACGTTATCGCCCCTTCTGCCCCCAAGCTCCAAACTCTCAATTCAGTGGCACTTGCATCACGACCCGGATCTCTAGGTCCCCCTTCCCCACAGCCCCTCAGCAATTTTATAAACTCTCCCCAAGCCTGCCCCCCGGTTCCAGTGAAGACAGACACTGGATCAGATAAGCAGCAGCAGCAGAACAGGGGAAAATATGGAAGGCAGTGAGCTTAATGGCCTCCATCTCCTCATTTCTGTGTGAGTCCTCTCTTGGCCATCTTCCACGCTACAAAGTATCCTTTATATGCATCTGGCACTTTTTACCCTGCACAGGGCACATCCGCCCCCGTTCTCTCACTTGAGCCTCACAACACCACCCTGAAAATAGCTTGGGACATGGGGTCAGTCAGAGATTGCTTCAGGTCTCGGCTTCTCCACTCAGGAGTAGAGGGAGCGCCAGGCGTTTGGTCACCTCCCTAATCGTCACTACCGGGCAGGGCTGTGATGAGGAGGACATGAATTGTTATGTGAAGGCTTCTCCCTAAACCTGCCTGGTATTAAGGACTCGATAAAAGTTAGTTCTTGTTGCTCCTGCAAAGGGACTCTCGGCTCCCTGTTACAGACATGGTAAGAGAAGCTCAGGGGTGACACGGACTCGAAGCCATACAGTGAGTAAGTGGAGAAGTCTCGTGGCTCATCGCTGTTGGTTTCTTTTTTTTTTTTTTTTTTTTAAGATTTAAGATTCTTTTAAATCTATGTCAAGCAAGAGTCAAGAAAGGCTGTCTTCAGGCCACAATGTGCCACGGTGATGGCGGCGGCGGTGGTGGCGCATGATCTCCATTTTAGGAACCCGGGAAGAGAAGCCCTCTCGCATCGCACTGCCCGGGGCAGGAGAGGCCAGCAGTCCCTCAACCACATCGCCTGCACCCTGGAGCCACAGCCGCAGGGCCCGAGCGCCTGAGACGGAAGAGCAGGTGCACCGGCCCACGCAGAACCCAGTTCACAGCTCAGTCCTGTAACCGGGGACAAGTCACTTCGTGCCTCTGAGCCTCCGCACCCACATCCGAAACAAGCATGATAAAGCCCACCTTCGACAGCGGGGGGAGAGGACCGTGTGGGGTGATAGATTTGGAGCGTTCGCACAGAGCCTGGCACAGCTCAATTATTAAACACGTGATAATAATGAGCACCCTTATCCCAGAGACTAAGCTATTCCTCTGAAGGTACCGAGACACTCTCAGCGATTTCACTCCCTCCCTGGAGTCTGAGGGAAACCATTTTGTCCGGTGGGACATCTGCGAGTGGATAGCGCTGATGCGGCTTTCCAGAACGCTCTGTTGTAAACGAGTTGCTTATCAGCTGAGAGAAAATGGAGGAATAATTAGTGTGCTCGTTGACGCTGCTCTGCCTTTTACATCCATGGAACCACCCACCCCTGGCGGTGAAACCTCCCTCACAACCTTCCGATCGGTGGGGAGACACCTGCTTTCCCGCTCAGCTTCCCCTCCGGGCGGAAAGGCCTGAGAGGGAGAGAGACATGTCCTCCCCTGAGCGGCTCAGCCCCCGGCCCGGCTCTCTCACTGTCTGCGGCATGAATGAATGCTCGCTGAATGAATGAACCACATCATTAATATTTTTCTTATATTTTTCATTAAAAACAAAAAAGCAAAAAACAAGCCCCAGGAACCCGACGTCTCTCTCCTCCCCTCGGGGCTGCAGTGTTCGTTCTGGATACCGTCCGCCCACGCGGCTCCAGGCCTCCCCAGCCTCTGCTTCACGGGACCAATCCTCTCACAGCCTGGAGAACAGCAGCAGGCCCGGCCTTCAGGAGATGGAGCTGGAATAATAATGAGCCCTGCGGCTCCCACCTCCCAAACCAGAACATTGACTGGATATTGGCTCTGAGTCCTCCGATATTTTTGTGAGCCGCAGGGGCCCGCCACACGTCTCTGATTGCACGGTTCCATCTGACGAAAGCGTCATTCCAAAATGCCTCTTTCAAATGGCCCACACTTGCCCCTGTCACTCCCTCTCCAAGTGACAGGACAGTACCCCATTTAGAGCTCCTCTGTTCCCATCTGCGAGGCATTCTATAACCCCGTCGAGCGCCCCCTTTCTCGTGTCTCATCATTGGGACCCTTTGTCAGCCCTGCAGCCCCCACTCCTCGAATCAATGCCTCATTGTGGCCGAGCCCTCAGAGTCCTTGGTTGGGGGAGAGGAAAAGATGAAAGTCCCCGGTGATGCTGCCACAAGCGAAGGGGCTAGTGGCGCATTAGGATTCCAGCCCTGTCGCGCAGGAGGGACTGGGGACAGAGGCCCTCTGAGGCGCATCGGCGAGCTTGCGTGGCACCTGCATCTCCTGACCTCAGAATAATCGTGAGGTTGTGGGCTGTATCAAAGAAGGCATTAATGATACAGTCAGAGGACTTAGAACGAGGCCGCGTGCAGGGAGGAGGGGGGCGGGAGGAAAGGGAACTAGGAGGAGGGACATGGAGCACGGGGAAGGGCGGCAAGAGGAGATGGTGTTGGAGATGATGGGGGCGACCGTGGAGCCCGACCTAGGTGGGCAGACGGGACCGTGGCAGGAGCAGGTGACTGGAGAAGGACAAGAGTGAAATGAATGAATGAAATCAGAGTCGGCAGCACAGACATGCAGAAGCTCAGCCGAGCCTTCCTTTGTCCTGACCCACAGGCTCAGGGAACGTGGATGCCAGGTGGGCCACCTGAGGGCAACTGAGCTTTCGTTGAGAAGTGGGGACTGGGTGTCAGAGATGAGGAACAGTGTCACTAGTGAGAGCCCCGAATCCCAAGCTCAGCGAACTGTCTTCTGCTTTTCCATATTTCCTTTTATGGAGAAGAGCAAAACCAGAAAGCTCATGCCAGTGTTTTTTGTGGGTTTGTTCTTGACATAAGCAACTTCCGATCATGAGGAATCTACCTCACCCAGACCAATCTCCTATACCTTCTCCATCTCCAGCCAGTGCTCTGGGTAGTGATCGCAGATATTCGGAAACGTGGCGATGCTCCACTGCGCAGAGCACCTGAAACCAGCCAGGGGACTGGGCGGCTTACCACTCGGGAGCCCCTGCCGTCCCGCAGGCATTGTGCCGAAGGATCTGCCGAGCAGCCCGTGGGAGCAGCTGAGTCACAGACGGAGACACTGAGCCCTTGAGGAGCGAGACCCACGGAGTCAGTCCGTGCTCCCGTTCCACACCCTCTAACCCCAGCGCCACCGCGCGTTGTGCCGTGTACCGTAATGTGAAATTACAAGAAGAAGGACACAGGCCACGAGGAGAGAAGTAAACTGAAATCATGGAAAAATACTGAAAGTTGGAGTGTGTGAAGGGCCTATTATCACATTCCTCGCTTCCGCTGGACCTGCCAGGTTCCCTCTTGTCCATTCACAGATAATTGGAGCTCACCGACAAGTGCTCGGGGAGAGGCTGGGGACCAGGGGTAGGAGGGACTGTGATCTATAAATACCATTTCCCAGGCTCACTGGTGACAGCCTGCCTCAGCCTGGGAACAGAGGAGCGACTTAATAGGCTGGCTCCAGAGGGGAGGGTCTCACAAAGGGCTGACACAGCCCCACTGCAAGGCGGTCGGTGCGAGGCAGTGAGGACCAAGTTTTAAAATGTTTTCCTCTGTCCCTGGGGATCCAGAGCTTCTTTCATTTGCAGCCAAAGATGGACTCCAATACATCCAAATCAGCATCTTTCTGTTGGATGTGATTTCAATTCATTCTGATCGGGGGAGGGACCGGGAGGGGTGTGGGGGGGAGGGAGGAGAGGAGGAAGGAGGTGAGGGCAGCAAGCAGCATTTTTATTTCTAAAGCTGGAAAAACCTTGGAACGTGATTGGTGGGCTCCCTCCGAGGGCCACATGCAGCAGGGTGGACCACAGAAGCAGAAAACCTTCCAGAAAAAGACTGGGAAATGTTCAGCCCCTTCACGTTTAGACCTGAACTTTGAGACTTTGGGGCTTAGGTGAAGGATCGCTGTTTCCTGAGTACTTTCTACATAGTGGCTGTTTCCTCCTATCCTCACACCAACCCCCTGAGATAGGACGCCTTTGTGATTTTCATTCTCCTGAGAGGAGACTGAAGGCCAGAGAGGGACAGTGACTTTCCCATAGTCACACAGCACGGATGTACAGATCAGAGCTGAGGATGTCTGGATCCAAAGCAAGTGTTCCCCTCCAACCCCCAGAGTGCTTTCCTTACCCTCTATAACCCAGGCTGGAGGGGAGGCTAGGCTCGAGGCCATGCTCCCCCACAGGCCTCCGTCTTTGCCTCAGCCGGGATTTTCTGGCGACCTGACAGGTCTCCCAGTGACACAGCTGGAGTGGCTCGTCATTTGGAGGACAGAGGCTCTGCCACCCAGGGCTTCCCATCAGAGCCTTCAAAGACACACACCTCCCTCTCAGAACCACCCGGGTGGGGAGCCCAGGCTGGGATTCCTAATTCAAGCAAACTCCCCGCTGATTTTAATTGGAGGTTTTGCCTAAGACAGGAATGCAGTGCCGGGCCAGTGGCATTTTAGGGAAGATCACACAAATCGAGCGCCAAGGAGAGAGGGGAGAAAGAGATCTGGGCTAAAATAGAAAACTCTAATCCATAACTCCCGTTTGCCTACCAGGAGTGTTTATTTAGGAGGGGAGAGGAAATGAAAAATATGAAATTGGAGCTCTGAATTATTCTTTTATTTATGCCCTGTGCTTCTTCCTTGACATTTCTTTGACACTGTAATGGGTGTCAGTAATCCCATGATCCTCCATAAAATCTACACTCTGTAGATGGTAGGCTGGGCTGGGAAGGCAAACAGTTGTTTTTAGTCTTCTGAGGATGCACTGTTTTTTGGTGGTATTGTGCAGGAGTGTGTGTGTTTGTGTGCACTTGTAAGTGTGTGCACATGCACGTGTCTGTGTGTGTGTGTTAAAGGCAGGGTGCTGATAAAAATGAATATGTCAATGGTATCAGAATGTTTAGGGCTTAACTATAAACTTAGGGCTTAACTATAAACCTTCGTTTATGGATGTGCTCTAGGGAATTATAAGTAGACATCAGACCCACATCAGACCTCATTTTCCCCAGATAAATATTTAGCTTTTAAGCATTCCCCTCGTTAAGTTTCTATCATTGCCTTAATAACCTGTTTGCCTTGCTTGTCTGGGTCCTTCACAGGATGTCAGAGCCTCATGGAATGAATGGCTCATATGCATAAAGAAGGAAAGACCAAAAGAAGAATTTTGTAGTCCTTTGCCATGATGAAGATGCCTTCTAGTTTGGAATCATGGAAGAAATAATAGGTCTGATTTCCCGAGGACAGATACAGAGGGTGGAAAGAGGAATGGGGAGAACAGCCATGTAAAAATGCAATGGAGTCTTTAAAATCAGGTTGTCGGGAGCTTAATCGGGGAGGATCAGGAGACAATTTTTGCAATTACGCAGTTCTGTGTCTGGAAGGAGGTGACAGGTAACATCAGCTGCATATTCAAATCCAGCATTTTGCTTTGGGGCGTGGATGTGCTGGAGGCAAGTGAAGGATGGGCCTGGAAGACTGTGTGGGGTTGACAGAAAGGCTGAGAGCCCGGGCAGCTCGCAGGTGGAGGGCTGCAAGGGCGGGGTATTGTTCACGGCCGTAGTCAGGCAGAAGAATGAGGCCCAAAGGCTAGAAAAGTAAAAAGGGGCGATCGAGTCTCATGGACTTAAGTCCAGTCATGAAGCACCACACTGGTCATCTCGGTCAGTGAGTGGGACAGGGAGGCGGAGCCGTCACAGAGGTGGGAGTCGGGTCCTTCAATAAAGGCTGGACCCCGCTCTACCACTGTGTGCTGTTGGATATTTGACCTTGCTGTGTGACCTTGGATAAGTCACTCGACCTCTCTGATTCTCAGGTTCCTCATCCGTGAAAGGGGAAGGTAACACCCACAATGCGCTTTGTCTTCAGAACTAGAATCAATAACACAAAGCTCCCAGGAGGTTTGCAGTGCAAGCCCATCATGACTGACCCTTAACGGTTATTGTTACCGAGGGCAAAGAACAGCTAACTGCGTTTTATAAATGCTCCAGGTAAAAATATTCTTCTCAAGTTACTAAAACGGCTCAGTTGATTATAGCTTAAGACCCTCGTCGCTCTGGTTACTCACCCTCCACAGTCCTAATGAATGCTGTCACCATGATGCCTGAAGAAAAGGCAAGACATGGGCTTTGGAGTCAGGCAAGATGGGGTATTGAATCATGGCTCCGCTGCTCATTATCTAACCTTCGGCTAATTGCTTGTCCTTCCAAAGTTTCTGTTTAATAGAGCAATGGTACAGTACGTGTGAAAATCAGGGAAGATGCCCCCGACATATAGTAGGTGTACACTTTTTCTCCCAAAAACAAACTGTGGTGTTTCTCCGACTCTCACAGAAAATGGTCCCTTTGAAATAAGTAATTATAGATTATAAATCCAGGGACAGAATTCAGTACGTGTCACTGGGTCCATTGGATACTGATATAAAAACAACAACAAGAACAAAACCTCTTCTTGACACTTAATCTCTTATGTACCCCCAGATCATAAACAGATGAATTACAGATATAAATGGGAAAAGTAAAATAATAGCAACAAAGCTACCAATATCGAACAGCTTTGTTAGAAGAAAACATATGGGGACATTATGATGATATTGGAGGAAAGAAGAGATTTTTTTTTCAAAAACAGCTCACCATAAAGGAAAAAAAATGATTAATAGAGATATAGTAAGATAACATATATCCATCAAAAGATACCATTCAAAGAATAAAAATACAACCCTTCATTAGAGAGTATATTTGCAATACCTCTGGCCAAAGACTGTATTTATCATATATAAGTAACTCCTACACTTGTTGGGTACCGGGCTAATCAGGGGGCTCCTTATGCTGCTCTTTAAATCAGACTAGATGCAATTATCACAATTTTTTATTTTTCTTGACAATGCACTCATTAAACTATTTAATATATGTAATTTGTCCCAGAAATTAAGGAAGGAAGGAAGGGAGGGAGGAAGGAAGGAAGGAAGGAAAAAGAACTACAAAGCAGTACGAAGATATCTGATAATCAAAAGGGAAAATAGGCAAAGGAGATGAACAGGCACTTCATAAAAGAGGATATTCAAAAGACCAATAAATACATGAAACTCCACTTCATTAGTCCTCAGGACAATGCCAATTAAAATCCCGATGACATACATACTTCGGCAGGATGGCTAAAAGAATGAAAAAAAGGGGGCAGCTAAGCATGAGTGAAAGGATGTGGAGCAAGGGATACTCCCCAGTGCTATTGGCAGGAGATAAAATTGGTTCAGCGAATTCAAAAAACTGAAAGTATCTACTCGAGTAGCTATTCGGTATAAAAAGAAGCGAAACTGAGCCGCAGTGAGTAGGGCGCTGAGAAGTAGACCCCCAGGGAGCAGGCTGGGCGTGCCCAGAGGGGGACAGGGGTGGGGAGGGGGGGTCTGCAGTGCTCATAATGGGGGCTTTTTATTTTTTATCTGGGTGCCACGGGTGACACGTGTGAACTCGTCTCTTGAAAATTCATCTTGCAGTACACTTAGGATCTTTTCAACTCCACAGGTCTGTGACACCTCACTAAAGCATCGATTTAAAAAACTGTCCTTTAAAACAACCAGAATGAGACGATGAAAGCAGTAGTCCTTTGCATTTTTATGTCACTTTTCAACTTTCTAAGACTCTCCTGTTTGGTGCTCTAATTTGATCTGCACGGCTCTTCTGTACCGTGGGTGGGGCTGAGAGGGGATCGTGCATCTCATTTTAATGGCAGGAACAGCTCGGCTCAGGGAGGGGACGTGACTTGCTGCGGGTCACCCGTGAGCCGTCACATCGCTGGGATTATAACTCACCCATTGTGAGCCCGCTGGCCTAGTCGGAGGGCGGACGTGGGGAGGTGAATTGGAAGTGCTTCTGAAGGGGGATGAGAAAGAGCCATCCCCAGACATTGTAAGAACCTCGTTCTATTTCTGACTCAGTCCTCTGAGCCTCTAGATTCTATTCCGAACAGGAAGCCACTTCTGAGCCTCAGGGAGGAAAAAAAAAAAAAGAGAGAAGAAAAAAAAACCTAAAAACAACAGAAAGGGTCTGAAGATGCTTATTTTCTTGCCTTACGTCAGCTGAGTGAGTCAACTGGCCTACTTGCTACAAATGCAGAATGACAAACAGGGATGAGAGTGGAGATCTACCGCGTGGTGCTGGGTAGAACGAGCCCTGCCCATCACTCATGGCGAAACCAGCTGGCAGGCGCATCTCCCGGCCCGTCAGCCAGACCCTACACCCTCGGGTTGCCGTGGGGTTCTGCCTCACAGACTGCCTTCTTTCTACCCCCATAAATAGAAAAGAAATGCCAAAGACATTCTTAGTTAAAAGCGTCATTGCCCCATGGTTGGGAGGGCACTTTCAGGGTTCTGTGACTGATGGGCAGCTGCCCCGAGCCAGCCTGGGGTTATCTGTGGGCTTGGACCTCTTCTCTAATAGGACAGTTTAATACATGCTCAGAATAGGTCCTTGTCACCAAATTGCCACCCTCCCCCCCAAAACACACACACACACACACACACACACACACACACACACAAATGAGTAGGTCAGGGACTCTCAAAGTAGCAATTTACTCCAGGGATAGCTATCTGTGGGTTTAGAGTGACAGATTTTCAGAATCCCAGAGCTGAACGATGCTTAGACCAGACCGGGTGCGTGGGAAACAGAGCCCAGACAGGTTATGTGCCTTGCTTGAAGTCAGTCCCCCAGAGGAAGAGCCTCATACACTGCAGAAAGGGACCATGGTACCTGGGGTGATTATGCACGGGGCAAGGGGAACATTCACACTCCTCACGGATTACTGAACACTGGATCTGAACGGTTACTAATCCCCGGAGACAGAAAGGTCAGCATGGTCCACTAGACAGAATAATATAGAGGTCAGGTAGTCACTGGCTTGGTCTGTCTCACAGTAGGCCCAGGGGTTATTTTCCTGTAGTTATTTTCCTGATTCTAGAACATACACCTGGAATTATTCCATAACTGAAACACTCAGCAAGTGGCAGAATCCTCTTCCTTCCCACTTCCAATACCCACACTACACATTGCCCAAATAATGAAATCATATTATGGAACATTCTCTTCCTTTAACCAGCTTCTAAGAAAAACAACTGTAACAAAATATGGACCTTGGTTGAAACATGTAGCAAGGGGTCAGAACCTTAAGATAAATACACTAAACAACAATCTTGATTGACAAAGGTTCCCAAGGGCAATTGTGTATTACAAAATGTTTCTTCACAAGGTCTCTGAAGAGTGCACCTCTCCTTTCTATGAAAATGTATTACGCTACAAAAAAATAAAACCCACTACGTCTGACACATGGCTCACAGATCCTCTCAGAGACAGATCTATATTCCCTTCCCTTGAAATCTTGGTAGATTCGACCACTTTTTTGACGAATCCAAGAAGGCAGAAGCAATTCACCCTGTGTATAGACCCTGATCTCAAGAGACTTGCACCTTCTACCTCCTGTTCTTGACAAACCCCCTCTTGGAGCTGAGACCACTTACACGCCATCTGATCACCCCACTACCGCGATCACATGAAGAAACCCCACGGAGGGAGAGGTGGACAGCCCAGTCCAGCAGCCTCTGGCCACCTCTTCTAAGGCACCAGACACATGAGCGAAGCTTTCCTGGACGCTCCAGCCCAACCCAGCTGCCGGCTGAATACCAAAGAGTGACTTCAAGTCAACTCCATTGTGGAACAGAAGAATTGCTCAGCCAGTTCAGGTACAGATTGCTGACCCGTAGATCATGAGCGTAGATCATGGTTGATCATCATCAACCATCATATGATGGTTGGCGCTCTAAGCCTCTAAGTTTGGGTCGATTTATTATATAGGCAATAGATATACAAACTACTTTATACCATGAGCCCCAAAGAGAACAGAGACTATCTCCTCCCCTTTCCATCGCTACCAACCTGTGCTACTGTACTAGGCAGCATTCTAAATATGTCCCCTCGTTCCCCAAGATTCCAGGCACTAATCCTCAGGACCTGCGAAAATAATAAGATATCTCTCCCATGATTGTGTTCTGTTATTGGGCGCAATTGATCTAACAAAGGTAGATTATCTAGGTGTGCCTAATCTAATTAGACAGAAAGCTTTCTTTCACTATTGGCAGAATGAGAGCTCGGAGACCTGAAGCACAAGAAGGATCCACTGCACCTTCTTCCCCTTGAAGATGGGGGTGGGGGGGTCCACGTGCAGGGAGCTAAGAGCAAACCCTGACTAATAACCAGCAAGGAAATGGTGACCTCGGTCCCCTCCAACCACAACGAAGCAAATTCTGCCCACAACCTGAAAGAGCTGGGAAGTGGGTTCTGGCCCAGAACCCCCCATCTTTATTGCTGCCTGTGAGGTATGAGCCAGAGATCCAACTGTACCACCCAGACTCCTGACCCAAGGAATCTGTCGTTTTAGCCTCCAGATCTGTGGTACTTTGTTACATAGCAATACCCAACTAATACAAGCTTTTCTGGTCAACACAATTTCTGCACTTGTTTTCATTTTACTCTTTAATAAAATGACAGGAAGACACTGGCTGGTCGCTTAGATCCCCTGATGTCGATGACATTTTATGATTGCACAGTTTTAGGTCATTTATGTTCCTGAGCCTCAGATTCGCCCAGTAAAGCACCCTTGGTCTTGTCTACTGCTCCACCACTACCCTTCACGTCGTTCCCAGCACCTAGTCGGCACTCACTACATATTTGTTGAATGAAGGAATGAATGGACGAATAAATGAAGATTCAGCACAAAGATTAATGTAAATATTCTTTGACAAGAACCAAGGACTATGCCGAAGACAGCAAGAGAAGGAGTATTGTTGCAGGATGCTGGGCCAGTCATGGCTTTCTGTGAGCCTTCGTTTTCTTACCTGCAAATTGGGAGCCTAATCCTTGCGGTAGCTCCCCGACAGGTTATTATGTGTAAGGAAGGATCAAATCGAATCACTGATGGGAAAGCCCTGTGCAAAGTGAGGTAACTGTACATACGGTATCTGTCTTAGTTTACCTTGAAAGGTTAGGAATGTCCCCGAGCCTAATGGGGTAAATTTATTCTCTGATTACACCAGAAACTGCGTACCTTCCTGCTGTGACGTCGGCTAGCAGTCCTGCCCCCTCCCAGCAGGAGAAGCACCTGCTGGGAGGCAAAGCCATTAGCGTCTGCTTCAGCAGAAGGTGTTAGAAACTCAAGTCAAAGAAGTCAAGCTGAAGGATGAGGATCTGTTGGCGGGAGGGATACCTGTGGTTTCACACAACAATCTGAGTCACTGCCTCTTCGCCTGGAGTAAAGCACTCTTTTCTCAGGCCACGTACTGAGGAACCCAATCGCTTGAGAAACTTCAAGAAAGGGTTCTATGGCCAAATAAGTTTGAGAAACTATATGCATTTGACCCCCATCTCTATTTAGGGTTGGTGGTGTTGTTTTTTAAATTCAGAGTTTCCTAAACTTTTTCAATCAAAGACATCACTTCACCCCCACCCGCCCCATCACAATATCCTATAGGATTCACTTAAGGGAATTCATGTTTGCTTAGTTTCTACTGAGTGAAGGGATGCTCTATTTACAGCAGGGAGGAGAATATGCCAATCCAAGATTAGTGTAACTCCCCAGACCAGCAACTTCAGGATCATCTGAGACCCAGGAACCACCCCACACCTGCTGAATCAGAAATCCTGAGGGTGGGGCCCAGCCATCGGTTTTTCAAAAAACCCTCTAGGTGATCAGGATGCCCACTCTCGTTTGAGAGCCACTGCCGTGACCCACGGCTCAGTGGTAAAGCTCACGTCAACACAGAAAGAAATAGTGAATCCTTTCACAGCTGAGAGAGAAAGCCCAGTGATTGCCTAGCTCCTATTTCAAATGGCTAGCAGAGAACTTTCACGAAACCAGAACACTCCTTCTAATTTTCTTTCTCATCAGCTAAATGATAATATACAAACTCCACAGTTAGGTATTCAATTCCTCCAGTTTCATTGCAAAATACATATCTAATCTTAATAGCAATTAAGACAAATACACTAAGAGCGAATGTTTATTGACCACCTACTATATGCTAACACTGCATATACGTCTTGGGTAATCTTTACAGTAACGTGGTGGGGAATGTCCTGTTATTATCCTCATTTACAGATGATGGCACTCAGGACCAGAAGACGAGGAGCACACAGCCCACCCCAGGATTTAATACCCGACTATCTGGTTCTAAGCCCATGAACTCATGTTCTTTTTTTTTTTTTTTTTCCCCTACACTCTCTCTTCTCTGATTTCCCACTCTGGATGAAATTAATTTTAAAGTCAATTCTTGATATGTTGTTTCCTGGAATAGAAAGCCATTCTCTCCATCCCAAGTGCAAAACATCATCATCATCATCCGGCATCTCCATCTCCACAGCTCCCTCGGCAAGCAGTGTATCACTGTGGGCTGGGCAACTTGATCTCTCACTGTGAGCTGGGGGGCTACTGGCTGCTGCCTCACAGAATCTGTGGTCAAGACGGGGAAGTCTGGGATGAAAGACAGTTGCAAATGTGCCCAGTGTTGGAAACAACTGCCATGCGGGATGTAGTAAAGACATCCCGTAGGACTTTGCAAACTGGTCTGGTGTGTCTGGCCAATCATCCCGAAGAAATGGGAATTTGATCTGAAAGTTAAAGGATGAATATATTAATCCACGCAAAGAGGCGAAGGGATTCTCCAGTCTTCCCCAATAGGAAAGTATTTATTTCTCTCCTTTCTTACCTCCACCGCCCCTCAAATTGTTTTTACAACAGGAACCATAATAGAATCTCTTTCATAGGCTTTTCGTAAGGATGCAATGAGTAAATACACATAAGGCACTTAAGAACGTGCCTGGGAAAAGAAAAAGAAAAAAAACGTGCCTGGTATATATGTTGACTGTTATTACCATTATTTTTTTCTTACTGTATGACCTTGAGCAAGTTGTTCCACTAATAGTGGCAAGTTAGTAGGAGTAAGAGCTTCTGTGTCAGGACCAGCTCGTGTAATTGACCTCCACGGGAGTGATGCGCCACACAGCCAACACTCTCCCTTCCATCCGATAAATGTGTGATGCTCACTGAATACTCACGACTGGTTGGTTACACGCCGACAAAGCCCGCATGCCTCTGTTCCCTCCAAGTAACAAGCACACTTGTTCCCACATCTGGTTAAGCCAGTTGTATTTGCCATGATTATATCGTGGAAGTCAAAGTCAAGTAAATCAATTAAATATGAGCTGTCTTTTTCTGTGGAAACTAATTTGAATTCTATGAACAAATTCTAGAAAGACATTTGCTGGAAAAAAAAATGTCATCGATTGAAATAAAGGGAAAGTACCTGAAAATGATTAAGAGGGGACATGAAAATCTACAAATTATTTAGATTGTTTCCTAAGAGTCTTTAAACTGTTGCTCCACTTTGAATAAACGAAAGTTGGAAATGTTACACAATGACGGGTGTGGTTTATGCAAGAAAGCCAGTAAAACGTCAAAGAGAACATACCCGCACCCTCAAAAAAGATTCTGGCTCTGCTTCAAAAGGCTGGCCGAGGAATATGCATGTATATATTTTAAGTTAAAATAAAATGTGTTTAGATATGTGAGGCATGTATATACAATTTTAGGATTCCCTATTTTTAACTTAACTTTTGCAATTAACTGACAAATTATTGGTCTCTAATTTTGTCTGATAAGGAGCCGTGGGTTTTGACACCTTACTCTATGCTAAAAGGGGCCTACATGTTCTTTTATTGATTTTCCAACATTAGGTAATATTTTTATCTCTACCATACAAATTAGAAAAATGAAGCTCAGATACTTTAATACTGTTCCAAGTTAACATTGTTAGTAAATGTACTTTCTTCTTGACCTATCAGACTCCAGAGTGTGAAGTCTTAGGTGTCTTCGATCCCACTTCCTCTCTACTGTTTTGTTACACGTGGTCGGGCTCACGCTTTGTCTCTTCCAGTGAAAACATCCATTTCTTGGAGGTGGAAACGGTGTCCTCATCAAATATCTAGGGTTGACTACCCTGTGCTCCTGATTACATTAATATTGCAGCTGCACATTTCATTATAAGTTACGAAGAGTTTTCACATAAGTCCTATAAATTGACTGGGACGTCGGCCCTACGGGGTAGCTTTTGTTACTCTCCGGAGCATACAGATGAGGAAACAGAGGGCTCGGGTAGGTTTAGAGATTTGTGGAGGTCATACATCTAATAAGTAGCAGAGCAGACACTGTCAGTCTAATAAACTGAACCTGACTTCAGTTCAATAAGATATAAGAAGTCCTATCCCTCTGCCCCACTGCAGGAGTCTATGGAGATGAAATCCCCAGGCAAGTAACTAGAGGGTTCAGAGAGAAGAATCAAGACCAATGTGGATACTGAGGGTCATCATAATAGGGCTAACGATTATCTTGGTTGCCAGCATCTTTCCATAGACACCAATTAAACACTGTGTGGAGCAGGAAATATGTTAAAAGCTGACATGGGTTCAGAAGCTATGGCCCCAGGATTGGAGCCTGAGGTGGACGCCCCCAAGAGATTTTCGTCTCAACAATGCATAATTACATTGTGCTTGGCAAACGCCCGGACCGCTGGGTCAAGGCCATGTGCATCTGAGAAGTAAAAATAAACCAAAGACCAAGAGTCATCGGAAAATGCCAATAATTATACTGCCCACCCTCAAGTTAAAGTGCCATGGATCTGCTTTGCTTCACAACACTCTAACCTCTGCACAAATCAGGTGACAGCACGCGGCAAAGAAACACCGAATCACACTGACATTAACTACCTACTCAGGGTTAGGGATTTTTCTTCATCTCCGTGAATTTCATAGACTCTGGGACGTGCCTATTTTTGTCTCCCTTTTGTTTCTTTGTTTCTTTTTTCTCTTTTTCTTCAATAGGGTACATTTCACAAAGTCACATATGTAGCAAGAGATAACTTTCAGGATTTGGATCCAGGTCAGCTGAAGACAATCTCTGTCTGCAGTTTCCATCTGACGGTACTGCTTAGACTGTCATAGTCTGAGGGCCTCGGCTTTAATCCTGGTGTGTTCACGAATTCCCTGGGTGACCTTGGACAAGTCACTTCACCCCCTCTGGCCTCAGTTTCTTCACTTATGAATGAGGAAGACAATCTAACCCTACACAGTATATGTGGAAAAATCCTTATGGCAATGGGACACAATTGTAAAATATGTCGCCATGCCTCTGAGACTGCATTCCAAGTAGAAAATAATTTATTTGTCCATTCGGTGAACAACACTTTTTGAACAGGTACTGTGTGCCGATTCCCATGCTAAGAAATTAGGGTGTTAAAGTGGTCAAGACTTTAAGAGGGTACACACACTTGCCCGGAGCTGACGGTCTCATAAGACAGACAAGTGTTAATAAATAGATAAGCAAAGGTAGTATTGTAGACTGAGGCTTGGGGCTTCATTTGGGAAGTCAGGATGTTGGGAAAGCATTTCAAACAGGTCCCAGCACCCTTTCAGTGCAAGGAACACAGCCTTTGGAGCTGAGATCTGAAAGACAGGCAGAAGCTACTGCAGTGGAAGAAAAGGAGAGAACATTCTAGACAGAGGGAAGAGCCTGTGTGAAGCCCTAAAGAGGAGGAGGAAGCATGTGCCTTGAGGGAAATGAAAGATTAGCGGGGCTGCAGCCAAGAAGAGGCACGCAACTGAGAGCCAGGAGGTGGACAGGGGTCAGATCGTGGCAGACCTCTAGGTCAGCTTAAGATTTCACTCTTCATCCCAAGAGCATCGATTAGTTACCAAAGGCTTTAAGCAGGGATGCCGCAAGACGGAATGTGCTTCTTATGTAATCATCCTGACCGTCTCGTGGAACCTAGATTGGAAGTGGGTACAATAGATTCTGAGAGACACAGTTAAAAGGCCATAGTAGCTGCGCCTGGGTGGCTCAGTCCGCTAAGCATCTATCTGCCTTTGGCTCAGGTCATGACCTCAGGGTCCTGGGTTCGAGCCACACACTGGGCTCCCTGCTCAGTGGGAAGCCTGCTTCTCCCTTTCCCTTTCCTGCTCCCCCTGCTTGTGCTTTCTCTCGTTCTCTGTCAAATAAATAAATAAAATCTTAAAAAAAAAGCCAATGTAATTTTGGGCAAAAGATCTTAGTTTGAACTACAAGCTACTCATTAAAACTGACTAGGATTTAATTACTGAACTTATATCAACATTTTGGAGTTGAACTGTGGTTCTCTCAATCTCTCTGAGTGATATTTCTCCTACACTTGGGCAAGACCTCAAGGTAACAGAGTCCAGTTGTTTTAAAATTGGAACGAAAAAAGATGCTCTTATTTTCCCAAGTGAGTTCTAATTCAGACCTCCCATAAAGAAAATGTTCACCGCTCAGGCTGCACCTGCCCCCGCAAGGGACACGTTCTGCGCCCGGTGTCTTCTGGAACACCTGCTACAGACCCATTATGGATTTAATATGGCCCATATGGGGCAGAGCCACGACCTGAACTCAGGTCCCATGGTTCAAAGCTGTGTCCTTTTCGAAAGCACACCCTGCCACTAAATAATGATGTTTTGAGGGCAAATGCCCTGCTGCTTGTTTCTTGAAGTGCCTTCCAGGGTCTGCTGTTGGGTTGGGAAGCCAGTCAACATTTATGGAATCGCAAAGAAGCCTGCTGAATTCGGGACTGGCCAAGCTGATTTTCTGCTGCTTTATTCTCGCCCTTCTCCCTCCTTCCCTCCTTTCCCTCCTACCTTCCTCTCCCCCCCCCCTTCTCCCTTCCTCTCTCCATCCCTGTCCTCCTTCCCTTCTTTGCAAGGAGAGTAGGGTGACTTCCATCACCATAGACTTTGTATCTAGGCAGGGGATCTGAACGCCCTGGACCACCACCTTGGGCAACAGGCAGGAGAGCCTAGAGGTTATAGGAAAGGATGGCCAGGGTTCGACTCCTGCCTCTTCCCGGTGGTGTGACTTTCAGCAAGTCCGTTAACAGCTCTGTGCCTTAACTTCCCTACTCATAAAATGGGAGGACTTACAGCTGCCAGATAAGGTCTGCCTGGGCTCCAGAGTTGATGATTCAGGGTTCCAGAGCTGGGGCCATTTCCTAAATCTCAGCACACTACGTGCCAGGCTCTAAAATTCTAGTCCCAATCCATCACCACCCCCATGACCTTAATGAGCTAACCCTGCCTCTGGCATCGTCACGGTGTCCTAACCAAGCACAGCTGCCTCCCTTTGCTGCTGCACACGGCCCTTGACCAGCAAGCCCACCAAGGAGACAGCGAGACGGTTCCAATCCTGCCACTTACCTGCCCTGTGACCTTGTGCAAGTTAATTACATCTCTGCCTCATCAGTTCCCGCATCTATAAGTCAAATCCAATGGCATCAAATTTGTAGAGACAGTATGAGGACTAGATGACGTATTTTATACATAATATGTCATCATTACCAACACTTAGACTTACTAAGTATTACCGTGGGCTAAGTAGCTGATATGCAAAATATCAGTGCCTGGTAAAAATAACAATAAGGAAAACAGCTAACATGTTTCGTGTGTTTTCCATGTGCCAGACTGTTCCAAGCATCTTATGTGGGTTAAAGCATCTAATCTTCAAAGCAGCTTCAGGAGGTTGGCGCTATTATTAGCCCCATTTCACACATGAGAAAATTGAGGCTCAAAGCCGGTGCCGACTTCCCCAGGGTTACAGGGTAGGCAGCTGACCCACCTGGGCTTTGAACCCAGGCAGTCTGACTCTAGAATCTTCACACTCAACCAGTTCTCCCGCTTGTTGTAATAGCTGCTCCGTAAGAGGTTCTTACGGTTTTATAATTAATCTTATTTGCCCTACGTATAAGATGGTCACCTCTAGCTCTATTTACACTCAACTTACCTCCAAAAAAGATGCCCCCCAAAATCCACACCCCCCAATATTCGCTCCCTTGGATCCAGGCTAGACCTTGGCCCACGGAATACGGCGGAAGGGACTCTGTCTGACATCCAGAGCTAAGACATGAAAAGTCGTACAGCTTCCCTTTGGTCTGAAGACGCTGTCGTGCTGCCAGAAGCCCGGGCCACATGGACAGGGCACGTGCAGGCAGTGTGCCCGGCAGCCTCAGCTGGGCTCCAGCCATGGGCGTGAGTCCTCTCGGATGACCAGTCCAGTCAAGAGAAGCCCAGCCCTGGCTGACTTGAGAGACCCCCGCTGTGCCCCCGTGAACCTACAGAATCATGAGTGTTGATAACTAAGTGTTGCTTTGAGTCACTAAGTCCTGGGGTGAGTCTGTTGGCAGCAATGGGTAACCAGAATGCCCCTTTTGCTCTCCAGCCCTGTGTGAAGGTTCCAGGATGCCCGAAAACTAAGCCCCAGTTATCTAGACTTGACCTGCCACTTGATTTTATAGGTAAACACCTCTTTGAAGTAACAATAAAATAATTAACACTTACTGACCTTGCGTGTATTATTGAACTCACTGTTCCTCAATTCCTTTACCTGTAAAACAGAACTAGTAAGATAGCCAAAGTACCTACTTCCTAAGGTTGCAGCGAGGAGGAAATGAGCTAATTCATCTAAGGTGCTTAGAACAATGCCTGGCCTTTAGAAAACATACATAAAGGGACAGCACTCTTTCTCTCCTCCCCGACCCCTCTCTTAACAGAGCCGGGCATTTTACAGGTTCTTAAAAATTGTTCGATCTTCATCCTCATACTGAACCCGAAGGCAAATGTTATTAACCCTTGTTGCCAGGGAGGTGCAGGGACTCGAGAGAACGTCACGGCCAGTGAACAATGGAGCTGGGATGTGGACCCAGTCCGTGAAGGGTTAAAGCCCTGTGCCCTGTCCCTCTCCCACCCTGCCTCAACACCACCACCCCCCACCCCTGTGACGCATGCAAGAACCCCTCTGACACATGGGAGCGATGGCATCTGCTTGGTGGACTCCTGTCCCCTGGACCCGGCTCACAGACAAATTA
>CM053615.1:65224776-65312061 GCA_028646535.1 Procyon lotor
CCACCTTAAGGAAACAATGATGCCAAAGGTCCTGACTTTTCTGTTTGGATATTCTGTTCTGGATCCACCGCTACACATTATGACTCTTAAGAACTATAACTGTTTCTTATGTTTCTTTGCATTCTTTGCAAGGTATCAAGCACAGTGCTAGCACATAGTAGGTGTGCAAAAACAAAGCTGCTCAATCCCACGATTGTTAGTAAAGTCTGTTCGCTCACCAGTTTATTGAAACAGGTGCTGAACTTGATGCCAGAGATATAGAAACTGAATTTAAGACACAGTTTTCTGATCTCAAGGAGCTCCAGGTGGGTGAGAGAACAAGGTTCATAAGTATAAAATTACAACAAAATACACACATAAGTATACACAAGTTTCAGTAGAAGGAAAAAAGAACCCTCTACTTTCATAAAAGTAAAGGAATCTGGAAAAGTTATTTTGGACAGGAATGTACCCTGGTACAATGTACCAGGGTGGTATGACAATGGTATGGTATGACAGTCCAGCATTTGCCAAGTTGTGTGCTACAGAGTCATAGATCTACAAATGTAACCAAGATCAAATACATTCTGGAAACTCTGTATTTAATCTACCTCTTGAGACTCATAATACACATTAGCACAGTTAAGGCACTGAGAAGTCCTGCAGTAAGTGCGGTTTATGCTGCTTAATCTGATGTTTCAGTATTATTGAGCTTTTGTTAAGTTACTGTGTGGTAACCACCTCAAAATCACAATGGCTTACCACCACAAAGGTTTACTTCTTGCTCATGTTTTATGTTGGCTGGGCTTTGGCTCTATTCCAGATGTCTTCTTCATTTTTTTTGCCTTCCAAATTTTTATTTGAATTCTAGTTAGTTAACCTATAGTATAGTATTGGTTTCAGGGGTAGAATTTAGTGATTCATCACTTACACACAACACCCTCATCATAATTAGTGCCCTCCTTAATGCCCATCACCCATCTAGCCAACCCCCACCCACCTCCTTCCAACGACCCAAGTTTGTTCTCTATAGTTAAGAATCTCTTATGGTCTGTCTCCGTCTCTCTCCTCTTCTCTTTCCCCTTCCCACACACTCATCTGTTTTGTTTCCTAAATTCTACGTGAGTGAAATCATGACATCTGTCTTTCTGTAACTGACTTATTTCACTCAGTACTATACTCTCCAGCTCCATCCATGTCGTTGCAAATGCAAGACTTCATTCCTTTTGATGGCTGAGTCATATTCCATTGTGTATATGGACCATATCACCTTTATCTATTCATTGTTCGATGGGCACTTGGGCTTTTACCATAGTAATACCATAATACCATAATAATGCTGTTATAAACACCGGGGTGCATGTACCCCTTTGAATCTTTATTTTTGCATCCTCTGCATAAATACCTACTTAGTACAATTGCTGGGTTGTAGGGCAGCTCTATTTTTAACTTTTCGAGGCACCTCCATACTGTTTTCCAGAGCAGCTACACCAGTTTGTGTTCCCACCAACAGAGTAAGAGTGTTCCCCCTTCTTTGCATCTTCACCAACACCTGTTGTTTCCTGTGTTAATTTTAGCCATTCTGACCGGTGTGAGGTGGTATCTCATCATGGTTTTGATTTGTGTTTCCTCTAGACCTGAAGGAGCAGCTTTGCTAAGGTATATGCTATTATCATGATGGAAAGAAAAGAGTAAAATGCCTTCTCATGTGGCTGCGAAGACAGAGCATGAGCTATATTCTGCTCCATTCTATTGGCAAAAACCAACCACGTGGCCAAGTCCAATGCCAACTGGCTGGAAGGTACACATCTCCCCCAGGGCACAACTGCTAGCCACATGGCAGTGCACTGTTACATATAATCCCCTTAGGGGCAAGAACAATGGAATCAGACAACCTATCACAAGACAAACTTACTTTTGCACCAAACCTTTTTTTTTTAAATTCAATTACCATATGACTGAGCAATTCCAGTCATAAAGTATATAGCCAAAAGAACTGTGGGCAGGTATTAAAACAAAAACTAGTACACAACTGTTCAGAGCAGCGCTATTCATGAGAGCCAAAAAGTAGAGACAATCTACATGCCCATCAACCCATGAATGGGCAAAATATGGTATATCTATGTAATCAAATATTAATTCAGCCATAAAAGAACAAAGTACTGATACATGCTACAATATGGATGAACCTCGAAAGCATTTTGCTAAATAAAAAGAAGCCAGACACTAAAAAGACCACATATTGTGTTACTCTATTTACATGAAATATCCAGGAAAGGCGAATCTATAGAGACAGAGAGCAGATTAGTTGCCTCCGGCTGGAGGGAAGAGAGAGGGAGGGGAATAATAACTGTTAATGGATACAGAATTTTGATTTGAGATGCGGAGAAAGTTCTGGAACTAGATAGTAGGGATCGTTGCCCAGTATGGTGATTCTACTTCATGCCACTTAATGAATTGTACATTTTAAAATGGCTATGAAGTTGAACTTTATGTAATACATATTACCCCAATAAAAAAACTGAGATTCCAAATAAATTGATTTGACAGTTGAAATTACTTTAAGCCAGTAAATATTTATTGAGCACCTACTATGAGATAAACACTTAATTAAAGTGAAGTGAATAATGATTGCATAAAAAAGGGTATGGTTTCTATCCTAGGGATGTTAATTACAAGTTAGTAGCGGTATGTCTGATCGTGCACACAAGACAAGATGGACTGTGTCTGGAAAATAGTAATAATGATAAAGGAAAGCCTAATTCTGAGTAAGACGCATTGTGAACAAAAAAAAAATTAGGATTGATTTAGTAAGCTTAAAAAATAAGCAAGGACCTTATCTACATGGAATCAACACATTAATTTTCATGGGTGGTTTATTTACGTCGTGATGCTCGGTTTCTGCCCCGCCAGTGAGACCAACAAGGAACTGAACGGGACACGGCTGTTAAAGTAGCCCAACTCACCACACCGACTATTGATCAGTCGGGATTTCCCTGCTGTGTCCTCGGCCATGAGTCTATTTGAAAGGTACAGACCCCACATGCTAAGAGATGAGTCCTGATACCTTCTCTCACTACCATCTTCGATCCCCTCAGAACTCCACCTCTTTCTGTGCCAGTGTGAGTCTTCAGATACCGGATAATTCCAGACAGGTCAGAGATTGCATTGGTATATATACCGCAAGGCCTTAGCAATCTCTGTTCCAGGGGTATTCCGTCCTTCCTGATTCTGGCTTTCTTTGAATGCATGAGAATAGCTACAGAAATGGCATACTAACAAAGGTATAAAAGTTATCAAGTAACCTGAGGAAAATCACAGACTTTCTAAAGTGAAGAGCAGAATCTATAAACACACAGAAAGGGTTATGGAACTATTGGCTCTAATAGAAATCATGATTCTGATTTACATGTTTCAGGTTGAGGAACAATATGGTTCAAGAGCACTGACATTGAGTGGGTCTGGGTTTAGCCCGCTTCTCTGCCCCCTACATGATGGTTACTTAACTCTGTGAGTCTCAATTTCCAAATCTGGAAAATGGGTCTTCATTGAGGCTTACATGAGATATTGATATAAAGAAATGGAGCCCTTCCCCTGACACATGAGAATTTTGCCGTGCGTTGTAAGTGTAATGATTATTTTATATCAGATAGGTGTTTTCTACACATTTACCAATTACATGTAGAGCAATGGCTCTGCAGCAGAGGTTTTTTTTTTTTTTTTACTCCTGTTCTGCTGATCAGAAGACCTAGAGAAGCTCAGAGAATTAACAAGCCCAAGGTCCCAACACTACCAAGTCTGCCCTCTGGATTCTCCCTATTCTATTTGTGTTCCCATTGAGTCTTTAATTGATATCTTCAATTCACTTCTTAAGAGGAGCTCCGGTTCTTCCCACAAGGCTGAGAGGAGAGTGCTTCTTCGCATGAAGAAAAACCAATATTTGGAAGCAGCCAAGTGGGGGGGGGGGGGAGTCGGCAACCCCCTCGGTCATAAAGACACTGCTCTTTTATTCAGCTGGCCTTACAGACAGAGCCGTGGGAAGGCAGAAACACTGGTTCCCATCAGTGTCTCCCAGGCCCCGCTAATCAGACAAGAAGGGCCCTAATTACAAGCCACCACTGGTACCCTGGGCTAATTCTGCTGAGGACTCACCCCAGAGCTGCTGACTAGAGCAGGCACTGGCAATAATCCCTCAGCGTTCCGCCCTGGGGTCCCAAGGCCACATGGAGTGATGGGGGGGGGCGCTGCAGATGGAAGGGGCTTTATGAAAAAGGGACCTAATCACGTCCTGTCCCCTCTCTTCTAGTATTGCAGTTGAGCAGGGACTTATTCCCATTCTCCCCACATCTAGAAATGCGTTGTGCCGACTCACAGCTCCCTAGAGAAGTAACAAAGCCTTGGAGCCCAGAAGACAAGGAACCAAAAGCCAGGAGAACCTTGGGAAAGTGATTCTACCTCTCTGAGTCTCAATTTCTCCATCTGTATAATGGTGAGCTAATCCCTACCTTTCAGTTGGTGGGAGGCGGAAATGGCTAATGGGTACAAGCACAACGCCTAAGAGGGAGTAGCAGCTCCAAAATAGGTCACGTTAAACATTTCTACACTCTGCTCCTCTATTTCTACTAGCTGTCGTGGGATGAGTTCCAAAATAATCCTCTTCACTCCATCAACGCTGCCCAGCTACTGAGGAAAGGGGAGGTAGACTTCCTCTCTTCCTCAGCCGCCTCCTCCTGCTCACCCTGTCCCCCCTCCTTTACTCCCTTCCACTCTTCCTCCTCCTCTCTCAAGTCCCTTCCCCTCTTCCTCTCCCACTCCTCCCTCCTCTCCTCTGCCCTCCTTCTTTCTCTCTTCCTCTCCTCTAAGCCCCCCTCCTTCTATGGCTACTTGAGCACCAATCATAAGAAAACACTGAACTGAGCAAATACATATGGCGTTCCTATGTCCATGGCACTGTTGAATAGAACGAAAAGCAAAGTTGTCAGGGCAAAAATCCCTTTTCTAAAGAAGCCTATCCTCACTTGGGGCGCCTGGGTGGCGCAGTGGGTTAAAGCCTCTGCCTTTGGCTCAGGTCATGATCTCAGGATCCTGGGATCGAGCCCCGCATCGGGATCTCTGCTCAGCAGGAAGCCTGCTTCCCCCCCTCTCTGCCTGCCTCTCTGCCTACTTGCGATCTCTCTCTCTCTGTCAAATAAATAAATAAATAAAATTTAAAAAAAAAGTTTATCATCTAATATAAGTGATAAAATCCAAACTCAGACGAATATGTTGCAAGGTGAATAAAAACAAATAAATCATGCCATAGAAGAGGTCTTAAAAGCAGCTTTTCAGAGGTGGTGGCATTTGGAAGAGTAAGGGACATAACTCTTGCCTTAAAGATGTAACATCCACTAGAAAAGGCGCATGCACTTTTGAGAAATGCTGTTCGGGCTCGTGAGCGCAGCGGCCTGCAGTGGGCCCTCAGGAAATAGTCGTTGGGCAGCACCGAATCCAGTCCGATGCGCAGGGAAAAGTGTAAGAGGTCAGAGAGAGCAGAGCTCATTATAAGCTGGGTGATCTGTTCACTTTTCATTCCTTTCTTCATATATTCATTTAATAAGGATCCTCTGAGGACGGTTGATGTACCAAGTTCTCTAGAGACAGACTGGTGGTCCCTACCAGTGAGGAGCCGGTTCTGAAACCGGGGAGTCACACTCGTAATAGGATGATCGTACGCTGGTGTGACAAGTCCTAGGGAAGACGACGGGTAGGATGCCCGACAACCTGGACAGAGGGGGTGAGAGAAGCTTTCGGGAAGGGGTGCAAGTCCAGGAATTGGGAGAGACAATGTGTACAAGTGCAGAGTCATAAAAAATTGAGAGCAAAAATGAAGTGGAAGCAATTCCATAGGCCCAGAGCAAAGACATGAGTGTGTGTTGAATGGAGACAGAAGTAAAGTATGTGAAAGTAATCAGAAGTAAATGTGCTGTTAAGTGCTGTGAAATGTGTAAGCCTGACGATTCACAGACATGTACCCTGGGGCAAATAATACATTATATGTTAATAAAAATTAAAAAAAAAAAAGAAGTAAAGTACGTGAAAATGCCCCCCAGCATCACATCTGTGATGCACCCAAATACTCTCCTTTCCCTCTCGTCCCTCGGGGTGAGCCGGCAGGCACTCTTCTCTGAGGCACATAATCCCAGCCACACACAAGACCCTACTCATTCTTGCCTGCTGGACTGTGATCCCAAAAGAATCCCTCCTGCTCAGAGAACCAGTGTTTTCCTTTCTGAGGATCCCATCAGCATATAGAAGTTTTGTGGCTTCTATGTTAAAAAAAAAAAAGAAGAAAAACTCAGAGACTCGCCATCACCTTCTGCTACGGTGACCTTTGTTGCCTTGTTCCTGGTGTCTCTACCTCCCCTTTGGGTCCTCTCTTCCCATTCTCTCCTGAACTCATTCTACTCAGGCTTTCACTCTTGTAATTCCACTGAAAGATCCCTGTCAAGTTCCCCATAGACCTCCGTGCTGCTTAATCCATGACTCGGTTCTCAGTCCCCATCTTAGTCATCCCATCGAGCAGCATTTGGCACATTTGACCACAATCTCCTATTTGAGGGACACTCTTTCCTTAGCTCCCAGGATACCATGCTGTCATCACTCGCTTTCCACCTTCCTGGCCCTCTCTTATTCCTCATTATCATCCCATTAGCCCAACCCTTCAATATGAAATTCCTCATGGCTCAGTAACTGAATTTCCTCTTTTTGTTTTTATTACCCTCTTCTCCAAGGTCATCTTACCCAATCTCACATCTTTAAATATCATCTCAATGCTAATTTATATTTCTGCTTCTCCCCCCAACCCTGACTTTCCCAATGCCCACTCAGCATTCGAATTTCTATCTCTAATAGACTTCTCAGACTTGGTTCGCCCAACTCCTTGTGTCTCATCAAAGGTGACCTCTCCCATAGTCTTCACCGTATCAGTAGAGGGATTCCATTGCTCAGGCCAAACTTTGGGATCATCCTTTGCTTCTCTCTTTCTCTTGCAAGACTTTCTCAGTCCACTACCAAATAATGTCAGAACTACTTAAAAATGTACCTGCAATGCAATCACTTCTCAAAACCCTTATCACTGCTATCGTGGTCCTGGCCACCATTTTGTCTCACCTTGGTAAACACAACAGCCCCTGAACTGGGTTCCTTTTTTGTGTTCTTGCCCTCTCTACAGTCTTTTCCACACAGCAGTCATACTGATTCATTTAAAATGTAAGTCAAGTCAGGTTACTCCACAGCCTGAATTTGCAATGGCTTCTCATTTCATCCAGAGTCAAGCCTAAAGTCTTTTCCATGGTCTACAAATTTCTACACGACCTGTTCCTTCACCATCTCTTTGATTGTAAAGAAAATATATTTCTTTGTTTACTTGTTTATCACCCACACACTAAATATAAACTCCAAAATGATGGAGACTTAGCTTATTCATGGCTATATATCCAGCTCTTAAAACAATGTCTGACATGGAGTTGATATTCAATAAATATTGCTAAATGAATGAATATATGAAGGAATAAATTTATGGATCAACCTAGATTTCAGCAAAATATTCTCTTTGCATCCCTTTCCACATCAGTGAGCTACTAAGGCAGAGCTCTGCTCTCTGTATACCTCACCAGATGGATGCTGGATTAAATTACATGACAATGTCGGCAAAACACTCAATGGGCTTCTTGGAGAGAGAAGTATAAAAAAAAGAAGTTATTATTATGCCATTAGCGTTATTACTACCAGTTTGGCTGTTGCTGTTTTGACTACTAATAGCCTGTGATCGTTTCTATGATCCTGTCATTCTCATTCCTAGTGTCCTCCAATCCTTTTTCCTCTTTCCTTCTACCTTCGCCCTGTTTCGCGAACAGCTGAGGAAACATCACAAGGTGGATGCCATTAGAGTGCCACTCACATCATCCTCAAGCCACCAAAATCAACCTCCCTTCCCAGAATCCTTCAGGGGAATTAGGAAAGGAAAGAAGAAGACAGAATACCAGCATTTTGACAAGGAGAAGCTCAGAAGGGAGACTGTCAGGGTTAAATGTCAAGCTCAATCACTCAACAAGTGACCTCTCTCACCTGTGTCCTCACCTACAAAGTAGGGATGTTTATTCACGCCTTTCTCGGAGGAATGGTGTGAGGCTTAAAAAGGTAACATATGTAGTTCTATGACACAATTAAATGTAAGTTAAGATAACTAAACACCAACAAATGAATACGAACACAATATAAATAAATCCACACAGTCCCCAGCACCTAAGGCAGCACTAGATAAATTTTATCTATTATTATTCCCGACTCCTCTGCCCTCAGTCCATGCAGCTGTCTTCTAGCTGCGCTGGACCACCTCCTGCTCTTTTATGTCTCTGCCTTATTCATGTCTTCTCTTTGCAGAGGATGTCAAGATTGGGCACATTATTAAATAAATGTTTAATAGATGCATATTATATACAAAGAAATGTATACATATAAATCATGTGTGTACAATGCTATAAATTTTCACAAAGTAAACACACCCATGTGCTGCCATCCAGATGAAGAAATGGAACATTATAAATGCCTCCAGAAATCTCTCCCATCTCCCGTCAGTCCCTTATTCTTCCTCCCCAAAGGTTAATGGCCTCTGAGCTTCTAAAACAATGCATTTATTTTTACTCTTTTGACCCATATAGGAATAGAATCATCAAGGCATGTAAGCCTTTGTGTCCGGTTTCTTTTACTCATTGTTATGTTCATGAGATACTTCTATGTTGTTGCATAGAAAAATAGTCTGTTTTCTCTCATTTCTGTGTTGTAGCCTCTCATATGCACGACAACTGGTTTATCCGTTTTCTTATTGATGGGCAATTGGGGCTCTTTCCATTTGGAGGCTATTTTGAATAAAGCTGCTATGAACATTCACCTCTTCTGGTGAACAGAGGTCCCATTTCTGTTGGGCACATTCCCAAGAACTGTAATTTCTGAGTCACAGGACACAGATGTATTGAGGTTTTAGTAGATACTGCCAAGAGTTTTCCAAAGTGATCGTACTAACTTATTCTTCCACAAGCAATGCATTTAAGTTTCCACTCTTCCACCCCATCACTCCTTGATATTGTCAGTGTTTTTCATTTGAACCAGACTGATGGCTGTGTTAGAATACTGAATGGTGGCTTTAATTTACATTTTCTGAGGGCTAGAAAAGTTAATCACCCTTTCAAATGTTTATCTGCCATTTTAATAGTCTTGTTTGTGAAATGCCTGTTCATGCCTTTTACCCATTTTCTTGTCTTACTGGATTGTCTGCCTCTTTCTTGTTGGTTTTAGGAGTTATTTATATATTTTGCGTAAGGGTTCTTTGTCAGATGCATGTATCACAGACATTTCCTATCTACTCTGCAGTGTGTATTTTCATTCTAATAGCAGCATCTGATGAACAGAAACTCTTAATTTTAATGTGGTTCAATGTATTAATCCTTTTCTTGATACTTAGTACTTCTTGTATCCTACTGAATAAGTATCAGGCAATCCAAAAGTCATGAGATAGTCTTCTGTCTTATATTTAAGAAGCTTTTGTTTCATTTTACCTTCTACCAAGAGAATATTATTCTTCCTCAGATATTTTTTTTTTCTGTGACTCCTCTACCTAGCCAGTCCAAGTGAATTATTCCATTCCCTGAATCTCCATAATGACATAATGACATAAAGTCTCCTGAATTCCCTGTACTTCATGCATTATTTTTGCTATCTCTATTATTTACATATTACCTTGAATCTTATGTATTTCCCTGCCCTTCCTCTCTGTCTCATCCCCACACTCCATTCACCAGATTATCCAAATTCTTCATGGTGTTCTCACTAAATTCTGGTCATGATGCCTACTAAGTAACTCTAAAGTTGGCCTGTTTCTCTCAACCCCAGCTGCTACCTTCATGGTCTGAATCTGTGACATTTCATCTTGAGTGCTGCAAAAGCCCCTCACTGGTCACCCACCACCAGTCTACCCCTAAGTAATTGACCACATGACAATCAGAGTGATCTTCCAAAAATATCAATCTTTTCATGCTACCTCGTTTTCAAAAACCCTTCCATGGTGCCCATTTACTCTCAAATTAGTGTTCAAGTCATTAATGTGATGCAGAGGCCTTCCAGATTCTGAAGAATTGTTTGCTCTCTCCCACCACTGGTGTCTCTGCTTTAACTCTTGAGACATTTTCATTTCCTCCTGTGCTCCATTATAAAGACCCTGTCTGCCTCCATGCCCACACCCCTGCCTCCTCTTCATCCTCTAGTTCTCATCCCGTGCATCTTCTCTGATTCCCTAGTAGGTTAAGTCTCCATACTGTCTGGTACCAGGAAGCCCCAGGATTTTTCTCCACTATAGTTCCTTATGCCTATTATTGTTTGTTTAAGCCCATTTTTTCTGGTAGAGTGAATAGCTCCTTGGGACACGAACTGTCTGTCTTTGTTCATCACTATATCCTTTTGCTTAGTTCAATGCCAATATGGAGTCTTAAAAATATGTCTATCTATATAGATATCCCTGAAGATATTTTTTTTTTTTTAAGATTTTATTTATTTGACGGAGAGAAACACAGCGAGAGAGGGAACACAAGCAGAGGGAGTGGTAGCGGGAGAAGCAGGCTTCCCGCCGAGCAGGGAGCCCGATGTGGGGCTCGATCCCAGGACCCTGGGATCATGACCTGAGCCGAAGGCAGACGCTTGATGACTGAGCCACCCAGGCGCCCCTCCCTGAAGATATTTATATATCTATATATATGTAGATATATACATATATACTTGCTGAATTGAGTTGAACTGATTGGTGCTCATATGTTCAGGGTTTAGCATTTTGGTACATAGTCAGGCTCTATAAAGGTCTGGTGATTCACTGTCTTTATAAAACCCTAGAATCAGTAATGAGAAGGACTTTAAGACCACCTACTTCCATTATCCAACCCAATGGAATGATGATTAAACAATCTCTATAACAGGGGTGCCTGGGTGGCTCAGTTGGTTAAGCATCTGCCTTCGGCTCAGGTCATGATCCCAGGGTCCTGGGATGGGGCCGTACATCAGGCTCCCTGCTCAGCAGGGAACCTGCTTCTCCCTCTGCCTCCCACTCCCCCTGCTTGTGCTCTCTTTCTCTCTGACAAATAAATAAATAAATAAATAAATAAATAAATAAATAAATAAAAGAATCTCTATAACATTTCTACCAGATATCATTTCCTTATAACTCTCTGGTAACAGAGAGCGACCCCGTATTTTAGCAGAGCATTGCAGGTTTGGGTGTGCACTGGAAGATCTCTTTAATGCTGAGTTTAAACTGAGATCTATCTCATCCCAGTTGAAAGCTGGGATCCTTATTATTTCCTGCAAGCAGATCAGGTTTGGCTCATTTTATCCATGACTTTCTGCAAGATGGCTCTTGAGGTATCTCTGCAGACAGATTCTATTGCCCCAAGTCAACTCTCTTGAGCTATTCATCATAAAACAGCCTTCCTCAAACTCGCTGCAGTTTCTTAGTCCCTGTCTTGAGCTGAAATGCCCAGACTTGGACCCAATTCTCCAGGTGTGCTCTGACCAATCTAGAGTAGGAAAAGGATGTCACCCCCTTTTTGGCAGACAGCATACCTCTAATAATGCAACCAATGGTGGACCCGGGTTTTGGAGGACTGAGGCTTCTACCATAATTGCTTATTGAGACAAGGAATTCAAAATAAGATGTGGAAGTGAGTGTTTATTTTTTTTTTAAGATTTTATTTATTTATTTGACAGAGAGAGAGAGAGAGATATCACAAGTAGGCAGAGAGGCAGGCAGAGAGAGAGGGAGAAGCAGGCTCCCTGCCGAGCAGAGAGCCCAATGCTGGGCTCGATCCCAGGACCCCGAGATTATGACCTGAGCCGAAGGCAGAGGCTTTAACACACTGAGCCATGCAGGCACCCCTGGAAGTGAGTATTTAAATGAAAAAAGTTGGGGACACAGAAGGTGGGGGAGCCCTAGACCTTAAGCTTTATTAGTTTCATGGCTAATCAGCCTCTAAATGTCCCTAAGATCTTAATAACTTCCTGGTAACATCGTGTTAATCCCTTCTAAATTTACTCCAATTATAATTCACAGGTCTCTCCACTGCCAACATGCACAGCAGGGTTTTCAAGTGCAGACCGGAGCGAAGCTTCCCGGACTCAAACGCTGCTCTCCCTTCACAAGGTCACCACAGGTAGCACAAGGAACTGGGAAGTTGAAAATCCTGGCACGCCCAAGGCAGATCCGTCTTTCTCATCTGCTTTCTTATCAGGTTATTACCAAACCCACTGTCCCCTCTTTTCTCCACTAAAGGGGACAGGGTTATTCTTCACGTGTTTGAGGTTTTTGTTGTGTTGTGTTTTCTTTGAACACTAAGCCACTTTCTTGGCCTGAAATTCCTGGAGGGGTTTTCGCTCAGGGCTCCCAAGTGACACCACCAAGCCCTCCCTGCACTATTTTCCGACCGTCTTCTCTAACAGGAGCATGAATCAAAGGGTTGCCAAGGAACTGAAATATAAAAGTCATATTAGACTCCGCTTAGCTCCACCTGCCAATCTCAACGCCACTTTCCTCCCACTGACATTCAGAATCACCTTTATCAGATACCTTTCCAGAAGGTCACATTTTTAGTCTTCCCAAAGTTAAAGCATGCCATTTTTTTTTTTTTTCTGACTATAAAGTTAATACACGATCATTGTAGAAAAGTTAGAAAAAGAACTGGAAGCCTAAAATAAATCATCTACGACCTCACCCTCCAAAGGTAACCTCTTTTAACATCTCGGCATCTTTCCTTGCAATAATATTTTCCCTTATCCTTTCGCATTTTAAGATACATGCCATACATTCGGTCAGAAACTGCCCATTTTTAAATGAACACCAGATCAAATCGCTTTCATATATTCTTGGAAATGCTTATATATAACATTTTCATATCTGCCTAATACGGTACTGTATGCAAGGTACACCGTTGGCTCAGTCCCCTCATGTGGAAAATTCAGATCTTTACATTTTTTCTGCTATTACAAATTATGCTTTTTTTTTAAGATTTTTATTTATTAATATTTTGTTTATTTATTTGCTAGATCACAAGTAGGCAGAGAGGCAGGCAGAGAGAGGGGGAAGCAGGCTCCCTGCTGAGCAGAGAGCCCAATGTGGGGCTCGATCCCAGGACCCTGAGATCATGTCCCGAGCCGAAGGCAGAGGCTTTAACCCACTGAGCCACCCAGGCGCTCCACAAATTATGCTTTTTAAAACAGCACTATCTATACTCAAAGCCTTGTATGTTTTTTCCTGTATCTCCTCACTTCGTTATGATGCATTAATAGGGGTAAAAATAACTATTTTAAAGGGTATGTTTTCCTTCAGGTCATGAGTATATAGGAAGTGCCTAACGGGGACCTCATGTAAAAAAAAGACATTAAACAAATATCCGTGTTTATATATACCAACAAAGTAATCCCATAATTGTTGAGTTCCAGCTAGCAGTGCCTGAGAGCCTGTCGGCACAGAGGGTTCTCGTTCATAAACTCTGCTACACACACACACACACACACACCACAGACACAAACACGTATGCATGTGTGTATAAATATATTAAAGACCACAGATGATTACCAAATAAGGAGAAAGAAGATTCCACAGAACCAACAATGCTATAAAATGCTCTATATTTCTTAGAATTCAAATAACACCTGCCAAAGTACATTGAAAATCAAACACTATAATATAGGAAATTTTGACGGTAAGATATGAAACTTTAATATCTATTAGGTCTGGGGCATCTATAAATAACACTGTTTAGACATTTTCATCAAAATAATCGGATAAAGCTCACATTTTCATACTTTATATCTGAAAACTAATTAATAACCATGAATTTAATGTCCTGTATATGTTAAAATTTTAAAAAGGCATCATATCCTGTCTTCATTTCCATATTCCTAGTTTTTATGGGTTTCTGTCTTTCATCCTCTTCTCCATTCTCGCTCCACATCGTGCCTCCTCAAAATCCCAAGTCTCTCCTCCCCCTGTCCACCCTCTGGTCCCCAATTTCCATGAGCATCCTACCTTGAAGATGCAGTTTGCTCTCCGTGCTTTGCAGAAGGACGGAACTCACAGAGTCCAGATTGTCATAGCTGTTGCAGCCCAGAGGCCCGGTGCGTGTCTCTGTGACCTGGAGTGGACATCAAGGGTGACAGGTGAGACAGGTGCCCTCGTGAGACACGGCCCAGCAGCGTCAGTCCTCAGGGGGGCAGAGCCAGCAGAGAAAGCGTCCTGGCCTGAGCCAGTGGCACCCTGCCTGTGCCAAGGCCACACCTGGGCTGTCACCAAATGGACGTCGGGGTAGCAGGGCAATCAAGGTCACAGACTGGAGCCATTCCCTGGCTCTCACGCCACAATGTCACTCTAAGTATGATATGAATGAACAAACTGAAGCACTACAGCGTATTTCAAAAGCACGTGTTTTGCAATCAGGAGAATCCACATTAAATGCTAACGGGGCCATGAACTTGCTGTGTGACCTAAGGAAGTCCCTCAACTTCTCTACGCTCCTGTGACCCAAAGCTAGTAAATTCTTTCCAGGAAAGTCGAGCGACGAGGCATGAAAGGTGGAAATTCCTGACACGTGGCTTATGTTCAGACACAGGCACCGTATTACCCCAAACCTCTAGAATAGGTCACGAGTACATACGCATTATTAGGCAAGATAACAATGATGTTACCCCCATTTTCTAAAAGACGTTTCATAACCTCGAAGTATAAGCACGGTTTAGGATGAAAAGAGGTTTCTCATCCCTTTCACCTTGACCTCCCGCAACTTAACACGATGGTTTATCAGGTAGTTTTGAGGTCTGCTTCCAACTGGGAAGACACAGCATGGGTTGTTGTGTGACTGTACGACAGTCACAATACTTTCCCCGGCTGTGCCCTCCTGGCTGGGAAACCTTGCGTCAGTAACTTTCCCTTCCTTAGCCTCAACGTCGCCTCTACAAAATCCTCTTACCCACCTCAGTAGGGAAAGAGATCCTACTTGGGGAGTGGTTAGTGCACTTTGGAAACAACATACGGGTGGAGGATTATTTTTGGCTTTGATTTTTAAGCAATATATTCTTTTGGCGTATACAATCCTAACATAGTTGTCACTGAACGAGGACTCAGAACTACCAATTCATTACGCTAAGGAGATCCTGGGAAAGGGAGCTGCAGACAGAACTTCTTCACTCCGGTCAGCTGCTAGTCTTAAACACGGCTGGCAGTGGGACAGTCCCGGCCAGCTGGGTCTTGAGGTAGTGTCAAGAAATGGCAAGAAAAATCCAAGTGCCAGACTGAGTGTGGAAGACAGTGGTGGTCTCAGAATGGCTTCTGGAGTGGTCTCTGTGCAATTTCTCTGAGAAATTCCTTGTAAGGAGGCAGGCTGCACAAAAGAAGATTATCTTCTGACAGAGCTTCAATATCTCAATTCCACATCCCATCCGGGGTGGGGGGCGGAGGGGGGGGCGTGGAGAGAACCATTTGGTGATAATGAAAACCAGGCCTTTGCCTCACTCCGACACTGATGGCTTCATAAAGATCTGTCTCTCTGTGCCGAGTTCCCTAACAACATAATCCCCCCCAATAGAGGCGATTCTTCTTGGATAAGCTGGCTCTTTGTTTGTCGATCTGATTTATTTCTCTCTCTCCTACTTCCCTCCTCAGTAACTCACTCCCACATTTTTTCTCTTCTCTTGGTCAATTTCTAACTCCTCTGCTTGTGTCTCCCTCAAGTCCCCACCCCCCACCCCCCCCTGCCCCTGGCCGCACACACACTTTCTCCCTAGAGATATTTTTGAAAGTCTTCATATAAGGGTAGGTCTGTACTTAATTCAGAAGAAATTAGATCGAAGATTGACGAGTAGAATGCAGCTATAATCGGGTTTCACAAAATGTGAGATGCAAAAAATCTGCACTGAAACCGTGAGAAAAACTAATCCTTTATATCAAAAATTCCTCCCTCATTCTCTTTAGAAAGGTAATCCCTGAATTTATTGCATTTAAAATAGAACCTTTTTTTTTTTTTTTTTTGCAACTGTCTCTGCTCCGAGGCACTGAATCGAAAGTCTAGAGCCGCACTATTCAATGTGGCTATTTAAATGAAAATTAATCAAGATGAAATAAGCTTAAAAACTTAGGTCCTCGGTAGCCACATTTCAAGCGCTCCATAACTCCGTTTGACTAATGGCTACTGTCTTGGCTAAGGATACATGGCACGTCCAACATCTTGGAAGGGTATATTGGGTAGTGTTGGTGCAGAGAAGTATGGGTCAGCACGTGACTGCCCTCCTCTGTAAATAAAAATTGGCACACAGTCATACCCACTTGTTTGCATACTGTCCACGGCTGATTTTTGTGTTACAGCTGCAGAGTTGAATTGTGGCAACCTTGACCATATGATCTACAAAGCCTGAAATTCTATTACAGACATAGCTGACGTCTGGTCCAGAGAGTAGAATTCTAGTCTGTTAGGTAAGGTACTCTAGCTGTCTAGCCCTAAACAAACAAACAAAACAAATCTTTAATTCTTGGACCTCAGTTTCCCCATCTATAAAATGGTGGGGGGGGGTAAGTAATGGGATGGAGAACACAAGTGTTTAACAAATAATTGGTCTAGGCATCAGTAATCTGCCTCTTGCTAGTTCTAGATCCTTGCAAAAATCATTTAACCACTGTAGCCTCAGGGGTTTTTTTGACCTAGAAAGGGAGCCTAAAAAAAAAATCAATGAGAGGATTGTTGGTAATTATGCCATGACCACAGCCAGGGTTGCCCCAGCAAATCAGTAGAAGTGGTCTCCCTGACGGCAGTGCTCATGACTTTACCGAGCCTTTGGCCACATCGGTCAGAGCAGCTGGCAGACGGCACTGTTAGTTTTGAGCTCCCTGAGTATGAAGCCAGGGACTCCACCTGCCCACTGGCTCTCAGAATACCTGACACATGCAGTACTGTTGTTTGGATTTTAAGAACCTTCCACCCAGTCCACCCGCAAGCCTACCTTGATTGCTCCAGTTGATATCTGGATCTCGTGGAGCCTCCTCATGGTGCCATCACGGTCCACAAAGTAGGATGATGCAAGCTGGTGCAGAGCTTCAACACTTTGGGTGGCATTCCCTGACTTCCTGTCGAGGCGACTTTTGTCCATGTACATGGTCAAGGCCTCCTCCCCTGCATGGAAAAGGAAAGAAGTTCAGGGAGTCTATTGAGCATTGGGGTGGGAGGAAAGGTTTCAGGGCCTGGCTGCTGACAACAGCCTTGACCTTCCCACTAATTTTGCCCAAATTCCCTTCCGCCTCTGAAAATCAAGAGCATGGTGAAAGAGAAATAGTCCAGAAGTGGCTGTAAGCACTAGGAGGACAAGGATCATGGAATGACTCTCAGGTGTCAAGTCCAACCTCTACCAACCCACCACGTAGTTCTTCCCGGCATCATCTATAACATAACCCACCTCCTCTCCTTGAGGCTCAGTGTCTCCTTCTGTAAAATGATGGATTTGCCCCAGGTGCTCCTTTCCTCCTCCAGTTTTCTCGTCCTCATCCAGTCCCTCCCCTTTCCTACTCTTTCCTTCCTTCCTCTTCCCCTTTCTCTCCTTCTCCTGCTGCATCCCTTCCTAGACAGATGGATGGATGGACAGATGAATGGATGGATGGCTGAAGAGGCAGATAGATGAGAGAGGGAGAGAGGACATTCTTTAAAGATAATATCTTGGGGCTCCTGGGTGGCTCAGTGGGTTAAAGCCTCTGCCTTCAACTCAGGTCATGATCTTGGGGTCCTGGGATCAGGCCCTGCATCAGGCTCTCTGCTCAGGGGAGAGCCTGCTTCCGTCTCTCTCTCTGCCTGCCTCGCCTACTTGTGATCTCTCTCTCTCTCTCTCTGTCAAATAAGTGAATAGGATCTTAAAAAAAATCCCTTTTCCTTTAAAAAAAAAAGACACCTATGGAGAGGCAGAGAGGGAAAACTGGGTGCCCAAAAGAGGGCAAAAACTAAATTGTCAGATGAGTGAGGTCAGACACCATCTACATGGACCATTGCCGTATTCCTTGCACAAACCCCAGTGCCTGGATAGAGTAGATAGTAAACAGTTACTACATCAATGTTTTTTAGTTCAATCAATCAATATTCTCATTACCACACGAGCCAGGCACTGTGATTCTGCGAGCACAATGCACAGACAGAAAGCTGCATCTGGCAGGGAGGGAAGGTGGCAAGAAGGTCAGGTACAGGGAGGGAGATTAGCAAGGAAGGAGGAGAAGGTGGGGGGGGTGAGAAACAGAGAGTGAGAGATGAATGCACAGACTCATACGTTTTATTCCATTAAGTTTTCCTTTGTAACAGGTGCCTGGATTACTAACAGTACTACCTTCTGGTCCCTTTCATTTGAAATACGATGTTTCATCGGAAAGGAGGGTCCAGAAATGCCTACCAAACAGATGTGACCATTATGCGTCTGGCTTCACCTTCTATTAACTGTGAACTTGAGATGTTTCTTAACCTCTCTGTTGCTCACTTTATTCATTTAACGAGATTAGGGGAAGAATGGCACCTACTCCATAGAGTGATTCAGAAGAATAAATTAATGGGTCCTGGACGAGTCCCTACAACAGGGTCCGGTTCGCTGTTGTCATCAAACTCGTTTCGAGTCGTAGTAAAAAGCGGTCTCTGGAGCAGGACTGTCTGGTCTGCACCGGCTGTAAGAACAGTCACTCACCCTCCCCCCTACGCTTCCATCTCTCCAGGTGCAAAACTGGGGGCGGGGCTGTCATGGGATTACATTAGCCAACTGCAGAACGTACCTGAGCCCCGCCTGCCACATCCGTGGGAGCCTTAATGACCATTAGTTGGCCAATGTACAATATCAGTTGTATGAGAGTTATCCTTCTGTCTACTCAGCCCAAGAAAATAGGACAGTCAGAGAACAACATTGTCAATACTTTCTGAGGACAAAAGTCTGATCTCTAAGATCACTGAAATTTCTTGGGAATGCTGATTACTTTTTGAGTTGAAGAGAAAAAAAAAAATTGCTTTCGGGAGGACGGTGATTATCCCAGGCAGGGCACACAGGCCTGACCCACAGACTAATGCCTGTGCCTCGGGTCCCTCCATGACAGTTTCTAGAACTCAGCTCCATTGCTGTTCACATGCATCCTCTAGTCTGTCTGTTTACTACTGTCTACCTCCATGATTTTCAACCAAACCATTCCGTCCGTCTCTATGATTTATTCTTGCTGATTTTCCTCAAATGCTTCTCTCTGCTTAGAATGCCATCCTGTCCCTCTCTTATGTGACCGTTGAATTCCTACCCAACTTCTGTCACTTCCTCTTCTCCCTCCTCTGTCCTTGACCTGACATGCTCCTATACACTCCTCTGCACTCTTCACAACCCGGGGAACCATCATCTTCCGGTAAGCTTCCCCAACCATGCCCTCACCCCGAGAGAGATGTAATCGACTTCTCTTTATGACTCTCTACCTTGTCCATTCAATTTAGCTCAGCACGCATGCGTTGAGGAGTTCGGCAGGCACTGGGGTGACATGAGTAACATAGTGTCCCTGTTTTAGAGTCGCTGAGTGACTACAAGTATGCTGTCCTATATAAGAGCCACCCATCAAGAATGGCTCTCACGTGCTGGGTATGTGGCTCATCCAAATGGAGACGCACCATAGGTGTAAACTATGATAGATTTCCAACATCTGAAAGTGTAAAAAATTATATATATAAAATACTGCATTAAAATTTTATCCTATTGATGACATGTGGAAAGGCTCATTTTGGCGATATATTATGTTAATCAGTAAAATATATTCTTCCCTTTCTTTTAGCTTTCAAAGATGTGGTTGTAAGAAAATCTAAAATGTCACATGTGGCTCACGCTTGTATTTCTAGTGGGCAATGCTGGCGCAGGGAGACAGATGCGAGGGGCGCATTTCCAGATACCAGACAGAGAGCTAAGAGAGAAGGATGCAGACGGTGGAATGTAGCCGGGAACAAGGGTGCCCGCTTCCCTGTTGGGAATGTGGACTCCAAGGCCCTGAATGCTCTGGTCCCTCCGGCTGCATCCCCTGCCACTCTCTGCAGGTAAGCTCGATCCTGCACAAGTGTGGCCTGTTTTCTCATGGTGGGGATGCTTCTTTCTTTTTTTCCCTCTTCCTGGCTAACTTCTATTCCTCCCTCAGGTGTCACCTAAGACAACACCTCCTCTGGGAAGCCTTCCCGGAATCCCCCACTCCTTACTTAAACTAGATCAAGGGCTCTAACCATGTGGTCCCCGTCTCTTTCATTTCTCCAATGCCTCACTTCCCACATTTCCTGGTGATTGTTTGCCTAATACCCTGGGGTTCTCGATAGAGGAGAATCACTGTGAGGTCAGGGAGGAGGTAAGAGGCCTTCTTCATGCCACTGTCATGTGATTTGCGAATAATCAGAGTATTTGTGGATGAATGAATATATATGGAAGACAGTCAAATCTACAGTGTTCACTGAGTGACACATCTGCTTCAAGCACTAGACTGAAATCTCCCCATGAGAAGATTCATCATCATCAAAATTAACCTTTGGGTCCCACATGCCTAGACGTGAGTTCAGAGTAAGACACTCGTGTTTGCACTTCCCTGGGAAGTCTCACTCGTAATGCGGGAGGACGTGTGGCCGGAACAGATTTGGCTTAGAAAGGACTCTATGAATTAGACAATGAATTCCAGGAGGGTGGGTGATGGCCTGGTGGAGCAAGGACGCTACGGATTCGTTTGTAATGTTCCCGATGCACCACTTAGGTTAGAAGAGATGTTCAGTTATCGCAGGATGGATGAATGGATGGATGAATGGGTGGGTGGGTGGATAGATGACTGAATGGCTAGCTGAGGGGCAAATGATTCGAGATGTGAATATACTAGAAGTCAGAGCCAGGAGCCAGAGGAAATAAATATTCCAAGTGTCAGCACTGGCTCTCCATGGGACCCGAGGAAGAGAAGGCAGAACAGGCACAGCTCCCTTTGGACTGAAAACTGGCAGAAGCGAGCCTTAGATCAAGAGGGGTTAATGGGCTTCTTGCTGCATTATTAAGACTTAATTTCTTGTTTATTAAGAGAATGTTCTGTTTAGAGTTGCTTTCCCATTTGGGCATTCCTGCAAATTGCCGCTTCACCCCACATAGGCCTTTCTTCCATCTCGATGTCCTCCAGGGGATTTGCCTCTCTCTCTGCAACACCTCTTTCAGAGGGGGACAAAGTGGGACTCAGACACACAGGGGATGGGGATGAGGCGGCAGCCGATCATTTTACCTTGTGAATGTAGAGGGGATACTGTGCCTGTGTGGGGGAGGGGGATGTCCGGATTTGGGGTCCCCTGGGGCATCCCTCTCCCCACAAAAACATAAGCACTGGTGCATAAAAAGACATTCATGTAACTCACACGCATTCACACACATGTGCAACCTCACAGATACACATATCCTGGGCATCCTTTCTATATGCAGGAGTCCCGTGTGTATGCACATGTGGACTACAGGTGTATGTACGTCTGCACACAGATGAACTCACGTCCAGGTCTCGGGAAGCGTGCAGTGCCACACATGCCAATCTGACCATACGTATCACACAGACACCCGGCTCTGAGGTGTTTCTTTTGGAGGGATAGAGGGCAACTGCTACCCCCGTATTCCTGTGTCATTGTAGACCCCCAATTCTTCCCCTTACTACCTCCCATGAGAAAAATCGTTCATGGCAAGTCCATTATGAGTTCAATCCATTTCACCAAAAACTTGAGGAGCACACGGAGTGGGCATGGGTCGGCCTCCTGCTGCCTTTCCTTCCTCTTACCTCTCCCTCAGGAGCCAAATAAAGGCATTTACTTGTTCTCCACGAGACAGCTTAGGATCCTCTTTTGGCATTTGAGCATGCCCTCAGGAACTCACCTGACACCTCCAACAGCTTATCAGAGCATCTCTTCTAAATGAGTATGATGTTCCTCTTAGGAAAAATTACAGAGAATAACATGTTCTGCACCTTTTTATATTTAGGCAGGAAAACGGATATCCAAGGGGAAAGTGAGTTTCTCAATGTCTCCTGTTCACCTAGTGAGTGGTAGGAATGGGCTTGAATCCCAAATCCCCAAGCACCTTAACCCCACGAAATTACAATAATTATAGTAAGAATAATAAAGCACCACCAACGATAGCGACAATTTGTTTGGTGCCCAACGCTGTGCTTGGTATGTTTAATGCCTCATTTTATTTGAGTGTCATTATGCAGATCTACTTATATAAGGGGGAAACCAAGGGTTAAAGTAGGTGCCCCCAATCTGGTGTGGACCAGGAGACAGGGCTAGAAGCAAAGCAGGGAAACTCCAGAGCCTGCCCTTCTGTTCAGTGCAACTGACCCATTCCCTCCCCTCCCTTTGCAGGACGAGGCTCTCAAGAACAATTTGTCCATGAATGAGTAAGTGAAAATATGACGTCAGAAGGACCTCATGCAGGGCGTGTCTGGCACCTCTGTGTTCAATCAACAGTGACTCTCCCCCCCTCCTCCAGGGTGAGGACTGAGGGAACATTGAAGGCCTGCTGTCCGACACTGGAACTCAGTCCAAAGCTCTGCATATTTTAAAATGTTGTGCTGTGAAAACAGAAGAGGAACAAGGCTCTGTGAATAATTCACCACTCCGCCTTGGAGAAATTAAAAATATATTTCACAGCCAAAGAAAGGGCTTTGTTAGTTGGGATTTCCAGGGACTCGGACAGAATGCAACTTCTAACTGAAGGATGGAATTGATTGTAATATATTTTTCTTTTTTTCTTTTAATTCAAGTAAAATGGGAGGTGGAGAAGTTCAAAGAAAAAGAGGTACAGGTGAATGAAACGCTCAACACCGAAGTGATTTTGTCTTCACTTTACAATAGAACAGAATGTGTACCACAAGATCCAATAGTCAAAGTCCTGCTGAACTTACTATTTGACTAGCAACAGGCGACAGATACACACTGGTGGGTTGACTTTGGAATGAGTGGGGCAAGGGGGTTGGTGAATGGGTTGGTTAAAGAGATAACTGATGTTGAGTCAAAAAAAAAAAAAAGATGCAGACTTTGTGGACAGAAATCCCACAGTTAAAGACTTTGGGTAAACTGTGCTTTGTTTTGTTTTTAGTCTAAATAAATAGAACAAAAAACAGAAACAAGAGAAACCCTTAGCTTTGTCACTTGCTAGCCATACCTCTCCTAGCTCCCAGCTTCCTTAGCTGGATAACGGAAATAACTGGACTTAACGTGCAGATTCTAAGGACTACGGCAATGGGTAAGTCCTACGGCAGGCAAATGATAAATATTGGCTTTTCTTATTGTGCGGATGGATGAATTTGCCCAAACGGCTTCTCCCCCGACATTCCATACATCATCAAATTCCTAATCTGGGCCTCCTCCAAGTGTACACTTCGTGCTCAGCCTCGAAAGCACGGCCACGTTCCTGGTGCCTCGCCGACTCCTGCTGGGCTAAAGTGCTGCTTCCCCCAAAACGCCTCCAGCTCATGGTGCTCAGCCCTCCTCTGAAGGAGAAGATGAAATGTGATAATCATACCTCCGTCCACTTGCCTTGCCTCTGCCAAGACACCTGTCTTGTTTAGCTGGCAAAGGCCAAATCTAAATGCAACCTAGTAGCTTGCTGAGCAGGAGATGTGGTGCTCCACCAGCAAAGAGGCGGTCTCAAAATTTAGTAGCCCTGATCCTTGAGGCGGAAAACTGATGCCCAAGGGATTGTAGCTCATAATATAAAATGTTGCATGTAGGCGAGAACCGGAAGCATCAAAATATGCTAGTTGCTACCATATCCCCCCTTTAAAAAAAAATTTATATCCTCCCTTTTAGCCCCTGCTCCTCTCCTTGCTCCCTTAGAGATTGGTGGGATGTAAGCAGGGCGCAGCAATTAGTCAGCTTTCCTATTAACCTCCTCCAAGCCCATATAAGATACAAATAATACCCTCCTTGTAAAATGATAACCTCAAGTTATCAGTCCCTCAAGCAGACTTAAATAAACAAAGGCAATTCTCTAAACAGTATCTGAAGCTTAATTATTTCCCCAGATTAGACCGCATTCCCAAGGAACTAATACAATAATCAGATTAAGCCTCCCTGACGAATTGAGCCAATTCCAAGGTGAAGCCCCAAAAGTTAGTACTCCCGCAAAAGTTAGCAAACTCAAGTTGGACAGTCCCAAAGAAGGCATCAAGGGCTCTGACGAGACCACAGCCACTGAGACCATTTGGCTTATCTTGCGATAGCTGCTCTAAGTGACGTACTGGGGGAAAAGATGTTAGTTTGGCTTCGATCCTAGGACATCCCCACCCTCCCCTCCAACCTGGGCCCAGAGGCAGGACAAGGCCCCGGCCCAGCGGGGGCTGACCTACCTCCCAAGGTGGCTGAGATGAGGAGGTGGGTGCCGTACTTTTTGATGATGGTGTCGATGAACTGCTGAGTGGTGGGCCTCCTGCCAAGCAGGCGGATGCTCCTCTGAAACTCTGGCATGAGGGGCACCGGATGGCGGACCAGGTCTCTCCTCTCGATGGCTGTGTTCCTCACCTTCCAACGGGCAAACTCCCTGGGTAGGAGAAAGGAGCAAGATGCCTCTATTCACTTCTACCCCTGAGGCAGAGTCCGCCCAGACACCCCACCCAGACCTTGCTCGTGAAGGTGAGAGAGAAACAACGGTTATTTTTAATATTGGCCAAGTGATACTTAGATCTGGAGCCTTCGATTCTCTTCAGCCGACAGGTACATACTGAGCACTGTTCTCGTCACCAGGACGCTGCAGACAGCCACCAACACAGTCACATTCTCACGATGCCCCCAGAGCATCAGGACACGAAAGACCCTGTTGCCTAGTTGCTTATCCTGCTCTCCCCCCAGACTGTGAACAACACCACAGGGATGGGACCTTCTTTGATACCTGTTACCTAGTAGGACTCCTAACAATGCCACCTGGATGAGAAAACAGATGAGGGGATGGAAGGAAGGGAGGGAGGGAGGAAGAGAAGGAACAGGGGAAAGGTGTTCACAGCCGGGAAGACCTAGGGCACAAAGCAAGTTGAGACACGCTCTAGGACAATTCCCAAATCAGATAATTAGCCCAGAGTTCGTTTTATTTACCATTTTAGCATGCACTTGGTGAGCATTTACCGTTTGGAAATAATAAAGCTACATCGTGGGAGACATGCGGGACAACCTCCATTCCTCCCTCCGCTAACAAAGAAAGAGATGGAAGACCTTCAACCCGGGAATCCAATCTCACTCTGCCTCTTGCACGCTAGGCAGGGCCATCCTGGGCAAAGCTTGTCACTTTTCTGGACTTCTATCTCCTTATCTACAAAATCCAATTAATATTATCTCCTTCTTCTTGCTGGTGCACAGATTACAGGAAACAGCGGCTGTGAGAACACCTTTGGAAACTGCCGGGTACTAATCCAATGTGAAAGAGAGTTTTATAACTTTATATCCTCACAAATTCCCAGACAGGAAAATCATTAAAGGTTCATGGGCGATGAGCAAGGAGAATGCAAACCGAATACGAGTAGAAATTCGAAGGGCCGTGGTTCAGGCTGCTTTTGCTTTAATAATGACCTCTGTCCCTATCAAAGATGAAACTCCTCCTGAAACAACTAGCTTGCTGGTCTGCCTGAATTACAAGCCCCAAGACCCTTGAGAAAAACAGACTAGCCAAGAAGACAAGAGGTCAGCCTAGATAAATGATGGGAACCAGAGTTTAATGAAAAGGTCTCCCTCACCTGCCACAAGATGGAAGAGACGAATGAAGGCCAGGCCACGGAGCAAGGAGAAGCAGAACAGGGGCAGGATCACCCCAGAATAAGCCCCGGTAATTCAGCAGTGGAGTCTGACCCCCGATGCAGAGGAACGTGGGTCTGAAAATACGCTTTCAGATTGGAATACATTTCTAAGCCTCAGAGCTTATGGTCTGTGTCTGCTTATGGAATCTCTGTTCATAATTCTTAAGACCGTTGAAGTTCTAAACAAAGTCAGCTCAGTACCTTGCACATCATCGGTACTTATTAAGTCAATCGGCTGCCCTCAAAGAAGCGTTGCAGGCAGCGCCTAGAAAGTGTAAACTCTGATGTCTAGGGGAGGGCGATGGACACCTCCCAGGCCCACTTCCTGAGGAAGCTCACGGTCTGGCAGGGAAGATGAGATGCTTCCAGTCTGCTGTCAGTCTAGGATTAGAGGACACAGAAGAGCCCAGACTTCTCAGGTCTCCAGGGGAAGCTTCCGAGGAGAGGTCATAGCTGAACTATGGTTCTGAAGTCCTCATGGGCTTTGGATAGACAGAAATGTGGTGGAAAACAGCTCCCCCTGTGGAAGAAAGGGCAGGAGCAGAGCGGGTGGGGGGAAGAGATCCGGGAAGAGCTGAACAGGCAGGGGAGGGAAAGGACAAGAGGGAGCAAGTGGGACAGGGAGAGGGGACTTGCAAGCGGGCAGAAGCTTGTGACATGACTCCCATGGCCCCCGCGCCCTGGTGTTCGCGCCCCTGTGTAACCAGTCCCCTCTGCTTGAGTGTGGGCAGGAAGGGACCTGGTGGCTTGCTTCTAATGGGTGGAATATGGAAGCGATGGCAGGTTCCTTCCAGGATTCAGTTACAAAAGATTTCGACTTCTGTTTTGCCTCCGTGTGTGTGTGTGTGTGTGTGTGTGTGTGTGTGTGTGTGTGTCTCAATCCCTCTCTCACTCTCTCTCTGCCATGGTGTAAGATGATCTGGGGAGAGAGCCACATGGCCAGGAACCGAGAGAAGCTTCGGTCCAGCAGCTTCCAAGAAAGTAGGACCTCTCAGAAGACCCTGAGTCCTAATAGTAACCACACGGGTGAGCTGGGAGGCAGACCCTTCCCAGCTGAGCCTTGAACCCAATAACCACAGCCTGGATGCCCAGCAAAGCCACATGCAGGAGGTGCCCAGGCCATAGAAACTGGGAGCTAATAAATACTAAATATTAAATATTAAGCCACCAAGTTATGGAGGTAATTTGCTACTCAGCAAGAGATGACCAATAAAAGGCAATGAGGATCGTCAGATATTTCTGAGGAAAAGTCTTTCCTCATCAGCTTATCCATGAAATTTATAAAATTACGTATAAATGTAATTATGAAATTAAATATGTGCATAAAAATACTCATACTTCAGTGTAACAGACAAATATATATAATCACTTTGATTTATAACTTACGACCTGGGATTACTAATTTTTTTCACGTGTCTCTGACTACATTCCTCAAAACCAACATGCATCTACACACAGAGAGGTTAAGTAATGTGTCAAAAGTCACACAGCTAGATGGTGGTAGAGCTGGGAGAAGAAAACTGGTATCTGGATTCTTATATCAGTCTTTTAATATAAATACTGAGACATGAAATGTAAAAGCCTTAGACCAGGTGCTACCAGCCCTACTGTCCAATTACAAGCTCAAGACTCAATTCTCTCCCTCCCCGCCTTCCCTCCCTCTTTCCTCCCTCTTTTATTCCCCACAGCCTCTCCAGTCTTTCTGATGCTCAAAAGCTACCCAGCCAGGGCCTGCCATCAGGTTGTTTCCTTGAAGACACTAGGGAGGCAGCTGGTGCTGAGTCCCCATCTCCTTCTGCACATGATAGGTGCAAGGCACAGAGCTAAGCACAGAGCAGGGGACTTGGGAAGAGCTCAGAAGCTCTGTGTGTGTGTGTGTGTGTGTGTGTGTGTGTGTGTCTGTCTGTCTGTCTGATTAGGAAGCACTGACTTTGTGCCAGGTACCTGCCTTTCTTCAGCATCACAGGACTTCTGAGCCTAAGGAATTCTTCCATCTTTGTGGCCAAAAGTGCATATTTAGGAAAGCTCTGAAATCATGCTGTGGTATTTGCAAATGGTAGATTTAATCAAAGAAAAGAGTCCCTGCCCCAATTTGCAGGAAGGGCAGGAGTGGCAGTGGGAGTGGCAAAGAATTCTCTTGTACCAGTTCAATCTTGATGGGAAGATACCATTTGGCCAAAGGGGGGGGTGTTTCAGGAAGAATGAACTCTCCGTGCACAAATGGAGGATGAGGCAGGTGGAGAGAGAAGAGTGTGTATGTGCGCATGTGTGAGACACATGTAAATGATAAGAGGTAAAGACAGAGAGGTCATCAGCGACCCGATGATGAAGGGCCTTGGGTGCTTAACCACGATGCTTGATTTCAGTCTCTAAACTCTGTTCTGAGCAACCAACAATCCAAACTAAAAATGTGCGAAAGAATGAATTTTTGTGAGTTGGTGGCCATCATAGGGATGTTGAAGCAAAGACCGGAAGAGCTATAGGATTCTAAAATGTCATACTGTTGACCGAAGTCCCCTAAGTAAAAGGGCTTCCCAGCACTTAGACTTAATCAGAAAGAGATTTAAACAACACTGGAGCTGAAACAGTTGAATTTTGTTTCCAAATGTGGGCACCTATGGTTTTTCCAGATCTAAGGCTATAGAAGAAAACAAATTAGGTGATATCCAGGAGCTTAACCTCCGGTGAGAGCACACCGATCATAAAGAACCAAATCGGTAACAAGCCAGAGGAGGGAAGTGCTGTTAAGACAGTAGGTGGAGGAAGACAGTCAGGATTCCCAGGGGTGGGGTGAGGGTGTGGCTATAGAGATGGCCTTCTTGATATGATGGCAGGAAAGGACAGACAGAAAAAAATGAGGAAGAGAACACGGGGCCACTGGTGGAAGAGTGTCCAGGAAGAAGGAAGGGCAGGTGCAAAGGTCCTGAGGTAGGACTGATTGCTAGGTTTGGGGAACATTAAGAAGGCAGTCTTAGTTAAGCAGATAAGTAGAGGAGATGAGATAAAAGGAAGGGTGGGAAGAAAAAAATAATATTAAAATGTAGGATGGAATGGTCATGGGTCTTGAAAGGCTATGTCCCATTTTTAAATTCCAAGTAATGTATACGGTCAAAGCAGGCTTCCAGCAATGATACAATCTAGATTCTAAAAGAGAGCCAGAGAGTCTGTCACAGCTACTCAGCTGTGTCCTTGCACTGTGAGCAGCTGTAGACAATACATAAACATGTGAGCATAGCTGGGTTCCAATAAAGCTTTATTTATAAAAGTTTTATTTATAAGCTTTATTTATAGAAGTTTATTTATAAACTTTTATTTATAAAAGGGCCAGACTTGGTCCCCAGGGAGTAGGGCCCCTGTTCTGAAAGCATCACTATGACTCCTTTGGTAGAAGTCATCAAATCCAACTCACTCAATTCTTGGATGAGAAAACTAAATTTCAGAGACATTAAGTTATTTGCCCAAGCTCACAGAGCAAATGACTTGCATGGCTGAAATTAGAGCCCCAGGCTCGTGACTCCAAGTGCAGTTCCCTTTCGGCTGCAATAAGGAACCTTCAAAAGAGAGGGAGAGGAGGGGAGAGAGAGAAAAGAGAGGGAGGGCAGAAAGCCTAGCTTGTCATGTTGTCTAGCTGCTCTGCTGGCCCAGGAACAATTTCATGTAAGTTCTCAGTGAATTGAGCACAACATAAAATACGTCTTTCCTTCTGAGCCCACAGAGCCGGTGAATTCCCCTCGGAGGAGAAGGCAAAGCTCACAATGGCACAGGATCCGTTGGAATACGCTTATGCTCAATTAAGCATCTCAGCAGGGCAGGCAAACCAATTAGACTGAGATTAGAAAAGGACCCTGGATGGAAGGCACGGTGTGGCTGCAGCAAGGCCCGTCCCACTGGGGGAGCGGGAGGCGGGGCGGCGGGTGACAGTGGGCAGGGATGGGTGAAGACCGAGGCCAGCACTGCAACGTCAGACGAGGCTGGAGAGAAAAAACCGTCAGGCCACGGCTCGCTCATCAGAACGAAGCATTGCCTTTCTGGGACTCCTCCCCCGTCCTGCCCTCCTTACACACACACACACACACACACACACACACACACACACGCTCGGATGCACACACTGAGGACAGAAGACTGTGGAGCAGGCAGGAGACCCTGCTCTGTGCCCTTGGGAAGGTGTTTAGTCTCCTGGGAAATAAGCTGATGGTATTTGATGATCGTCAGCCCTGCGTCTCTCAGCCTGGGCGCTGGAGGTGCAAATCCCGAATTAAAATCCGACTCCGCCACCAATTAGCTGTGAAATTGTGAACGAGTTTGTTTGCACGCTCTAAAGCACAGATGTCATCCTGGGGAATCGTATCTCCCACAGAGGGGTAGGTTCAGCATCGTGGTGAATCCTGAAGCCCAGTACTTAGAAGGAGCCCTCCGTGAACTCGCTTACTGTCCATACTGTCCCTGTTCTGATTCCAGGAGAGGCTCCAGCTGGGTGGCAGGGGCTGGAGAGTGGAGTTGGACAGGGGAGAAAACGATCACGCTCTTTTTAAAGTTACCGGTAGGGAGAACTTCTGGGATAGGCGAGATCTGATCCCCGTGAATCCCTTAGAAGCAGTGAGTCTGAATTTAAGAAAGGGACCAACAGTTTATAAGCTGCTGTGGGACAGGCAGGCAGTTTCCTCATCCAACCAGCGATGAAGACTGAAACCAGGCCATCATCGTGCTGAGAGGTCAGTGGAACCATGATCAGAAAACCCTTCCTCAATCGCAACAGAGTATGCACAGGTGTAACCTGCTGGTGGTGTTTTCCCGTGGTTTTTGCTAGCAGAGGGCCACTCCTAATGATGCTTCCCCTGCATAACATTTTCCTTTTCGTTTCCCCCTTCTGTAAAACGGGATCACGGTTTTCAGTTCTGGGCAGGGGGGTGCGAGGAGAGAACCGTCCATGATTACGCGTGAGTGTCCTCCAGTGTCTCCTAGATAATTGAGGCCACTGAGGACCTCTGAACACGTGAAGGGATGCTTTACTCTTCTTTATAGAGTGTGTTTTGCAGCTTGTGTTTTTTGTTTTTGTTTTTAAGCAGACTCCATGCCCAGCTTGAACTCACGACCCTGAGATCAAGAGTCAGATGCTTAACCGGCGGAGCCACCCAGGCACTCTTTTTTTTGTTTGTTTTTTGTTTTGTTTTGTCTGGAATCTGATTTCATAGCTGAAACAGTTGGAGGAGGTCGTTTTCAAAAACATATACCATATAGACTTCAAAATACAGAAATACGGAAAAATAAAGGAAAGAAAATATTTTATTTGCAAGTTGGGGTTAAAATTCACCCACGAACTTAACTCTGTAATGTCCTGAACCCTTCACAGAGGTAGACTACAAATGTCTCCGAGCCTCCCTGCAGCTGATGGAAAAAGGGAATCACAGCCGTAAGAGCCATAGAGAGAGATAAACAGAGCAGTTGTGCAAAGTTGTGAAAGAAACACACATTTCCCAGAGGCTACAATAAGACACAAACATCTCCCATGGTTTCTCATAAAGAGATGGACATAGTCAACACTGGCTAGTGATACACCGATGCTTGATATGATTATCAGTAACGAATGCCCGGGTAGCCAAGTGCATTTGATAGAAACATCATTCAGTAAAGCAAACTCGATGAGAGTCAGGCATGTTACAGTCCAAATGTGTGGCTCTCTAGTGTTCTGACTTAATCCAGGGCTACATTTTAGAATGTTCTATAGACACCGTACTCCCGATAAATGTTTGTGGATAGCATAACTGATTGGGGTGTTTATCCTAGCGTGGTTAGTCCCGTTGGCTGTATTACCTCATCATGTGGAAGCTGGATGAAACCAAACCTCTGAGTGTGTGGTAGGGATCTGGGACCCCCGTGAGCAGCCAACTGTCCCCAGAGGTGAGCAAGGAGAACGGCTGAGCAGGAGAGTGAGGAGAAGAAGTCACTGAACCAGAGAGAGAGAGAGAGAGAACGAGCGATTTCCCAGTCTCTCCCCGCATGATCCCCAACCACCTCAGGGAAAGGTGATACAAAGGGCGTATGTGAAATGGAAATGATGCATCTTAAGAACCAGAGTGCCAGAGACAAATCCCCCGTTGTTTCCATGCCCCAGAATGGAAGTGAGGGGGCAGCTGAGGAATGGGGGCGTCACGTGGGTCTCCGGGACAATTTGGCGCCAGAGGAGAGGAAGAGCAAGATAAAACTTGTCGAAAACGTGATTGCAAACAGGTTCATTTTCATTATAAGACACTGACTTAACAGTGGAGGAGACAATGATCCTTGCTTACGCTGTGTATATAAGCCTTTTTGCTTTCCACATGTGTTCCCCCAAGTAAGGGCGTTTTAATTTTTATACCAACCCAGTGGCAGTTCTGAAGGCTTTCTGGGAAGAAAGTTCAGAGAAACCAGGAGAAGCATCTTGGAATGGGGCTCCAGGCTTCTCATGGGGCACAACAAGCACACTGGAATGGCCCAAGTTTTATAGAAAGGGACCATTTCCTAAAATGCAAGTGGGGTTCTTCATGGAGCCCTGTTACTGAGGGCAGGGGTGCACTGGGGGTCGTGGGAATCCATGGTGGGCGAAAGCAGCTTCGAAAGCACTTGCTTTATGGACCCCAAATGGCTCATCTATTTCCCCAGATGCCCGAGATCGCCTGAGCCATCTCGTTGCCAGAACATCCAAAACATCAGAAGGGAACGGCTTTGGGACCATCAACCAAGGGTTCTCCTGTCATTTCCCAAATGAGGCAACTAAAGGACAGGAGAGGAAGGATTTGCCCAAAGCCACACACCCTGGTGGCAGGAGGGACTCAAATCTGGGTCTCTCATCTCGATTCTGCCTTTTCTGTCCTGACACTGCCCCAGCCCATCACCTCCATTGTGTGGGGTCTATAGGTGACTTGATCCTTTACAAAGCTCTATCATCCTGCACGTTATCTTTCCAACAACCTGGAGGAGGGGAAGTATTGCCATCGCCCTCACAAATAGGGGACACTGAGGCCCGGACCGGTGATGGCCATGTGGCAAACCCGTTCGAGGACTGGGACAGAAACACCAATGGCCTGATTCTCGGCCAATGGAAGCAGGGTCCTCCTCGCTTCTTCTTGCTTCCCCCTCCTCTGCCCACACGGGCATCACCACATCCAAGACGCCTTGCCGATGCTCTGCAGAAGAACGGAATAGAAGGTCTCAGGGAAAAGCACACAGCTCATTCCACTGAGCACCTGAAGATGCGATGACATCTGGAAGGAGCACAGACCGTAGGGTCAGAATGCCCCGGCTCTGAATGAGCATGAAACCATTCATCAGCTGAGTGATTCTTTGCAAATTCCTCAGCCTCTCTGAGTTTCTATCAGTGCAATAGGAAGTCTAGTACTTACCTCGCAGGGTTGCTGCAAGGATTAAGCATAATGAATGCAATTAATCGGGCAGTAGTAGCTACTCAATAAATGTTAGCTATTTATCCTTTGGCGAGGCATTCTAAAAGGGGAGTTTGTCGCATAACACATAACTTTTAATGGATATTTTAAATGATCTTAATATGCTCATGGGCTCCGGGGATTATGCAAACTGCATATAAATAAAATATTTAAAATTCTGTTTACTCAATTTGTCTCTCTGCTTATTTCCAAAGCATCTATTGTGAAAGCATGACTCATAACTAAATATAGATTAATAAAAGTTTGGAGCAGCAATTATTCTTCAATTATCATAAATCCCATTAAACATTGCAATTATATGAATTTTCTCTTTCAGTCCACAAAACTTGAGAGCTCCAAGGGACCACGGAGAATGTCTTCGTATATGGCTTTCAATCTTTAGATGGAAACAGGGAGAGTCTGAGAGGGGAGATAATTTTCCAGGGACACACAGCTGTCAGAGACAGAGCTGGGTTTTCAAATCCGGGTCTCGCACAGCCAGACCTCTGCTCATTTCCTTCTGCCGTGGTGCATATTTTTAGGAGAAAAAAAAAAAAGGAACTTCCCCAGCAAGTAATACTGCATTTAGTTGCCAATTGCTTCCTTGTTAAAATATTTTGGTATTAGCGAGCACGATGCCATCTCAGAGCCTTCCCCAAGCCCACATTCCCAGTGAGGTCCTTCTTTTGTTTCCCTATATAGGAAGCTTCCCTGTCCTTATTTTAAACTAGTTAAGAAAGATGTTTTTCTTCAACTCATTCAACACACATTCACCGAGTTTTGGGTTCTATATCAAGAACTGGGGATCTGGGACTCCTGGGTGGGCGTCTGCCTTCAGCTTGGGTTGTGGTCCTGGGATCCTGGGACTGAGCCCTGCATTGGGCTCCCTGCTGAGTGGGGATCCTGCTTCTCCCTCTCCCTCTCCCTCTGCCTGCTGCTCCCCCTGCTTGTGCTCTGTGTCTATCAAATGAATGGACAAAATTAAAAAAAAAAAAAGGAATTGGGGGTCTAAAGCCTTCCCTGATTCAACTTAGATATACCAAAGTCCTCAAAAAAGATTTAACTCAGACGTTAGTAAACAGGGACCCACAGACCAAATCTGTCATACTGCCTGTTTTGTAAATACAATTTTATTGGGACACAGTGATGTTCTTTTGTTTGTGAATTGCCTGTGGCTGCTTTCAGACAATGTGAGAGTTCAGTAGCTTCAACAGAGACAAAGACCACAAAGTCTCAAATGCTTACTATTTACTCTCTGGCCTTTACAGAAAAAGTTTGCTGACCCTGATTTAACCCACTGACTTGGCCAGTCACATTCGTATTTTTAAGGAAATAATCAAGGAGGCCAAATCAAAGATTTATAGATTGAGCTACTCCAACAGATAGATCAGTAAATTCTCTGTGTGTTTATATGTGTGTGTGTGTTTTTGGATACACATGCGCGCGCACGTGTGTGTGTGTGTGTGTGTGTGTGTGTGTGTGTGTGTTTGACAACAAGATTCTCTTACCCCCAAAAATATTTTTAAACTCCTGGGCCAAAGCAAATTAGAAAACAAGGATGTCTCTTTTCTCACACACCCTGCTTGGAGCACCTTTAAACCTAAACAACAAAGTCATCATTTAAATACAAATTAGACAGAACTGATTTTTTTTATATGCCCAGATCACACCTGAGTTAAGAAAATAAACATGTTTCAAGAGGAATTTATCATTTGATGATTAAACAGGGTAATTGACTTGATCCATGCAATGATGAAAAACAAAAAACAACCCACACTATCTCGGAGGGCTGAAGGCATTCCCAGAAGTACCCGAATGCCCAAACGCCACAAGAAGAAGCAGACCCCACCACTTTTCCTAGCTGTTGGAGCCCAGTGAGTTGTAACACCATGAAAACAAAGTTCTGAGGGCTCTAACTTAGGAGGAAGAGCTGACAGCATGATAAAGCCCCACTCGATACAGCAAGCTCTCCCTGACTGATAGAACTAATCAGACTAAAACAGGTCGCCCTGAGAATTAAGGAGGCTCCTGCTTGCAGCGATCAAAGCGGAATTTAAGTAGCTGATTGATAGAGATGCTTATAGGAGGAATTCAGAACCTACAAGGTGGCTGGAAAGTGTTATTGTTGGATTTACCGGACTAGGCGACCCGAGGAGTTTCAGGAAGAGAAGAATGTGTTCGCAAGGCTAGGAACTGTCTCCTGCATGCCCCGCTCAACTGGAAATGGTTCAATCCGGAACCAGTAAGATAACCACTGACAGATACGTTAGTCTCACATAAGCACTGGGATGATGGGTGACAGATACGGAAGACGTTACCTACTCAGTTGTTTTTGTTTTAGCTTTGAGTTAGTTGGATGAAACTTCAAAACACACGAGGGGTGCCGAACCCCGGGTCTCTCTCACAGCTACCCCCACAGTCTTAATTTTAATTCTATCCTTTCCTCTAAAGCACATATAAAATGGTTCTTCTTCGTCAAATGATACTTGGGGGTTTTTTTTGGATGTCCCTACAAGCAACTAGCAAATGTTACCTTTCTTGGGAGAAAGGCATTTCAGGGGCCACCTCAAGAAAGCATAGCGGCCATTCTTCCACAAGCTCACTTGGTACTTTCCAAAAGAGCCCCCCTACCCCTCGTGTGAGGGTGCTAATCCATCTACATCGATAGACTCAGCTATGAGTAATATCTGTTTTCCCATACTGGCCATGCTTGATTCTTCAGATCCATATGCCTCAGCATAAATAATTCTGGCCACCTCACACGAGCCAGGTGTGTTGCATTAATAATCACACCACCCGGGACGTAGTTATGACCATCCCCATTTTACAGATAAAGAACTCCAGGCCCAGAAACCTCAATCCGAGTTGTGCACACCAGATTCGATTTACACTTTTCAACTCAAAATTCTGTCTAGCAAGCTAACCACCCACTGTGAATCTCAAGTCTGTGAATTTACAGAAACTGTTCCTAAACCACCTTGCATTTCTTACCTCCCTCCTGCGTTTTCAGCAAGGTGTTGCCAGTATTTTGGCTCCCTTCAAGGCTGATGGTGGGGCCTAGAGGAACAGGCACTGGGTTTCGAGCAAAGGCGTCGTTAACTCTACTCTCTACCCACGGTAAGTTGGATCGACACAGAAAATAATGAATTCTTTTTGGATTTCACTTTCCTCACCTGTAAAGGGACAGCCTGACTGGATTTGTGGCCTCCAAACGTGAAACGTTTGCTTCGTTAACTCAGTCTTTCAAAGAAGTCTCTGTCGCCTTGCTTGTTGGGGAGCAGCTAACAGGATTCAGTCTTTGTTTTAGGGGCTGGGGCTACAGAAGTGAACATTTGGGACCAAGAACTTGCATTTTGCTAGGGAAAACACAGATGACAATATTCCAATAAGTCTTTCGCCCAGTAGAACTTCTCTCCAGTGCTTTGTGAAAGGAGGTCCATATGGACCAATAGAATGAGTCTGAGAGCTTTCAAATCGGGCTCCCTGGCCTGAAAGGTAGGGTAGTGAGGGGAGAGACGGGGTTCTGCAACCATCTCATCCCCAGAGAAGTTCTACTGGGGTGCATCAGAATTTGGCGGAATCCATGGTTAAGATCCAGAAACAAGGAGCGCCTGGGTAGCTCAGTCCGTTAAGCATCTGACTCCTGGTTTCAGCTCAGGTCAGGGTCTCAGGGTCCTGAGATCCAGCCCCAGATCAGGCTCTGTGGGGAGTCTGCTTGAGATTCTGTCCCTCTCCCTCTCTCCTCCTCCACCCATACATGTTCTTTCTCAAATAAATAAATGCTTTTTTAAAATACAGAAACAGGAGCTCACTTAAACTTAGCAAATCAGAGTCCCAGTCTTTGCCTTTTTATCAAACTCCTGGGTGACCCTTCTAGAGTAAAATAGGGAACCCCAGGACTGAAGGGCCCTTTGAGGTCTCCTCTACCTTGGACTACTTTCTCTTCCGTCCCCTTCTTGTACATGGTTTTTCAATGTACTGGGCCTCAGTCAGAAGGTGACTTCTAGAGGAAACTCTCTGGCTGCCCCAGCCAGCTCTGGGCCCCCAAACCGTGAACACAGTGAACACAGATGTACTTGTGTGATGATTTTACCATCACCCCCTCCACTAGATAGGAACCTCCATGCGACCGAGATGGTTTCTATTTTGTTCAGCTCTAGGACATTCCTAAAACTTATAAAGTGCCCTATAAATAATTCTTAAATAAATCAAGGCAGTGTGAGTGAGTGAATGAATGGCTCTCTCCTTTCCAGCACTGAGAAGCTCATGTTTGTAGGCACCACCCCCCATCAGACCATTTCACTGCCAACACTACCCTCCCACCCCCGGAGCCTGGCAAGTTACCTTAGGGCTCTTTTTCCACACTGTCCAAGTCTTAGTGACTTCCTGTTTCTATTTATCACTGCACCCTCTCCCAGGCGTAGGCAGAGGTGGCAATTAAAGCCTCACAAGGGGGGAATTTTGGAATTAATGCTTAACACCCTTGTGCTTTCCTGTTTCCATTGTCCAATCAGGAGCACGACTAATAACTCCAGAGAAAGAACTCTCGAGATGAAATAAAACAAGATTCTTAGCCAAGACACACGAAGATGAAAATACCTCCCACCCGGTTCCCAGGCCTCAGGAATTCTTTCTCATACCACAGCCAGAATTATCTTCCAGAATGGTGGGTTTGGCTCATGCTACCCCCCCCTCCACCTCATTGGGGAACCGTCAATGAGTCCCCACTGTCCACAAAATGCATAGGAAATGCTTTGGATTCCTACTCAGGAGGCCTCATGGCGAGAGTTAAACTTCAGAGGCCCGACTCCTTCCTCGGCCACTCTGTCCTTGCTCTAGTCACACGTCACCACTCAGTGGACCCATTCCTAATTACTGTCGCCCACCTTCACCTTTCCCTTACATTTCTATTATTTATTTATTTATTTATTTATTTATTTATTTTTAAAGATTTTATTTGTTTATTTGACAGAGAGAGAGCTCACAAGTAGGCAGAGAGGCAGACAGGGAGAGAGGGGGAAGCAGGCTCCCCGCTGAGCAGAGAACCCGATGTGGGGCTCGATCCCAGGACCCTGAGATCATGACCTGAGCCGAAGGCAGAGGCTTTATCCCACTGAGCCACCCAGGCGCCCCTCCCTTATATTTTTATGAACATTCAGGGACTATTCACTGCCTAAAATGTAGCCTGGACCTCTTAATTCTGAGTAGAATGCCTTTCACCGCCTGTCCTGCCTCCTAATCTCCCTGCAGCTCCGGTGAGTAGACAGGTTTATTCCTCTTTTTTTTTTTTTTCAATGGTTTATTCTTTTCAAAGCTCCATCAAATATACAAACCCACTCTGACCTCCAGGCACTTTTACTCATCAATAGCACTTTGCCCTTCTCCAATCAAAACACGTATCACCTTCCTAAAATTGCCTTGTTTACTTCTTCCTGTCTCCGTTACATGATTCATTCTGCACGAGAATGGGGGACGGGTACTCTTGAGGGTACTCTTGGCACCTCGCTCCAGGCCTGATGTGTGGTAGGTTCTGAAATTTGGGGGAAGAGAACAACCGTGTCTCTCTCTCTCGTCAAGATCAGTTGACTCCAAGACTTCCCGTCTATTCATTTCTTCAGCCAATATTGTTTTAAAACACCTACTATGTTCAAGGCAGGCTTCTACATGCAGGCCACCCCAGGAAAAAGGACAGTATTGCTCTCGTCAGGTCCCCATTCTCCTAGCAGAGTCAGTAAGAAAACTGATGTTTATGCAATGAAATGCCAGACAGCGGTGAGTCTCATGGAAAAATAAAACAAGGTAAAGGGACAGAAAGCATAGAGAGCGCATATATTTATATGGAGACAGTGGGAGCTTCTGTAATGAAGCGAAACCTAGAGACGTGGGGAAGGTAAAGGGGGCTCAGACCTGTCCCAGGCAAAGGAGGAAGCAACCACAAAATGCCCGATGCTGTAAGAACTCAGAGTATTTGACAAATAACAGAAAGACAGTGTGGAGAGGGACGGCGGGGAGAGGTAGGAGAGGCCACGTGAAGGAGGTCGAAGTGGGCCATCGTGGGACTTTGGATTTCGTATTAAGTGCAGTGAAAAGCCACCGGAGGGATCTGAGAATCCGGACAGAATAGGAGTCAGGTTTCAGAAGATCGGTCCACTGCTTTGTGAACAGGAGTGGAAGGTGGGGCGTGACACGGTTGCAAAGCAGGGACGGCACTGGGTGGCCACTGTGGCGGTCCCGATGAATGCTCATGGTGGCCGGGAGGGGGCCGGGGCTGGTCAGGCGGCCAAGAACAGCAGAGACGCGTGTTGTCAGTGAAATCTAGAGCACCTGTGGGTGGAAGGTGTGAAAGAGGAGAATGCTAGAGGCTTCTGGCTTGGGGTACAAGTAAGTGGGTCAGATGAAAATGGGACTGTTGGTGGAGGAACACATTTGAAAGGAGAAACCAAGAATTCAGACTTTGATATGACACATTAAAGGAGGTGATTAAATAGCTGGGTATAGACGTCCGGACCCCAGGGGAGGGGTCTGGGCTGGGAATATATAAGCCACTCATCAGGATAGATTCTGTAAAGCCACCAGAGGAAAGAGGAACAGAAGAAATCATCGAAACGTGAGTATGGATACAGAAGAGGCACAAAGACTGAGACCCCTGAAAAGAGAAGGATCCAGCAAAGGCACTGAGAAGGTGAGCCAAGGGGACAAAGAGTGTGAACAAAGAGTTTTCATTAACGCAAAATCAAAATACCTGCTGGAGCCTCTATGAACTAACGGTTTATCTGTCTACCCTTCTCCCATTTACCGCACCCATGCAGCCTCTGTCCGTCCTCCCACAGGCCAGGATGACTTGACCGTCCATGCATTTGTGGCCTGCAGGGGGCACCCGTCCCTCGTATCTCTGCTGTGCTGCCCCCTCATCGTGAAAGCTCAGGCACCAACCAATCTCTGTCCACCAAACTAAACTAGCCCCCATCCGATCGCCCGGTTTTCATTTACTTATGGCAATCGTGTCCCTGTCTGCAGGTATCTCATTCATTTGCTTACACTTGATTATCTTTCTCCCCATAATACTCCTCCAGGCCTCAGCCCATTTCCCCCGCACCACATATCCTTGTCCTCCAGAACCAGGACACCATTGTCCTCATCAGATGGGTCCCTGCAGAAGCCTGCCCTGCACTTAGTAGGGGCTCCATAAATATCTGTTGACGACATGAAAGAATTCACCTGTCCAAATCCCATCCATCAAGACCCACGTAAAGTCCGATTTCATTTATGGAGACGTCCCTTACGCCTTCATCTTGAAGCAAAATAGGTGCATCAGGAAAATTTAGGAGAAAGAGGACAGGCTTGGTAATCAAGTCAGTTCGAATACGGACTCTGCTTCTAATCAGCCGTGTGGCTGTGCACCAGTCACATAACATCTCTGGGCCTGTTCCCTACACAGGAAATGTTCCTCCTCTCTGAGTTGCCTTTTAGAGAAAATGTAAAGGGCTGGCAGCATAGACCTGCCCATAAGGGCTCTTATCTTATCGTCACGGTCCTTCCTCTTCTGTCTTCCCAAAGCAAGCACCTGCACCTCTCATGACTCCGGGTGATAAATTCTTTTACGGGTGGACTTTGTCCCCATCGAACACGGTGAAATCATCAACAGTGGCCCAACACTGGATGTAGTGACTTGCAATTTCTAGATTCCTTGTAAGCACTCCTGGGATGATTCACCCTCCCCTTCCTCGAGGGCATGAAGCATTTTTAGCCCGAGTGTCTTCCACTTCATTTTTACTGGTGTCTTATCCCCTCCAGTGCTTGCATTGGGATTGTGGGAGTTTGCTTATGCCATTCCCCGCTGGTCACTCTTACTTTGTGATTTCTATTTTTTTTTTCCTTCCTTTTTTCCACCCTCCTCCTTTTAAACTAACATTTAAACAGTGCCTTCCAGTTTGCAAAGCACATTTCAAATACCTGAGTTTAATCCTCAAAGCTGCACCGTGTGTAGAGAAGTTTTATTTACTCCATTTTTTTTTTTTATGTAGAAATAAGGCTCCACGGGTTACAGGACTTGTACGAGGCCACAGAGCCAACAAGAGCCAGACCAGGAGAGCCAGGAGAGCTCAGGTACGTGTGAACTTGAACTCTACTCTCTCCACTTTGTCACACCATTCCTCCGTGCATGCATTCATTCAATGTGTCAATTCATTCATGCCTACACGCAGCAAAGATTTAGTAAGCACCAGACACTAGTAAGCACTTGAGATAACGTCTGTGCACAAATCATCCATAGATCCTTCCTTTCCTTACGAAACTTTTTTTCTAGCAGGAGACCTGAAAAATGTGTTTAAGCAAGAAAAATAGGAAGTGATAAATATCATGGAAACAAGGGGACGGTGGGGCAGGTTAAGGGGGAACGGAGTGCTGGGAGAAGGGGGTGCAATCTCAAACGGGGCAATCAACGTGGGTTTCACTGAGAAAAGACCAGAAGCAGATGGACAGCGAGCTGTTGTCTGTCACCAGGCAGCAGAGCTCTCCAAGCAGCAGCGACGCTGGAAGAACTGGTGACAACAGAGCAATGAGGGAGAGGCAGGGAGTGGTGGGAGGTAATCTCAGAGAAAACAGGGTTCTGACCACGTAAGACCTTCCTGACCACTGGGATGACGTTGGTTTTTGTTATGAAATGAACGGGAGCTATTGCGGGGCCCTGGGCTCAGTGAGGGACACAAACTCACTGAGGTTTTGCAAAGCTCACTCCGCGTTGAAAATAGAAGCCGAAGCAGCAAGACTATGCAGGAAGCTTTTGCACGATCCAGGACAGAGAGGAGTGAGTAACAGGACAGGAGAGAAAACAGGCTCCGATTTGGGATCTGTATTTCCAAAGTGGCGAAGGTAAGCTTTCTCAGGGGATTAGAGGAAGGATGAGAGAGAACAAAGGGAATCAAGGAAGACAAAGGGTTTTCGCTTGAGCAACTGGAAATGTAGATCTTGCATTAACTGAGATGGGAAAACGAAGGACAGCAGGAATGTGGCTGGTGACTAGGAGGGGCGGTCAGCAGTACAGGTTTGGGCGTGATTTACGGACACGCCTCCCTGACCTCCATGGGAGATGCCCAGTGTGCAGCTGGGGATACAAATCTGGATTTGGGGAGAGAGATCTCTGTGGGAAATATTACTGACATCTTTCTACTCTCTCTCTCTCTCTTTTTTAAGGCTTATTTGTTTGAGAGAGAGAGAGAGAGAGCTAATAAAAAGCAGATGCACGAGTGCACTGTGGGGGTGAGCGATGCGGGGGAGGGGCAGAGGGAAAGGGAGAGAGAGAATCTTAAACAGACTCCACACCCAGCTCCGAGCCTGTCACGGGGATCTCACGACCCTGAGGTCATGACCTGAGCTGAAATCAAGAGTTGGACGCTCAGCCAACTGAGCCAGCTAGGCGCCCTAGTCTACTCACTTTCAAAGGTGATCCAAGAGAAGATGTATTCAACCAACCAATATATGTCTACTACTCACTAAGAACTGAGCCAGAAACCATGTCAATATGGCTGGGAGAAATGGGCAAGGATTTACAGTGTATCAGGAAGACAGAGTAAGCATAAGAAACAAATTATTATAATAAACTACACTACAGTAGAATAAGGGCTTTGGTGGGGCAAGTACATTGGGTAATGGAATTTCCATAACTGTGGCATCTGACCTAATCTAGAGGTTTCCCTGAAGACTTCCTGGAGGAAGTGAAATATAAATGGCGATCTGAAGAAAAATAGCCACAGGCATAGGAGGAAGAGGAGTATTTCAGGAAGAGGGAGTAGCCCACAGGTGAGAGAGAACAGGATGTATCTAAGGGAATAAGAAAAGTTTAGAGGCAATCAGGTAGGTGTAGGGTAGAGGATGGGGTGGATATGGTATGAGAAGATTCTAGAAAGATGGGCAATGGGCAGATCACAAATGGAGTTGAAAACATATATGCTTAGGTTTCACCTTGGGGATAACGAAGAGACAATGAAAGTCATAAATAGGAGACTCACATAACGAGACAATCAATTTAGAGAAAGCTTTCTCCAGCTGCAGATTCCCCAGCAAAGAGATGCTAGCAAAAGGATTTTCTTTGTCCCAGTTGGTGTCACAAGGTCTCTTGAAGCTACGGAAGACTCTACTTACCGGGAGAGAGAGAGAGAGAGAAAAAACAGATGTAGCAGAACACTAATGATTTTCAAATCTAGGTAAAGCATACGTCGATGTTGGTTTTCCTTTTCTTTTGTTTTTAAAATTTTTCTAATTTTTTTTTCACTTTAAAAAGATGTTTCAAAAATATATTTTTCCAAAATAAAAAGTTGAGGGCAAGTTATTTTTAAAAGATATTCTATATATTTGCCCTTCCAAGTAACGTCTGGTTGAGGCTGCTGATCTGGGATGTTCATGTTGAAAAGAGCATGGGAATGACCCATGCTGAATTCGTAAGAGTGGATAAAACTGTCACATGCCTCTCTTTCCCCCCTCCAGGGGAGGATGCCTTGAGACACCACTGCAAGTCCCAACAGGCCAGCTCTAAGAACAAGGAAAGCCAGCTACCTAGGCACCACGTGGGCTTTGGGACAGCCCACGGGGACACACTTGCTACTTCCAAGCATTTTTTTTTCCCACATAGGTTCCTGCTCTAGCAACAAACATGAAGGGCCAGCTTCCCTAGTAGCCAAGCTGGCCCCTTGGCACCACATTGTAGAAGTACACTCTTCCCCGCACAAGTGTTCCTGCTCCCTCTCCTCATTCAACCCAGGGTAGTCTTTATTTATATTTACAGTAAAAACAGAAGTGATTTGAGTTAAATCTTGCTGTGTAGGCCCTCTATCCTTAGAAGTAGCGTTACGTCAGAGAGCGTAGGCCAGGGAGGAAAGTGCACACGATTTCCTGGTCCCCTCCAAAAGTGGAAGCTGGAATCCCACCAGCAGGAGGGACTTCAGGGCCCGAGCAGGATCCTAGCAGTTGTCAACACTCACTGCCTGCTGGGTAGAAATCTAATAGTCAGACCCTCCAGAAATTTATAATATACATTAAGAGGATACAAAACTTAGAAAACTCTGGAAAACAAAATGAATCCAAGATCCCGTGTCTGGCTCTATCACCCAAGAGTGCTGTCAATGTGGGCATGCTGGATGTTTCGCCTCTCTGGGACTCAGTTTCCCCCTCTATAAAGTCAAAGGTTTGAATAAGGTTTCCCCATCACTCCACGACAGCGTTCCTTGTCAGTACATGCTAGAATTCTGTGAAACAGGCAGGGAACCAATGAGCATGAACTTGAGTGATTCTTCATCGAATGCAAAATGAGGCCACAGAAGTTCAGATGGCAAATGGAAGGACAGGATGTTGCTGGGTTTGGAGGATGGTGAGGATTTGAGTGCGCAAAGAAGCAAAGTGCGCAAATAAAGCAATTCCAGGGATGGGGAGCCTTGTGAGCAAGGCATGGAAGCTAGATTGGAAACCATGGGGGGAGGTGGGGGGAAGGCACGCAGGATTGGTGTGCTGGGTCCAGTTCATTGTGCAAGACCTGCAAGGAGTTACTTCCTCCAAGAACATGTTCAGATCTCTGCTATCCTTGCGGCCTCTCCAACCTGAACCCTTAATAAGATACCTCCTTAGTACTCATTACTAGATACCAATTACTGACCGCTTGCTCTGAACCATGTGCTTCGAATATTATCTCTTTCAACTGTTCCAGCCAAAAGGCCGAGATGAAGATGCAAAAATATCAGGCCCCAAGAGGCTATGTTACTTGTCCAAGGTCACCCAGCCGGGTCAAATCTCTTTGCAACTCTTTCATCCTCTTTGTCCACCGCTTCCATTGCTACTGGATGAAGAGCTTCCCCAGCACAGTCACCTCTGCCACTATACACTCAGGGCCTGACACAGAGTGGAAACTGACTGTCAAAACGCAAACTCAAACGGGTTGACATTGGAGGCCGAGGCCTATGGCAGATTGTAGCAGACTAGGAGGCTTAGAGTGGGGAGCCAATGCGACCGGCAACCTCACCCTCCTGAGTCAATCACATTCTGCTTATTCTGAGTCACTTCCCAGATTGCCCAGCCAAGGAAACCTCTGCCCTCCCCGCCCCTCCCATCCACCGGCTGTGCTAAGTGGCAGGTGTTCCCCAGCTCAGGGAGACAGTGTGTCACAGGGAATGAGGGCAGAGGGAGAAGCCAGCTTCCTCATTCTGACCTTGAGTGACCCAGCCCTGGAAAGCGGGGCACTAGGATACGAGGGCACAGGAGGGAGAAGCAGACTCGAAGAGCAAGCAGAGTTAAGTGGTTCCACCATGATGACCAAGAGATGGATTTGGTTGAGATTACAGAGAACCTTTGTGAGCCTGTGTGCTTCTGCCAGTGGATAGAGCTGGACGGTCTGAATTCGTCTCACCGGACTGGACCTCAGCTGGCCCCACGCACAGAGCCCGCATGCTTTTCCTGGGCAAGCCTGACAAAGTCCCACCAGTGTGTCCATCTCTGTGGAATGGGAGGGGTGGTTCCGACTCTGCCTACCTCCCAGGTCAGCCCCAGGGCCCAAATGAGAAAATGGGCACAGGACCTACTGCATCCCCATTCCACGAGCTAGGAAACTGGGGCTCAGAGAGGTACGCGATCTTGTCAGAATCATCAATCTTCAGGAGCTGGTCACAGAGAATAAATTTGGCAATTACCTTGGAAGACTACTAAGGCATACACACACAGAGACACACACACAAAACACACATGTGTCTGTGTGTATACTGTAAACGGTGATAAACATGCGTATACAGGTACATGTATAGTACATGTAAGTATAAACTACGTGTAACATACATGTATGCAAACACGTGTGTACTATACACGCACACAAGTATACACTGTACTGTTACATAATTACACTATTTACTGTTTATACAACGCCGTGGGTTAAATCCTATCTCCATTTATATACAAGAGAATGGAGGCTTAGACAGGAAGGTGACTTGCTCAAGGTCACTCACAAGTAAAACCAGAGCTGAGATTTGAACTCAGATCAGTCTGATTCCAGACCTTGAACTATTTTAATACGTGATCTCTGATAATAGATGGCTGGAGTTCATAATGCATAGCTAAAAAGAAAATTCCTTTTCTCTTTTAGTAAATAATTTGGGCTTATAAAAGTCCAACTTCAAACAAACGGACTCCTTCCAACCAGGAAGGAAGCTCTGCAGTTTGTTTGTACCAAGTCCTCTCTCCGGCCCTTGTTACTTTGTCCCTCCTTGGGTTGTGTATCCAGAGTCCTGACTCCCACCAGACTACGAGCTTGCACCTTTAGGGTTCCAACCTCATTCCATTTCTCTCTCTGTTCATCACAGTGCCCCAAACACAGTAGTTGCTCATGAATCGTATGCTGAGCCCAGTAGGATCATGAAGGTGCTCTCTTCTGATGAATTTAAATGAGTCTAAGGTGCCAAGAAGTGAAGGGAGAGTTTCATGCTCAGTCTTAATATGATGGATCCTCCAAGACTACTCCTGAAATAGACATGGTGTTGGGTGGGTCCAATGCAGCATCCTGGGTGCTTGAGACCAGACAGTCCCACACCGTGAGATCTACATCCTCACAAGGACCAAGTCCCCAGTCACACCTGCTGTGCTATTTCCCTAGCGTTGGCTGGAGCCATTAATCCTAATGCAAGAGTTGGGAGTCTCCGGGCACCTCTTACCGGTAGAGCCCTCTATACCGGAGGGGGCTGGAGAGATCACAAACTACCCCTCCCTTCTTCCCCTCTCCTCCAGTGTCGATTTCCTCTCACTCTTTAAGTCTGTCTCCTTTACTTCCTTATAGGTTATCTTGTCTTCCTCACTGACTATTCCTTTCCTTCCCTTTTATGCTTTCCCCTCATGGAAGCCAGACAAAACATCCTTACCGGAGGACTCATTTTCCTGAAATATCTAGAACAGTGATCTTAATTGCGTACTCTCCTGAACACATCCAAAACAAGGTCCATAAGTTTCCACCATAATATTTCCTAATGACAGTTCATTTATGTTTAATTAGCCAAGCAACACGTGAATGCAGTTTCTTTGTTTTAAAAAAGGTTTTAATTATAGATAATCGCCATTATCATGCTAAAAGCTTCCTGATTTTTCTTTCTACATTTACGTGTGTATAAATACACTCTCACAAAATACATCGCTTTGTGTGGGCGCATGCGTGTGTGTTTAATACATGTGGGGAACACCGCTCTGTGGAATGTTCTGTAACTTGCTTTTTGTCCCAACACAACCCCCTATAGAATTGTTTACATCAACAGAATTGTTGCACTTTACTCTTTTTAATTACAGAGTGTTCTACACTATCAATAAACCACAGTGCATTTACGCATTCACCTACTGGAAGATATCTAGGCCACTTCTAGTATTTTCACCATTCTTTTATAAGCATCTGACAACGAACACCCTGGGCTACACCTCCCAGTCCAAAGGTGCATGTTTTCACCACAGAGGATACTGAGAGAGGGCATTACTGAATCAGAGGCTATGCCCCTCTTAAATGATATAGACATGCCCCATTGCTCTCCAAACATACATTTTCCCCCTCTGCATTTCCTTTACAATGATCTGGATGCACCACTGTTGGTTTATTCCTTTACCTGCTGAAGGACATATGAACTATTTCCTGTCTTTCTTTTTTCTTCTTTTCATATCCTCTCCTCCTTTGCTCCTTTTCCCAGGACACTGACTTCCGCAAAGGACTAAGTTCAATGACACCTCCATCGAGGAAGCGGAGAATGCAGTTCTAGGCACCGGGCGCCAGAAGTCAGCTCTTCCTGGCACATAAGAGCTGACTGCGTGGCTGCCTTCCTCACTTCACGTCTAGTGACATCAAGTCAGGAGCCTGGAGGTGGGACTATTTCCATCACAGAAATCGGCAACTGTGAATAATCAGAGGGCACTGCAGGGGAGGGGCGTGTGCATTGTTAAGGGCTATTAAACAGTGGGAACAGTGGTTAAATACGTATGGGCAGGACTCAGATTCCAAGAGCAGAGCCCACCGTGACAGAACCAGAGAGAAAGCCCAAAGCCATTTACAAGGTCCTGCGTGGTACCGATTAGTGCAGGTCAACGATGAGTGTCTGATGCTTGGAATGAGGTGCTTTCCACCTTGAGCTAGGACAAAAAGACTACTGCTTTTCAGAAACGGAAGAAGGTTCCAGAAATGTAAGCATACCAGGAATCTCTCAAGGCAGTAAAGATGGCTATGACAAAGGTCTTGGAAGTCACCGTGAGGATAGCCACCCCACTTCCCACTCCTCACGTACCCCTCAGTTCCCTTGTTTGGCATATGTGAAAAGGAGATCACCAACCCCTGCTTAAAGAACTTCCACAGAAGCAGAGAGTAGAACGGTGGTTTTCGGGGGCTAGCTGTGGGGGACATGAGAAAATGTTGGCCGAAGGGCATAAATTTCCCCTTACTCAGGGTGAATAACTTCTGTAGACCTAACGTACAGCCCAGGGACTCTAGTTACTAACGATGTGTCGTATACTTGAAATTTGCTAAAAGAGCAAATATTAATCGTCTCCCCCCAAACGGTAATTATATGAGGCGATAGATATGTTAATTAACTTAATTGTGTAATCATTTCCTCATGTATATGTATATCAAAACAGCATGTTGTATGCTTTCCATACATACAAGTTTTAGTTTGATTTTTATCTCAGTAAAGGTGGGGGGAAAGAACCTTCCGGCAGCTGGCAACTCACAGTCTCCTCACAGTCTCCTCAGGACTGACGCCCGTCTAATGAATGAAGCTGCACCCACCCAAGTCCTTTGCCCACCGTTCCTCAGCCCAGTGCCCGGGGCCGGTGGCCAGATCTTGTTCTTTGTTCCTCTCCTTCTCTGGGAACTTCTCCTGGATCTACAATTCTGGGTTGGTACTAGACACCGCCTCGTGCCCCTCTGCCTTCCTGCACCCTCCCACGGCCCCACGGCACCAGCACTGAGGGCAACTGTCTGTATTTAGAGCCTAATCTTCCTGAGCAGTGAACCACTCTCCACACAGTGAGAGGCGGCACTGCCTCCCTGACTGATTGTTTGCTGATTTTGTTTGGCGTTTTTTTCCCTAGCCTCATAGAGAGCTTATTAGAAAACCATTTTCACATTCCATAGATGATATGTGCGACTGCGCTCCAACTTGCGGCTCTGCTCCAAAAGGGAGCTTCCAAGAAGAGATGGATAAAGCGCTCCTGAAGAGCTAAGGGAGACCCTGTGTGAGCTCAGTAAATAAGACAAATTCAGTTATTTCACATCTTTTTGTTCTGTTTTAATTTAACGCACTTTCCTGTCAATTGACTTCTTTTATTTTCACAATAACCCAACTAAGGATTCCCATTTTATTGATGAGAACACTGAGGCTCAGAGAGATGCACTGATTTGCTAGGGCTCAGAGCAAATCAACAACAGAACCAAGCCTAGAATTCTCATCTCCTTAAGAACTCCCTGAGTTCTTTGCCCAGGAGAGAAACAAAGCAACACAACGCAAACACAGGTCGCTGGAGGAAGACTCAGTCTGAATTCATGAAAAGCCTGACTCATTTCATAGTTAGAAATAGACATGTCTAGTGCATATAGTAATGAAAACGTGTGTCCCCATTTAAAGTCTTTTGGAGGACGCCTGGCTGGCTCAGTCGGTTAAGCATCTGCCTTTGTTTCAGGTCATGATCCCAGGGTCCTGGGACTGAGTCCTATGTTGGGCTCCTTGACTAGCAGGGAGCTTGCTTCTCCCTGTGCCTGCCACTGCCCCCTGCTTGCAATCTCTCTCTCTTTCTCTGACAAATAAATAAATAAAATTTTTAAAAATTTTTAAAAATTGGGGCGCCTGGGTGGCTCAGTCATTAAGCGTCTGCTTTCGGCTCAGGTCATGATCCCGGGGTCCTGGGATGGAACCCCACATCGGGCTCCCTGCTCGGCAGGAAGCCTGCTTCTCCCACTACCATTCCCTCTGCTTGTGTTCCCTCTCTTGCTGTGTTTCTCTCTGTCAAATAAATAAAATCTCTAAAAAAAAAAACATTTTTTTTTAATTAAACATGTAAAGTCTTTGGTTGGCAAATTTCCATTCCTTAGCAACTCAGCTCAGCTAGAGGATTACCCATGAGACTTCTGCCCTGGCCCCTGGCTGGGGGAGGGGCCCCTCCGAGAGGCTGCCAGAGCACCGTGTCCCTTCCTGTCATGTCCCTGACCCACTGCACCACCAGTCTCCTTTAAAACCAGACTTGAGCTCCTAGAGAGAAGGGACCGTGTCTTACTCACCAGTGTCTTCACCTCAAACAGTAGCCAGCAGGTAATATGTGTTCCATACATGTGCAGCAAATGGAACCAGTGGGACACTCTTCCCAGGTGGCTGATGCCTCATTCACATCAATAGGGTGAAAAAGGTGGAAATGAGTATTGGTCATTGAACGCCTGCACTAATGAACTGGTGAGAGTAAGTTATAAGGAACCTATCAGTTCCAGAGGCAAGAAAAAGACGAGTGCAAAAAATGCTTCAAATGTTTGCTTGAAATGTTGTCAAGAACACCTTGGAAACTGTGTTTACATCAGTTTATTATCTAGCAATTTCCCTTTTGAGGAGAGAGTAAAGGAAAGCTCACTACCTGCCCAAATCAGCACAAATTCTGAATTAGTGGGGTCAAAATTAATGAGGCTTATAAGAGCGTTCATATGCTTTGCCCTAATCATCCTCCTCCTGGGAATCCATCCTAAGGAAATAATTCAGAAGAAGAAAAATGCTATGTGCACAAAGAGGATCGTAACAGCCTTGGTTATAATTTTGAAAAGATGGCAATAAAATAAAATGTCCGACATAAGGAAAATGGTAGATGATCTCGAGAGAGACTTTTTGGGACCCAAGCAAGGGTATGGAAAATTTAATTTTAGAGCAATGGATGTATGGTGACATACAGAAGAAGAGAAAGGATGTCACAGCTTTGGGTAGTGAAAGCATGAGCAAAATGTCTAGTAATTTTAATTCTGTTGAGTTAAGCATGACTGAGATTTCATACTCACTACTCAGTGGGCCTAACGGAGTCAGGGATCTCACAGCTCAATGCAATGTCTAATCATTTCCCCCTCATTCATCCTTTATTTCACTCACTGAGCATCTACCATGTATAAGGCACTCAACACACAAGGAAAAACGACACAGTTCCTGTCCTTAAGGGCAATCTGGTGCCAAGAGCCGGCTCCAACTAAGAGTAGAACAAAGCGATATATACTAACTGCTCCAATAATGAGCAAGTGAGATTCACCGGATTCTGCACGAGCAGGAGGGTGTGAAAGGAGACTTCCAGAAGAGAAGCATGCAGCCAGGCCCCGAAGTCTGCCTAGGATTTTAGCAAATGGAGGATACACATGAGCAAAGCCACACAGTGTGTCTAGGCCATGAGGACTGGAGCCACCAGCATGAAGGGACAGGAAAGGAAGGTGATGGACGGTGGAGGGACCTCTGGTGCCAAGCGGAGGAGCCCAGCCAGCACGGCTCTGCACCGGTTCCGAGGGTGTAGAAATGAGACAGGCTCCGGGTAGGTCAGGAATTACGCACAGTTCTCATTGTTCACTGCTTTTCATGCCTGGCCTGGCAGAGATACTTCTCCTCATATGGGATATTTTATTCTGTTTTTAAGAGCTCTTCATTTGTCATTTGGGACGGAAAGTTGGAGCTGGTTGCAATCTGCAATCAATCAGCCTGCCTCTGCAGAAGATCTACCAGGAACTAGTGTTCTTCCTCTGTGGGACTTTTAGCATTGATGGAAGCATTCAAAAATCACTTACGCAGTGTGGATGAGAAGAAAGGGAGGGAAGGTAGCAGGAAAGAAGGAACAGAGAGACAGAGAGGGTGAGCACGCTTGAGAGAGCAAGAGAGCAGCATAGAGAGATTAAGGCAGGAAAGAATTTTCTATGGGCAAGTGGGGATAAATCAGCATTTTGCCAAGGAATACGAAGACCGGAAGAGAGCAGTTCTGTTTTGAAAAATACTGAAAATCTACTAGTTTATTATATATCTCTGTACTTTTATTTCTTTTACTGGTGTTTATGGAAATCTAGGATCTATACCTACAGACTCAAACTTTCTTTTCTTTTTTAGAAATAAAACCAGGTCATGTGTGTATGTGCAACTTTATTCTTCACTTGACTATATATCATGTTGTTGTTGTTGTTTTTCTGAGATCAGTACACATGGATTGTCTTCATTCTTTTTAGTGGTTTTACAGTATCATAAGGATGTGCCATAATTTATTCAAACAACCCCTCTGGCTAGATATTCAAGCTATTGCCGTTTTTAACACTTTTTTAGCCAGTGGGAACAAGACTCGGCTAAACACCACCCGTCAGCGCACCTCTGTACACACCGAATATTTCCTACCGTGAAGCAACAGAATCCTAGGGTATGAACACCTTGAATTTTTAAAACTATAGGTTCATGCTTCCATCAGTTAAGATCTGACGATGTTGCCTTGTCCACATCAGGGCTGGAACAGTGTGACAAGGCCTTTTGTCACCCTGTCTCCCCCACTCTGTCCCTGGACTGAGAATAACTCTGAGTAGACGAGTCACCGCCGAGGGTGGTGCTAAACTCGAGAACGGTGTGGAGGTGGAATCACGTGCCAGGAGGGCCCCAGTGTGCCCCTGTACATGCCACTCTATGGTGCTGAGAGCCCGGCCATGTCTCTCCTTCAAAATCCCACAGTTCAAGCATAAGGCTTTCTAGACCCTGGTTTCCTACTGGGAGTCAGGAGGGGTTGGACTTGGCAATTGGGGGTCCTTCTTGGCTCAGACTTCCAGAGACTGCAGGAAAAGAGGAATGTTTTTCATGGTGAGGGAAACCAAGGAGAGAGTAATAGCTGGTGACAGGAGAGAGAAAGGTGATGGATGACCTCTCACAAAGGGTGTGTTTCCGTGTGTCCCCCAGACACAAAAGCTCTCTGCCCCCGGGAGCAGGGCAGGCCCTCTTCTCTCTGATCTTGTATTCATCCCAAATGAGCAAGTCACCACCCTCACTCACCACTTCTTAGGCCCTCTGAGCCCTTCTGCAGAACAGAAATTGGTGCTGGGCTCCAATCTCCAATCTCGATGCAGAGGCCAAAGTTCCAGGATCACTGAACCAAAACACCACAAAAGGACCTGCTACTTTCATGGGACACAAGCTGAGCCCTAAAAATAATAAAACGGGGATGGGCGGGGGAGGCTCAGATCTGCAGGCCCAGGGATGCATGGACACCTGTGCTCTCTTACCTCCTACTTCCTCCTTGGACCTGTTCCTAACCACCTTTGCTGCTTAAATTGGAGGCTTTGGACCTGCAGCAACCGTGTCCCCTGGGAAGAGGTAGAAATCCAGAGTCCCAGGTCCCACTTGGGACCCGCTGGATCCAAATCTGCATTTTTCATAAGATCTCGAGCTGGCGTGAATGCACAGGAATGAAGGAGAAGCCTGCCACCCAAAGTCTTCCTTTCTTCTCCTTTCCTCCCCTTTCTTGCTTCTTCTTCTCGCTCATTTTATACCAGTCTTTTTTTTTTTTCTTTTAGTTTTACCCTTGGAAATGCCCGGGCTTACCAGAGGCCCGGCTCAGGCTGAGGCTGACCCTCAGGTTTAACAAATTCACTCTACCCAGTGACTTGAATATCAATTATCCAGTTCCGAGCCTGCAGGCGGGGAAGCTGCACTTCTCTCTCTGCCCTGCGGGAGGCAGTGTGGCCCAGGCAAGAAGAGCCCTGAACCAGCTCCTCCCTAGACCAGAGTTGCAGACCCAGCTACACCCCATCTCTGTGTCTGACAGAAACATTTAACCCCCAGAGAGCTCCACTCTCTCCTTCTTGATAAAAGTGTTTATCGCCCTGTAAATCCCAACATATCAGTAGCTTGTTACAGAGAGAAAAGGTCGCCGCCAAAAAGGATGTGTCATTCCACTGGAAATTTGGGTTTAATATGTACAGGGTAGCCCGCACATGGAAATCTCTTTAGAAATGATAAAGTCCTATAATGAAAAATACCACTACAATACGGGGCTCATTTCAGCAGATAAATATTTAATATAGATCAGCCAAGATTAATTGCCTACTGAAACGCGCCCGTCCTCTGGCTGGTGAGGAAAAAGAGCATCTTTACGTTAATTTATGACAGAGTTTTTGAAACAAGCAAAGCTTAGCTTGTCCCGGGTTCATTTTGCCTGCCACTGAGAAATGCATCACCCGGCTCCCAAGGCTTTCTGCTGGGCTCTGGGCTCCTGCTGCAGTGTGGAGTGGACTGGCCACTCCTTCGCATACTAATCAAGTTCTTGCAGGCACGGAAAAAAAAAAAAAAAGTTCTAGAGAATCACTGAAATCAGGACATGGAACAAACCAGAGGGAAAGACCGCCTCGGTTCTCCTGGGGCTGGAGCAGAACGTAGATGCCCATTCAAAGTAGATGGCTGTGGGAATCAACGCCACGAGGGGAGAGCACGTGTCAGGCCCCGAGGACTCCCACTCTGAGCACTTACCTACATCTGACCTTCACCAGTGGAAAAGTAAATAAGAATGTCCCATTTTATGGAGGTGGGGCACTGAAGCACAGAGCAGTTAACTGATTCACCCAAGGTGCTCACAGCTAGTCCGTGTTAGAGGCACCACTGAAATGGAGCTATTTCTGACTCCCGAGGCAGCCTCCTAAAGCTTAATCCAATTACTCATATGATTGCCAAAGGTTTGCACTTAGGGATTAATACCACTGAGGGAACTTCAAGTTCAGGACTCCTGGCCCCAAGGTTCTTAATGTCTCCCATTCTTTCTTTTATTTTTTTCTATTTATCCATTTTCTTTCTCTCTCTCTCTCTCTCCTTCCCTCTCTTTTCCCCATTCCCTGACCATCTATCAGGCTTTCTTGTGTCCCCAGTGGATTTCTGGTGCCTCATTAGTGAGATCTGGTATCATTCAGAAAGAAACACACTTCAGGGGCGCCTGGGTGGCTCAGTCGTTAAGCGGCTGCCTTCAGCTCAGGTCATGATCCCAGCATCCTGGGATCGAGCCCCGCATCGGGCTCTCTGCTCAGCAGGGAGCCTGCTTCTCCCGCTTCCATTCCCTCTGCTTCTGTTCCCTCTCTCGCTGTGTTTCTCTCTGTCAAATAAATAAAATCTTTAAAAAAAAAAAGAAAGAAACACACTTCACCAGAGGCCTTCCAGGAACCTTCTCTTGATGTTCGGTTGTGGTATGCTGCTAACTCATTCTTTTTTTAGAGGAGCTGCGTTCTGGCTTGTACTAAGAAGAACTAGCACATTGGTTCAAACAGAACCATAAACCAAAAAGCTGAATATCCCAGAAACAGCCTAATAACTATTATCCTTCAATTAGCTGCACCTTCAAACAGCATAGCTGCCATCCAGAAGACAACGAACAGACATCTGTCCAAAGAAGACATGTCAATGACCAACAGACACATGAAAAGATGCTCAACATCACCTGTCATCGGGAAAATGCAAGTCAAAACTACAGTGAGATCACACCTGTCAGAACGGCTAGTCTCAAAAAACACAAGAAATAACAAGTGTTGGTGAAGATGTGGAGAAAAAGGGACCCTTTTGCACTGTTGGTGGGAATGCAAGCTGGTGCAGCCACTGTGGAAAGTGTGGAGGTTCCTCAAAAAGTTAAAAATAAAGTTACCACATGATCCAGTAATTCCAGAACTAGATATTTACCAAAGAATATGAAGACACTAATTGGAAAAGATACACGCACCCCTATGTTTATTACAGCATTATTTACAGTAGTTAAAATATGGAAGCAACCCATGTGTCCATCCATACATGAATGAATAAAGATGTAGGGGTGTGTGTGTGTGTGTGTATGTATATGTACACACACACAGACACACACATATACCCCTTACACCTTTATTCATTCATATATGGATAGATGCATGGTTGTACACACACACACACACACACACACACAAACATATTATTCAGCCACAAAAAAGAATAAAATCTTGCTACTTGCAACAACGTGGATGGATCCAGAGGGTATAACGCTAAGTGAGATAAGTCAGTCAGAGAAAGACAAATACCATATGATTTCACTCATATTTAGAATTTAAGATACAAAACAAATGAACAAAGAAAACAGAGAGAAAAAAAACAGACCCTTAACAATAGAGAACAGAGAAGAGGTGAGTAACGTATGAAACTGTTGAATCACTATATTATACATCTGAAACTAATATAATACTGTGTTAATTATACTGGAATTAAAATAATTTTTTTAAATCATAGCTGCCATCATCTTCCTCCTCATTAATATGAACATCAGCACGACACCCGGGAGGAGACACTAGCATTGTTACCACCAGCAAAATTACCATCAGTGATTGTGATGAGTGCCAACATCACAATCGCCAGTAACTTTTCCCACCGTAAATATATCCTCTGCACAGCTGAGAGCATCAGGAATGTCATTACCATCATCATGTTTAGCACAGAGTAACAAATTTAATGCATGCCTACTATGTACAGGAAATAAGAAAAATGAAGAGTATAGCCTTTGCATGTAGGAAATTTTGACATAGCTGGGTTGACAAGATAATTGGCAATTCAAGATTCTGATCTTAAATGCCAAAAGAGTGCTCTTCGGTATTTTGAAAGATCAGGGACAGACCTGTAAGAGGCTGCACATAAGAGAACCAGGGGAGTTGATGAGGCTGGGAGTTCGAGCCTTGTGCCTGCCATTAGTGCGTGCATAATTGTGCATAATTGTGAAGTCGTCTAACCACTCCCAACTCAGTTTACTCAAAGGAAAAAGGAGAGAAAGTGCCAGATAGACTTTAAATCCTTTACCAGGCCTTAAAATTCTTTGAACACTTGACTCACCCTAACACGTGAGTGGCTATACATATATATATATATTTTTCCCCCAAATAGTCAAATAGTCTGGTTGATTTCACCTTGAGGAAATCAAAGGTAAAGAGAAATTTGAGATAGGATGGAAAAAAACCCACCTTGCGGATCTCAATTGATTTCTCTCTCCTCTCTAGGGATCCACTCTTGGATTATTCCAAATGCTCAGTTTACAGGGTATGGAGCACTTTAGTTTTAAATAATTCACATGGTGCTTTAAGTTCTCCCTTTTGAGAGTGTTCCGTCATAATAGAGACTTCGTTGCAAGGAACAGTTCTTGAATAACATCCTTAATACATCATGGCAAGATGAAATTTCCTCATTACCCCTGCTCAGGGCTGGTTCACATTTTTTACTTTTATTCCACATACTCTTCGGGGAGTCGACAGCTCTCGATCTGAATCCTAGCTCTTCTCATCATTGTCTGTGTTACCTGGGACAAGCCCATTAACTTCTCTGAACCACGAACACCTCATCAGTAGAAATGGTGCAGTCACATCTCTGTGGTGGCTTAGTTACGCTAATTGGACTGGTGACATATATCAGATCAAAGAACTGGAGGTAAAATAAGGCAACATCAATGACCTACAGAACCCAAATCTCAAAGGCCACTGGGGCCACAGAAGGAATGCTCAGGCACGTACACACCTACTACTGTGTCTCGGTGGTAGAGTCTGACCACCGTCCACGTCTGGAGGGAACAGCCTGAACACAGCCAGCCCATGGCTGAGCTGCATAAATGATGGCAAAGGTTTTCCAGACTTACCAATTTTTAGAACAGATATCTCAGTTTTTCTCTCAAATCTTCCTTTTTTTTTTTTTTTAATTTAAATCAGAGGCCCATGATTCCCTTTAAAAATTCACTATGGGCCAAGCAAAAACGTGGTCTTGTCTTCGGGCCAAGCTTTCTACATTGCAGTGCAGAATGAGAACAGATGGGTGGGTAGTGGTTAAATGTCTTGTCTATTTGCATGCAAGGACTTCTTCCCACCAGCCTTCTTTCCTCTCACCTCACCTGGAGAGATTCATTTAAGGAGGACAAATAACTTCAACCTCCTGGGAGTTTTCTGTAAATAATTCACTGTGAATGATGTCTTTAGCGCATGACTCTTAGAGGCCAAATATAGGTGGCAACGTTTACCACTTGGTACTTTTTTTTGCCTTTCTATTGTTGTTGTTGTAGATAACTTTCCCATACCTAAGGCATAAATTGGTGCCCTGATGCATGCAAGAGGTAATGGGAAATGTTCTGGAGAGAGAAAGAATGACTAATATGTAAGGATTGCCCACATCAACCTATAGGTTCCTTATAATGGGAAGGCATGGAAAAGAGTAACAGAAACACAAGACGGAGAGCAACCTGTCTTTCAGCACTCATTTAATTAAGAAACAACCAATGAGTGCCTGCTAAGTGCTCTGTATCAAAGGTCAAAGGCTGGGAATAGTAGGCTTTGAGGGAGAGTGGTGGTAAATCTTAAACAGGATTCCACCATTGGTTGGTGGGATCTTCAGTAACAGGTAGGAAAAGGCTTCTTGCTCAACCACACAGCCTTGGGACACAGCACAGTGCCTGGCACATAGTAGGTGCTCAGTAAAAATATTTCAGTCAAATGGGAAGAGGTGAAAGCACCAAGGAGTAGGTATCATTTAGACCAATTTTTGGAATCTGAATACGGAAAGGAAGGAAAAAGAGCAAAAAGAGCAGAAGAACAGATGAGAAAAGGCACAAAAGCAGGGCAGTGTGAGTGAAGGTCAAGGAGTGGTAAGCAACTGGGTGTATCCTTGCCTTTGTAAAGAAATAGAATAGTAAGGAAATAATGGGGAAGAAGAAACTATTTATATCTATAAGTCCTGGAAGCTTTTGAAGATGAAAGAAAAGAGGGAAAGTATGATCTGATCTCTATTTTAGGAAGTCAGTGACGTCTGGCTGTTCTATGCAAGGGGGGGCATCTAATTAGTTGACAACTGTGATTATGGTACTGAGAGAAGCTGACAGCGTGTATTAGGGCTGGGGAATGGAAATAAGAGGGTGGAAAAGAGAAATCAGAAACTAGTGTTTGATGACCCATTAGATATGTGCAAAATGAGAAGAGAATAGCACTTCTATTAATCTCACCAAGAACCTCCCTAAGGACCTAACTTCATACAAAGCCCCAACCACCCCAGGTAGTGTCTGAAGAGGACCACGTGTCCCAAGAGTTCCTCATTCTGTAAGTTCTCATTAGCTCAGAAACCTAGAAGAACCCATGTACAGGCCAATGACCCACTGACATAAGTCAGAAGACTAGTGTTTTCTATCCCTGACTAACCTCAAGGCTTCTTAGAATTCTTTCATCTTAAACCCCTGAAATTTGATAATTTCTCACAAACCATTACAATCACCTAGTACAAACCATTACTATCTCTTGCCTGGGGCATTCTGATAGTCCTTTCATTGGTCTGAACTTTACACTCTAGTATCCCCCACTGGTTGATTTACCCACAGTAATCCCTTAACAACTAAATCAGCAACTCCTAAGGCACCAGAGGGAAACTGTCAAGCAAAACCTCCCACAGATAACAATTATAACCAGATAAATCTAAAAAAAAAAAAGAAAAATTAAATAACAGCAACTACTTAAAGGTAATGGAAAACACCCCAAAGCAGACAGAAGCCACAGGAGAATTTATTCTTGAAAAACTACCACTAGAAAAGACAAGAATTGCAAGTCTCGGGCTTCCTGGCCAGAGGTGCACCCCAGCCCCAAGGCCGTAAACAGTGGTGGAAATCTGCAACCTCACAGGCCCAGAGCAGCAGACGGTGGAGGTCAGGGACAGAACAGAAGGAGAACAAGGGAGAGTCTTGCAGCAAGAGGACCGCAAAAGGAGTGAGAACCAAAATCCAAGTTAAAAACTGCCCCAACCGGATGCTGATGGCTAAGCTACACAAGTATAGGAGAGACCCCAGGGGATCCAGTGAAAGGGGAGGCAGAGAACAGAAGGGAATCTACCCACAGTTATAGAAAGGCACAGGGAAAGATCTCTGTTTACTGCTTTTAAAAATCTCAGCATATATCCTAAATGTGCACTTCAGGTGGTAAAAGCTGAACCCTTATGGGCTTGAGGTTTCAAAAGACAAAAACCAAAGGTAGGCAGAGCAGCTGAAAATCAAAGGGATAGCGGGAATCCTTAGAAACAAACCGAAGAGAGAGAGAGAGAGTTTCTTTAAATTGGAGTATAATCTCTCCCCAAATGTTTGGCTGACCGCAAAATTGCGGAGGCACATTGAAGACCTGCAGAAGACCAAGTAGAAAAAAGAAGCAGCGGGAAGTCATGAAAACAAAGCCAGTGCTGGAATACTATAACTGAGATAAAATTTTGTGGCAGGAATTCCAGGTAAGTTAACTCCATACTATAACAACAACAAGAGCAAACATTCAGAAAAAATACAATATAATCCACAGATACTCAGCCATAGTATTTATGATGTTCAGTTAGCAACCAAAACTAACTATATTTGCAAAGAAAATAGAAACTGTAGTTCATAAAAAGGGCGTAAAGGGCAGACAATAGAAACTAACTCCAAATAAACCCCGATGGTGGATTTACCAAAGACTTCAAAGCAGCTATTATAAATATGTTCAAAATATTGAAAAACATACATTTAAAAGATTAAAAGAAATAAGGAAAAAATAAAACACAACAGATAAAGTGCAAACTACATAAAAAAATGGGAAATTCTAAAGATGAAAGCTTAACAATTGACATTTAGAAGTTCCTAACATAGGCTCACCAGCATAATTGAGATGACAGGGGAAAAAAACAACAGTAAATTTGAAAATAGATCATAAGAAATTATACAACCAAATGAACAGAGAGAAAAAAGATTGAAGAGAATGAACTGCACCTCAGAGACAACAAGTAGTCAAAGACATGGTAATCAGTCCCAAAAGGAGAGAAAAGAGAGACTAGGGAAGAAAAATATCTAATAAAATAATAGCTAAAAATTCCCCCAAATTTGGTTAAAAGCATTAATGTACACAAGGCAGATAAAGCTCAAACAGGATAAAAACAAAGGCATCAACAACAATAAAAAAAACCCTACAGCTAACATCACACTTAGTGAAAGAATGAAGGCTTTATTTTCTAAATCAGTAACAAGGCAAGGACTTACACTTGCAACACTTCTTTCAACATTTTACCAGAGGCTCTTGCCAGTGAAGTCAGGCAAGAGAAAGAAAGAAAAGGCATATAGACTGGAAAGGAAGATGTAAAACTCTTCACGGATAGTGTGATCATGTATGTAGAAAATCATAAGGAGTCTAAAAGAAACTATCAAAAGTCACTGGTAAAGATAGCAAGGCAGGAGGTTACAATATACAAAACTCAATTATGTTTCTATATGCTAGCAATGAAAATATTTAAAAATAAAACAAAACTTGGGACACTTGGGTGGCTCAGTTAATTGTCTGCTTCAGCTCAGGTCATGATCCCAGAGTCCTGGGATCGAGTCCCACATCAGGCTCTCTGCTCAGCGGGGAGCCTGCTTCCCCTTCTCCCTACGCTCCTCCTCCAGCTTGTACTCTCTCACTCACTCTGTCTCTCAAATAAATAAAATCTTTAAAAAAAATAAAACAAAAATTAGAAATTTACTATTCAAAATTATGAATACTTATGATGTGGGAAACAAAGGCAATAGGAAATGTAGATAAAATTAAAAGTCCTTATAACCTGCAACCCAATAACAAGTATTTGAGATGCACAAAGTCTTAACATTCCTCCAGGAAACTCCCAATTGCCTTAATGTTAATGTTTTGCTAGGCGGAAAAATCACCTTAGCTTGACAACAGCAAGGTCTACAAAATCCTGAGGATCTTCTTTAACACAGGAAAGTCCTTTTAGAAACCTTCCTTTTTTCCTTACTTCCTCCAACTCCCAAGTATGTAATCAGTCGCTCCTCACAAGCCCAGTGCAGGAGCTCTTCTGCCCAGGGGTCCTGACCGTCCCTGTGCTTTATAATAAAGTCATCTTTTTACACCAAAGACATCTCAAGAATTCTTTCTTGGCCATCTGCTCCAGACCCCAACAACACATTCCAAACATTACATGACTTATAAAGTATGTTACAACAGTTACACAGTGGTAAATGCAAAGTATTACTGAATACAAATACCTAAATAAATAGAAAGCAATAAGCCATGTCCATGGATCAGAAGACTTGATGTTGATAAGATGCCAGTTCTCTCCAAACTTATGTACAGAATCCCAATCAGATTTCTAATCAGTATCAAGAGAGTATAGTAATGGTATAAGGAATATAACACAGTGTTTACACATAAGTAGTCGATATTCAAGAAAAATATCAACGCAATTTAATGGGAAAAGGAATGTTTTTTCAACAAATAGAATTGGAAAAAGTGGATATTCACATCAAGAAAGCAAAATAAATGTGGACCCTTCCTTGACACCATACACAAAATTTAACTTGAAATGAATCATCGCAGGTACCACAGATCCACATTAACTGTGCCAGAGGCAGTTCTTGGATATATGACCAAAGGGGGTGGGCAGCATTGCCTTGGCTCATCCTTCTGTTTTCATTCAGCTAATTGCAACCTCTTGCAATTTACATGTGCATGATCAAGTGGGATTTGTGAATTCCTTATTTAGTTTTAACTAAGCCAATCCTCCTGAAATGGACAAATAGTTTTGAGAGTTTCTTGCAAAGAAACTACAAGTTGAAGCAAAGACCTATAATACAAACAACAACAACAACAAAAAAAATGCTGAGCTAGTGTTTATCTTTCCCTGGGTTAGGTACTTCAGCAGTCACAGTACAAAGTAAAAAATCATGACAAAACAATCGTATCTGTCAACTGATTTAAATTAACCTCAAGGACTTTTGATGTAAGAGTTTATATCCACAATTGCTAATAAATACATGGTAAGCAATGAACAAAAATAATGTTTTAAAAATTTTAACTGTTTTTAGCTATTCTTTCTTTTAAAATGTCTATGTCTGTGTTTACAATAAACATTACATATTGGGATTTTTTTATAATATGTGAATGAATATGGTGGGTATTTTTTTTAATGATAAGGATGCAAAATCTTTAGCAGCCACGGACTTAGGAAATAGGGACAGGGAAATAACATAGGAAGGAGTTGGAATAGGGAAAAGTACATGAATTGGAAGCCATATACAGGAGAGAGAATGGTGAGGAATTGGATATTTGTGCAGCATATCAAGGAGAGTAAAGATACAAACTCTACAGTCTAGAATCCTAGCTCCTTCATCTGTTAACTATGTAATCTTGGACAAGCTACTTACTTTTCTTCATTTACAATATGGTGCAACAGTCATAGGCTGGTGGAAGGATAAAACAATATAACCCATGTAATGTGGTTATTCAGACCATAGAGTCTGAAACATGGTGAACACTCAAATATTAGCAATTACTATAAAAATTATTATTGTTATTATTACTACCTTTTATTGGGTAAGGAAGAGGAATTACTTGAGCATATTGTCCAACCTTCTGGCTGGGACCTTGGACCAACGATGGCACCGTTATGTGAGACAGAGAACACTGGAAGAGAAGTAGATTGGTAGAGAAGGGGCAATGTGAGGATTCTGAATTTCCATGAAAAAATCCAGGGAAAATAACCCATTGGTGGTTGGCTGAAAGGACTGTGGAATTTGGAGGAGATATGGAAGTTTGGGAGTTGCTGGAATGTAGGTGGCAAGGGAAGACACAGGAATGAGTGTGATTACCCAGTGAGAACAGAAGGACGAGCACCATTCACCTGATTATCTGGAAGAGGAGAGACCTATAGGGAAGACTTAGATAAAACACCAGAAACACAGAAGGAGTGTCTCCTAAATGGTCATCAGACACTCAGAGCCACCATTCACAGAACAGACTCCTTAGAAAAATGAGAAAAGGGCGCTCTCTCCAATCAGATAAATGACAGGTGAGTATCACGTGTAGGCATTACGCAACCTTGGGTTGTCAAGGGTATCCAAGGTCACTGAAGCCAATTTCCCACCTGTGCTTACATTCTCTTTTGGTCAGATCATGCAATTTAGAAGCACTAAGGAGAGAGGAGAGGGACTGCCCCCTTCCATCTTCTAGCAAAAGGCCATTAAAAACTTCTCGCCTGGAAGACTGTTTTCCAGTAAGCCCTTAGCAGTTCTCTCTCTGGAACTAGCCCAGGAGGAACTCTCGGATCCCCCGTGCAGGCTCTGTATATATACGTTCACAAGCTTCCTGCATGTAAAAGGTATTGATCCAGGGCCAGGGGCTACCTTCTCTGGTTCTTTCGGATGGACAGGCTTCCAAGTTACTACTGAAAATCCAGCACCCACTGACAAGTGCATGAGGATTTTGAGAAATCTGAAGATGTCTTTCACCTGGCCTTGTCTCCCAGAAGTAGGTGGGTGGTGCTCAGCGACAGAATAAGATCCAAAAAAAGGAAGGGAATTATACAGGAGACTGAAATAGCATGGCATAATACATACAGCTATGCATCTCTCTCTACCATCCTCCATCAAGAGACAGAAGGATCTCTGCCCTTAAGAGTTGGTTGTTTTTAATGACACCACATCGATCTGCTAATTTTAAGAAAACAATCTTGGAAGAAATATGTTGTGCCCAGAATCCAGGGATCACACTTGATAAGAGTCAATCTTCTCAGATCTTTGAAAGGCCAGGGGACCCACAGAAGCATACCATGTAAGAAGTGCATATGCCTCGCTGCTCCTTCTTTCAAATACCACCTCTGGAATCCTTTGGCAGGCACAGGGTTAAAGAGGACTGCAAGTTTGCAAAGCTCTTCCATTCTCTCTTAAAAAGTACTACAATCAGCATGAAGGCTGCACCTAAACTGAGTGCCAGAGGAGAGACGGGGCTCATCAAACAAAAAGGCAACTGTGGGCCAGTTACAGTGAGCACTGAAGGACGAGTCAGAAGGCCGGGATACAAGTCAACATTCCACCACTTACCAGACAGATCACACTGCCCAGGTTTTTAGCTGCCCAAAGCTTTGACTGCCTCATCTTCAAAATGGGATGGTGTTACCTACCCCATATGGGAAAGCGTCTCGTGAACTTTACAGCATTACCTCTAGATAGAAGGTCTGTTTGAACAGGAAGAAGCAGCGCAGGAAGAAAAGTGCAAAGAGGGAAGGAACAAGGAGGAGGAGAAATGAGAATTGTGAAGATTAGAAAGGGAAGTTTCCCAGGTTGTAAGATGATTCAGCCTCGGGGATGGTGCGGGACACAAGCTCCTTCGTTCCGAGGGCTGCTCTCCCTTCACCCCTACCCCCGCTCCCCCAGCGCTCTGCAAAGCCAGTGGTTACAAGCACAGGGTCCGGAACCAGACTGCCTGGGTTGGAACTGGTAACCTCCCCACTGGGTAACTTTGGGCAGAAGACTTCTGTGAGCCTCCATCTCATCTGTTCAATGGGGTCAAAGGTGGGAGCTGTCACATAGGATTGTTATGAGGATCAAATGGTTTAATAAGGCTAGGAGGTTATGGAGTTATTAATATATTCAGTATCACAAACCAGTTTATTAGTTCCGTTCTGTGTGTGCTTTTATTTTTCAGTGTTGCTCTTGGCTCTGGAATGAATTCCCACTGGATTCTGCTAAGGGATTCCTCCATTATCCATTCATGTCAGCTCAACTTGCAATATCAAGGGTAAGGAGGTTCTGCCGCCAGAACGTTCTCCTTTTGGAAGCCTTACCCCTTCTTGATGATGATGATGATGATGATGTAAATTCAGGCTGAACTCAAGTTGTTACAGAGTGAGGCCTCTGTGTGTCTACAGTGAGTGCAATACGATCTACATTTCCCTTCTGCTGACAAGCATCCTAAGCCTGGGTCCCCCAGTGCCTTTTCGTAAATCAAAAGAATATTGAACTAATTCTGTTCAAGCACAAGTTATCCTTCATCAGTCAATTTGCCTGGGTCAACCGTTCTTGCACATTTATTCTGGACATCTAAAAGATAGGACGTCCTACGGCCCGTCTCCAATATTACAGCTGCCATTCATTTTGTTATACTGAAATGATATTCTGAAACCGGGCCATTCAAATGCAATTATTAGGTACCAACACACTATCTTTTATCAGAGCAGTGGAAGGAATCCAAAGTCAGTCCCCGGGTGCCAGTAAACAGGAACAATAGGGCCCGTATCTACACGAAGGTGCTGGGTTTACCAAGCACATTTACTTTCGCTTTTCTCTTTTGAGCAACACACTCTGCCGCTCTGTGGGGGACGAAAAGATTTTAAGTTCCTCTTTAAGGAGAAGAAAATGGAGGCTCAGAGAGGATAGATCATTATTCAAAGATCTAATGGAGAAAGCAAAAAGCCTCGAATGCAAATCCTCTGCTGCAGATTGAATTACCTACTTCATCCTCTGCCTTCCTTTCCTCCTTGTCGTGTTCGGTAACGAACTTCAAGCTCTTCTCTCCTGTATCACGACACGGCAGCACCTGATTTGCACACTCTGTCTTCACCCCAAGTTCTCCCTTCATTCCGCGTTCCTAGGAGCCAATACCCTCAGCCTCTCGCCCCCTTGACCTACTCCATCCCAATGATCTCCACCCCAGCCCTCCTCCAGCCCCTCCTTCTTCCTATAGTTACTCCTAGAACGTGCTGTTTCCCAAAGGCCCTCCAACTCTGACATATCATATGAAAACATTCCAGTCTTGGACTGGTCCGCCACAACCCCTGCTCTCCACCTCTTCAAGACCTCCAGGCCCATGAGGATCTCCTTTCCCTCTATCCACCATCTACTGGCTTCACTTCTTTCTGGATCCACTTAGATCCAATGATCCATCTCTGTGTTTACTTTTGGCCAAGACTTTTAACTCCTTTACCCAACTGTTCTTCCATCTTGTCCCCTTGAGAAACCCCTACTCTGTTTGAACCTACATCCACCATCTTTGCCCTTACCCCAAATGTTCAGTTCTTATGGAGAACAAAAGCCCAGTTGCCCAGATTACAGTCATTATCAACTGACGGTTAGAAACATTATCAGAGCCCTCGGTGCTTCCTGGTGATTGATCCCTTTATATTTTCTTAATAAGATCCATCTACCATTCTGCAGATTAATGATTTCAAAACACTACAAACTCGTTTTGGCACTCCCCACGGCCTCCCTGCTTAGAGACTGGTTTCACATCCTACTTCACAGAGAGGAAAAGGCCATTGGATATCCTTTCAAATCCTGAAGGAAATCCATAGATTTGCACCCACACCCTCCTTCCTTCCTTTCTTCCTATTTAAGCTGAAAGCTGTCCCTCCTTTTACCTTTATCTATGCTCTACCTCCCGCCCTGCCTTTTCAGGAATTGTTCCATCACAAATAAGCTCACTCAGACCCTCAGCCTCAGCCTCTCCCTTTCTTAATGGTCTCCTCCCTTAGAAGCCAAAGAACAACAAAAGCTCTTCTCTTTGTTTCACAACCCTGCTCCCTTTCTTGTTATGCTTCTTTAAAAAAAAAAAAAAAAATCTACTTCCTTGCTTCTCACTTACTTCTCAACCCACTGCAATCTGGCTCCTGTCCCCAACATTACATTCAAACATCTCTTGCCAAGGTCAAGATTTTAAACACAAAAGGCTATTTTCAGTTCGTACTTTATGTTCTCCACCAGAACCCAAGGCCCCTGATTACCCACACCTTCTTTCTTAAAACATTCATTTATTTGAGCTTCCATGGTACAGACTTCCTGGTTTTCCTCCTATACTACTGGCCAGTCCTCAACTTCTCAATGCTTTTCTCTGCGCATGCTAAACAAGCTCCCCTGAGTGCACACATCCCCAAGGGCCATCTACAATGACTATGGGTAACCTGGTGGCTCTGAATAATATCATTTTTTTTAATCCAGGGTTCAGAACCATTTATACAAATGCTTACCAAGTCTCTATTTGGATGTTAGAGCTAGTTTAAATTTAACATCTGCCGTGCTGACTCATCATCTTCAATCATACACAACCCCAAAGTATCCTTGTTTCGCAGGGCTGCCTATCTTAATGAAAAGCACCACCACCCACACAACTGACCAAGTCAAAAATGTGCCCCTTCTCTTTTTCCTATTTAACCTAGAACCAGTGACTCAACACGTAAGGTATGATCTTGCCAAGTCCCTTGCTTCTTGAGTCTTCCCTGCTTGTCAACCTTCAAATTCCAATACTGAGTCTTCTATCTCCTTAAAATATCTCCATGTATAATTTCATTTCTATGGCATTTCTGAAATGATGAAATCATAGAGCCAGGAAACAAAGTGGTGGCTGCTAAGGGTTAAGGGATGGTAAGGAAGAGGGGGAAGTTGTGATGATAAAGGGACAGCACAAGAGATCTTTGTGATGATGGAACTGCTCTGTGTCTTGATGGTGGTTGTGTTTACATGAATCCACACATGATAATATGACTCAGAATGATACGCAAGCATTGTTCCAATATCAAACTCTAGGGTTTGATGTTATATTATAGTTATAGGAAATGTAACCACTGGGTGAAAAGTACATAAGACCCCTCTGTACTACCTTTACAACTTCTTGCCTATTTCCAAATAAAAATTAAAAAATACATAGATTTCAAATCCTCATTGAAGCTACTTTTGTCCAAGGCACCCTGGTCTCTTACCTGGGACATGCCACAGCCTTCTACTTCCCCGCTGTACATTTTGTACCCTCTCTCAACTTTTCTCCATCAGTCCATTCTCTCCATTTTAATGGGAGTCACCTTTTTTTTTCTTTTGGTGAGATTTTATTTATTTATTTGCGAGAGAGGGAGAGGGAGAAGCAGACTCCCCGCTGAGCAGGGAGCGGGTCATAGGGCTCTGTCCCAGGACCCTGAGATCATGACCTGAGCCAAAAGGCAGATGCTTAACCAACTGAGCCACACAGGTGCCCCCAGGAGTCACCTAAGATGACAACATGACATGCCCTTCATCTGGGCAAAATCCTCTAAAGAGCTCCCCATTGTCCTTAGGACCTGGTCCCGAACTTGTGTGCTGAGATGTAACAAAGTCCCTGGCAAATTCACAGCAGCATGGGGGATATTACAAATGTTCAAGAGAAATGAGAGATACTTGACATTTAATTGGGCATCACAAAAACTACTAACCTGAAGTGGTTTACAGTTTCAACATTAAAACACATTCATTGCTTTCATATGGCATACCTTCGTTAAGGTGGGTTTTTGGCAGAACTACAAAGTACTGCAGAAAAATGAATGAGGAGTAGGAAATGAGGGGCAGCAGTATCCAATTGCAAAGTTTAAGAAGCAGACTGTGGTTATTTAGGAATAAAAACCAAAATATTGCTTTATCTTTAGGTTTGCAAGCATTATTTTTCAAATGGCCACTAAACTTTTGGGGACATAAATATTTCATTAAGCTGTTCAGACCTAACTACTCAATAAACAGAGTTCGGATTTCCCTGGCCTCCAGGAACCATAACAAAATCACTGAGAGCCTCTTGAGATGAGAAGCTGTGGAAGTCACCACCTTAGGATAAATAAGGTGCGAAGTCTCTTCTATAACATACATCGAGCTCCATGACCTAATAATCCCTGACTCACTTCCCTGGCCTGCATGCTAACATTTTCTCTGCCTGTCCACTCCCAGTGAATGGACTGCAGACCCCAAAACAAGTCTGTCCCTTCCTGGACATGACCTCACAATGCACACACACACACACACACACACACACACACACACACACACCCCTCTACCTTCGTATACCTAACCCCTCCTGTCTAAATCTCAATTTAAAAAAAGAAAGAAAAAATCTTCTTGAAATCCTCCTTTATACCAGCATCCCATGTTAATCTCCTTCCCCAGCACTCCTAGGAAGGAGCAGTTTGACTCCATGCCCTCCGTCTGTGGCGAGCTACCTACAGTGCTCCTAAAGGCGCAGAGGAGTATTGCTTTGTTAACATCAGAGGCTCATGCAGCTCTTGCACCAGGTAGAGACTCTTCCAATATACGTCGACTTCATGCACAGGTGGGCAATTCCTTCCCAAGTCAGATAATCCCAAACCATTTCGCTGCACCAGACACTTCCAGATCATTTGCATTCAGTTCCTTCTTTCTCACACAAGCCACACCCTCCCTAAATGTGATCTACAACCGATGTCATGCTGGAGTCCCAGAGAGGGTGTCTCGAGTGCTCAGGGACGGAGGCTGCACCTTGCTGAGCCACATGCCTACAGTTGGAAAAACCAGAGAGTTACTCGCCCCACGCCGATAGACCCCCTTCTGAAATGCGGCTGATGGCTGGAAGGTGCTTGGGTGAAAAGCCACGCCTGAGGGACGAACATCTCCTGAGCATGACACATCAAAGACAACCTGGCGGCTCGGTGCCGCGGGAACTGGAAGATGAGATGTCGCAGACGGTTCCCATCACCTGGACTGATTAATAAATTAGACGCTTGCAAATCATGGGACGTGTACTCTTCATGCAAATCCTTGCATGCTGGTGGCTTAAGGTTATATTGCCATTACATGGGCTTCTGGATTCTGGCCATCTTTCTGTTCCTTTTATCTTCCTCCTAACAAGCCTCCTCTTAGCCTTGTCTAAGTCTCCTAGCCAAGGCTACCGTCCTAGGGCATCTAATCCATAGGGCACCCAAGATTAAGCTCGCCTCCTGTTGTTGGAGGTCTCCTGCAAAGCTTCTCGGAGTCCCTGTTGCTGAATTTCCAGGGAGTGGTGCTTCAAATATTTACTTTTAACTACCAATCCTCAGGCACTTCCTCTATGCTAAATATGATCATATGCTATCTTCTTTAATCTTTGCAACAATTTGCAGCAATCACCAAATTACCCAACAATTACCCATTTCACAGATGGCGAAGCTGGGGTCCAAAGGTTTAAGTAACACACCTAGGACCTCATGGGTGGGAAATGGCACAGCCAGGATTCAAACCAAGGTCTGCCTGAGTCTTAACACTGGCTGCCCATCACTCAGGGATAGCGACGGGTTTAGCTTCCCAGAAGCTTAGATACTGGCGTGGGGCTGGAAGTCTCCGTGGAGGTTTGCAGAGACAAGCCAGGTATAGACAAAGGGTGAGATGCAAAGCTTTCCCCCAAGCCAGTATGGGAATCCACCGCTAATGAGACTCAGTGATTCTTATGCCCAGAAGGAAGGCCTTGAGAGATCAAGAAACTGCTTGGGGTCAGAAGCCTGGGCACGCTGGTTCCTTTCATAAGGGATACAAAGGTATCCAGCAGCTGTCGAATTGTACATTAAAAAAAAAAAAAATGCATCCTGCCACAGGGTGCCAAGAACGGAACTGGGGCAGGTAGGCCTGGATGCAGCCCAGCCCGACGGGTGGGTGTAGAGCGGCTCTGTCGGTGGCAAAGTCGTATTTGGGAGTTAATGAACTCCATCTTTATTGCCTCTGTCTTGGCTCCAGCGCTCCCTTCCTCTCCCTTGAGTTATTGCCACCGCTTCTGAACCCTTCCCCCTCACTCCCTTCCACGCATTCTGCCTGCGACCACCAGAGCAGCATTTCTAAATGCATTACCAGCCCGTGTCCGGCTCCCGTTTCAAACCCTTCCGCGTTTTCCCGTTGCGCAAATCAGGAAAGGCAAAGGTTCTAACATGCTTACCCGGAGCCCATGGCCAACCTGAGAAGCAAACAACACAGCTGTCCTCGGAGCCCCAACAGACCAAGATATGGACCCGAAGTTGGTGTTCTTCAGACTGGAAGGCCTGCTCCACTGGTGGAGGCCATAATCACTCTAGTTGATGGGGAACCACATTTTAAAAAATGAATGAATCAAGGGCGCCTGTGTGGCTCAGTCGGTTGGGCATCTGCCTTGGGCTCAGGTCATGCTCTCAGGGTCCTGGGATGGAGGGTTCCCTGGAGGATGGAGGAGCTCCCACAGGGCTCCCTGCAGAGCTGGGAGTCAGCTTCTCCCTTTGCCTCTGTCCCTCCTGCCCTTTCCCCAGGCTCATGGGCTCTCGATCTCTCTCTAATAAACAAATAAAATCTTTTAAAAAAATAAAAAATAAATGAGTCAGAAAGGAATAGGCAGTATTAGAATGGAATAGAAAACATCAAAATACAACACATGTACAAGGTTAAGTATTTTTTCATGAGTTTTCATTTCCATCATGTATCTGTATCTTCAGGTTTACTAAGCGTCAATGTAAAAATATATATTAGGCATGAGTTAGGGTTAAGAAATGTAAAGACAAGAGAAAGAAAAAAACAGTGCTCTGAGTAGGGGTCTAGCAACACTCTGACGATGACCTCGAGTTTGAGTTTGGTTGAAACCAATCTGCCATTCCAAATTTCTTTCATTGTTACATCTGAGCTGCTATCCAGCCTTCTGTCCCACATCACTGCTACTTAAAACACACACACACACACACACACACACACACACACACACACACTCAACGACCTATAGATCTAAGGTTTCTTCCATCTCGTTTTTGCAGCACTACTCTGTCCCCCTGGGCTCCTTTCTCTCGAATGTCTTCTCACAAATTCCTACTCCTCCCTGAAGACTGAGTTCAGTACCCTTTCCTCTAGGATGTCTTCTCAGACTAGTCTTTTCCTTCCATCCTTCCCTGCTTCAAATCCCAATGCTAGGGCAAGTTCCCCTCCACCTCCACGGAGAGAGCCCCAAGGGCGGGGTTCAGCCAGGGAACTCAGCACAGGCACTAGGCTTATTTGTCTTCAGTCTGTTTTCCCTAAGATATCACTGAGGGAAAGGATCAAGGTTCCTCCTCCGATCCCCAGGGGAAGGCTACAGAGCCTGGTTGGTAGGAGTCTGGAGATCAGTAAACATTTTTCAAATGAGTAAGTAAGCTGCAGGTGCTCCGGATCATGGAGCCAGTCCCTGTCTTTGTTGGCCAAGGTTCGGAGCACAGAGTCTGAACCTGCAAGCTTTGTCTCTCTTCTCCTCCAAATTTCCCCAGTCCTGACGGTGGCCAGGATTGGTGTCACTCGCTCCACGTGAGGGAGGGGTGCAAGCCTGTCCATTTTCAGACCCTGCTCCCGACTGAAGCCAACTAAGGTTTGCAGCTCACGAAGTCAGTTCAGTAATGATGTGGGAGCACAGAGGTAAAGCGCAGCAGAGGTAAGGGTTTGGTAGCAATAAAGCTATTGTTCTTGGAAGTGGAAGATCAATTTTAAATAATCAACACAAAACATTATCTCTGAATTGATGCCAAGTGGCCCTGGAGATGTTTGCAGTATGTCCTTCCCCATCCCTCTCTATTCACGGAGAACGTGAGCAGAAATTTGGATTAAATGAGGGATAATGGAGGAGGAGGGCACAGGGTACTGGTTCTCACCAGTAACGCCAGTCTCTAAGTGGCTGAAATTGACAAATAGAAACCTGAGACCCTGTCCTGTTCTCATCTTCTTTCATGCCTACTGGGCATGCTCTAAAGGGATAAAAAGTTATCTGTTAAACCCCTTGGTCCAAACTGGTTGTTAAGGACTCAGGCCATGGGTATTTGAACCTAGCAATGCAGCCCAAACATCTTACTTCCTAGGGAATTCTGTAGTCAGAGGAGAAACCCACCGGAGCTCCCAGATCTCCTGAAGGTATGGGGACTGTTTTTTCTGCCTCTCTGCAGCAGGAAGCACAAACTGATTCACCCTCCTAAATGCAGCAACTTCTACCCTGGTCTGAGGCTATGTCTTAAAACATGCAAAGTCCCTTCCCCTTCGGCCCCACAGCCAGACTCTTCGGGGAGCCGGACATTAATTACACAGATGCCTATATTGCAACCATTCCAATTCAGACTCGTGAAGACCATGATCTAAGACCAAAATCTCTACCCCATTTCCTTTTTTTCCGAAAAATACTTGCCCTCGAGCAGAATTTCTCAACCTCTACCCTTCCGATGCCGTGTGTCAGATAATGCTTTTCTGTACTTTGCAGGATGTTGAGTGGTGTCCCGATTCCTGGCCTCACTCCATTGAATGCCAGTTGTGACAACCCAAATCCCCCGGACATTTCCGAATGTCCATTTAGAGAGCAAAATCACCCCTAATGGGCGATCACTGCCCAGGTCAGTGGTTCTCCCGTCTAACCTAGACATGTGAAATCAAAATATCAGAGAAAGGACCCAGGCGTTGGTATTGTTTAAACACTTTGCAGGTGACTCTGCGGTGCAGGTGCTTCTTTGCAATACTGAATCAATCACTCCTCGACCGTGGCTCTGGCCTGTTGAAGTCCCTATCCCCATACAATCGGCAGGAATGCCAAGTTCAAAGTAAAAAATGGTAGCACAGAAATTTCGGCAATGCAAAGGAAATTAGAGGAAAAATAATAAAGAGAAGGCTACTACCTGTGACAGAGAAAACGAGGTTGCTGATTCCTTCTCTTCCGAATGTAAACCAGGATTGGACAGACTTAGACTAGAGTGCTCAAAGCAAAAGCTGGATGAGTAGGGGGGCTTCCTCAGCCAAGTTCCGGCTTTCCCAGCTAAAGAGGTGTCCCTTTAAGAGGACTTTGACACAGGCTGGTGTCCAAAGGAGAGACACTCAAAGCCAGGTACAGCCAATAACTCCTTACACCTGCTCTCCAGAATTTCAGTACCTCTGGGAATAAGAGGGTGTGGGGTCAAAGAGATTCGATCAAGTATTGTTAATATATATTTTATATATATGTGCATTTAAAATTGGGGAGGCAATGGTTAAATACACAGGCTCTGGAATCTCCTTGCCCATGCCATATCCCACTCTCCCAGAAATGAGCTCTCCCTCCATGGATAAGTTTTATAAACAGAGACAACAGATACACAGTGTGTTCACGCTGGACACTTGGTAAGCTTTCTATGTTAGTAATTCACTTATCATCATTGTTACTGTTTATTTGACTATGGGATCTTTTTGTTGTTCCAGAAAAACATCTTTTAACATCTCACTGAACTGGAGTTCCATGTAATCTGCTTGAAGAAATGCCGATTTAAATTGAATTTTCCTGCGCTGATAGAAATATAACCCTCGAGCCATGGGATGTGAAGATCTATCTGGAATATGGAGGCTGGTGGCATCAAGTTCAGCCACAGGCATCCTGAGAGGTGCAGTGGTGGACTTCTCCCCTTGCCGCCACTTGTCCGTAAGCTCCAAGGCAGTCCAGGCTACCTCGTACTTTGTTGGCTCCCCAGTGCACGGCATCTGGCATATCTAGGTACCCAACAGATACTCTCGAATGCTTTCTGGATAAGGACCGCATCTCATTCACCTGGGGGAGACCATCCACCCCGCCCAGGCCCCATTCATTCAGCCAAGTAGCTTTACCACAAAACCTACTGTAGATAATTTTGTGAAATACATCAGGGAACCATTAGGATATCAGATTAGAACTGAGATTCATGCAAGTCTGAAATAAATGTGCGAGACAGTTAGGCAATCAGACTCGGTTTCCCAATATTTGATTTACACTCAACTTTCAGGTACTTATTTAGGGCTCAGAGGGAGGCACACCATGAGCCACAAACCACTAGCTCAGCAACCTGCAGGGAAAACCACTCAATATGAAACCACCTCTCATGTAACTGCTACATTTTGCAATTACTGATAAGCTCCAAGTCAGGAAAATATAAACAGAAAATAAAACACAAAAAGGCAGGAAACAACTTTGGGTCAAACGGACTTTTTTTTTTTTTTTTAAGTAACAACTCTTAAGGGACCAGAGTGACTTCTACATTATCTCGAGAACAAAAGAAATAATTTCTAGTAATGCCATCAGCGGTCTGAGGTAAAGGGGTAAATTCAGATTTATACAGCTTCAGTCAAATTCCAAGCTCTAAACATCTGATAGTGACGTTATTTCTCACCATGAGCACACGAGGCATTTCATAGGACCTCCATTTTGCAAACGACAAGCCTGAGCCTCAGAGAGGTTGTACCTTGCCCAGCGGCAGAGGGAGTTCCTCAGTATATGAGATGAATCAGGTAACTAAAAGCCAGAGAGAGTCATGACAGCATAAGGTAAGGGCGCCCGTTGGGGGGTCTCAGAGACCCGCTGCTGGTTCCCAGCTGAGCCCCTTTCAGATGTGTGATGTGGACAATTTGCTCGGCCTCTTGGCGCCTACGTTTTCCTATTCATAACATGGACACTAATAGCATTTCCCTCCCAGAGTGGCCATGAGTATGTAATGACTAATGTATGGGCTTAGCAGAAAGTAAAAATCAATGATTTTTTTCGAATGATGATTTAGAACCTTAATAGAAGAAAATTTATTTTTTTTGTTTAATTTTTATATATTTATTTATTTTAATAGAAGATTTAACTGCACAGAGCATTCCCACATGAACTTGAACTCATTGAACCTGCTAGGCAGGACAGACAGACTCACTGGCCCTTCCTACAGAGGAGAAAATTGAGGACCTGAGCACTGCTTTATCCGTTCCTGTCTGTAGAATGATAACTGTGTGCTTACTGGTTCTTGTTTCGCTTGTCCCCTCCACCCTCAGCTCTGAGTTTGGTGGAGAAAGGGGTGGGCACTACTGGTGGTGCGTGTGCTCGTGTGTGTGCAAGCACACATCATTGTTTTCACAGCTCGTGGCACAGGACTGGGGCTAAATTCTAGGAGTGTGTGATGCACAGAACGCACTGGCCCAGGATGAGAAAGCCAGAAAGCGGGTCCAAAATAAACAAAGCCTGAGTCACCACAATCCAAGTCTAGTCCTCTCCACCACCCCAGGCAACACCGTCAGAGGACAAGATTTCATGGAATCATGGAATTTCAGAGGAAGCAAGGACCTTGAATGTCACCTTGGCTGACACTCTCTTTTTACAGATGATGAAACAGAAGTTCCAAAATTCCATTATCCCAGCCAAAAGCAGGCATGGAGGAGGCAGAAGAGGGGGGCCAGAGCCCAGGTGCCCCGACTCGGAGATCAGCGATGCCGGCAGGTGCATGCAGAAAACCGCCCAGCCTCCACGCTTCCGCTCAGACTGAGGCATGACAGAGCATGTGCTGCGTGCACCTAAACCACTGTCTGTACGCATCTTACTGCTTGGCTTGTGAAGCAACCCCAGAAAAGGCTTCTGCTGGGATTTTACGGGAAAGACTCCCCTCCTCGCCCGTGGCACTGACTCCTCCTCCTGAGTCTATGACCTGAAACCAGCCTCTGTGTGCATATGATGAGGAGGAAAGGCATGGCCTTGTCCCCACTCAAGTGAGGAGAGGCAACCTCCCCTCAGATTCTTCTGAAACTCCCAGACCAGACCAGCCCAGCTTGAACGCAGGGTCGGGGGAGCTGGCCGAAGCTGGGGGGCTAGGGCACCTCCATGAGGCTGGCTGGCCAGCACAGGACAGCGTGGCACATTCCTGGAGGAAAGCCTTGTGGTCATGAGGCAAATGTCGAGTGTTTAATGTGCTAGGTGTGCATGAGCACACGGGAAGAGCACTGGAAGTCACCGGAAGACGTGCTTTCATGCTTCAGCAAAGCAGCCTGCGATGAGGACAGGGCGTCACTTGACAAACGACCTGAGGAGCATGTCCCAGTTGACTCTGGCTCTGGCCTGAATCCGGCCCGGAGAGGCCCAGGTGTCTCTGGGTACTTCCCTGCACATGTGTCCACGTGCCGATCACGTTAGGCATCCCACCTGATCTTTGCACGTAGTAGGTTCCAAATCAATGCTGATGGTATTAATGATTATATCCTGGTTATATGTACCCTGCACTTTTTTCTTTGTAGCATTTAGAGTGTGTGAGTGTGTGTGTATGTGTGTGTGTGTGTGTGTGTGTGTTTAATTAATGTCAATCTCTCCTAGGAGAGCAGGGACCATGTTTGTTTTACTCATCATTCTATCATCTGCCCCAAACACGGTGCTGGGCCTCTAGCTGGTGCTTAATAATTATTTGAGGATTAAATAAAGGAAGGAAGGAATAACTAGATGACCAGGGGCCTGACTTCTGGGTCGAACTCCATCATTTAATTAACCATGTGACCTCGGTTAAATCTTATACTTAATTTTAGAACTAGACAGCATCCCAGAAATCAGCCCGTTGGATGACAGCACGATTTGCTTTAGCAGTGGGATCCCACAGAAAGCATATGAAACATCAGAGCACGAGAGCAGAAGAGTGAGATCATCTCTGGTGTAAGTGCTGCATAAGGCTGGGGGGGGGGTCCTGCCTGGCCACTCCCACCCCCCCCACAAAGACACTTTGCCTTGTCTTCCCACATTACACTGGCTTGTATGACTTCTTTCATCGATCCTCAAGATTTCAAAGAGCGCAAGATGACAACCACTGATTTGTAAAACCACTGATGTGCATCAAGGCTCCATGTGATGGGGGAAAGGGTGGGATCCAAGAGACGAGGGAGTTTGCCTAATGTCACAACCCCAGGAAGCTGGAGTTAGCGCCCCAATGTCCTGACCCCCCAACCTCATTAACAACCTTTCCCTTCTTAGCTCTCTCTAAAACCAAGCCCAGATGTTTACAAAGTGGTTGTGAGGGCAAATGTCTGCAAGAGGCCCTCTAGAGTTCAGGGACCACTCAGCGTGTGGATGCCAAGCTGGGGGAGGCGGGCGGGTACTGTGGCCGGAAGGAGGGCTCTGGGGTCAGGCGGGTCCGTGTTTGGACCCCAGCTCCATTCCTTACCACACGGATGAGCTGGGACCAGGCACTCAGCACTCCCCAAGTCCTGGTTTTCCGATCTATAAAATGCCACAGCACTGCTCACCGCACAGAGGTTGTCGTGAGGAGTCAGCGACATCCTTTGACGGCCCATCATAAGTGCCCAATGAAAGCCAGTCGCTGTTGGTCATTCTGTGTCTGCAGTTCTACTCAGCAGTCCAAGTGAGTCTAGGGCACTTCAGCAGTCATCACAAGCGCAGGCTGATCACCCACCATGCACGCTAGCTCCCTTCCAAACCCCGAGCACACCCGTCACGTTTGAGCATCGCTACTCATCTCCAATCCCCAGGGTCAGGCACGGGGGCAGGCCTACGGCAGTTGCTAAGAAACATCTGTAAATAATGAATGGATGCCTTTAGTTCTATCAGATTCATCGGTGAGGTTACGGATTTATAGTCAGACTTTGTTTCCCGTCCAGCATCCATCACTTTTCGGCTACATGACTTTATTCAAAGTCAGTCATCTTCTGATCTTTCAAACGGAAATAGGAAGCCCAGTCGTCCAACTGGAAGGTGTCCTCAAGAGGCCACGTGGCAGCGAAAGCCAAGAGGTCACAGCACGATGTAATCGCTGACAGGACGCAGACAGAGTGAGACACCTGGAACCCTGCCACTTGTTCTGGTCCCTTAAATCCTCTGTCTCAGCCCCCACCTTTCCCAGTACCCGGGACTTCAGAGACTAGTGCGTTCTGTCCAGTCACCGTGGAGTGCCCACGTTTGGTCCACGTGCATTCAGAGAGAGCGGTGGCTGTTTCACGCCAGAAATTATGCCGAGGACCCGACTTCGAAATGACATAGGTAACTATCATTCTTAGATGATTTAGGAGTAGTTTCTCCCAAGGACGGTCTTCGGAATCAGGAAATGTATTTTAAAATTCTGATATTCTCTATTGAAAGAAGCACTCCTTATTTTTCACCCTTGCGCTCCTTTCCCCTTTCCTGCACACCCATATCCATGCTCCCTTGGGTATCTGCTTCCTCTCATGCCCAGAAGACCTCCCCCCCAGTAACTCTCTGATCACTAAGCACCTTGAAGGCTCATCTGTGAGCTCTTTCATAGATGGAAACTTGCAAAACCTCAGCCACTATTCAAAGTAGGATTTGAATATTCAGCATAAAGTCACATCCCCAGCCTACAATGCCACAAAATGTGCAAGGGAGACATGCCCATTTTCATGACAAATACACAGAAGACTGACAACCTAAATGTGTACCTTCCCAGATGCAGCTCAGGGTCCTTTCCTCCACCACACTTCCTGGTTCTCTCTTTCTAACTGGCCCAGAAAGGTTAAGGGTATGCCCCTTCTTCCTTGACCTTAAGACAAAGACTCCGCCTCTAGAGAGCTTCTTGCATCCCCCAACTCATTTAAGTCCACATGTTGACTGTGTGCTTCTGATACATGAGAGAACAAAAATCACGCAAGAGATCCAGAACTGAATTGCATCCAAGTCCTGCCGTTGACGGGTTTCGAGTTAGGGGAGAAAGAAACACAAAGATGCACTCTCACTTCAGATTGTTGAAAACTACAGAGCTGTGCGAATATCACACAGAGGGGGAAAGAGCAGAAGGGAGAGAATCTAAGAGGGCTTCCAAGAGGAAAAAACTTTGGGCTGAGTCCTTTTTGGGCGAGCGGCGTTCCAACAGACCAAGAACCAAATCAGAAAAGGTTGTTCTTTGAGGGTCCCTCCTTGTTTCCAGATGCACGAATAGGTTTGGGTAGGAGGTGGGTACTTTAGTAGCATCTGCCAACAACACTACCTGTAGCTAATGCAGTTGATTAAAAATTCTGTGACTGCGGGTGCAGAGAAAACAGGGTATGAACCCGAGGCAAATCATTTGACCTAGCTGAGGACCAGTAACGTCGTGCGTAAAATGGAGAGAACAAGTAGAATCTACCTCCGTTGACTATGACAAAGGCTTAAATGAGATCGTGGATGCCAAGCAGTCAACACCATCCATGCCTGGCCCGCAGTCAGCACTCAGTAAATGTTAGCTATTCGCTCTTGCCCTTGTCCTTGTTCATCTCTTGTGCAAAGTACAAAAACAGGGTGAAACAACACATAACAGCCCGCTGAAGGCTCCTGATCCCAAAGAGCCCACTCCATGAATGAAAGGCACGGAAGGCGAGCACAAGCTCAACTCAGGTCTTACCTGTATATTTTATATCTGGTTGTAAATCCTTGACGGTGTCTTTCCACAAAGGATAGGTAGCTCCTGGAGTGGTGGAAAGGCCCCCTGTCTGAAATAAGCCAATCAAATTCCTTGGAGACATGTTGGTCTGTCCCAGCTGGTTCCTGGTGGGAGGGCTGCACTGAGATACGGCCCCATACAAACAGGAAGTAGAGGAGCTCAACAAACCTCCAGTTCATGCTTTTCTGCCGGCCTTTTTCCTCTCATTCTTGCTCCATTCTGTGGAGTCCTGAGGAGGAAGAATTAAAAAAGAGAGAGAGAGAGAAAGAAAGGGCAAAAAAAGAAAGAGAGACAGGAAAGAGAGAAAGGAAAAAATAAACAAAATAAAGGAAGAGAAAGACACAGAAAAAAAAAAAAAACGCCATTAACATATCTTCATAATGTTACATCAGTCCAGTGTGTTAGTTACAAAACCCAGGATCATTTCTGGGGAAGAGCACGGCCTCTCTGGAGGTCTGGGCTCACGTTCCTGCTCTGCTGATCCCCTGTCATGTGAGCACCGACCGGCCCTTAGCCTCTTAGATGCAGCCTCCGCAGGTGCCGAAGAGAGGATGGGCTTCGATGCCTCTACCTTGGCACCTGTCACACCGTCGGTGCTCCGGGCAAATGTGTTCGAAGAAGGAATGGGATGAATGGAGGTAGAACTTGGGTCCCGTCCGGCCAGGAAGGGATGTGGAGACAGAAGCACAGGAGACCAGAGAATTCACGGCTGAGGATTCTGAGCCTCAAGGTTCCCTGGTGCTCAGAAGGGAAGCTATGGGGGGGCACCTGGGTGGCTCAGTCGTTAAGCGTCTGCCTTCGGCTCAGGTCATGATCCCAGGATCCTGGGATCGAGCCCCGCATTGGGCTCCCTGCTCAGCGGGAAGCCTGCTTCTCCCTCTCCCACTCCCTCTACTTGTGTTCCCTCTCTCACTGTGTCTCTGTCAAATAAATAAATAAAATCTTAAAAAAAAAAGAAGGGAAGCTAAGGGCCAACGGATCGGGTGGGGATCAGGAGGGTCCCTGTCCACCTCTTCTTTTGTGGGGAGTTGGTAGCATAGCACCCTGGTGCCATATTGGAGAGAAATATTTAAGACTTAGGGAGAGCTGCGGCGGAGGCTCTTTGTGGGGAGGGGAGAAGAGAGGCCACGGGCCACGCTTAGCCTTTGGACACTTACAAGTTTGTATTCTCATTTTCTACTTATTAGCTTAGCGCATCGCTTACTGTAGAGGAGCTTATCTTCCTCAACACGGAAAGGCAGCTCTGAAGCCAGGTTCCGTCGGTTGTGAGCAGTATGGTTTCAGGCAAGTCACTGAGCATCCCTGCGTCTCCCTTTCCCCGTCCATAGAAGGTGGTGAGGGGGAGCACGTCGTGTGCGAATGGACTGACATAATTTATGCACAATGTCCCACCCAGGGCTTGCCATTTATTAAGTGCTCAACAGATGCCACTGATGACGATGAGGCTAATGACAATGACGAATGCTGACACTGATCCCATCTGCTTAGTCCCTACTGGGCGTGTCTCTGTGCAGTCTCCACCGCCCTGACCAAGTCCTATTTATTTTTCAGTAGCCAGCTGAGCCCGGGCCCTCAAAAGTCATCTCCTGTTTCTATTTCTCTCAAAAAGTGTTAGTTGGGGACGCCTCAGTGGCTCAGCCAGTTAAGCATCAGTCTTGGGCTCAGGTCATGATCCCAGGGTCCTGGGTTCAAGTCCCTCATCGGGCTCTCTGCACAGAGAGGAGTCTGCTTCTCCCTCTCCTTCCTTCTCCTCCCCCTCCCTCGCACCCTCCACGCTCTCTCTCTCTTTCTCTGGTTCTCTCTCTCCTAGTTCTGGTTCTCATTCTGTGTGAGTAAGTTAGTCCTTAGTATCTTTTCTGATGCTTGTCTCTGGGTCTGCTTTCCTCTCTGGCTTTGACCGGCAAGAACCTTTGAAAGACGGTCTCTACACAGGGCTCGCTGTGCGACTCTGGACAATCACATCCTTTCTCCAGACCTCAGAGTTTTAAGTCTATCATTTAAAAAAACAAACAAACAAAAAAACCGGCAAGGACACATTTTGTCAAGTGTAGAAGCACTATACCCATGAAGACTCGGGACACCTGAGTCGTCTACTCCCCCGACTGAAAATGGCAAGAAAGCAAAGCTAAGAAAAAGAAAAAACCCGGAAGGACAGAGACGTGACTTTCCCACCCCGTGAACTATTTCCCTCTGTCGCCCGACTGCACCATGTTGTTAGGAGGAGCTGCAGAAATCTGCTCGGCGCGGCTCGCCCCCCGCTGGCAGGGGCACAGGACGGAGGCGCGTGGGCCAAGGAGTGGGCGGGTGGAAGCGGTGCCTGAAGTTTCGTTCAGAGCCTGAAACAAAGCCGGCCGTGCCGAGCGCAGAACTGCAGCAGCGGCAGCTGCCAGCCTGCTGCCGAAGCCCACCTGAGTGGCAAGCAGGGGGTGGAGGGGACTGTTCGCCGATCGCGATGGGGAGTTCCGGCACACCGACAGCGCAGCGTGCAGCCCTTTCAGCCTTCACCCCGGCTCTGGCTGTGAGTGGGTGCGGGGTGGGAGCGCAGGGGAGAGCGCTGGGCTGAGAGGCTGTTTGCAAGAAAACAGGATGGGGAGCACCGCAGCTTTCAGACGGGGAATGAGCCTCTCCATGGAACAGCAATGCATGCATGCAGGGGTGTGTGTGTGTGTGTGTGTGTGTGTGAGGGTGAGCTCTCAGCCCACAGTCCTAGAATTAGCCAACATTTGAACCATCGAATCCACTGTTTCCCAAGTGGCAGCCACGTCGCCCCCCACAAGGGACATCTTTGAACATCACGATGGAGGGGGCGCGGCTGGCTTCTCGTGGGTGGCAGTCAGGGATTCTGCTCAGCATCCTTCAGTGCTCAGGGGGCCCCACTAGAAAGTACCCTGGACCCAAATGTCAGTCGTGAAAAGGTTAAACCCTGGCTAACCCAACCCTTTTCTCAAGCTTGTGACGGGGCCAGGCCTCTGTCTTCCAGCTCCTGGCCGACATTCTGTCTCGGCAGGGCTGCGGGTACATGTGACTGTGTTTGAGCCTTTTCTGTCGCTGGGGCTTGGGGGACAATCTGCATTCCAGCAAGTGGTGATGAGTGCTTCGTGGAAGAAGTCTGAACATACCTCTGTTGATTTAGAAAATCACGATCATGCACAGAACAAAAATGAAAACGACAGTTTCTAAAGGTTCCTTTTAATGGACAGTGATATTCTGCTAGGCAGGAAGAAGGACAGGTATGCGTGTCCCCAGAATGTCCTGTCGTGAGGACACCAGGACCCCCATTCTCTGAACAGGTCCCTAAGAGCACCAACTGCACCAGAGACCCAGGATAAGAGAAGGGACCCATAACTGATATTTACTGAGCATCTACTGTGTGAATGGGTCTAAAAAAAGTCTGTTCTCTCAGTAGTAGCCAAAGCACCTGGTACAGACTAGCTGCTAATAATGGTTCCTTCACGAGGTGCAGACCCCTACCCATTTAAGAGGTGAGCACTTTGGGACTTGGGAGACACTGAGTGACTTTCCTAAGCTCACAACTCCTGAGTGTTCGATTCAAGATTCTAACCCATGTCTATCCTTTTATAAAGTCAGTGTTAGTTTCCACTACCTTCCCCAGCCTCACCGCACACCTGCTGCAATTAGGTCCCGCCCTCCAGAGAGTCAACATATGGGGGGAGGGTCGCCCCATGCAAGAGGAATTCTGATACGAAATATGCTGTCGTGAAAATGACAGCAACTAAAGAAAAACATCCAGTGGAGGAAGAGAGGACAAGGTTTTGTTTTCAACAGAGACCAGGAAGGATCCTATAGGAGAGGTGGTATTTGAGCAGGTCCTTAAATAGCATGGAAGGTTTTATTAAGCAGAGAAGGGGAAAAGGAAATTCTAGCAGGGCAGGTAGCGTCCAACAAGTCTTGGGGGTCGGAGAGGGCAGGGGGATGGGTGGGTGCTCATGGAAGCACACGGGGTGGCAGGGGTTTTCGTGGGAACAAAGCCCATGAGGCTTTATCTCGGTCTGTGTGTCTCTCCCTTCCCCACACGCCCGCCGTCCACGTCAAGAAAGAACTGTGTAGCTCAGCTTTGTGCTATACGCTAAGGGCAAAAACTGTGGCTGTTCAGTAAATTCATTCATTCCTCCATTAACATATTTAGCTGGCAATTAAATCACAAACTGAGCAGCTAGGGCCCTCAGGGAACTTACTTTCCATTGGGTCAGGACGAGGGAACCAACAAGCAGCAGCCATATTTATGATGGTGAGGAGTACTCTAAAGAAAATCAAGCCGGAGAGCTGGGATTGGGAGCACGGCTGCTGCCTTACACAGGGCGTGTTTGGGGAAAGCACCTCTCAGCCTCTCATCAAGAGGTGTGGGAGCAGAGACCTGAAGGAAAGGAAGGAGGGAGCAGTGCTGATGCCTGAGAGCAAAGGAAAGTCCCTGGAAGGAAGGGAATGAGGGAGGGTCAGCACCAGTTTACTGAGGCCAGCTGTAGGGGGAGTTCCTGCAGTGGGGTGCTGCTGAGTCAGTTTGAGAAAGGAACCCGCACTCACAGAGCACTGAGGACGTGCCTGGAACCGCACGGTGACTCTACGCGCGGGTGCCCTCACAGCCACACGGGAACAAGTGACAGTCCCCACCTGACGCATGGGGGAGGGGAACCTGAGGTCTGGAAAGGGTAAGTCAGTGGCCCCACACCACAAAGCTGGCAAACGGCAGAGCAAGAACTGGAGGCCACACTGGCCCATTTGGGAACCGCTGACCAAGTGTTTGCAATCCAAATCGCGGGTCCAAATTGAGATGTGCTCCAAGTATGAAATACACACTCACTGAATTTCGAGACTCAGTAGGAATAAAAAAACGTAAAATATCTCACTAATATTTGTATCCGTTACTTGTTGAAATATTACTATTTTGGCTGTAGTAGGTTAAATAAGATGAATTAGAATTTCTTTCACCTGTTTCTTTTTCATCGTTTGACTGTGGCCGCTAAAATTTAAAAATTACACACATGGATGGCGTTGTCCTTTGATTGCACGGCGTGGAGCTACAAAGAGCCTTTTCTGCTCTGTGACACTGTCCGGGGAAGGTCACTCATCAATCCCCACATTTTTATCAACATCGGGAGAATCCAATTCACTGTCCCTTACAATTGTTCAGTTGAGTCACTGTGCGCTTGCCTCCTCTGCCAAAATCAATAAACAAATAGACAATAAGTACATTATAAATGAAAACTCCCATGCTCAGAAGCCACAGCTTCCAATCCTCTAAGCTAGAGACAGCCCTGGACATCTACTACCATGCATTTGAGGACTGCTGGTCTTCCAATATTCATAAAGGGAACTTCCTGCCCCTGGGGTTTAGAGACTGTGAAAGAGAGGCTGGTTCTATTCCAAGCGCTGCCCTTGACCTCCTGTGACCTTGAGTGAGTCACAGGCCTGTGCTGGTAGGTGCCCTGTGGATGGGGAGCTGCTGATGGGGGCTGTGGCCTGGAGAGCACGTGGGCCTTTGGCTGAACCGTGCTATATATAAGCCGGAAGTGTTATTAAGGGAATCGGGTTCATCCCACACAGAGCACACTCTCTAACGTTGCCACTGTAAATTATTTACATCAGAGGAGCACATGCAGGACAAAGAGACAGCGAAGGGTCTTCCAGCAGCCTGATTACCGAGCTCCTCCCCGGGAGCTCTCTGCTTGGATTGCTGGCTATCGCCCACATTCTGGGCCAAAGGATGGAAAGGAAGCAACCCATTCTTCTTGGGGCCCCTGAGCCTGACTCATCTGAGGTCACCCACGGTGCCTGCCTCCCAAGCCTGGGGCATCCTGATAAACTCATCCAGACTTCAACTTCTACACCTGGATCTCTGGAATACATTTCTCACCAGAGAGCAATCTACAAAGCTGGGTGACTGTAAGCACACAAGAAATCCCGCCGGTGCCTCAATTTCCCCACCTGTAAAACATGGGCAGTATCAGGAGGATCCGTATCTCTTAGGGAGCAGATAAGGATTAAGAGGGATTTTATTTTTTTATTTTTATTTTTTGAAGATTTTATTTACTTTTTTTATTTGAGAGAGAGTGAGTGAGTGAGAGAGAGGCAGAGGGAGAGCAAGAAGCAGACTCTCTGCTGAGCAGGGAGCCTGACATGGGGCTCAATCCCAGGACCCTGAGATGATGACCTGAGCCAAGGGCAAACCCTTAACCAACTGAGCCACCCAGGTGCCCTAAATAGGATTTTAAATGCCAACTATTTTGATCTCAGTTCAGCAGAAGCTCAGATTAATAGATACGATAATCTAGAGAGAGGTATATGCCCACTC
>CM053615.1:65312561-65349199 GCA_028646535.1 Procyon lotor
GGCGGGAGTTTGGGGGGGTGGGGGAGAGAAATGAAACAGGAAGGGATGGGGAGGGAGACAAACCATAAGAGATTCCTAGACTCAAGAAACGAACTAAGGGTGGCCAGGGGAGGCGGGGGGTAGGGATAGCGTGGCTGGGTTGTGGACATTGGGGAGGGTATGTGCTGTTAAGTGCTGTGAAATGTGTAAGCCTGACGATTCACAGACATGTACCCTGGGGCAAATAATACATTATATGTTAATAAAAATTACAAAAAAAAAAGAGTCGCATGCTGGGATCAGGAGCGGAGCCTGAGTGAGAAGTAGCTTTGTGCTCTGAGTGCTCCCGCCCACCCCCAAACAGGGGGAGCATCAGGGGGTTAGCCCTGCACCTCAGGCTTCAACAAGTTCACTCAAAGAGCACGGTCAGTGTTCCCAGGGGCTTCAGGCAGGATATGGCTGATCCGTGTCTAACTCACACCAGAGAAATCTGAAAAAGAATTCTAACGAGGGAAACCTAAAGAGGGACAGGCTGAAACCTGGTGGCAGAGTAGAGGCTGCAATGTGAGAAGGGACCGCTTAGCTCATTCCTAAAAAGAATGTGTTGTCCATGGATCCTAGGTGAGCAGCATGCAAAAGAAAGCCAGGAGAGGCTGCCCTAGATTCCCACCTAGAGGGAGAGGTGATCCCAGCAAAAGGAAACTAGAATCACATTGCAGTTTACCAAGGGTCCCCTACTGGTTGGTAAGCAGCTGAAAAGAGATGCATTCTCCTTCATCAAAGGAATCACAAATAAGGGATCCCAAAGACAGGAAGCTTCAGATAATCCCCAAAATGCTATGTGTGAAAAACATCAGCACTAAACCTGCTAAGCCCTGAGAGCACTGATGCTTAGTCTTCCAGAAAGTACTAGTCCAGGAGGATGTGCTCTTTCCTTGTCTGTCCATTCTTGACCAAACCCTGCATCCTGAGCAAGACATGAGCAAGGTCAGCTTGTCTGGAGGAGACAGAGCAAAATCATAAGCCACGGAAAGACAGGAGAGCCTGGGGGAAGAGTGGTGTCTCCACCTTAAATAAAATTTAGATTATTTGTTGTAATATATTAACCTAGACCTGGAAAATACTAAACCAAGAATGTAAATGAGGGAAAGAGGTGAACAGAACTTGGAAAAATCACGGACTTCCCTTGACTTTCATCCAAATGTCAGGGAAGACCTGATTAGAGAGTAAGTTTAAACAGTGGAACACTAGACTCAAACTCTGTTGGTTCATTTTTCGGATTTTACTCTATGAATCCTGTTTGATCAAAGTAAAGATTTCACGCATTAAAGCACTTCACTCCATGCCCAGCTCCAGGTAAAAAGTCCAATGAAGTCCAACTAGAATCTACTGATCAGGGCACACCAAGCTAGAAAGAATCCTAGAACTTCTGGCGTACGCGTTTATTACCTATTTTTAATACTCAGACCAAATATGAGACAGTCACAAATCAGGAAGAGTAATGGAGTGAAGAGTGGGAGCCCGACAGCACAGAGGAGCTGGGTTTCATCTTTTCTTCACTTTCAATGCACTGTGATGCCTTGGCGTTTATCTGTGCCTAGTGAGAGGGAGTTTAAAATTTTTCATGATCTGGTTTAACTAAACCAGCTCTCACAAAATGGTCACAGGGCTCAAAAAGAAATGATGGATTTACCATAGTCATAATTTAAGCCAATGGGAACAGGAAAATGGTGGAAGACCAGCCACATTATATTGCCAAAGCCAAACACTGAGGATCTAATCAGATTTATCTGGAATTGGCCAAAATAATTCAAGAAAATCAAGAGGACTAGTGACACTATGGATTTATATTTACTATTATTAATGCTGACCCTTGGTCTAAGTGAACATCCTACAACAGGGAATTGTGATATTAACTAACGAAGATAACATGAGTAAGTAATTTATACACATCTATTCAGAGGGAAGGGTCAACAATTTTAACTGCTAGGTGTGTGATTATACAAAAATCTAGAAACTACTGGAATAAGTGTTCATTATAATTCATGCATTTTATATTATTATTTTCAACCACATAAACAACATCTCTAGGAAATCCTGGATTTCCCAATCCAGGATTCTCAATTCTCAAACTCAAAGCATCCCAGACTGAAGCCATCATCAGTCTCTCAAACTTTCTCTTCTCTGGTATTCCCCATTCTAGTGAACCACACAATCCCCCACACCATTCCTGTGAGAGGCTGGAGACTGGTCCAGAAGTTCACTTCAACTCCATTCACCCACATCCACCCCCAGCACCACCATCTCCACAGCCTGCTCATTTGTTTTCCTCTCCAGCCATTTTTTTGGGGGGGGGCGGGGGAGACAACTCTGTCCTTCTCTATGAACCTCAGTTCATGCTGCATGTCTTTGGCTTCTCTCTCTCTCTCACACACACACTTTACCTGAGAAATATCTCTTCTTGAAGCCCATTTCCTCTTGCTATCTATCATTCAAAATATGGCTCTCTCTCATTTGGACTATGACAATCATCTTCCTACTGGTCTTCCTGCTTCATGTATCTCTGCTATGTACCTCTCAACCTAAGCACCACTGGGGTTGCCGGATGGATTTTTCCAAACACAGATATGACCGTGACACTCCTCCCCTCATTAAACAACTCAGTAGTTCCCTATGGATCCCCTTACCTCATAGTCTTGCATTTAACAATGTTTATGAACAGGATCTCATATACATTCGCCATTTCCTACTTCTACTTTCTCACATCCCACCTTCAATTTATCCAGTTCTCTAGATTCTCTCCCCAACCGCATTGACCGAACACACTGTCAACTTTGATGACTCACGCTGCTCATGCTGTTCCTTCTTCTTGTGCTGTCCAGCCCCATTTCCCAATTTTGCAATAGGCTCTTCATGCTTCACATTATATTTTAACTGAATCAGTAAGGTGGGTGAAAGACCACTGTGCGCCTATGCTATGCTAGATACTATGCCAGACTTCTTCTCATGCCCCATGACATTCCACCCATTGGATGATCCTACTAAATAGATAGCATTACTTGATCATCTGTTTTGTAGATGACAAAACTGAGTCTTTTAAAAAATACTGGTTATTTTTCCAATGTCACATTATTTTAAAGGGACAGAATTAAACTGCAACCCAAGCCAATTCTAAGTTCTATGACTCAGTGCTTGAACACACCAAAGTAAGAACTACATCACCCTCAAGTTGTAGTTTCCTTGTTTTGACAATCATGAACAACAACAAATTAACTGTGAAGATGTTAATGAAGAGAATGGCTGATAAGTTAAATTGAAGTGTGAAACTCCTCGAAATGGTGAATCTAGGGAAGGCCATGGCAATCTGAAAGAAAACTGAAATATGTGGACTAATTATTTGTGTGACTTTTGAAAGGATCCAGAAGACTCTTTTTTTTTGTTTGTAATTAACAATATAAGTATGTATAGTATCCTTCCTTCATAAATATTTCATTTGGAGCCACATTTAGGAATATGATCTAAATTCAGGGAAATTGCCTTTTAAGCATTCCCTCAAAATTTTCAGCAGTCTCTACAGGAGAGCTTTCAAAAAGGAAAGTGAAATGAACATTTTTAGAATGTGTTCTCTGGGCCAGTTTTTGTAAAGTTCAATAAATATTTGTTGAATGTCGCTACAATTTTAATTAGCTCTCACAGTCCATAGTAGGAAATGGACAAAGAAGCATATATTGCGTGTAATGTAACAGGGCAAAGATGGGGCATACCCAGTGTTCTGTGGAGCATGGAGCCCCCAGGGAGGGTGTCCAAGAAATGCTCCCTAGAGATGACATCCAAGCAAGGCCTAAGCAGATAAAGAGGCACTTGTGAGGTGACAAGTGTGGGCTCGTTATTTCCGGCCAGGAGAGAAACATGTGAAAGGAATGAAGAAGTGTTGTGTGAACGTAAGATCTGAGACATTTCAAAGCTACCACACTGGGAATTTTGAAGCACGGAGTGGCAGGGAATGAAGCAAGGGAGCTAAATGGGGTCACACGCTTTATAATCATAGCTTTACACATGACTGGTAGTTTCTTAAAGACATAGATTTCTTCCCCCTCTCCCCAGGCTGTACCCAGGACCTGGATCCAATCACAGGGTAGGCACTAAATCAGCATTTATTCAGTGAATGAACTCAACAACTCAAGATGTGGGATTAGACCTCTGGGACCACAGGGAGCCACTGAAGGCTTTGAAACAGAGGGGTTCTATGTTAAAGAGTTTCATTTCAGATGGATCACTCCAAATGTAGGGGCAGTGAATGGATTTAAGAAGGGACATGAATAAAACTGAGGAGGCCATCGGAGTAGTCTAGGCTAGATAGGGTCTGAAAAAGATATCTCATATTTGACCGACCAAACGTTTAAAAGAATTGAGGGACAAAATTAGCAAGATTGGGAGACTATCGGGCTGGGTGGGGTGGAAAAGAAAGATGGCCTAAGTCTGCGTTGATGATCAGACTGATGACGATGTAAGGCGTGATAAACAATAATGAAAAAGAATGTCCATTCATGGGACAAGTTCCCTCTTGAACCTGTTGAGTTTGAGGTGTCTGTTGAACATTCAGGTCAGAATTGGACTCTAGAATCCTCAAGTCCAAATCAACAGAGAGGCCAGGGCTAGGAGTAGACATTTGTAAATCAGTATGAACTAATGGTGGTTAGAGCTCTGGAAATGGATGAGAACTCTTGGGTGGGACTCTTGTGTGAGTGGTGGGAAACCCGCACAGAGCAATGCTCATGTTTGGGCAGGATGAGGAAGCAAAGAACCCCATGAAGTAGAATAAGAAGGGATTGTAAGAGGAGGAGGAGAACAAGAATCATGAGAGAATATTGTCCACAAAGCCAAAGGAGCAGAAATGTTTAAGAGAAGGGTCCAACAAGATAAGGACTCAAAATGCTTACTGGAATTAACAATAGAGAGGTGGTGACAGTTTTCTTTATTTTTCTTTTTTTTTTAAAGATTTTATTTATTTATTGGACAGAGAGATCACAAGTAGGCAGAGAGGCAGGCAAAGAGATAGAGGGAAGCAGGCTTCCTGCTGAGCAGAGAGCCCGATGCGGGGCTTGATCCCAGAACCCTGAGATCATGACCTGAGCTGAAGGCAGAGGCTTTAACCCACTGAAGCCACCCAGGCGCCCCTGGTGACAGTTTTCAATGCTCAGGTGGGAACCGAGTATTTATTGAAAGAGATTAAGGTGTGAATGGGGCATGAATACATAGAGGCAGGGAGTGTAGAGCACTTGGCAAAGAAAGGAAGATCAAAAAATCATTACATTAGCCAAGGTTCCTTTTCTCTCCATCAGAGAGGAAAGTGAACAGTCAATGGAGGATTTTGTTTTTTCTTCATAGGATGAGGATATTTATAAATGCCGAGGACAGATATAGAATTAAAGGGAAAAAAAGAAAGAAAAATATGACAGAGAAAAGAAATTAGTACTGATTGAAAGAAGAGCCTGGGGTTCTAGCATTGGGATAGAATGCCCGACTCTGTACCAGCCACTGGGGAATCAAAGAAAAATAAGAAACTGTCCACGGCTTTAGGGAGCCAAAAAGCTGGTAAGGGAGATAAATATGTATGCTCCAAATTTTAAGACAATGGATGGATTTTTATCAGAGACCTGAACAGTGTTGTTGGAACAAACAAAAAGTAACTCAAACAGAGCCTTTCAGAGAGGTGCTGAGATTTTACTAAGGCTCTAATGATTCAAGTAGTGACCGTTCAGCAGAAGGGGTTGGGGGCAAGGGATCGAACAGAAGGCATTTCAGACAGCAGGACCAGTGACAGAATCACGCAAACCCACCTACTGTGTGCAAATCACTAAATCAGATACTGCCTGGAAAACCGAGGAGTGAGAAAAGGTTGCTGGCCCTACAGAAGATTCTGGGGTTAGGAAGGAATGCCAAGGATGAGAGCCGGCAATCCACAGATGCTCAAAATATAATTGTTCAATAAATAAACAGTGTTCTGCTGAGTTAATGGCTCTGAATTCTTCCCTGTGGCTCATCTATTCTTAATATTCAGTGGAGCAAATAAATAAAAACACTTAAGTTTCCATCTGAACCTAAATTTCAGCATTTACTCATCAAGAGCTCTGACCCTTGGCTTGATGTGTCCATCAGGTCACTAACGAAAACAGCTAAAGGGATCCTGGTGGATCCTTGGGCTCTGCTAGTTCCTGTGCAATAGCTTCTTCATTCCTTCCCACAGGGCCTTGTAAAGGATGAACCCAAAGAACTGTTCCAGTTACAACTGCTGCTTGTCCAGAACAGTCAGGAAGGAGGAAGTCAGGGGACACACATTTGAGTGCTGAAGAAGGTGCTGGGTGGGCAATCAGAGATTTTAAAAATGTGGCCGGTTTGGAGACTCTGTGCATCCTCTCCCACTCCTCTCTCTTAAGGCCCTTTTCATCCCCGCCCTGCATGCCAGCATGATTCCTGCTGCAAAGGGTTGGGCTCTCACCTGATCTCAGAGCCACTTTAAGGTATAGAGGGCCGAGATTTATACCTCTCCTTCCAGAGATGAGAAAATTAGCGCTCAGCACGGTAACACCAGTAAATTTGTTTAATAAAAGGCACAAGATTCACTTAGTCCTCAAAACATGCTTCTGAAGAAGGCAGGATTATTATTCCCATGTAACAGGAGAGAAAACAGGCCAGAAAGGTTCAGCAGTTTGGCCATGGTGTGTGTGTGTGTGTGTATGTGTTTTAACCTTAATCCACATAAGTTTCGTTTCCTATTGCTGGCCACACACAAGTCCCAAGCAGAGAACAGCAATTTCTTAACTCACATGGGCATTTTTAATAAATGTTGCAGGTCAATACCGTGCACACTAAAGCGTAAGATCCACTGTCCTGGCTGAAGAGGCTGATGGACAGGGTCATCTGAAGTCATTGCTTAATTCCAGGAAATGCCTCGCTGTTGCTGAAAAGTCAAGCAGCACCATGAGTGACAACCAGAGTTCTTCCCACCATCCTTCAGATCTAAATCTCCACCAGAAAATCCTCGTGCTTATCTGATTCGGAGGGCTCATGCAGCCCCATCCGCGTGTTTCTAGAAAGCTTCCCCACCTCTCTGAGCATGGCTTCCCATCCACATCGCTCGATTTGGGAACTCTGGGTTTAATCGTTCTCACTACCATTTTCGAGTCCTGACTCCACTCACGACTGTGATGAAAATAATTCACGAATGTGTAGCGGATGAGAGGACCCGTGTCAGGAACTTTGCAAACATTATTTCGGTGGATGGCTGGCCCCAGATCATCTCCACTCCTCAGAACCAGGCACTTGCTCGTGAAGTTCTCCAGCTGTTCTCTTAAAGAGATGGAATCCATTCCCCATTCCTCGAATTTGGGCTTCTCCTCAGAACGCCCTTTGGTCGCCAGCAAGAGACAGAAGGGTTGGAGTCTCAGTTCTGAATCTCCAGCTCCAGAGACCATGTGGATTTCTGTTGAACTTCTCGTGCTTCTTCTAGCATCGCAAGATGGATGTGCTCGTGTTTCAGAAAAATGATGAAGGGTGTGGGGAACAGACAAGCAAGCTAGAGCTGAGAGCAGAGCCCCGGCTGATGTGCAGGGACAAAGCCCAGTCTAGATGAGTGAGATGGGCTTACATCGGCTGGCCCACGGGGGAAGGAAAGCCACTGAGTTGGCAAGCTGTGTGTTGGGTGGCTGGTAAGCTAACAGACGCACTATGTAATAGGACCATTCCCATTTCGTAGAGAAGGATCCTGAGGGTCAGGGAAGGATTCTGAGTCACTTGCTCAAAATCACATCACGGTGTTTGATTCTGGGCACATCTAGGCTCTCACCACCACCCTGCACTGTCAGCCGCTGGTCTGCGGGGACATGACCCCCAAGCTCCCAAGCCAGGGGACTTTAAGCTAGTTGGGGGGAACTTCTGAGTCCTGAGAAGTCTCTGCTTTTAAAATGTACCTTCCCCTCCAGACATTCATCAGCAATTCTGAAAGTGAAAACCCAGAATCTGTGGTCTCAAAAGACTCCTAGCTGACTTTACTGCCTTGGATGAACCGCCCAGGTGGGGAGCAGGAGAGGAGCACTGGTCCAGAAAGAGGGGGCAGTAAGTACACACTGAGGTTCTCTCCTTCTCATTGGCTGGGGATGCAAGGTGTGACCTAATCCATCTAAGCATAAGAAAGGAGGTTCACAGGTTTTAAGCCAGAAAGGAACAAGGTGTTTCAGGGCAGCTGGAGGAAAGAAGAAAAAAATTGCGTCTTTTGGATGAAAGGACCCTTAATCTTCAAAACACAAACCATTTTTCCATACCAAAGCTCCTTCAGACCTAGGAAGTCAGCTGAGTGAGGCCTCAAGTCAGGCAAACAGCTTGTGTTTTGCAGATTAAGGAGCCTTTGACCCAAAGGATCCATTTTTGTGAAACTCTCAAGGAAGTGTCTGGTCTATTTCTAGCTGCTGCATCACTGCTGCATCCTGGACAGAGGCCTCTTTAAATGCAGGCAGAGAAGGTGGCTGCTTCCCTGCTGGGCCTGGAGCCCAGCACAAGGGGGGCAGGAGATGAATGGGAGACTTCCTGAAGGAGATCTTTTGCCCCAAAATATCATACCTGCTTCCTTGCCAGGATGCCCCAAATATTCACTACAGAATAAACACAACTTTGAAATATTGCGAGTTCCCGTTTGAGGGAGAGGGCTAATACCAAGAGGCAGGAATAGGCATCTATCTAGCACTCTAGAATCAAGGGGCCTCATGACTTCATCTGATCCCCCACAACAACCCTGCGCCTTCTGCAGATGAATAAACTGAGTCCTCACTTCATAGGCAAGGAAATGGACTCTCAGAGGGTTGAAGCAGCGAGCCTCGCATTATTCAAACATTGTCTCCTGCTGTTCCCTAGATCTGACCCCAGTCCCAGGGCGGATCAGCAAAGATAAAATCCAAAGCAGGGTTATTTATGTGACGCGGGAAACAAAGGCAAAAGAGAAAACTGAGATTTCCTTGCTGCTATGGCCCATTGACAAGTCCTTGAAACAGGCAGAGTGACTTTCCTCTGGGAGCTCAGCTTCCTCAATGTTAATACTTCGCTAAGGGCAAAAGGGAATCTTCTCTTAACATTATCCCTACCCCCCAGGATCCTGTAAGTCTAAGTTAACAAACAAAAATTCCTTTAAAAATTTATTTTATCTCTACCTCCCACACCAAGATATAGGTTAGCAATCATTCTCCAAGCGTATGGTCCACTGATGTACATCGGAAGGGTCTCAAGACCAAGGTTTCATTAGACGGTAATAAATGATCTTTGTCTAACAATAGCTAGCCTCCTCAAGGTCCTGGAGACTTTGCTCCCAAAATTCCTTAGAGACTTAGGCAACCTCTGACCCCCTCCAAACTTGAAAGTATATAATGGGCCACTCCTCATGACCCCAGCGCACCTCTTACTGCCCGTGGGTCCTGTCCCCATGCTTTAATAACACCACCTTTTTGGGGCGCCTGGGTGGCTCAGTGAGTTAAAGCCTCTGCCTTCAGCTCAGGTAATGATCTCAGGGTCCTGGGATCGAGCCCCGTGTCGGGCTCTCTGCTCAGCGGGGAGCCTGCTTCCCTCTCTCCACCTACTTGTGACCTTTCTCTCTGTCTGTCAAATAAATAAATAAAATATTAAAAAAAAAAAACAATACACCTATTGCACCAAAGAAGTTTCAAGAATTCTTTCTTGGCTGTCAGCTCCAAACCCCAACAATTTCCCACATCATATGTAGGATAAATTAGAGGATGCCATGAGTTTTGACAGACACTGGCCGAGGCTCAGTTTGGATGCCTAAATTCTCACCCCACTCCTGATACCACTGCAGAGGCAAGACAAGGTAACTGATATCCCAGGTCTCTGGAACTTGGTCTCGGCACCTATGAAATCAGGAAGTTTGGCCTACATGTTTTCCTAGATTGCTTTCAAATTTAACATTGTCTTGGGCTGTGATTCTATGCTGGTTGAATAAAGAATAAACAGAGAGAGAAAGAGAGAGAGGAAGAAAGGAGGGGGGAGGAGGAAGAGCAGGAGAAGAAGGAGGAGAAGTCGAAGAAGAAGCGATAAACAGAAGACGAAGAATGAGGGAAAGGGGAAAAGACAGGGAGAAAAGGACGGTGAGAGGGAGGAAGGGAGAGAGACCGACAGAAAACACACCAAGCTCAATTTTGGCTTGCCTTAGATGAGGGGAAATTATGCCAGGCAAGAGGGATCGAGTCTAAGAAAGTGAATGGATTTGATTTGTGTAAGCCTTAGGAAAGCAAATATCACTGAAATGTTGGCTGACCGCCACGGACTTCCAAACAGAAAATGGCTTCCAGATATACTGTGGGTACTCGGCAGGGTCTGCTAGAGTGAGTGATGAGGCAGCCATGCACTGCTGGAGAGAGGGGAGAAAATGATAATGTTCTCCTGACAGGGACCAGCAGAAAGAGCCAGCCCAAGAGGAAAAGAGAAGGCCCCAGCTGGGCCTCCCTTAAAAGGCTCAGATAATTTACACCAAACCCAGAGGGGCCTCTGGAAACAGGTTACCCTAGAACTGTCTGAGCCAAGTCACAAGGCTGAATGTGATGAGAGTTGGTCAGTGCACAAAGCCCTGGTTTGGGGGTCAGAAGACCCAAGCTCTAGCCTGGCTCAGGCTCTAATCCACTGGGCGATCTGGGTCAAGGCTCCTGCTCTCCCCAGACCTTGGTCTGCCTGTGTAGACAACAGTTGGGCCCCTTCTGACTCATAGCTGTTCTATGATATACTGTGATCAGATATCTGTGACTTTCACTCATTCAACAGGTACTTATGGGACACCTGGTGCCGTAGGGCAGGAGGTTGCTGACACCTCTAAACCTGCAGCTGGCTTTGTGTGAGGTCATCAACACTGTCCTAAGGTGGGGAGTGACCCAAAGGTGCCGGCCAGCGGCTCTGGCCTTCCAGCTCCAAGAAGTACAGAATCTTAAAACCTGCAGGCTTTGAGGTTCGTCTTCAGCTCGATGAACCTCGGGGTAGGAAAGAGGCTTTCCGTAGGCACCCGAAGATTTCAGGCGGTCAGAAAGTGCCGCAGGGTCTCACCAGAGCCCAGCCAGCCCTCCTGGGGGGTAGTTCTCATTAAGGTGAAACTTGTGGTTTGTAAAAGTCTTCTGATTTACATATCAATGTGTCTTCCTGGCATCAGGAACCTTGTGTAAATTGAAAAGAAAGCCCACCGGATATGTCCTGCTAATACTCGGAATCATTTTAGGTTGAATAAGCCTTAAAGAGAATCGAACGCAGGGCTTCATGAAAAAGGAAACCGAGGCTGGCCCAGGGTCCCAGGGTTGGTTAATGGCAGAAACCAAGAGTAAAGACCCCACCTTCACGCCTCCCCCTGCCTCCTGTTTTTACAACTCTCGGAGCATTCTCCCCTGTTCCTCGAAGAATTGATTTTGGGGGAAAGGTTTTGTTTCGTTTTAACATAAGGGCCTTTTCCAGTGACACCAGTTGGCAAATCCAGCTCCTCGTTACTGTGAGAGCAACCGTACTGTCATGTGCGTGAGGGACAGCGAGGCAGTTGGGCCTTTGGGGAACACACCGGAGGTGACGAGGAGGATGGGCGCTAGTGCGGGAGCTCCCATGTGCAGGGGAGCGGAGGGAGCGAGAACGCTGCAGGCAGATGCAGGGGTGGAAACAAAGCAGTTGTATTGATTCGAAAAGGCAGCTCACTGAGGTTGCCGCTGCCAGCCTGGCTCTTCCCGGTTGGCTCTCCTCTCCGAGGTTAGAACCATCTACTCTCTACGCAGGGGGTGCCTCGCAGAGAATCGGGGCCAGAGGGGGCGTGTTCACCTGACCAGATGAGCGAGAAGGGAGGAAGGCAGGGAAGAGAGAATGTGAGAGTGGAAGAGGAGTTCTCTCTTCTCAGACCAATACAATAAAATGAACCAGGGGAAATGGGCTCAAGGGACACGGGGCTGATTCTCTGGCAATGGGATAGGGCAGCTTTTTCTTTAAAAATGAGGACTGTGAGGATGGACGGAGAAGGATCCGACCTCTTCCCCATCACAATGGCTCTGTTTCGGAGCAAATTTTCCTCCTCTCCTCTCAACCACTGGACCAGCCTCCTAATCTCTTCCCTTCCAAAGCCTTGCAGGAACTAGATGCTCAATAAATGTTTGATGAGCAAATAAACAGCCTCTAACACTGATTTCATCTTGTCCATTGTGACTGATCTGTGTGAATCACCACTTCTTCAGAGGACGTAAACCCAAAGGCCCAGGCCATGAGCACCAAGGAATGAAGGGGCCAGGCACAGTTTCAGAAGCAATCATGATGGCGAATGACAGCCACGTGACACGATCTTGGACGGTGAATTGCTTCCACATCAGAATGGCCTCTCCAAGGCTGCTAGGTCACTGACCTCTCAGGAAAAGCCAGGAAAAAACCCCAGATTTTTATAGGACATCTCTTCATTTCTAGGCATCTATCAAGGATCTCTACCCCCACCCCTTGACCTGTGAAGGTCAAATACGATGTACGCATGTGCCAGCAGGAGCATGTTCGTGGCCTTGGACTTACAGGATCAAGTCCAAATACCTTAATTAAACACCCAAACTTCTCCCTTAACTAGTAGGTTCCCTAACTTTGCTTTTGCCCTTCTATACGACACTGCAGATTCTGTGACCAGAGCAAGTCCAATTGCCTAGCACTTTGGGAAATACCCTGCTGTCTTGACAGAGGCAGAATATTTTCCCTGTTTTTTTCCCTGCCTCAGCCTTGTCTCCTCCAGGAGCCTTTCCAGACAGCATCACCCCCTTCTCAAGTCTTGTAGCTTGGAGGGGAGATAGTTGTTCTTTGTTCTTTAAAACACAAGCCATCATTCCATAGTTACTTAATAGAATCCCACAGTAGAAAGTGTTTGAATGGGAACCCAAGATACCTGGGTTCTAACCCTGACCATCCCCCTCCTTACTGTATGGCCTTGGGCAAGGTGACTCCTCTTTCTGAGACTCAATTTCCACCACTTTTGACATAAGGATGGGTGGCCTTGATATAGAGAAGGGTATCGGGGTGCAGGCGCGGCTCTCCAAGCCAGTCCTGCCCCTGCCTTGAACAAACTCCAACCTGTAAGGCTCTGATTAGGTTCTGGTATGCAGACTGTGGGTACATGTTTTTGCCTCTGCAATGACACTGGCTGTTTCTGAACTCAGCGAAGCTTCCCTGGTCATTTATTACACGTCAGGCACAGTGCTAACTGTGTTTCCTGTATTTGCTATACCTAGTCTCTTCTTAGGTCCCAGCCACAATCTGGGAGAATAAAACCAACGGGGAGTGGTCATCCCTTCACAGCCAGTCTCTGGCCATGACTCTCTTATTTTGCAGTCACTTCTAGTGTCTGTAGTTCAGTGTCTTCTTCATAAGTGGGAGAGACTGGACTAGAAGGAAACTTCCAGCTCAAAATAGGAGGAGGGGGAGAAAGGAAGGAAGGAAAGAGGAAAAGGAGGAAAGGAGAGAGGAAAAGAGGAAAGGGAGGTAAAGAGAGGAAAAGAGGACAGAAGGAAGGAGGCAGGGCAGTGAGGAAAGAAGGAAAAGGAAGGGAAGGGAAGGAAGAAGAAATTAGGTTGGAAAGAAAAAATGAGGCACGAAATGACGATGGTGGAGCATAAAGAAAGTTTAAGTTTCTCTTTCTACCTGCACAGCAGATCCTACTAACCTTGCTTTCCTCTAGACCAGGAATAGACAACTTTTCTTTACAAGTCCAGGTGTAGTAAATATTTTAGGTTTTATGGGCCATATTGTCCATGTTTCAATTCCTCAACTCTGCCGCTATAGTATGAAAGCAATCACAGACAGTAAGGAATGAGCGTGGCTGTGTTCCAATAAAACTTTACTGGCAAAACAGGTAGGGGGCCATATTTGGCCCCTCCGCAAATGTCCTTGTGCTCCAGAATGGAGTCACCCCCACGCCACCGTCTCAGGAACAACTTCGGCTCTTCTACCCAGGAGAAGACCCAGGAGCTGTTCTCCCTCCCCAGAAATGACACAAAAGGGATTTCATTTATTTATTTAGAACTCATACCCGACTTGCCCCCAGACACAGCTAAAGTGATATTACAAAGTTAAATAAGATATAAATCAGGACAATTAAAAATAAAAATGGAACAAAGAACAGTTAAAACTGAGTGAAGGAAGTGATGCTACCAGGCACCTGGGAAGAGCTAATTGATCTGGATTTAGTTCTGAGGTTCCTGGCAGCTGAAGTAAAGTGAAGTTAATTGGCCCCCAAGGGGCTCAAATCCCTGAGTAGGGTCTCATTAGCATCAACCATCTACCAGGGAACAAAGGAAGGCTGAGCTGCGAGGTGTGAGTGTGTGCCCTGCCCCCAGGGTGCAGGGACAGCCAGAAACTGCCCAGATCCAAGGAACCCCCTCCCCCCAAGCCCGGCCAATCTTCAGCACAGAAGGGCTGATCTATGGCTCATCACAAGGACAGAAAGGAAGTGGAGGATTTGAGGCAGTTGGACTCACCCAGACGTGAGAGACTTAAGATTGAGTTATCAAGACTCTGGATGGCATTTTCTGACTCCTCAAAGGAAACACTAGCCCTTGCTTACTTCATTGAGCTGTTGGGGGAAGTGAACTTATATATGCCCAGAGCCCAATCAAGCTGGGGACGGAGGCAACTCATATGGACTATTGTTAATTCCTCCTATGGAATTGGTAAAAGGCAAATCCTCACTCCTTTCTCTTCTTGAAAACAAGAGAGTGACAAGGTGGTGAGAATCACAGGTGGGGCCAGGGAGGAGGAAGCCAATAGACATTAAGGTGAAATGATAAAAGGTCAGAATGGGGCGGATGTATGTGGCTGGGAAGTAGACATCCAGCACTGGGTGTTTTACAGGCTGCAATCCTTGCTCCCCTTTTATTTTTTTACATATTTTGGTCTTTTTTTTTTTTTTTTTTTTTTTTTTAGATTTTATTTGAGAGAGAGAGTGAGAGAGAGAGCACAAGCAGGAGAGAGGGAGAAGCAGACTCCCCATAGAGCAGGTATCCCTTCAAGGGGCTTGATCCCAGGACGCTGGGATCATGACCCGAGCAGCCCCTTAACCTACTGGACCATGCAGATGCCCCTCCCTGTCTCCCTCCTAAATGTTTCAAGGTAGAGATAGCAGAGCAACTTGCTCCCTTTCTGTTTCCTTCTTGTACCTCAGCCTGGGTGCCTACCCCCCGTGCCATCATCCAAACAAGCCTGCTTCTCTCAAGTCAAATCTCTTAGGTATGTGAGGATCCCCTAAAAGATTCTTAGAACTAGATGCTAGAGCTGGGAAGATGCAACAGATCTTGGGGGCAAACATCTCATGAAACCAGGGCTGTGGACATTGGCCGGAAGAGACACGGCTTTAAGCGGAGACCCAGTTTTCCAACCTGAATTCATATAGTGAAAAAAGGAGTCCCTTTTCAACTATCTCCCAATCCTGATTAAGTAAAGGTGAAAGACTCGTTTTGGTTTTACTCTGTTTTATCTTCTAACATTTCACAATATTCCTTTTGACACAAAGTGGGCAGCCCGAAAGACTGGGGACTTGGGCAGAAAAGAATATAGCTAGAATATGTAAGCCAGACCATAAACTAGAACATCACTGCACCATTTTTGTTTTCACTGTAGGATTCATATGTTTGGCCATCTATTTAGTGCAAATAAGGCTCTTTGAAAAGGAATTTTGTGGTAGTGCTAGGAGATTTCCTTTATTAAATGTATGCATTCCTGTAAGAAGTCAATAACCTTAAGGAACACCATGAAGTGGCCTAGGAGGAAGGAAAGGAGAACAGAACTTGTGAAGAGGACACAGAAAGACTGACATTTCAAAACTATTGATCTAAGCCAATTCCTTTGTTTTAGGGACAAAGAAACATAGACAAAAGAAAATGGCCTCAGTGATGTCTCCTTTAGGAACTAGAACTCTGGAGCCAGATTGGTCTCCCTTTGAACCCCAGATCTGCCAACTCCCAAACTGACTTGGGGAATATTATCTCCCTTGCCTAAATCTCCATCTCTGTGTCCACAAAAAGGGAGCCTTATTGGCATCTGCATCCCCGCCTGCCGCTGGACCCAGAGTTAATATGTTCAGCCCCGGAGAGACGTCTCGACGGGAGACCAATAAGACTCCCCCTATGACACATGACATACGTGATTTGTGAGCAAAATTAACTCAAGGGTATTGCAATGGCCCGATATTGCCTTCATTCCTATTCCTAAGACACTGCCCCAAACTGCCCTTAGGCTCATGATAGAAAAAAATTTATGCATAGCACCAAGCAAGCAGCCTCCTGGAACAATTAAACTCAAGGTTCTGGAACTGAGACTTCCTCCGTTCAAATCCTAGGCTTTCCATGAACTATGTGACCCGAGCAAGTTGCTTGATTTCTCTTTGCCTCAGTTTACCTATCTATAAAACAAAGAGTCTCAGACCACATCAGGCTGTTGTCTGGATCAAAGCCCATCAAGCAGCCAGCAGGGTGCCTGGAACGTACGAGGTGTGCACTAAACACTCCCTCGTATTGTTAGGGCACGGCCTCCCCCAGGTTACTTGGCACAAGGGTGCTTTGGCTGTTGTGCTGGGACCAAGATGTGACCCCCCCAGGTGTGACGGGCCCCACCGCTGTATAAAGTGCTGATGCACACAGATTGCTCCACGCCGCCCCTGGGGAATGAGCTACGAAGTCGGTGAAGGGTGAATTTTAGAAGAACATCCGATTAAAAACCGATCAGTAAGAGAAAGCTGGCTCTATGGGTCACGTTCTTCAAGTCGTAAACCCTGAACTTCACAACTGCTCCATTCCCCGCCCCTCACCAGGCAGCATTTCTCTCTGCTGGCATTTACCGCACTGGCTGCATTTATGCCGCACTTTATGGAGCTGGCTTTTTCAAAACATTTCCTCCTTGCAAGGCACTCTGTCCAAAAGGCTACCCCTGCCCCTTAAACCTGGAAGCCCATCTTTCTACATCCAACAGTCTTCCTCGCTTCCTCACTATTCTTTCCCTCCGTCTCTGCAGGGGGCTTCCTGATCAGGTCAGAGAATCCTTGCTCTTTTACTTAGTCCCTGAGAAATAAGGGATCCTGGCGGGTACTTAAATTTGAGATGCTGTTGCTGGCCCAAGGCTGCATTGTGCAAAGGGATTGGAATACCCCTCTCAGGTGCCTGGAGTCCCTGGCTGCCCTCGGCCCATCTACTGGGAGTTAGTGATTTGCCCTCAAAGGCCTATGATGGTTCAGACCTCTCCACCTGTTTGTACACGTTGGTCCTACACCTAGAAAAGCTCTTCTTGGAGGTGCCCCCCGATGAACTCTACCTGGATCCACAAGACCCAGCTGAACCTGTCCCGCCTCCACTGCATGGCACATTCCAGCAACATCGGTGGTTCTTTCCTTCAGAGCAGCCCCGCTAGCTTGTGGGGAAGATGAGACAGATGGAGAGAAGTCAACAGGGACGGTGCTGGCGTCAGAAGACCTCCGTTTGTTTCCCACTCACCGCCTGCTAGTCTTTTGTTTCCTTGCATGACTTATGAAACATCCCTGAATCTGTTTTCTCGTTGGTAAAATGTTACTATTGGATAATAAGGGTATTCTTGAATTCAGAGGGTGGCAGGGAGAATTATTTGAGACAGGACATATAAATTTAATTGTGACCTGTACAGAATAAATGCTCAATAAATATACATTACTATTTGTACACACACACACACACACACACACACACACACACACACACACACATATTCTAGCACTCTCACATTATACTCTATTTGTTTAATATTAATCTTTATCCTGAATGAAAAGTAAAGGCCATACTGTCTGTTCGCTTTTATATCACCAGCACTTAGCACACAGTAGGTGCTTAACATGTTTATCCACTGATTAAACTCCGCCAGGCAACGGACATACTCACTTTTTCACTTTAACCACAGTCTCTAACACGAAGAAGTGCCTTCCCACATGTGCTCATTGAATGAACAGAGGAACCCTAGGGTGAATGCATGGATTTCAAATGCTCTAGTTAAAAGGCTTACCTGGGACCCATTGGCTGAGTTTCTGAACCTACCCCCCCCCCCAATTTCTGGCATTCAACCTCAAATGCCACAGCTACCATCCAATTGCGCAAACACCTTTGTTTTGCTAAGAGGGGCACTCAATCAGCTTATCCATTCAGCACCCTCTGCTCACATCTGATTTTTCTTAACTCCCCTGCTGTGTTCTCCTGAGCTCCCCCAAACACAAGAAACAGCCTCCGACTTTCCTCTCCACCCCCATGACCAGCCTCCTCCTGTCACTTTAACGTTCCAGCATTTACTTCTTCTCTGCAGGAAAATAAACAAAAGGCACTGTTGACAAACTTCTGAAAATCAGCAAGAATCCATGCAATATTTTAGATGCAGGTATTATCCAGATGGCAACCTAATCTCTGGCAATGAGCAAAACCCAGAGACCCAGAAGCATCCATAACCTCTGTCTCATTGAATATTCACACAGCCCGGACATGCGCACACACGTCCATCTGATTCAGCTCATTTCATGCAGAAACCCTTTCCAGATTGAGCCCACGTAACATATACTTAATAATAATTCCAGACCCTGAACAGCACCATTCTAACTCGTGTTCCCTTAATTTCATCCTCGACTTCAGCTTTATCTTTCATCAACAACCTTATGATAAGGAGCTTCTTCATGCCAGTGAATTCCTGGGGAGAAAGGAAATTCTCTTTTTGGGTGTCTCTAGGAAAAACAATGGCCCATCAGTTGCAGTAGTCTCACTACCTCCCACCCTAAAAGAAAAAGAATCCTCTTACTCATGATTCAAAGAACTTTCTTTTTTTTTTTTTAAGATTTTATTTAATTATTTGACAGAGAGAGATCACAAGCAGGCAGAGGGGCAGGCAGAGAGAGAGGGGAAAGCAGGCTCCCCATTGAGCAGAGAGCCAGATGCGGAGCTCGATCCCAGGACCCCGAGATCATGACCTGAGTCAAAGGCACAGACTTTAACCCACTGAGCCACCCAGGTGCCCCTCAAAGAACTTTCCAGAAAAAGGAAACTAGGTGGCTCCACATCTTTTCCATAAGCTCCTCACCCTTTCAGCCAACCACCTCACTGCCTTCTTCATATCAACACCTTACTCAGCCTCAAGGAGGTTTTTTTCAACTGCTGCACCTTAAGAACATTAGCTTTCTCTAAAGTCTTAGGGACTGTTACTTAGTTCTAACTTTGGTTTCATAGAAGGTTAAGTGATTCTTTTAAGTTGACTTTACTAGTAAGCGGTGGAGCAGGAACTTGCACCTTGGTCTTCTGACTCACGTCCACCTGCATTCCCTACTCCCTCCTTTCTGCTCTGTGAACCTTAATGATGATGGTCAATATCAACTGGCCCTTTCCCATGTATCAGGCACTGCTCTAAAAACTTTATCTCAATAAACTCTTGTAACCTATCAACTCTATGAGGCTAATGTTATACCCACTTCACAGATAGGGAGGTAGCAAAAATCTTGGGAAGTAAACTACATGAGCTTACATAGCTAGTTAGTGGAGAAGCCTGGGCTCACACCCCGGGGGTGTGTGACTTCCCAACTTCAGCCCTTAACCACCAAGCTTCCTCAACTCTGAAGGCTGGATTGTAAGCTTTGTTATCGAGTGAAATTTACCCTCTTGTACCAACTTCACTACATCGAGCAGCCCTAAACACACAAAAGGTACTCAATCCATTTTTGATTATCTGGAGATTCACTTCCTTATTATGCCTTTAATGATGACCTACTATGGGCAAGACATTACCAAGGACTTACAGGAGATGAGGAAACATACAAAGACATGATCGCTATATTTTGAAGTCAAATGTGGAATGAGAAAGAGATTTACTCCGTGTGGGGTACAATGTCAACATCAGCCTTTCAGACTCCACGCCAAATCAGATTTTTAAAACCAATTTCTTTGACCCACATAAAGTGTTTTTGTTCTAGGAAAGGGCACTTCACAATACAGAGACTGCAAGTACCATTAACAGCATTTCGTAAGAGAAGCTACATTTTAACCAGAAACATAAAATAGAGAGGACATAATCTTAAAATAAAAAGATTGTCCACATTCAGATATCAAATTTTTGACTAGCATTTGAGAGTCATCAATTTAAAAGACTTGGGCAAAAGAGAATGGTATAGAAAGACACATAAATGAAAGACCAATGTGGGGACTACGTGGGGTGGAATGAAGGGGTGCGGGCATTGGCATTCACAAATTAAGAAAGAGGCTAAACATCCCAGATACATTTCAGACCACAGAGTTCTTGATTCTACAGCGCTTCCTTCAAGGATTTAAAAAAAAAATGCTATAAAAAATGAAATTACAGAAGTACAAAAAATAGTTTATGTGATGTTTTATGGCCCTTTCACTTCGGCGTTCTATCTCTGGTGGATTGCCAAGGAAGGCAGCCTCCATGACGTTATCCAGAAACGTTAGGAGTCTCCTAAGAACCCACTAGAGTCCACATTTAGGATGTTATTAAGTAGCAGAGGCCAGAGGGGCCCAGTTTCCGCCAAAATTCCCATCTTCACCACTTGGGAAACCAGGAAGTTGCCCACATAGACTCTCTTCCTTGGCCCAAGTGTCTCCCTCTTTGAAAAAGTCGAAAAGTATGCCTAGCATTCCATCACCAGGGACCTCTTTTTTAGAATTCTAAGGAATTTTCTTGCCCTCGGGAGTAACCACAATTTGTTAATTGCTCAGCCTCTTTTTCCCGGCTCCTTCCCAGACCTAACCACATATTCCTCAAATGCCATCCTAGATAGTGAGGAGATTAAGAACAGACACTGCAGGCCGATCCACTTGGCTTTGGCTCCAGCTGCGGGGCTCACCTTCTAGCTAGCATTATTATTAGGTCTTTAGGTTTTCTGGGGCGAATTTCAATGTGGAGGGTTGCAGGGGGTGGTGTTCACAAACCAAGGACAGACAATTCTCCAGTTACTAGCTGGGTGTCCTATAATTCAACTCAACGATGGGAGATGGGGAGAGGGAAAGAGAGAATCCTAAGTGGGCTCTACACTCAGCACAGAGACTGACACAGAACTGGATCTCACAACCCAGAGATCATGACCTGAACTAAAATCATTCGCCTGATGCTTAACCAACTGAGCCACCCAGGTGCTTCAATTCAACTCAGTTCTGAGGCTGTCCACTGACAGGTTAGGGTTGAGTCCTTTAAGACTGCCCCTGGTCCGTTTCAATTCAGAGGCCAGTCTCAAGGCCAAGCCACAGACTAGACGTCCCAACAACCCACTCTAATTCAGGATGCCAACCTCAAACTCAGGTTGATATCTGTACCTCTAATCAACTAGCTGTAGACCAGACCATCCTGACCCCTTCTTGGATTCAACTGAATTTGCTAGGATGGCTTCCAGAACTCAGGAAACCCATGTATTCACTAGATCATGGGTTTATTACAAAAGGATATGACTCCGAATCAGCCGGAAAGAGAGGCACAGACAAGCATGGAGGAAGGAGGAGCTTCTAGAACCCCCATTCTCCCTCCGGGTGCACCACGCTCCCAGCACCTCCACATGCTCACCGACCCAGAAGTCTTCCTAACCCTCTCCCTTTGGGTTTTTATGGAGGCTTCATTACATAGGATCAACTGATTATATCATTAGCCATTGGTGATCGAGTCAAATTTCAGCCCCTCTCCCCTTCCTGGAGGTTGAGGGGTTGGGCTGAAAGTTCCAGCCTCCGATCACATGGCTGGGTCCCCTGGCAACCAGCCCCCATCCTTAGATGCCGTCCAAAGCCACCTTACTGACATAACAAAAGACACTTTCCTTGCTTCTTATCCCTTAGGAAGTTCTAACAATGAAGACCAAAAATATATTTCTTATCATAAATCACATTACACTGGACTACTTCCTTTATTACATCTATCAATGGCCCCCTCCCACCTCCACAGGTCACCTATTAGCTATTGTCACTTTACCCCATTGTTTGCCATGTCTTACCCTCACACCTCTTGCCAGCATCTCTGCCTTTGCTTTCTAGATTACCTGCAGACGTTTCCAGCATGCCCCAACGCGTTTTACCTGTGTTACTTTTTCCCAAGCCTACTTTTTCCCAAGCCAATCCTTCTACCAAGAAAACTTTCTCTACCCTATTTTCACTCCAACCCTTATAAATCCCCTATTCCTTAATGTTCAGTTCAGGGTCATCCCCTCTTTGAGTAATCACCTGATCCCCTAAAGAAGAGGAAACCATAGCCTGTTCATGACCTTATGGCAACACTTACGCTACCACGTGTGAGCTTTTGAAGGTTATATATGGCCTTGGCCTCATTCGCGTTAGTATCACCCACACCAAAGCAGGACCTGGTGTGTAGCCTTCACCCAGCAAATGTCCCATAAATAAATAAACGAAAGAATGAACAAACAAAATGAAATAACAAATGGAAAGCATGAGTGAATATGCACAGCACATGTGAAGCATTTCACGACTTCAGAGCATGTGGGCTTTAATGAAACCATTTGATCCTGCAGCTTTCCCAGCAAATCCAGGCTCAGAGCGCTGGAGTGCGTTGCCAGGTTAAAACATGACAAAGTAAGGACTTGAACTCAAGTCTACCCATGCCAAGTCCAATGCCCCTTCCACATCAGATATTGTCATTATTAAGAGGTAATGATTTTAAAAAATAACTAGGGATAGTTTATTAGAAAAAACTCACGTAGGATCTAGCTTAGAATAGGGCACAGTCAAAAAGAACAGAATCGATGGTTCCATTACAAAGGAGAGTGGTAAAACCTAAATGTGGGGGGTCCAGCATACTCCTGGATGCAGGCAGGGGAACGATAGCGGTGCTTGGGAGAAGCTTTACTTTGAGAAAATGATAATCAGGAAGATCCTAAAAACAGATTTTGCCAATTTCCTGATTCCACCAATGGCCAGCCCCATTTCCTCCACTGCATTCCTTGCTCCGACTGAAGTTTCAGCCCTTGGAGAGAAGCCGAGAGATTTCTGCAAATGTTTTCTCTTCAACAGATGGAGCAGAAACCGAGAAGCATTACAAGGAAGATGGATCGGTGCGTCACACTTGCAACAATAAAAATACAGCAACGGTTAAATGCAGTCGCAGTTAAACAGAAGAGGAAACCCAGGGTTAGCCTAAATCTTTTTTTAATTAAAAGTGAAGGAGAACTTCAAAGTTCTATTTCAGCCCCTCGGAGCATCAACGCAGTGAATCTGGAATGTTTATGTGGCTTGGCTGCGTGTCGGACCGCTTGAGATTTATGTGGGTTCGGGTCATAGCCTGAAGGCAAACCCTCAGAGTAGGAAACGGTGAGGACAGGCGCGGAGGAGGGACATCACACACACGCAGGAAAACCTGGGTTCAAAACCGGGATCTGTTGCTGCTTGACTACAAGAAAACCACTTAGTCTTGAGTACAATCATATCATCTGCAAAACAGGAAAAGAGGGCCTGCCTCTGAGACTTCTTGCAGGTTCTGGGTGAAATAATGGGAGTGGAACGCGGGAGAAATCATCTGCAGGGTTTTACTCTCCCTGCACCCGCTGAAGCGACCACAAAGCAGTTTCCTGTTACCTTAAGTTTCTGTATCACAAACATCCCTGGCATTCGCCTCCTTTTGCTCCCTCTTCTTCTTTTAAGCCCACTATCTAGATGAGATTTTCACAAACTCTGGTCTCGGGGACACCTGACATGGACACATCTGGACGCTTTTCAAAGGATTTGAAAAGCGTGCCCTCAGGGGTTAATAATTTGTGGTGAAGGATCCCTACAAAGCACAGAGCCACGTCAGCACTGTGGATAAATTGATACTGAGCTGTCCATCCTCTGCCTCTTGGATGCTCTCCCCCTACAGCTCACACAATCCACACTCCCCTCTCCCCCAGTACCAGCTACCAGATGTACTTTGCTGGATGATTAGGGCTTTAGCTGGTGCATACATTTTGCTACATATATATTCAACTCTTTACACATCCATGCATTTTAAGAAATGCATATGAGGAAGAGGAACGCACGCATCCCCACGCGTCCGTGAACATATGGGTGTGTGCGAACACACACACACACACACACACACACACACACACACACCAGTACATTCGGACCAAAAAAGGCATAAACAAAGTCTTTAATATAAAGACTCCATTTCAAATACCAGCCCCGATCACTTCAATTCGAAGAGCCTTAGTTGACACATCTTCAAAATTGAAACTGTAATATCTACAATAACTACTTCATAGCTGTAAAATCAAATATATTACCATCCATGAAAACACTTATTCCATTGTCAGAAACATTGTAGATGCTCAATAAATGTATGTCAAGAGCCACAGATTCATTTACATATCTTACCTATTCAAAACACGGTCATTTCCACACAAGTTTATCCCCACACAGAGGCACAGAAGAACCCGTGAGCACATTCAAATGCAACCACACGCTCACGTGAAGAAGATCCAGACTCACAGTTTAGGAAAGCAGCACGTGCACACACACCCCCACGACCGCAACCGTGCGCATGCGCATGCGCAGCTTCCATGACCTAAAAGCAAAAACCTCCACCTATAAGCCAGGTTCTTCCTGCACCTGTCAAAATATGCAGCAGGATCCGAGGTCCTGGGAGAGAATGTGGAGGGAACAATTACTGCATACAAAATGGATGCCAGGTTTTAAACAAACAAACAAACAAAAGCCTTGGCAGTGGAAGCCAATACTTGAGAGAAGACACAAGTGAGGCCAGGGATGAACAATAGGGTTACCATGTGCATATAAGGGGAAGCTCCCTCCGGGAGAAAAGACAATAAGACGGGATGCCTGCGAGGCCTAGTATGCAAAAGACTTTTCTAGAAAGCTCATAGCGTTATAGAGAATCCCTATCACTCCTACCCTCCTGAAGTTTACAGTCCAGAACAAGAGGGCCAATATTTAGGAGGACTATTTTCTCAAATGACCCCATGGCTACATTTGGCCTGCATGAATAATTAGAGCAGGGATGGTCAGTGAGCAAAGACATGAAATCCTATTTTTACTTTGAGCTTCTTATTAAGGTAAGTGTTCTTTTTAGGTGTCAGTGAAGTCAACCATCGTCCCACCAAAACCTTTGATAACATTCCCCAACTCCATCTGTGTCCACCGTCACTGTCCCTTGGGTAATGTATTCACCATTAACGTTATTGAGCTTTAGATTTCCTTTAGGGCCACCTTTTTCCTGTATAAAGATCCTCATGAATGTTTGTATTTTTAATGCTATATTAGTATTTTCCATGAATTGGGAAGGAGGGTGGACCAGACAACCATAAAATGCTATTCTCTTCCCAAAGACTCTTAATTTCATGATTCTGTGATTTTTAGGATGTGGCGGTACTAAGAGTTGATTTTTATATTCCATGAATATTACATTCTATGACTCTATGAGATTTTGACACCAGTTTTTATTATTCTAAGATTCTCTGATTCCAAGGTTTGATAGATCCTAAAATTCTACAACTGTGATTCTAAGATGCCAATAGTGTAAGAATCTGACACTTTGAGCTTACAATTCCAAGCCTCCATTACCTACAAATGTGATCAGCAGACTCCTGCCCATGAGACAGGCAGAACCTAAGCCAGAGTCAAAGCATGGAGGAGGCAGAGTGGTTGTGAACAGAGAGAAACGTGCTCATTTAAGACAAGAGCTCCTAACTCGAATCTCAAGGTTTTCCAAATACCACCCTTACTCAGTCTCTCTTCCTGACTCCATTCTATGGCCTACCTAGAGAATATTTACTGCTAGAATATGGGTGCTGTAGAGGCAAGGCTCAGCTTTTCTTGCCATCTTATCCTCCAGCATCTAGCACAAGGCCAGAACACAGAGGCTCTCAATAAATGTCATGCACTGGGGTGCCTGGGTGACTCAGTGGTTTAAGCCTCTGCCATTGGCTCAAGTCATGATCTCAGGGTCCTAGGATCGAGCCCCATATCGGGCTCTCTGCTTAGCAGGAAGCCTGCTTCCCCTTCTCTCTCTGCCTGCCTCTCTACGTACTTGTGAGCCCTCTCTCTATGTCAAATAAATAAATAAAATCTTAAAAAATAAATAAATAAAATAAATGTCATGCACTCTTGGATTCACTCTAATATCCTTCCTTTTCTTCTTGTCTAGATCCTTCCTCTACCTCTCCCCTTCTTCCTCCCCTTTCCTCCTGCTTGTTTCTCCATCACCTCTTACCAGTAAGTTAGAACTTCCACGTACATGAACCACACAATCCCCACAAGGATCCAGTGATGGACAGAGTATTATCCCCCTTCTACAGACGACGAGCCTAAAGCCAAGAACAAGTTACCAAAGGCCACACAATTAAAGTGAAAGAGAAAGGATCAAATCCAAATTGTCTGGCTCCACATTCAGCTCTCCTTCTTCTCCTGCCTTATAAATGAATGTTCTTAGCAATAATTTAAAAATAACCACCTCAGAAGACCTCCAGAAAACTGCTACCTGGACAGAAAGCTTCTCCTTCCCATTACTGACTTTCACTCTCAATTCATTTTCTCAATCCAGGCCAATTCTCATTTCAGGATTTCCAATAATTGAGGGCCTACCACACCCAACTGTTCCTTTCATTTTTAAGCCTTTTTTTCCTCCTCTTGAGAGTGCTGTACGTGGCATGTGTTTATTTTTCAATTAAAGCAAATTAAACTTAATTTTGTTTTGAGACTTTTTTATTATTTTTTTTAGAATTTCACAGCCCACGGTGAGATAATTGAGACCCCGCTGTTTCTGGAAGCACTATTTAGAGAGCAGGACTAGATCTGGCACAACCTTGGAGGAAGCCATCCTTAACCCCTCGCTCCCCTTTGTCACACACCACGGTATTTCTGCAGTGCGGCCACTTCCTTGCCACTGTCCTACCCTGGAAGGTCATCCACGTGTCATGTGAATCATAACCTGCTGAAGGGCCACCAAACCCCCTCTCCCTTCCTCTTACCCTTCTTCTTGTCTTAATCCCAGATCTGATCATGTTAATCCTTTTCTTAAGAGTTATTAATAATTTTCTAGACACATATTACTTAATATGAGCTCCAGGGCTTTATATATTCCAGCCCTGGGTTATTTTTTCCAGCTTCACCCTGAGTATGTTTTCGACTCATGCTGAACTACTTCCTCTCCCCACTGTCCACTCGGAATGCCCTTTCTCCATCTACCCAACGGGCTATCCACCCCTGTGGCTCACGCAGACAGACCTCTCCTCCATTTCCTAACATGCTTCCTGTGTTCTAATTTCAGCAGCAGCTACTCTGTATTATCTCAGTTTGCACATCTGTTTCCTCATCAAACTGGCAAGAGCTTTAGATCAGGAAAATGTCCTATTCATCACAGATGGTCCAGAATCTGGAACATAGTAACTCCTCAAAAAGAAATGTGTTTGGGGGGAAAAGAATGGGAAGAAAGCAGGAATAGGCTAAAAGAGAGATAAAGGAGGAAAATAAGGAGAGAGAGAAAAATAAAGCAAGAAAGTAAGATGAGAAGGAAGGAAGGAGGGAAGGAAGGGCAGACAGAGGAAGGAAGGGAGGGAGGGAGGGAGGAAGAGAAGAAGGAGGGAATAAGGGAGAGAGGTGAAACATTAAATCTGGGAAATCTCCCTTCTTATTATCCTTTATAATAATTTTTAATATGACCACCATTCCTGAAATAATATAGACCATCAGAATTGCTTATAAAACATTTTCCATATGCATAATATTCTGATTTTTCAATGGAAGATATATTTGTCTAGTGTAGAGTCTCCTAAAGTAAGCTATAAGGAATTACTAATAAGGATTAAGTGAAAAATACAGAAAGCTGAAAATTTGTGGTCAAATAAGTTTGAGAAAGCTAGAATTAGTTTGAAAATCTCCCTCTATCAAAGAACTTTGTTGGCAACTTGAATTTGCTTATATATAACCTGATTTCCAGGAACAGGGTAGATCATGAAGCATCTCCCAAAGGTTATCTGAGCACACTACATGCTTTCCTTGAAGTTTCTGAAGACCTAGCGCACCATGGGATAGGACATGAAAATATTCTGATAATGGAATGATGGCTGTCTGGGAGTCAGGAATCCAGGGTTCTAGTTGAGCACCCCTACTAATAAAGACTGTGGCCTTTGGCATGGCACTCTCCCTGTCAGAGTCTTAGCTTCCTTATCTGAGAAAAGAGGTAGGTGGAACACAGTCGTCTCTTCTGGCTCAGTTCTAACATTCTATGGTTCTGTGACAAAAAAGAGACATAAGCTTGGTGTCATGTCTTTGTGTCTACCATTTGCTCTACCTGGAATGGCCCCTTTTTCACTTCCCCAAGTACAGATCCCTCTCTCCCAAGACACCACTGGTCCCAAGACTTTCCTGGGCAACGTGAATTAGCACGCATTCACTCCTAAGGTTTCCTACAGAAACATTTCATTTCTGTAAGAGGCTGTCTTCAATATAGCTCATACTTTCTTTAACTCATTTAATCTGGTGGTGGCAATTATGTAGGTCATGCGCTGTGATTACAAAGGTGGCTAAGGCAGAGTCCCACATATGCCTTCTGTTTCTTCTAAACCCTTGGAGCTATGTCACAGTCATATATGATCTCCTGAAGAGCTTCGAACAATGATTTAATCTAGGACAAAATCTGTCATTTTAAGTCCACTTTAGAGTCCATTTAATGTTTCAGCCAATAATGTCAAGTCATTTCTAGAGCCTTGGAAGTCCTTATTCAACTCCTATACAAAAAAAGGAATAAAGCAAAGCAGGAAAGGTGGCGGTTGTGGTATGGATGATGAGGTCTACTCCCGCAGTGGCCCTCCTTGCCCAAAATTAAAAACGAAGATGGAGTCAGAACGAAATGCCAAGGTGGTAGCCATCGAATCCATGCTTTCCAAATCGTAGCAACAAAGGACAACCAACACATGAAATGATTCTAGGTGGCACAAAGGTGCGACAACTTTTCTTTTAAGGGTGTGATTAGAAAGTGTATTAGAAAGTAGAAATCATTTACCCTATCTTTGGTTTTTATAAGTAGCCCTGCTCCGGCCAAGGTCAAGTAAAAAAAGAAAAAAAAAAAAGCGAGTCCATTTAAATGTGATTTATGACAAATGACTTAGAAATTTAGCAAAGTGCATTAAAGCATGTGCCTCTGCTCCTCTTCCCACCAAGAACTGCTCACTGATCCCCCACACCCTACTACTTAAAATGTTCATTACCCACGCACGCAATGCATATCCATTAAAGAAATATTAGGCAATGCGGGTGAAATATGAAAGAGGTTATGAGGTTCACTCATAACCTCTCACCCAAAGAGAACCATTCAAATATCAGGGTGCATCTTATAAAAGAGCAGGCTATACATAATATATCCTAATGTATATATTTTTAACTTAATAGCTCACCAAAAATATGGCCATATTCATAAATGCCATCACGAGTGCCATATATTGAGCCCCTGGGGTGTGTCGCTAAGAACTTTACACATGGGCTGTTCCATTCGCACAGCCAAGCTAGCAGGGAGGTATTATTGGTAGCTCCTGCTTAGAGGTCACGTTCCCGGTCTTCATTCCACTTTCTAACGGAAAAATGTGCTCCTCTACCACGTCCTTAGTGACTGTAGAGATCCCATGACACACTTTGTTCTGTTGTTTCTTTTCTTTTTTCTTTTATCCCAAACACTCAATAAAATTTCTTCTTCACTTATCTGTGCACATGGAATTAATTTACTTCTCAGCATGAGGAACTTCTCTGTATGTGTTGTTTTTCTCCTTAATTCCAGTATTCTTTTCTCTCTGTGTGTGTGTGTGTGTGTGTGTGTGTGTGTGTGTGTGTGTGTGGAAAGAAAGAGAGATCAGATATATACATCATTTCTTTTGCAGCATCTGGCTGTAACAATTCCCGCCACCTCCATCCTGCCATTTCCTGAGACATTTTTAAAAAGTGCTACTGTTTCCAGAGGTGGCTTTAGTGATTCTATTCCAAAGAAAAGTAACAACTTGGTTCTTGGCTCCGGCCCAGAGCTAGAATGTAGCTTTTCTATGACGACTGGTCTGGGTCTGAGCAGCATTTGAACTTCCACAACTAAAGGGTACAAATAAACACACTCAGCTAAGGTTTCCTACTGAGGCATTGTGAAGTTAAATTACTATTTTAAGAGGCTATGAAGTTGGCAGGCAGAAAGCCCTGGAAGAGTGGAAGATATTCACGATGCTGACAGATAAAGAAGGAGAGAAAGCAAAATGTAGGTTATTAAGGAGATTTAAGAAGCCTCCCTCCAGTGGCACCATTTTTAACATCTCCTGGAACACGCAAGATAGATGCCCCTCTCATTTGGGAGCCTACAAGACTGGGATTGAGGGCAGGGCCCGCGTGACAGAATGGTTGAAGATTTGCGACAATGGACCCGACCGAAGACAATGGAGACAAAGAGGTAATCATCAACTTTGATTTTGGGAGGCCACCAAGCTGCCAAGGGCCAGACCATGCCTTAGGCAGGCAGATGGAGGGAGGGCAGTTCAATGAAAGGATGTTAACCCCCAGTGTCTGCTGATAGAGGTTATTAGAGACCCAATGCTATTGTTTATTACATTATCTTGGGGCAAATCCTTTCACCTCCGAGCCTCAAGGTCCTCATCTGGAAAATGGGGAGAAAAGGTAGACCGTTAGAGTGAGACGGTGGAGGGTCAATGAGAATGCATCTTAAGACATGTAAGCCCTTGGGAAAATAAATGATGCAGATGAGGCAGAAGGGAACCAAGAGGAGGAGGAGGATGAACATGGTTCCCAACAGAGCACGAAGCGCGCTATCAGTCATGCTCTCCCACACGCACCTGTGGAACCCCTAGTCTCACAGCTTAGAAAACCAAACCAGAGGTGCAAGGATGGGGGCAGCCGGGGGCGGGGTACTAGAACCAACTCAGTTGCAGTTTGACCTTGAAGAGGAAAAAATGGATAGGTAACAAAGTGAGAGAAAATTCATCTAGACTCTACTGAAGTTGATTTTCAGCTCTGAAGCCCGATAACCCTTCTTTTTTTATTCTCTATCTTACCATGGGTCAGAAATCAGTTATATCAGATATATAGCTATATCTATATCAGTTATAGATTTCTGACCCATGGTAAGATAGAGAATAGAAAAATCTGCCCCAGTCATTTTGATCTCCTAGGCTTTTCCTAGGCTTTCAATCTCTCCCCCAACTGCTGGTCTCACGTTGCCACCTTGGGGAGGGGGGTTGGTAAAAATGATTGCGCTAGCTCATTTTCAAGGTAGGTCCTTGAACCTGCTGATAATCTCTCCTCCAGAGCACTTCCGGTCTGAGAGCATACCTACCGGACTGGGCAACATTTAAACTAACACAACAAGGTATAGTAATAATAACAATTAATACTAGTTAGCGTTTATGTGACACTGATGATCTGCCAGTCATTGTTCAAAGCACTTACCATATCAAGTCATCAAAACCCACAATATCTCTGTGGTGGTCAGTACGGTCCTCTTCGTTCTGTAGAAGAGGAAAGTGGCGCAGGAAGAGCAGGTAATCCGGCCAAGGTCACAGAGCTAGACAGTGGCAGAGGTGGCATTCACACGCCAACATTAAAGCTTTCAACCACTACACTTTCAAGTCAGACAGAAATAGTCCAAATCCTCACACATCATTGACTCGGTGGGTGGCCTGGGACAAGTGACATCACTGTGCTGTGCCCCAGTTTCCTCATCTCTAAAACAAGGGTGATGCTGCCCATGCGTGTTCTCGTTCAGAATAGTCAACAAGATATCTATACCAAGTACCCATTATAGCACAGAGGACGCAGGCCGTGCTTGGCGTGGACACTCTCCCACTCCAAGAATGGCTTTGTCATGGGGACATTTCAGCCATTTCTAAATATTGTGGGTGGAGATCTTTCCAGAATACCCTGAAATCCCATCCTATGTTCTGCCTAAATGCATAATTCCCACCAGCAGGAAGAAGAGGAGAGCGCGGGTAAAGCTGAGGCTGATCTAATACTATTTTCAGGAATCGTTGGTCAGACTTCACTGGACTTCGAATGATGCTGTCGTGTTGATAAGCATTTAGAATAAAATGCTTTATGACCCTGCTCAGCCCTCCTTTGCCTCGACCATCTCTCTGGCAATGCCATTTGATGAGGACCACTTCATCTCTGACAGTCTTCCCTCCAAAATTTGTCTCAGCAGAAAAACCGTATCACCACCCCCTGCCAGGTAATCGATTTTTTGAGCTTTCCCCCCATTCCTAAACATACCAAAGCGCTGATTTTCTTTTTTTAATGGCCCTTCTGCTCTGTGCAGATGTTTTTTATAGCGCCAGCCAGGACTCTTGTAGGTCCTCCCTTATCATGTGCCTATAAACTCAGAGCCCATCAGAATCCATGCAAATTTAGCTTCTCCATTACCACAGACTGAAACGTACTTACTTAAGGCAGATGTCCCTGGCACAGTTCTCGGAACGCTAGTCCAGGTTAATCTTGGGGCTTCTGGAGTCTCTAGGAATTCCACAGCCCCCCAGAATTTCATCTGCTTTTGTGGATTGCTAATTCTTAGAATGGAGATATGTGAGCTGACCACTTGGAAGCAATCGTGTGTCCTAAAAGTCTGCCCTCCTCCGTCTGAATCAGCTTGGCGTATGTAACTCGGCCGCTCCGTGTTACCCCCAGGATCCTTTATTTCTCACTGAGGTTCCTCTTGGCTCATTTGCAGGACTTTGAAAGGCTGGGTGAATTATATGTCAGAAACCCCTCCGGGCCAGTATTGGGTTAACCCTTACAGAGGGGTCTAGCTGTTCAGATTGACCATTTACTTGAAGCCCCTTTGCAATTTACACCAAAACGATTGCATCTTGCTTTTGTTAATTGCCTTATGGATCTACCTCCTCCCCCGTGGAGGGGGATACAGTCTTAGCTGCTCCCAAAGTGGCCCCGACATCATTGTATGTGGCTCTACACCCTGTGGGAAAATCTCCACACACTGGGAATAGGATTTGTTCCGAATGATCGAGTTGGTTTCCGCACCAGGTTGCTATTCCCAGGTGTGGCCTCCACTGGGTAGCAGACAGGCCCAGTGATTCACCCCTCCAACCTTACAGCTCATCTTGTCCAATCTATTCTCCTTAAGGTCACCTGCAATCTCCAAAACACAGTTCCTTTGAGATACAAAGATCCCCCTCGCCCGCATATGAAAAAAAAGAAATTAATTTCACTTTTCCTCAGCCTCATTATCTTCTTAATTGTCTTCTTGGCCCCCGCAGTAGCAAGGACTGTCTATGGATTTCTAGGCAGCCTTTTTAGGCTACTGCGTTCCAGGAGGACAGTGGCTTTCATGCTACCACTTAATCGCTCTGATATGAAGAGTTACAGTAGTGGCACATCTCTCCCACTCAGACTCCACGTCTGGAGTCACAGTCTGTGCCCTGAGGCGTGACTTCTGTTCATTTGCTCATTTTTGAGAGTATGTCTAAACATTCTGATGGAGCATGGCCACCACGTGCTGTCTCCCTGTGCCCTTGCAAGAACTTCGTCATGCGGTATTTCACTGAGTGGGGGCAAATCCCTTTGGTGAGGCAGACCACGGTCTGGTCCTTCTCAATTTGCAGAAGGCAAGCCCAGAGAGGGGCGGATAGGTTCTTCAGGTGGCCCAGAAATACAGGGATAGGAGCCGGGACTAGAATGAGGGGCCCTGAGCCCCTGTGATCTCGCTATGTAACATTTAAAATGATCAGAGAGAGACAATGAAAAGATATGTCCTCTGATCTCCAGACCTTATAGTCCCCACCATCTTCCTCCTCGTCACTCCCATCACCACCTGTGTCTTCCCCTCCTCTTTACCTTCCTCAAACTCTCGTAGACTTAGGAAATGACACTCGTCCCTCTACCATGAATGATCATGATGGATTTGCAGACCTCCTCTGTTAGATTGCCGGATTCATCACCGTCTCCACCAAACCTCTTTGTTCAAGGCCTTTCCCAGACTAGATACCCAAAAACTATTTGCTGATAAAGTGATGCCAACTTCTGTTCTATTTTACCAGACTTCATTTCAATACCCTTCTCTTCAAGTATTCATTCTTTCTCCTTTTCTAACCATTTCCCCCTCTCCGGTTCTTCCACTCGCTTCAGAGCTGAATGCGTCCAGAGTGGGCAACGCCCAGAACAAGACTAGAAATTAAGGTGAGAAGAACGCACGGAAAAGACGGACAAAAAATGGACAAGATGAGGGTGGCTCAGTAGGTTAAGCCTCCGACTCCTGGTTTCGGCTCCGGTCATGATCTCAGGGTCCCGAGATGGAGCCCCGGGTCCGGCCCTGTCAGTGGGGAGTGTCTGCTGGAGAATTTCTCTCTCCCTCTGCCCCCTCCCTGCAACCTCCCTTCGTGTGTGCACGCAGGCATGCTCTCTCTCTATCTGAAATAAGTAAATCTTTTTTAAAAAAAATGGACAAGATGGAGACCTGTCAAGGGCACTTGATGCTGAGCTCCTGCCAATCTCCACGCTCTTCTCAGCCCAGTCCTCAGGCTGCCCACCCCCCAAGCAGGGGCATTTTATGGGTGGGGGATGGTGGTGGAATTCTAGATTTTTTATTCCTGAATCTTTGACCAGGCCTTTTGATCTGGTCCCGCCTACCTTTCTTATTTCCATCTCATGACATTCTCTTTCTCACTTGAGAGCTCCAGCCATAGGAATGCTTGGCTCTCCTAAGCTTGCACATAGGCACTGACTCTATCTTTGCTGTCTCTGCCACACGGCTAGCTTCTCACCTAAACCAGCTCCAATGGCACGCCCTCAGAGAAGTCTCCCCTGGCTACCCTAGCTAAAGTCACATCGTCCACATTCCTAATTATTTGCATGGCATTTACTATGATATGACGTGAAGTTATTTTGCCTATCTATTTGTTTACCCATTTATTACCCATCTCTCCTCCATGAGACCCTGGGCTCCAAGAAAAGAGGACCCTGTTCATGCTACATCTCTGATGTCCAGATCTGTGCTGCTCAATACGGTAGCTACTCATCACAGATAGCTATTGAAATTAAAATTAAAATGGGATTCAATTAAAAACTCAGTTCATGGGGCACCTGGGAGCTTCAGTTGGTTAGGCATCTGTCTTTGGCTTAGGTCATGATCTTGCCTTTCATAGAAGGCAATAAGGAAAATGGATGGAACGATGGAAATAAGGATCTTGGTCCCTGTGTCCAGCTCCCTGCTCAGTGGGGAGGCCGCTTCTCCCTCTCCCTCCGCATCTCCCCCTGCTCATGCTCTCTCTCTCTCAAATAAATAAATAAAACTCAGTTCCTCAGTAACACTAGCCACATTTCAAGTGTTCAGAGTCACATGTGCTTAGTGGCTACCATACCGCACAGTACAGAGAACATATCCATTACCAAAGAAAGTTCTACCTGGTAGCACTGGTCTAGAGCAATGCTTGAATAGTCATCACCTAATAAATATTTGTTGAATACGTGGATGAATCAATGCCCCTTTTACTCCTTCCTCAATTGTAGGTCACCCTCCCCCTTTTGTGGCTTTTAAACTCTCTAAGTGTGATCAACTAAAGAATGCCCAGAGAATGCCCAGAGATCAACATCCAGCTTGGCCAGGGGCCCAAACAAATGTTACAGGACACAGGGCTGTGTCAATGGGGCCTCCCGAAGGAAAATACTTGGATCATGATTGGTTCCACAATATGGGAGGAACTGATAATTAGAAGAGAATTATATTTGCGTTGTTTGATTTCAGAGACTTACGGACAAAAGGCAGTTGTAGGGTCACAGTGAGAAAACACCCAACAAAGTTCTCCCTATACAGCATAGATTGGTTGTGAGATAATGACTTCGCCGTCAATAAAAGTACTAAAAATGAGAGTGAGTGGATATGAGTATCACAAAAAAGGATTCTTGATTCTCAAATAAGGAGAAGGATCTAGTTAAGGAGAAACCTGAAAACACTGAGATTCTTTGACTAAATGACTCCATGATTCCTTCTTAACATCGATTTCAAAGAATTAATACTATGCCCCGAGCTATACTAAAATTCGCTGACCAACCCAATCCTGTTGGCCATCCACAATGGTTACCATTAACACAATGGCCCACCACAAAGAGCAGAGAGGTTGAAGAAAGGGGGAGCTAATTCTAGCTGTGCTGGTTACATGACCTTGGACAAGGGACCCAGCCAGCATGAGTTTCACTTTCTTCTATGAAAGGACTGTATCTGCCTCACTGGGAGGAAAAGAAGATTAAATGAGAAGAAAACTAAAGACCCTGGAACATAGTAGGGCAAAGTTCACTTTCAAGTAGGACCTAATTCCACCTGTCTGTATCATCATTGACATTCCTGTACTGATGGTATAGCCGGCATGATTTTTTTTTAATTAAAAGATTTTAATTATTTATTTGACAGAAAGAGATCACAAGTAGGCAGAGAGGCAGGCAGAGGGAGAAGATGAAGCAGGCTCCCTGCCGAGCAGACAGCCCAATGCGGGGCTCGATCCCAAGACCCTGAGATCATGACCTGAGCCGATGGCAGAGGCATTAACCCACTGAGCCACCCAGGCGCCCCAAGTGGCATGATTTTGAAGCCATGATTGTATTGTTTTGCATGAACATGAAACAATTATTGGAAGAAGA
>CM053615.1:65349699-65390038 GCA_028646535.1 Procyon lotor
GTGTGAGTGCATGTATACAGGTGTGCTTGGGCATGTTCCCGTGACTGCTGGATGTATCACTGCACGGGGCAAGAGTCTCATGAATATGAAGAAATTAATTCGCCTGAAGGATTTGCATCAGTAGATGGGCGCACACTGGGCCTTCTGGAAGGCAAAGAATTCCTTAATAAAGAGCTCAGGTAGAGTCCAGATGTTCTGCTGGGCTCTGTCTCCCAGTCCGAGTCAGTAGTGGGTCTTGGCCTCTGTGTAATTCTCCGTGTGTTCGCGTGTCTGTGTGTGTGTCTGTCTGTCTGTCTAGTGGGAACACTAATTAAAGCTCTGAACCCTTTCTCTCCAGGGTCATGTTTCCAGATGGAACAGCTCTGAAATGGGAAGAGTGATGAGGGACGACAGTGATGTTTTGGGTGGGAGCAAAGTGGCCAGATGGGAATAGGGAGCAACCCACAGTCCCTGGGCAGCATGGTGGAGTGGAAAGGCCATTGATCGGGGTATCGGGCAGCATGGGTTCTAGCCTGGGCATCCCACGAACTTGCTAGAGAATGTTACAGAATTCTCCTCCCCTCTCCGGGCCACAGAGTCCTGCCTGCCTGTTCTTCAATATTCCCCCAGCTTCAATTGTCTACAAATTGGAAAAGAGATAAAACGAGAGCAGTTCCGAACACGGAGTCTCCTCCTCTGGTTTCAACCCCCCCAAAAAAAACATGAACCGGGGAGCCTTGCTCAGACATGAGTTTCTCGAAGCAGATTCCTTGTGGCCCTGTGAAGGCTGCAGCCTGAGGTATCAGCCTCTGGCTGGAGACTCGAGTGTCTGCGAGCGCCTGCAGGTAGGATCGTCACCCACCCGCCAGGGCAGGTCCTTGCAAACGCATGCCTGCTTTTATCTCTCCCCGGAAGACACACACGCACGCACGCACACACACGCACACACACATGTGCATATGCGGACACACACACATACATATATGATTTTAAAAACACAATTACATTTCTACTTTTCTTTTCCCCAAAAGGTCTTTTGGGTGGCTCCTTGCCAGCCAGGGTGGATGGAGGCTGTCCCAGCATCTCAGCCCTTGTCCTCCACCAGCCTCCATGCCTGATGGCAGAGCGGCTGCCTCTTCTTACCTTGGGAAAGTAACAGCTGCCGAGTCTGGAAGCCATGCTAACAGCAGTAAAACTCAGCATTTTTTGCTGAGTAGGGCAAGCCTTTAAGAGGCAGCCGGGAATCAAATCAATGGCTGGCCCCAGAGTCCAAGCCTAGCAGGACCTAGCCAGGGCAGCCCAGGGACTTACCAGGAGAGCCTCCTAGGAGGGGGAGGAAAGAGGAAAGAGGGACTGGACCCAAACTGTCTTCCTTACTGACATTCTCCACATGGCCCCTGTGCCCTTGGCAGTATTTTGGAGCCAAGCAAGAGATGTGAGGTGAAAATGGACAGCAGTTTGAATCAATTACCGCCACATTCTGCCATGAGTTCCCCACCCACACCCCTTCGCAAATTGTGGATCTCCCTCAATACTGAAACACACACACACACACACACACACACACACTCACACACACATACACACTCATGCACACACGATCTCTCTGTTCTCCCATTTTCTTCCTAACTCTAGTAGAGCCATGAGGAGGCACAGTTTAGGAAAAGATTCTCCTGGGGCTTCCCAAGCGTCTCTGAAATAGGGTAGGGAAGGAGGAATGTCTTAGGGAAGTGCCCCATCCATCTCCTTCCATATTACCCAGAGCTGGCCCCAGATGAATTTTTCTCTACGATCCTGTGTAACTATGATGGATGAGCAGGTCCCTGAGGACTCTTCTCCTTTCCCTTTAGGGGGATCCATGTGAACTTGCCCAGATCCTCCCCAAAAGCACCAGTAGCTGGTGGTGCTCTTACGCTCTTACGATGACAAACGGAGAGGTAGGGGAGACTCTATCCCAGACTCACCAAGCCCCTCACAAGGAGCCCACCGCTGACTTCTCCCTTTCTCTGTCACCCACTACCCAGAGACTCCAAATTCCCATCAGAATCCTGGAGCCTGCCCAGTGTGGAATTTAAAGTGGCAGGATGTCATTGCCTCAGGGTCTGACCATGTCTCTTTCATATTAAACAGCGAGTCCAAGGAATTTTCCTTCAAGGGTATGAATATTGGGCTAAATAAGGTGCCATCCTTATCCCCAGAATGCTCCCCAAACCCCAAGCCCAGAGCACCAAGAGGAAGTCCACAGCGGGTTTCCCGATGGCTACGTGATCCTATAGTAAGGATCCTAGTCCATGTAAGCTGGAGAGACCTAATTAAAAAGACACACAAGTGCACACATACAAACACATACGTACGAACATGCACACACATATCGCGCCATAAGTAGGTTATAGGACCTCTCTTTACCCCCTCCTCTACACACATACACACAGCACAAACACACGCATCGAACGCAAACGACGCTGCACACGCAAACACACACGAGCACCACATCAAGTTCCCACCATGGTACACACGTCGGGAGCGCGCGGGGAGCACACACGCCACTTACTAAAACCCGCATTTAACCCTTGGCGCCCCAAAATGCAGAGCCCTCCCCCCTCCCGGGAACCTGCGAGGACTTGGAGGCGGCTGGGCTGCCGACGGAAGAGCCGAAAGGTGCCGGGAGGGGGAGGGGCGGGGCGGGCGGGGGAGCCCCGAATGCGGTCCGGGCGGTCTCCAAGGGCAGCGGGGCTGCCGGGCGCTGTGCCCGGCGCCGCCTTACCTGGAGTCAATGTCCGTCTTTGGCGGAGAGCTGCGGGAGGACGCTTTTTATTCGGCTCGGTGGGAACTTGGGAGAGCCCGGCGTCCAGCTCGCATACCGGGAACGGCGCGGGGACTGCAGGCGTGGGGGTACCTGGCTTCTAGCAGCCTGGCTCATACTCAGCCGTAAAGTCCCCTTCGCTGGTCCCGAGGACAGGCATGAATCCCGGCTCCGGAAGGCGGTCACTACTCCCTCAGCCTCCCGGCTCTCTCGCTCTCGCTTAGCTCTCTGGCTCGCTCGCTCTCTCCCTCTCTCGCTCGCTCGCTCTCTCGCCTGCGCTTTCCTCCTCCCCCCGCGCCAGATCAGTTCGCAGCCGTGGGGACCCGGAGCGAGGCAGCCAGCGAATGGAGAGGGAAGTCCAAGTGCGCCGCGGTCTCCGGGCGGGGAGCAGTGGAGGCCGGGCTACGCGGGGGGAGGGACTTACCCGGCGATGGGCGAAAATGAATGGGGGAGCGGCTGCCGGGGGCGGGGAGGGAGGAGCCAAGAGCCGGGGTTTATTCTGAGGAGTGTTTTGTACATTTTTAGGCGGAGGAGGAGAAGGAAGAGGAGGAGAGAAGAAGGCCTTCTCCGAGGAAGGGGCGGCCTGGGTGGGCTGAGGCTGAGCCACCGGGGAGTCTCATGGGTCTGGGGATAGGGCGGCTTGTCTCAGTGTATGAGCACCCAGAGGGACTGTGTGCGGTGTGTGTGCGCAAAGCCCACATCGTGGTGTTCTTAAGCGTGTCTGTGGCTATGTGCGTCTCGAGTATCTGAGTGTTGCTGGGTATGCGAGTGCTAGTGTTTCTGTGTGTATCTATCGGCGTGTGGTTTTGTCTGGGAAGGTGCCTGTGTGGGTCCATTTGTATCCGTGTACCTCTCTAAGAGTATTTAAGACTGTTTGTTTCTCTGTATGTGTAGGCATGAGCCCACGTAACCTCCCGGAATTAAGCAAGTGCTTCTCTACGTGGGCAGGATGTAGGAGCGAGAAGCTGATGGGACGCAAAGTTCTCTCCATACCACCAGAGGCAGAGAAGGGGTGAGGGTATGGGGGCTAAGGCATTAATACAGAGAAACCAAAGACTCCAAATTTAACCCGAGGTGCAGGCTCCGGTTGCTAACACGGGGCCTCTCCCTGAAACAGCAAAGAAGGCCAGTACACGATCTAAATTCTCACTCAAGGCATATTCTGTATGTTTGCTTACTTTGCTGCTGCTGCTGCTGCTGCTGCTTCTGCTTCTTCTTCTTCTTCTTCTTCTTCTTCTTCTTCTTCTAATTAAAAAAATAATCAGCAATGAGGATTGCTAGTCTCTGGAAGCTTAGGCAAGAGTAAGTAACATCAGTGAAGCTACCAGATGGAGGGGCACAGAGTAGTAAGGAAAAAGTGATGAGAAATTTGAAGGAACACAGATTCAGTAAAAGTGTCAGATCTAGGTGGGTTAGAATCCTGTTTGTGATCTTGGCCAAATTACTCACCTCTTAAACCTCAATTTCCCATCTGCGTAATAGAATAATATAACTACCTATCTAGCGTGGTTGGTGTAAGATATAAATGAGTTAATTTATGAGAAATCACTTAGAATACTCCCTGACAACTAGTGAGTGCCCAAAGCATGTTTTCTGTAATTGTTCTTGTTCTTGTTATTAATGTTATGATTATTCAAGGGGTGTTAGGAAAGAGACATGATACTAGGGGGCCCTAGAAGGGTCTAGGGTCTCTTGAATTAATTAGAAGAAAAGTATTGAAACAAAATGGAGAGGAAATTCTTGAGTGAGGGATTGAAAACTTGAAGGGAAAAAATTAATTGACAAGGAGGGAAGGAAAAAAGAGAGAAGGGGGAGAAAGAGTGTGCCAATCGTAATGAGTCTGGGTTTCAGCACTGCAGAACTGAAAGAAGGGGCAAAGAGGGGAGCTACAGTAGCCTGTTCAGATCTCTACGAGTCTCCTCCTCTGCTTTAATCCTTAGGACTTGCAGTCAGCACCATGGACAGCTCTCCAGCCAATGACCAAGCGAGAGCTTTCTCTCTGCTGGGTGGAAACTTCTCCATTTCTGCTTAGACACATTTTTCCTTCCCTAGGCTTCTGGCCTAGGTCAGATCCTGGGCAGTGGTTCCCGAGACTGTTCTGTCTTTGATTCGAACCACAAAGAAGAACATTCACAACACACACTGCATTTCCCATCCATCACAGTATGAAGCTTCAGGTTGCTGTTTCCTGTCCCTTCCTCCTCCCTTTTTTCATTCTCTCCTTCTTCTCCTTCTTCTCCTTCTCCCCCTCCTCCTCCTCCTCCTCCTTCTTCTTCTTTTCTCTCTCTCTCTTTCTCTCTCTCTGCTACCCTTTCTTTTATTCTTCCCTCTCTAGCTCTCTGTCCCTCCATCATTCTTCAGCTCAGATATGCCTCCTTCAGTGAGAGTAGGCAACAGCAGATCTTCTAAGAATGCAGTACTGAAATCAATCTGAAACGACTTCAGTGGGCAGCTTCAGAAGACAACCAAAGTATGGGGACTGATTCCTTGTAGCTCTTCTCTCTTAATCAGTCTCCCAAGATGGGTTGTGGCCCCAATGCTTTAGAAAGAGGGGACATAACACTCTGGAACATTTTCCTATCTTTTTCTCCTCCACTCCACATAGTCAATATTTCACTCTAGATGCATAGAACCTCCCATCCCCACCCTGGCTCTAACCACTATTAGACAGTGAGGGGAAAAAAAGAATTTTTTACTTTTCCCATGCACCAGACATTTCATTTGGGTCTTCTCTAAGTGATCTCTTATAATTCTCAAAATGCCGTGATGTATGAGCTAGGTAATATCACCCCATTTTTTACATCATAGGAAAGTAGATCTTGGAAAATCTAAGCAGCATGCCAAGGTATAGCTAGCTAGTAGGTGATGGAGTCAGGAATTCCACACTCAAATCTAAGTCCAAACTCTTCACTTTGTCCTCTGCAAGTAATGGGGGAAGTCTCGAGGTGATTGGAAGAGCTTAAAATTTAATGGGGTCATCACACTTAAGCCTAAATATCAACTTAAGTGACTGAGACCATTGCATCCTCTCTACCAATGGAGTATTTATCAATTCTTGTCCTTGGAGGAGGAGGTGAAGGCTTTGCATGGGCAGATTTAAAACTCACCCGAGCCTTATGATTCCTAGTTTTGAATAAAACTCCAACCTTTCCAGGTCTTGGTTCATTTGCATTTGGCTATGTTTAGCTTCCCTGTTTCTATGAAGAAAGGCTAAGAGAGCCATTTTTAAAAGTCTCCAAAGACTCCTGGTCATCAGAAAAGTTCTCAGTGCAAAGCATTCCTAATGACTTATGGAGAAAGCAATCGGAACCATATGGATAACATTTCTACAGAAATACACACGGGTGGGAAAAGGTTTAGAGGCCAAAAATATATTTCTTTTTTTTCTTCTTTGCCAAAGAAAGAACATTTAAGGCAGCTTGAGATATGTGAGAAATGTCTTGTTCTTTCTTTGGGGGTGGGTGTTGGTGAGCAGCTGTTTTCTATTTCCACTAAATTTACCAAGGGCTTACATGGGGAAGAGGTGCCAAAGGATTAGTGTAGACTTAAGAAAGAACTTCCCAACTGTAGATCTTGGGTGATACTAGAATGGAACCTTTTCCCCATGACATGTGATGTGACAGTGTGATGGTTGCTTTTTGGTCTTCCCAGCATGAATATTTGGTGAGTGTTGGATCATATTTTTAGAGTTGCAGACCCTTGTTAGAACCTCATAATTACTTTAGACCCTCTCTCTTATGAAACATAAACTTACAAAAATGCCCACAAAATTTTGCACTGAATCTTATAGAATCCCTTCTTGCCAATCTCTTTCATAAATGTCTACACCTGGACCCCAGCTTTAGAATCTTTAAAGTAGATAACTTTTCTGGTCTCCAGCCTGACTTTAGATTTTGTAGGTTGCTTCATTTAGGTTTGGGCTTAAGAAGCTGTAATAGAGAAACCAAAAAGTAAGCAAACCACCTTTTTTTTCTAGAAATAGACAAGATACAGATAAATGTTCAGTGATGAAATGGGGGTCCCATTTCCCCCTTCTCAAATAAAGAAAAGATTTAAACCTACTTGTGGAGGACTCTGAGCCACCTGCTACTGCCTCAAAAGCTTAAGTTTACTACTTCTGTCATATCTCAAAGGAGTTAAAATCCCTTAATCTGGGGTACTTTGGATTCAGAACTAACTGAACACCTGCAGAAAGAAGCCCACATTTGTTAAGGGCCGACTGAAGGTGAGGTTGTGTTAAAGATTCAGAAATAAACATCTTTTCTAGTCTCTGTTTTCTAGGAGCCTAAAGTCCATTGTCAAGCCATACTTATCCCTAAATAATCACAATGCACAGCAGAATGTAGCTGGTATATGCAGAGTCTATAAGAAATGCTTCAAGAGCTAAGAGGAGAGAAAGTTTGCCTCTGTATGAGGTATAATATTTTACACCTATCAAGAGCTATTTTTATTTTGTTTTAAAAGCAGCTGCATTAATAAAAACTAATATTTATTGAGTGATTACTATGTATGAGCAACATTTAAGCCTTCCACGTCTCTCATCTAGGTTTTTTATGAGTATCTCCTAATTGAATAAAAATGCCATATGTCATTTAGTATTCTCTCTCTCCCTCTCTCTCTCTCCCCCTCTCTCTGCCTCTCCAGCAACCCTTCACTTCTGCATGACTGAATCTGACCCATTCTTAAATATTTAGTTTCCATGCCATATCCTCTACCAATTCAATTACGATAAAACAATTTTATCATGAACTGTACCAGGCTGTGTGTGATCTTTCTCCCTAATGCTATGTCTCCACCTTCACTCCAACCACACTGAGCCCCCCTTCCAATTACTAGAGTTTACAGGGTTTTTTGTTTTTTGTTTTTTGTTTGTTTGTTTGTTTTTAATGCCGCTAGGACTTTGTGCTAGCTCTTCCCTCTGCCAGAAGCCACTTTTCATTACTAGCCACGTTCCATTTGCTCTGGAAGAATCAGGGTAAATGTCACTTCCCTGACCCTAGACCAAGGTCCCCTGCTACCAGCTCTCACATGTGTTATGAAGAAATGGGTCCTTCATAACACGTATCATCATTGTGATTAAAGTTATTGGTGATACTTGTTTCATATATGTTTCCTGAGCTAGAACTAAAAGTTATGGGCACAAAAGATGTCTTCATGATGAGACCTTGGTACATAAAAATTTAGTGAACATCTGTTAGTCTATTCCTATGTCCCAGAGGCCACTCTGTGTGCTCCACAAACACTACCTCTTTTCGTCCTGCAAACAGTCCTTGATATCAGTGCTATTATTGTGATTATTATTCTCATTTTCAGATGAGGACCACTGGGAAGGCCAAACAAATTGCCCAATATCACAGAGCAGAGCCAGGATTCAAACTCAAGCCATCCTGCTACAGACTCCAAGCCCATAGTCACTGTCCTACCGAACCCTTTACAGGGGAGGGGACCACCCTATGCATTTATCGAGTAAATAGGAGTTTAGGAGTTCTTCATAAGCCTTCCAATCTTTAACTATAGTGAAACTCTTTACTTTCTGCCTTTGATGTTTATTTGCATATGTGAACCTTGATCTTAGTGTCCCCAACTCTTCTTGTTCTAGCAGCAAACACACTGATATTCTGGAACCTTGCCATTACCTACTAATACCTTGACTGGGAGTCGAACCCTTCCTGGGAACCCAACAGGCTCCCCCAGCCATTAGACTACATACTTCTGGACATGAGCACATACATACTCATCTCTCTCTCTCCCTTTCTCTCTCACTCTCTCTCTCTTTTTCTCCCTGTCCTCTCTCTCCCTCTCATGTTGTCAAAGTTCCAGCTTCCTTAAACCTTAACTTGCCTAGGTCATTACCCTGGTGGCATATGATTTCTAAGAAGGATTTTAGAAAAGGTGTCCAGAAAAATGCTATCCTATTGGCTTAGGCTCAAGGAATATCCCTATTGCAAATTTCAATCTTCTACCTGAATTAATAATTCAGCATATGTAAGCCTTTTTGAAATCTCACATGGTTTCTCCATTGTTTTACTTTGTTTTTAGAAGACTTAGATTTCTGTGATAACTGAAAGATGAGAAAGGCAGGGCTGGAGCCTCACTTTACAGAAGAAGACAATGGGCTCAAGGACTGAGTATGACTTGCAGAAGGGCAACCCTTTGCAATCATGGACCCATTACTTTAACCCAGGTATTCAAACTCATGGAATCTGGTAACCAGTTCTCTTTGTTTCTCTGTTAAACACGCTTTTGGTGGTTTCATGATCAATTTATTCCATTCTATTCTCTCTTGGCACCTCCCTCTTTCCAATAGGCTTGCCCTACCCCCGCTCTCACTATCTGCCGCGTTCCACTAGGGGGAGCCCTTCATAGGCTATTGGTAGCTTTACCAGCCTCACATCTATTTTCCTCTTCTGCTAAGAGTACCTTTATTTTCTTTGGGAAACCAGCCTTCTAAGTTTCTCAGTTCATTTGACTCAAGAGGTGCTTATTAAAAAAAAAAAAAAAAAAAGAGGTGCTTATTATACCCCCTCACTCTAGGGCACATGATCAAAGCTGGGTATTCTAATCCCAATAATCACTATGATCAGTTTAGAGATGGGTATAGACACAGATTGGTACAGTGAATCAACCCCAGAACATTGACTGGAATCGTGATTAAAAAGTACTCCTAAAAGCAAAATAACAATAAAACACATACTTACCTGGTGGAATTCAAGACTGGAGTTCTGGCAATTACCTTTGCCATCACAATGAGGAGAACCAACTGGGAAGAAGGCCAACAAGAAGGAACGCCTAACTACAAAAGAGATCCAGAGATGGCCTGAAGTCATAGACAGATGGTTGGCCCCATAGGCCAATAGCGTTCCTTGGCGTTTAAGCCGGTTTGATTAGAGTTTTTGTCACTTGTTACCAAATGTATCCTGACTAATATAGTATTATAAATCAAGATGATTTGAATTTCAAATGCAGAACTTTGAAATATTTAATTTACAGAGACCAAAGTAGAGAGATGAACGTGGAGCCTGATGAATAGCCATTAATCCAGTTCTGTCTCTAGTAAGCCCTGCACCCCACACAAACTAAGTCTATTCGTCCTTACTACCATGTGTTCCTAATGCATGTGGTAGGCAGAATTCTGGGTTGACCCCCAGTGACCTTTGTCTTTGTATAATCCCCTCTCTCTTTTCAGTGTGGGTAGAAACCTATGAATACAATGACTTATCCCTTTTGTGATTATGTAATATTAGATAGTAAAGAACAATGGATGTTCTCTAGGGAGATAAAAGTAGTCCCCACCTGACAGCTAGCAAGAAAACAGGAACCTCAGTCCTACAACTACAAGGAAATGGATTCTGTCCACAATTGTGAGCTTGGAAGAGGACACCAAGCCCTAAGTAACAATCATAGCCCTAACTGACTCCTTGATTGCCATCTCATGAGACCCTGAATGAAGAATCCAGTTACTCCGCACCTGGACTTCTGACCTACAGAAACTGTGAAACAATAAATGTGTGTTTTTTAAAACCACTAAATCTGTGGGAATTTGTTGCACAGCAATAGAAAAACAACATAATCTATAAAGTAGGTACTTAGATCAAATCATCTCTATAACTTTCCCTTTCAGCTCTGATGTTGCTTGATCAGGCAGCAATAGCTCATGGGGCTAAACATCTGGGGATTCCTCTACTACATCTCAATCCCTGATAGCCTACCTCATGTCCATTCATAAATACCTCCCAGGCTAGAGGTATCCCAGCTTGATATCCTTCCCACTCAGCTTGCAAAACGATTCCATTGAGTGACTTCTATAAAAAGCCTTGCCCAGTTGATATATAATTTCAAAGTTAATTCCATCTGGATAACTATGATTATTGGGGTTGGGAGATGTGAAAATGAGTTCACATTGGCCCCACAGCTTGCTCTCAGTAAGATGGTCTTCCGATCTGGTGACATAATTTTTTCTGAGTTGCGAATAGATTTTAATCTTTTTCATGTCAGTGAGCATTGTGGATATGAGAAATAGACTTTGGAGTCAAACAGACTTTGAGCCTAAACCTGGCATCATCACATCTGGGCAAGACACATAATAAGTCTCATTAACAAATTGACACACATATAAAATTAACCCCTGCAAGCCTCAGTGTCCTCATTTGGCAAATGAAGATCCAATAACTTATCCAGAACTTTTATTATTGAGCACCTTCTCTGAACCAGACGTCCTGTCTATAGCAGCGAATAGACCATTCCCCTTGGGAACATAGAGTCTCATTAGGAAGTAACATGTATCCCAATAAGGTTGTTGTAATGATTAAATGAGATAAGCATTTATCATGAAGATTGACGCGCTGTAAGCTTCAGTCAATGAGTGCCATGCTTACAAGTGTTAATACCTCCAAACAGGAATTATATAATTATTAATAACAGTATTTATTGAGTGCATACTTTGGGCCAGGCGTTTCTCTAACTGCTTTCCATGTAGTAACCCATACAGTCTTCACAAAAGTTTCCAACAGGTAGATACTATGATTATCATCCTCCATGAGAAAAGAACTAGTAAATATCAAACTAATATTTGACCTCATATAATTGAGCTCACAATTCGATGTACTTAACCATGATTTCCCACCACCTCTGAGCAGATGCCTTCCAAGGAAAAGAGATAATACAAGGCAGAGGAATTTTTTTTTGTATATTTGTTTTTTAAAATGAGAAACCTTCCCCAGACCCCAATCATATATGGCTCTCCTACACTATGAGAAACCCATACATGACACGTTCTGACCAAGTTACTTTCCTGATTGGCTTAGACAAAATGATACCAGTTGTGCTGTCATTTCTCTTTGTTGTTTTTACTTGTCCCTTGTTTTATACTTATACCGCACCAGAAAGTTTGCTAAGCACTTCAGCAATATTGTTAAATTTAATAAATTAAGGAAATTAAAATAAACTTCACAAAAAGCTATGACTCAGGTTATCTATGGCAACAGAATCCTGGCTGATAGGTTTGCTCTGATCTTTTGTAGATGAAGAAACCCAGGACCTGTGAGGTAGAATGATTTGCTTACAAACATACAGGAGCAAGAGCTGTAGTTTGGCTTCAGCTTCAGGAAGCCAAGCCGGGAAGTCTGTGTTGGTAATTGCTGGGCTCTTCTGTGCTCAGTCATGCTGGGTTACATTTTTGCAAAACTGTAACACAGAGACTGGATCCTCATCTCCCTGAGTCCAAAGTGATACATAACTGGCATATAAATGCATTCCCCCCCATCCCCAGTTTCAGGGTCACTGTTTTTGAGAAGGGATGGTTGGTTACTTTATGCCATAAGTCTATCTTTTGTTACCATTTATAATCGCTTTCTATTGTAATTAGCTTGAGGTTAGCTGATTAGTCTGTATTTTGTTTCAAACCACCAGATGTTCTTAAATTGTCAATATCTTTCGGTGTCTCCTCCTTGTTACCTCTTGTTGGTCTCTTGCCTGGGGCAGCCGTTGCTAATTGATCATGAAACCCTCTCCCACAATACCCCCAAACACTTTTTATCACAGCCCTCTAGACAACAACTACCAATCAGTTAGATTTGTCATAGGAGATGAAACCTGTGTGTCAGCTCTGCATGTTCCCTTCCTGAGACAGGTGAAGGCCTTCTATAGATGTTAGAGATAAAAGCATGCCTGTCTGATGGCAAGATCAAATAGAAAGAATTATCTAAATTGTGAATTAAGGATACCTTTACCTTTCTACCCTGAAGGTCAAGCACTGCTCAATTTTTCTCATTCTTTGTATTTTATTACAGATGTCGGCACAAAAAGTTGTTTACGGAGCCTGGGTCCCTGCTGCTGCTTCTGAGAAATATAATATTTATTGAATCTGGAAATTCATAGATACCAAACCCTCTTTCCTTTGTATATGGGCACCAATGGCTTTACTAGGGACAGGTGTCCCAAGAAACAAATTGATGTCTGTTTGATTAAACAATGAGAGGGTAAACAAAGCCATGGTTAATGAATTTAGTCATTGTTTTTCTCTGCTAGGACATTTGCCTGTGTTAGATCTTGTTGATAATAACACTGTTAAATAATCAGACCATGATACAACCAAGCTATATACTTTTCCATGCTAATCATCTTGCAGGATCGCTACACACTCCAGGGGGCTACAACAGCTTCATATGGGCTTTGAATGGGAGTAGTTAATCAAACTCGCTGTATCAATTAGCACTCTCTTGCTTATAAATGACAAGAAACTCATATGAAACTGGCTGAGGCAAAGAAAGAAATTTATTGGCTCAAGGAACTGAAAATAAAACAAACATAGAACCTGCTTTGCGTTTGGCTTCATTTCATCAGGACTCCTCTTGCTTATTTCAGTTCTTTCTCCCTCTGGGTTGGCTAAATGCTCAGGTAGACTTCCTTTACACAGAACTAGATGATGAACACTAAGTCTCTCAAAAATCCCCAACAAAATTCTAAGATTGTGTCCACCTGGCTGGGATAAGATTGTGCTCCACTGTGGCATCTCCTTCATGGTCCTCTGATGCTCCAAATCCAGGAAATGACCCATATTATCTCAACCAAATGGATTAAGGGAAAAAAGGTGACTCTTCCAAAAAAACCTGGGGTGCTATTACTGGAAATATGGAAAAGACAATAAATGTTAACAAAGCTAGCCCAATTGACCCTAGTCACATCTGGAAATGAGCCCTTCTTAGGAAAACACACACACACACAATTTTAAATTTCAAATAATTTCTAAAACTTTCAGCAGGAAAGCACTGGGCACAATCAGGATGTTCACCTTCACTATTGGTGTCCTACCCCCAGGAACCCCTTAGAAATGTATTTTCACCTTCAACATGGAGATAATATTTTCCTTACATTTTTCTCAATGTTGTTTGAGAATCCCAGAATACTTTATCAGAGAGATTATTTGATACTGCTGAACCTTACACATTTTATGATTCAATGATCACAGTTAATTTTGAAATATTTTAATGATGTTATTAAACATCACCAAAGATAGTAAAAATTGATTTTATTATTTTTTTTAACTTTACATGCCCAAACAAGCATCACAAAGAATAGGAGAAAGTGAATGTGGTTAAGAAGTGGAAGTGAATGCTAGGATTTTTTTTTTTTTTTTGTCTTTTTCTCTGTCTCCAGTAGACTACACAGCATAATTTGAGTATCTATGTATTGAAAATTGTCAGTAAAACAGTTGATAATAACCTGCATGCTGTTTTCCCATCCTTTGATCAGTATCAGTTTCTTTGATATATTGGTTTCTTGGAAGTATATGGATGGCCATGTCTAATCAATATGTTGAAAGATATACAAAATCAGCATGTAAAATGAAAGGACCCAAGAATTAAATCCAGAGGCCTAAGTTCTCCTTGTGGTTTTTTTACTTATTCAGTGGTCTGACCTGATGGTGGTTAATTTTATGTGTCATCTGGACTAGGCCACAGTGTGCCCAAATATTTGGTCAAATATTACTCTGGGTATTTCTGTGAAGGTGTTTTTGGATAAGATTAACATTTAAATTAGTGGACTGGCTAAAGCAGATTGCCCTCTTTAATGTGGGTGGGCCTTATCCAGACAGTTGAAGAACTGAATAGAACAAGAAGATTGACTCAGCCTCCTCAAGAAGAGACAATTTTTCCTTCCTAACGGTCTCCCAACCAGGACACAGGTTTTTTTCCTGTCTTCAGCCTCCAAGTGAAGCACAAACTCTCCCAGTTCTCAGGGAGAACGAACTTGGACTTCAGCACTGCTGATCTCCTGGGATCTCTGCAGAACCTTGGGACTGGTCAGCCTCCATCATCACATGAGCCAATTCATATGTGTAATAAATTCCTTTACTCTGGAGAATTTTGACTCGCATGGGTCCTAAGGACATTGTTTAACCTCTGCGGGCCTCAATTTGGAGAAGATTGAACAAAAACAACTCAGTGTACCTTTCATATCTGCTAGCCAGTGACTCCACAAGCTCCGGTACACATTTGGGACCTCCACCTGCAATGGGGCAGCCTGCTGCATCACACCCAGGACCTACAGACCCAGAGACAGGTGCGGCACAAACTCAGATGCCTGGGTCCCAGCTCCACCGCAGCCACTGATACAGTTTTCCAATGACCTGGGCCCGAGGTTGCAAAGATAACGGTCTGCTTTCTAGCCTACAGATCATCTTCCACCTTCTAAAAGCTGCTTTTCATAAAAGAAGTCACAAAGCTTCTGCGATCCCATAGAGTTATTTAGGGTTAGCATATGAAATCAGCTATATCATAAAACATCACAGGAGAATAGTTCTGTGTGGTTGTAAATAATTTCACGGGGCACCTGGGTGGCTCAGTTGGTTAAGCATCTGCCTTTGGCTCAGGTCATGATCTCAGGGTCCTGGGATCCAGCCCAGCTCAGACTCCTTGCTCAGCAGGGAGTCTGCTTCTCCCTTTCTCTCTGCCCCTCCCCACAATTTGTGCTCTCTCTCTCTCCTTCTCTGTCTCAAATAAATAAATAAAATCTTAAAAAAATAAAAATTTCACATCATGATAAAGAATATAATCTTTGGAGCCAAACAAACTCTGGTTCAAATCCCATCTCTGCCATTAGTTCAGCTGGGCCAAATTGCTTTGCCTCTCCTAGTCTCGCTTTCCTCATATGTGTAATTGGCCCAATAATATTTAGTTTAGGGAACTGAGTGAAGATTAAAAATATTTCCTCTAGGGGCGCCTGGGTGGTTCAGTCGTTAAGCGTCTGCCTTCGGCTTAGGGCATGATCCCAGAGTCCTGGGATCGAGCCCTGCATCGGGCTCCCTGCTCAGCAGGAAGCCTGCTTCTCCCGCTACCATTCCCTCTGCTTGTGTTCCCTCTCTCGCTGTGTTTCGCTCTGTCAAATAAATAAAATCTTTAAAAAAAAATTTTTTTCCTCTTGACATCATGCCTGACATCCTGAATTCTCAATTCAGTGTATGATGAAATCAGATTGTGTGTTATCTCATTATCAAGGGAATTAAGATTCAGAAAGTGACCTAGACCTCATGGTTTTTAAATGGTAGGTTGAGGATTAAAACCAGAACCTAGGGTATCCTCCAGCACAAAGCATTCATTTAGTAAGTGTCTGTTGAGTGAATGAATGAAAAAAATCAACACACCTAGGTTCATCAACACCTAATCCAATCTTCTTTTTCCTCTTTCTTTCAGAACACAGAAGTTAGGCAATCTAACACATAATGAGCTGCTAGAACCTGTTTTCTGCTTGGTGCATTCATGTGGGTTATGAACTAGTTGAACCATGGAAAATATACTCAAGTAGGTATATTTTTACCATTTTTTTTCCATATACAGTGAGGAAGGTAAAAAAATGGGAAGAGAATGTTTGTTTTACAATTCACTCCATTAAAAAAAAATTACCTGTAAACTGAAATGAAACTGGGTGCTAGAAAAAGGCCCAATAAGTGCTCCAGCACCCTGGGATTGAGTCCCACATCATGCGCCCTGCTCTCAGGGAGTCTGTTTCTCCCTCTTCCTCTTCCTCCTCCCCACCCCCTCCCCACTCATTTGCATATGCGCTCACTTGGGCTCTCTCTCCAATAAATAAATAAAATCTAAAAAAGAAAGTGCTCCAGCAATGGCTGCTCCCCAAATCCCTGATAGGCCACCGAGAGTAAGCCAAGCTATGTCCTGCCTGTTTTGCAGATCTTCTTTGAAGGCAACCAAAAGGTTCCTTGAGCAAGGGACCCTTCATTTCCCATTGACATTTTATAGACAAGACTAGCTGCAAGGTCCCTTGATCACTGAGCCAGATGCAGACTCCATTCCTTGTTCCTCTTGCTGTTTTCACAAATGTAGCATGGAAGCTTGGAAGAGAAAGGGAGGTGTTTTCCAACCCATCTTAAGGGGTTGCAGCATGCATTATTTTCAAGTTGGAATAGTTATGCCTGTTCTTCATAAGCTCAAACTGGGTCGCATGTGCTCCTGGAGAGTTATGTTGATATTTCACTGCTCCCCGAGTGTCTGGTGGAATTCAAGCCGCATTTCTCCTCTGTAAACAAACGCCCCTCTAAGTTGTGATCCCACTTGACTGTGCCCAGAATTCATTATGCCAACATCTGTCTCCTGGGAAATTGCCATCTACCTTAGATAAGACCAGTGGGCCTTGACTGCCTACTAAATTATCATCGGTCTGGACTTCACCCACAGGCCTCTGCAGAAACATAGAGGAATCCAGACCCCTCCAATGATGTCTGTGCTTTTGCAAATCCATAGTCACCTTTTCCACACATTAGTAGCTATGAAACGTCAAGATTAATGGATTCAATAGAGACTGTCTAGTTCTAGATCTTTGGCCTAGTTTGGAGCCCCAAGATAACATGTTAGCTCATTGGTAAGTGGGAGATTCCCTGTCGTTTTTTTGGTTTTGGTTTTTGTCATTGTCGACGATATTTCTTAACAACCATCACCGTCTCATCCAATTTAAACTGCTTAATCCTCCATGATTTAGTGAGCCTGCCAGATTTAGGACACAGTAGACCGAGCAAGAGTCTTGTACGCTTGGGCATATCTGCATTCATGCTGCACAAACAGAATCCCTTGGAATCCAGCAGCATTCTAGCTCTTGAACTTCACTGCATCATGAGAGAAGAGCAATGGGGTTCCACACTGGTCTGGCTCACTATCTGTCCAGCTTTATTCATCTGAGGGACTGAGGATGCCTTTAAAACATCCATGGGGCACTGAATTAAGGCTAAAATAACCTTTAAAGGTCAAGTCCTGCATTCTACTCCCTCCCGTTTTCAAACGCCCCTCTCAGTTGTAATGTTTGAACCCTAGCTATCAGGAAATAGAGTTACAAGGATTAGACTGAGCTGGTAATTACTGAGTTGGGTGCTGTTAGGAAAGCTTCCAGATCACAGAGAGGAGGGAAGGTGTCTTCTCTTAGACTAGTTCTTGGAAGTAGCAGTAGCTGGCCACCTGCGGTGGTTGAGAAATAGAGATCTAGAAATATGGCCAGTATGAAATGATATATGCTCTTCGTGTAAAATACTCACTGTATATTGAAGATAGAGTGTGGAAAAGAGATGCAAAATATCCATAATAATGTTTGTATTAGTTATATGTTGAGCTAATGCATTTTCAACAGAATTTAATAAGATATTCTCATAATTCATTTCATTCATTTTATTTTACTCTTTCTAATGTGGCCACTAGCTATTCGAAAGGGTTTTGGAAAAGGGGATGCTCACTGCAGACGAAGGTAACACAATGATCAGATCCTGAGAAGAGCGACTCAGCCGTGACCCTGGAGAATGAGTAGAGGGTAAATGGTAAGTGCAAAAACCAAACACGCTCATGTTTCCTCTCCCATTATATCCAGAACAACTCCCCGGTGGCATCACTTGGTGCATTCCCATTTGGAACGTCAAGGAACTGAGGCCAGTAAAGCTAAGCGGATGGGCTAAAACTCTAGCCACAGGAAGTAGCACAACTGGGAACATCAGCTCAAGTCTTTCCACTGTAGAAACCCAGGCCCTTTCTCCTACCTCCAGATGCGCCCTCCCAAAATGTATTTACGTTACTCTCGCCAGCGGGCTGAAGATGTTCAGTCCCGATTCCTCGTCTTCTCTTCTTATCTCCTTCTACCCATCACTCACAGGACTGCGAACAGGATTTAATATTGTTATTTTATTTACTACAACCATTTCTGGCCCCTGCACTGTGCTTGATGCTGTATAAAAATAGTTCGCCCTTTGGGAAGAGAGTGCTGGGTCTGTGTACCTCCATGCCTGTGTCTGTGTTTATGAACGAGGCAGGGGACAGGGAGATAGCAAGTTGACTAAGTATGGCTCCAGGGGGAATGGATTTCTGGCTGAGTTGATAATGGAAAACGGAGAATTTCATCTCCAGGTCAGTGACTGAATCTGGTCCAGTCTTTCACTTTCTGCTCTATATGATTACTTGGTGGATAGAAGCTGGGATTTGGGACTTCCCCCAAAGGTTCTTCTATTCTCCAAATGCTCCCCCTCCCTCCTCCTAGCCCATTTCCATATGCCGTTTTTCTTAGGCCTATTTTTGCCCCTAAACCTCTCCTCATTAATTGGGAACGCAAAGCTAATTCCCCCTGACTTCACTTTTCCTCGTGCCTAAAATGAAAGAGAGCATTCAGAGCAAGTGGTATAGAAACACAGGATTAAGTGCCATCTCTGTATATTCTGGTATGGTTATAATTGTTATCATTAAGTAGCATTCATTTAAAACTATTTTATGTGATTTGTTTTGGTAACTAAGGCTTTAATCATATTATGGTGGATTTTTGCATTAATGGTAGTTATTAGGCTACTTGATAATGTCGTCCAGATGTACCTAGCAGGAAATATCATTTCTGAAGGATGGGATACAGTGGTACAAAGGAAAATTAATTACAATCAGGATGAGTAGACTTGCATTTAGATTGGACTCTTCTCTTTACTTTTTCCTTGATCTTACTTATCTAAACCTCGGGTTCCTTATGTACAAGATATGAGTAATAGCTTTGTGCCTTTCTAGTTGTCGTATGCCAGCTCAGTAAGTAGGTTACCTTGTCTGCCTATGTTATATTTTATAGTATTTTATATTTGACAGTACTGATCTCCATCATGGGTAAATATACATCTTATACATGCAAAGATAATTCATTTTTGGTTTTTAGAAGAAAATATTAGAATTGTATTTCTATTTTTCTCATCTTTCAGAGTTTCTTATGTATGTAGATAATGACAAATATTTTGCATACATGTAGCAATGTGAATAACTACAAATATAAGAGTTTATATTGATGATATTTTAACTGTTAGAATGCACAATCAGAAGTACTATCAAGACCACTGTTTTAAAAGGGCCCTTCATTGGGGCACCTTGTTGGCTCCATCAGTTAAATGTTTGACTCTTGATTTTGGCTCAGGTCATTGATCTCAGGGTCCTCAGATTGGGCTCCTGGGTCTCCGTGCTCATTGGGGAGTCTGCCTGAGATTTTTCTCCCTCTCCTTCTGTCTCTGCTCCTCCCCCTCTCTAAAATAAATAAAGTAAAATAAAAAATAAAAAATAAAAGAACCTTCAAAATTTTTCTAAGTTATGGAAGTTGAAGATGAAGATGGTGAAGGTAACTGAGCTAACTTAATTATAATGCAAGGTCATGCCTTAGCAGATAAATTTTAAAATTAATAAATCGTATGGTTTTTGTGTGTCTCCCCCTTTCCTTATAATTTTAAGTAAAGTTAAAGGACGATTGTCTGGTTAAAAAAAGATGTTAGCGGTGTTTCGTGGAGTTTAGAACTTATATAGGAGGAAAATGTATGAAGGTAACGGGATGGAGGTCGGGATGGTAGAAATGGAAGCATGTATTTGCAAGGCTTTTATACAATATGTGATTTGATGCAATATCACTTAAAGATGGATTGTAATAGGTTAAAAATGAATAGCCCTTGAACAACTAATCACTATCATAAAGAAAAAGGAGATAAACAAATAGTAAACAAATAGTAGAGCTGAAATAGAATCATAGAAAATGCTCAGTTAAGGGGGAAAAAAAAGTTAGGAAAGTAAACCAAAAAATGTGAAGAAAGAACAGATGGTATAATAGCATAATGGTAGGGATAATCCATCTACATCAGTAATTAAATATAAAAAATCAAACTCCAAATCAAAGGCATAATGGTCGGACTGTATAAAAAAATGGCAATATTTAGCTGTATGATGCCTACTGTTACTTAAATACAAAGCCAAAGGTAAGGTAAAAGAATGGGAAAGAAGTATACCACACTAACATTGGCAAAAGAAAACTGGGGTATCTATATTAATAACCAAATGAAGTTAATTGAAGAAAAGTTATATTAGCATAGGGCAATAGCAGAATTCATATTCTTTCAAGTAAAAATGTAGTATAACATCCCAGGAACCCCCAAAATCTAAGTAAATTTAAAATGATAAAATAGGGTGCCTGGGTGGCTCAGTTGGTTAAGCAACTGCCTTCGGCTCAGGTCATGATCCCGGAGTCCCAGGATCGAGTCCCGCTTTGGACTCCCAGCCCCACGGGGAGTCTGCTTCTCCCTCTGACCTTCTCCCCTCCTCTCAGGCTCTCTCTCCCTCTCTCTCTCTCAAATAAATAAATAAAATATTTGAAATAAAATAAAAAAATAAATAAACAAACAAATAAATAAATAAAATATTTACAGAGTACATTCTCTGACCAAATTGAAATTAAATTTGACATGAGAAAACAGAAATATTTTAGAAAAATAATTCTCAAATATTTGAAATTAGACAACACACATCTGAATAATCCGTGAGTCCGGGAAGAAATCACAGGAGTTTAGAAATTATTCTGAATTTAGTGAAGATGAAAAACACAACATGACAAAACTGTGTGAGGCAGGTAAGCTGGTTCTTAGATAGAAATTTATAGCATTACGTATTTATTTTAGAAAAGAATAAAGGTCTCAAGTGAGTGCTTTAATTTTTACATAAACACAAGAAAAAGATGAACAAATGAAATCTAATGAAAGTAGAAAGCAAGAAATAGTCATGGTAAGATGGGAGAACAAAGAAATACAAAGCAAACAAATAATTCAGAAAATCAATAAACAAAAATCTGATTTCTGAAAAAGATCAAATTTTGCCATAGTTCTAGCCAGATTTAATAGTGACAGAAGGCACGAAGGACCAATATCAAGAATACAAAGAGAGACATCATTGTAGACCCTGTAGACATTATTCGTTATTAAAATGAATAATAAGAGAATACCACGTAACTAACAACTTTGTGACAAAAATTTTAACAACTAAGATGAAATGTATTAAGTACTTGAAAGTCACTGTCAAGACTCTCTTGAAGAAGAAAGAGATAACTGAATCACTGTATCTATTACAGTTATTAAATTCATACTTGGAAACCTTCCCACAAAGGAAATTTTAGGCCCAGGTGACTCCAACCAAATATTTAAGGAAGAAATAACACCAATTCTACAAACACTTCAGATAAATATAAAAAGAAATAACACTTCCCAATCTGTTTAATAAATACAGCATTACCTTGACATCAAAACCATTAAAATATATTAAAGGAAGAGAAAAATATAGAATAATATCTCTCATAAACGTAGATGAAAAAAACCCCTAATAAAATATTTTAAAAAATGACATCAGTGGGGCACCTGGGTGGCTCAGTGGGTTAAGGTCTCTGCCTTCGGCTCAGGTCATGATCTCAGGGTCCTGGGATGGAGCCCCACATCGGGCTCTCTGCTCAGCAGGGAGCCTGCTTCCCCCTCTCTCTCTGCCTGCCTCTCTGCCTACTTGTGATCTCTCTCCTCTCTGTCAAATAAATAAATAAAATATTTAAATAAATAAATAAATAAATAAATAACATCGGTGATATTTTCAAAGGATAAATTTTGTGAGTAGGTGAATTTTTTTTTCCAGGGATACAAAATTTATTTAACATTTGCGATATTGTAGTGCAATTCTGACACTAATTACCCTGAGTTAGCACAGAAGTCACAAGTTAAGAGCACGGTCCCCAGCAACAGTGCTGTGATTTCATACACTTGCCACAAATTTCAGGGTTCCTGGGTCCTCCATACTTTTGACCAATTGGCTGCAAATTCAGGGATTTTCACTGTCCTCTTGAGTTCAATGATTCACTAGAATGACTCACAAAACTCAGTATATGTGTTGCCGAAGGGAGCAGATGACTCACAGAACTCAGGAAAGTGTTATTCTTATAATTACACTTTTATTACAAAAGATACAAATCAAGACCAACCAAAAGAAGGGACCCATCGGATGAGGTCTGGAGGGGTGCTGAATGTGGAGATTTCCTGATGTCCTCTCTCTGCTGAATCAGGGCACGTCACCCTCCTGGCGTATCAATGTGTTAGTTAACCAGGAAATTCAACTGTACTTTGGTGTCTTGAATTTTTATAGGGGTTTCATTACGTAGGCCTGATTGATCGAATCATTAGAATGTGATTGAACTCAATTTCTGATCCCAGTCCCCTCCCCCAAAGTCAGACTAATATCATCTGGCTCAAAACCTCAAGCCTCTAATTACATGGTTGGTTGTTTCCGCAAGACCAATATTCATCTTAAACCATTCAAAGACTTCTTATGAATCAATTCATTAGCAAAAGCTCAGGTATGTTCCCAGAGACCTATCATGAATAACTAGACACTCTTATCAACTGGAAAATTACAAAGGTTTAGAAGTTCCATCCCAGGAACCAGGGACAAATATCTAATAACTTATTACATAACAACGTTCAAAAATCTATCGATGTTATTATCTACCATATTAATAGACTAAGAATAAAGTCCATACAATTATCTCAATCAATGCAGAATGGGCATTTGAAAAAGTTAAATATCTACTAGTTGATACAAAAACTTGCAACAAACTAAGAAAATTCTTTTTTTAAAAGATTTTATTCATTTATTTGAGACACACACACACACACACACACACACACACACACACAGAGCACAAGCAGGGGCAGAGGGAGAGGGAGAAGCAGGCTTCCTGGCCAGCTGGGAGCCTAACATGGGGCTCAATCCCAGGACCTGGAGATCATGACCGGAGCCAAAAGCAAACGCCCAACCATCTGAGCCACCCAGGAGCCCTGAAGAAAAAATTTTTTTCTCAATCTGATAAACAGTGTTTACAAAAATCCTATGACCACCAGCTTATTTAATGGTAAAAGACTGAATATATTCCCCATAAAGCCAAGCATAAATAAGCCTAGAATGTTTATTCATATTACTTCAAATCATTATTGTACTGGAGGTCTTAGAGTGTATAACAAGACAAGACAAAAAGAAGTAAAGACATACAGATTAGAATATCTTAGTAAGTGATTAGTAAGTAAATTTACTGAGTAATTAGTAGGTAAAGTTTGATTTATTTAGAGATAACATGGTGATGGATGCATGAAATCCCCCCGTATCTATTACAAAGCTACTAGAACTAGGAAGTGAACTCAGTAAGATTTCATGATACCAATAAATGAACAAAAGAATAGTTTTCTGTTTACCAGCAATGAACAATAAGAAAGTGAAATTTTTAAAAAAAATATATCATTTATAATGGTATCAAAAAGCTTGAAACAAGATGGGACCAGGGAGGGAGACAAACCCTAAGAGACTCTTAATCTCAGGAAACCAATGGAGGGTTGTTGAGGGGGAGGGGGAGGGATAGGGTGGCTGGGTTATGGACATTGGGGAGGGTATGTGCTATTGTGAGTGCTGTGAATTGTGTAAGACTGATGATTCATAGACCTGTACCCCTGAAGCAAATGATACATTATGTGTTAATAAAAAAAAAAAGGCATGAACACTTAGAGATAAATTTAACAAAATACAGTAATATCTATACATTGAATATTAGAAAATATTGCCAGAAGAAATTTTTTAAAAGATGTGAATAAATGGGGAGGTGTATCATGTTCATGAATCGGAAGACAATATTTTTAAGTTGTCAATTCTCCCCATTATAAATCTCAGTCAATATCCCAATAAGTACTTTTTTGTAAAAATCAGTAAGTTGATTATAAAACATATATAAAAATGCAAACAACCCAGTATAACAAAAACAATTTTGAGAAAGAACAAAGTTGGGGGATTTGAACTACTTAATTGGAAGACCTTATAAAGCGATAGGATTAAGATGGGTTTGTTCCGGCTTAAGGGTAACGTAAATCAATGGAAAAGAATGGAATATCAGAAATGGATTCCAACACAAACGGTTAATTGATTTTTGACCAAGAACTCAAGACAATTCAGTAGGGAAAGGTATTATCTTTTTGAATAAATGGTGCTGGCACAATTGGATATGCACATATTTAAAAATTGAACCTCAACCCTTACCTCATACCAGTCACAAAAATTAACTCAAAATGGATTATAAAATTAAATGTAAGAGCTAAAAAATAATTCTAAAATATAGAAGGAAATCCTTGTGACCTTGGGTGAAGGAAAGATTTCATCCACAAACAATGTGAAGGAGAAACCAGAAAGAATTTTCAAATAGGGCTCCATCAAAATTAAAGATTTTTTTTCTCCTCAAAAGACACTGGTTCAAATGAGAAGGCAAATTATACACTGAGAGAAAACATGTGATAAGTATATATCTGATGAAGGACTTGTAATCAGTAGATATAAATAACCCATTCAACTCCATAACAAAAAGATAAACAACTAGATTTTAAAAACAGGATCAGAACAAACACTTCACCAAAAAATAATATACCGATGGCAAAATAAGCACAGGAAAATGCCCTCAACATCATCAGTCATTTGGTAAACACAAATTAAAACCACAATGAGATTGTTCTACACACCCATTTGGAATGACTAAAATTAAGAATGACAACAGCAAGTTGTGCTCTCACACATTGCTGCTGGGAATGCAAAATGATACAATCGCTTTGCAAAACAGTCGGTGATTTCTTATAAAGTTAAAACTTAACTCTGCATTTCCATTCTTAGATATTTACCCACAGAGAGGAAAACATATGCCCACACTAAGACTTGTATACAGGAATGGTAAGAGCTTCATTAACAATAGTCAGAACTGGAAAGCTAAATATCCATCAACTAGTGAATGGATAAACAAATTGTTGCAGAACCATAAAAAAGACTCTGGAACAAACTAACAACACACAACGACATGGATGAATCTCAAAAGTTTTACGCTACGTGAAAGAAGCCAGACAAGACTACACACGGATTCCAGAGCAGTTTGAAATCCGATCGGTGGTTTTAAGGGTCCCAGATTCATTGGGGGTGAAGAAAATGCTCTAATCTTGATTGCAGCATTTGATCTTGATTGCATGACTGTATACATTTGTCAAAACTTGGTGGCTGCATACTTCAAATTGATCACTATTATTGTATGTAAATTATACTTCAATTGAGCTGATTTTTAAAAATGAATATGTATATGTCTTGTTTGTGTAAAGCCTGGGTGGTGATACAATTTGTGTTAACACAGTGGTTATCTCTGTGGTTCAGAATTAGGTGTGCTTTTTTTTTTCTTCTTCTTGTTGGCATTCATTGACTTATTCATATATTCAGAATCTATTTATTAATTAGTCCCAGACAGTCTACAAATCATCGGAGATACAATGGTTGACAAGATAGACATAGTTTCTGTGATCAGGGACTACACACACAAGCCAACTGTCTCTTCTCTGCCTTCCCTAATCCTCGTATGATGAACATGTTTTATTTTTGTCCTAGCAAGGAGAAAAATTCCTCATGACTCCAGGAGTTACGTGGTCTTTCAATCCTCTTTTCCTTTAAGTTTGCTTCTCTGGTTCTCTACTTGCTGCCATCGTGACTATCAGCATATGTTCAGTGCACAGAATGTATGGTGTATGTCAACTGCTGTCACCATGAAAAATAAGAAGAGAGAATCTAACCGCTTCCCAACCTGTGTTAGAGGAAAACACGTGGCATCCTTCAAATTTTACCTGAAATGAGTGAACATCAGTATTTTAAATAGCTACATTGTTTCCATAAGTAAATGCCCTAGGTAGGTAGTCTATAGGATTACAAAGAAGGGGGAAAGGCGTTGGTATATTAAGATGGAATGTGCCATTATTCTATAAAAGTGTGCATGTTCTACTAATACAGTCATTATAAACTTACAAAATCACAGACTGTTTCAGCTGGATGAAACCTTATCAATCATCTACTAGAATATTCAGATCTTACAGACCATACTCACCTTGGAGAAGGAAATGATCTTTTGAAGACCACACTGCTCATGATGGAAGGCTTCAGAAATAGAATCCAGGTGTCTTGATGACTCAAAATCCGGATTACGCAGATGGCTAGTGCTTTGGAACTTGGAATTTACAAAGGTTTTTTTTTTTAAAGATTTATTTATTTATTTGACAAAGAGATCACAAGTAGGCAGAGAGGCAGGCTGAGAGAGGGGGAAAGCAGGCTCCCTGCTGAGCAGAGAGCCCGATGCGGGGCTCGATCCCAGGACCCTGAGATCATGACCTGAGCTGAATGCAGAGGCTTTAACCCACTTGAGCCACCCAGGTGCCCCAAAGGTTTTAAATTATATGGCATGTGTTCTACCTTTTTATCAACCACACTACCATCTTCCTGACAGACATTATTCATCAATCACCACCCTTTCTGGCTAAATTCTGACCCAGACTTAGAATTCTCCCTACCCGTTTTCTCCACACTTACTACCAATAGATCAGAATAAATACTTCAGTTGAACTCTTGTGAGAAACACACACACACACTTTTCTTTTTCTTTTTCTTTTTTTTAAGTAAGCGCTACACGTTGGAGCCCAACATGGGGCTTGAACTCATGACCCAGAGATCCAGGCCTGACCTGAGATCAAGAGTCAAATGCTTAACTGACTGAGCCACCCAGGTGTGCTTCCCTGTGCCCACACATATCATTTATGGGACATAGAGCAGCATATCAGGCTTTGCAAACAAGTCTTTATGTTCCTCTATGTGTCCCATAGTCTTCATCTGGAAAATGCAGATGATAACCTCTAGTCTATTGATTTGAAGATCAGATGAGGTAATATATGCAGAAGGACTTCAGGAAGTTTTGCCATTAAACGATTGTAAATTGACTCTATTTCCTGACTCCCATCCCCTCTCTTCCCGAAGTGTGTGTGGCTATGATGTACTCCCAGCTCCTTTCCTCCACTGAAATGAGCCTGTATCTTGATTGAGGAATAAGGTACAGTGAGGGGGATTTATGTTGATTCATTCTTATTTTAGCATTCCCTTTCCATTACATACAGTGAAAAGAAATTAACTATAAAAAAGGAAACTGAATAAGAAGTTCCCAGGGAGAATACCAATGGGGGGGGAAATGTTGCATATTTAGAGGTAGAAGTCAGTGATTCGGAATCTGCCTTCCCTAGTGGCTTAGCATCTGACCAGCTGAACAAAGATTTTCTCTAGCCTTGAACTAACGGAGACTTGCATACAGTTACTGCTCTTTAAAGTACTTCCCAGCATGGATGGTAGATTCAAAAATTACTTTTGGACCCTAACCGCTAACCGTGGCAGTAAATAAAGCCCTTTGTGACTAGCCCCAAACTCTCTTTTGCAGGGGTGATGCAACTGGGGAGAGCAACCTTGTGAAGTTTCCACTATACATTCGATATTACGACGAAAAGTGCACGGGGAGGACTAAACACTAACCAAACAAATGACAATAATGAAGAGGCATGTAGAGAAGTGTTGTAAGAGAAGTAATAATATGAGAAAGCATAATAAAAATGGGCAAATAGGCAGAGTAGGCCCACTTGGGAAAATGTTATTTGAGCCTGGACCTGAGAAATTTGAAGGGGCTGGAGAAAGTGCAGACAGAAGAACATGATGAGGGGAGGGGGCCTTACCAGGAGACAGGAAGGAGCTTGGTCCAGACAAAATTGTCAGCATAGAGGAGGGTAGAGCACCAGCAGCTTGAGGGGTAGGTTGAACTGTGTGGGTGAGAAAGGTCCATAGTCTGGATAAGGCAGGCTCTACTTTATGTAGGATTTCACACAAGATGGTAGGCATTTGGGTTGTATTCTTCGAAATTGTCAATGGTAGCCTTTGCACAGTTTGTAAAAGGAATGTGGACTCCTCAGCCCTGGAGAGAAGGGACAGGAGAAGAGAGCTTTAAAAATGCAAGCGCTTGGGGCGCCTGGGTGGCTCAGTGGTTTAAAGCCTCTCAGCCTTCGGCTCAGGTCATGATCTCAGGGTCCTGGGATCGAGCCCCGCATCTGGCTCTCTGCTCGGCGGGGAGCCTGCTTCCCCCCCACCCCCCCGCCTGCCTCTCTGCCTACTTGTGATCTCTCTCTCTCTCTCTCTGTCAAATAAATAAATAAAATCTTAAAAAAAATGCAAACACTTGGTTTGTCTGCAAAACTGCAGTGAGAATACAAGCTCCTCTTCCAACATTACTGGTTTGAACTCAGCAGATCTGCGTGGGCTCTCAATAATCACATGGAAATGTAGACGCATAAATAAACATCATTCCCTTTCTCTTAACAAGGTCTGTGCTACCTTTAGCAGAAGGCTTGGCTTAGTGCAGAGACGATTAATTGTAGCTGCTTGGAGGACGGGGCATGTTGTGAGTGAATTAATGTGCTTCAAGGACCCTGTGTGTGTGACTTTTCACGTTGTCTAAATTTGTAACCTGTAAGACTGAATTTCCATAAGTTTTGAAATGCAATGTGTTCTGTGGCGCTCAGAACTCCATCAGGATGAAAAGAGCTTTAGAAAGTAAGATGTTATTATTGTATTTGCCTTCACAAGAGAAAATAGTCAAAGGAAGACAAACAGAGGAGAGGAAAAAAAAAAGATCCTATATAGATTAGCACTCCCACACACCCTCCAACCTGGGGAAAAAAAGAAAAGAGAAAGAAAACCAGAAAACCTGGTATAAGAATAAATCTTATCAAAGACTGAACACTATGATCGGGCCTCTGTGTGGGGAAAGCTCTACTTTTTTGAACCCCAGAGAAGAAAATTATACTCCGTAGATGAAGAAAAAAAGAGTTATTAACAAATCAGTTATCTGATGTTTAAATAATGCACCTGTTAAGGGCGAGCCTTCTAAGTAAACCTACAGTGGAGCTAATTAGTTCAGCATTTTGGCAATAACTTTGTCTCCCTCCCCTTTAGCTTAAAGAAAAATGGGTGGGCTCAAACCATCACACATAACACCAACTATGTGATAAAACGGGTATTTCAGAGGAATTAACTTGGGGGGCTGGTCTTTAAACCTGACTGGCTTTTGAAATAGTATGTGAATAGTAGGTGGAATTTTCATTAGGGAGTCTGAGCAGAGCCTTGTTCCAAAAATCGGCAACCCTGAGTTTGACACCTGGCTCTGCCATTTACTACTTGCATGGCCCTAGACTGACCCTTGAACCCCTCTGAGCACTAGTTCTCTGCAATGGGAATATTATTACCTCTTCAGCTTGTCTTGGCAGTGGTTGGGATAAGCAAATATACCATTCCAGGGGCCATGAAAATGTTTAAGTCACACACATATGTGCACACACACACACACACACACACACACACATATATATGCACACACATGCACACATACATTCTATTTTACTAAGAAACGAATATAGAAACAAGGTAAAGTGCCATCTTGCCATCTAATATCGTAGCCACCTGTGGCTACTGAGAGCTTGAACTATGTCAAGTGTGATGAGGAACCAGATTTTCAAAATTGGATTTAATTTTGTTTAATTTAAACCTAAAAGCTGATGTGAACACAACAACGTCAAGTATGTTTGAAAAGCTCAGGTATATGAACCTACTTTTTCAATTGGGTCAATTTTTTGAAATCACTATTCAAGTCAGGTGTTCTGATGAAAATTTAGAGTTTGTATTGAGATAGGCTTTAAGTATAAAATACACACTGGATTTTGAAATTTTAATGTAATAAAAATCAACTATCCCATTAATAATTCTATATTGATTACATGCTGACACGAGAATATTTTGAATATAATGAGTTGAATAACATATATCCCTGTTTCTTTTTACTTTTTTTTAGTGTGTCAACTGTGAAATGTAAAAGGACTCACAGGGCTTGCTTTTGTTTCTATTAGATAGTCCACCCTAGTGGGTGAAGCGGGATCTTAGTGAGCAGGGTCCAAGTGCAAAGGTTCTACAACCCGAGATGTACATCATCTCAATTCCTGGAAAGGAAATAGGCTGGAAGAGATTAAACACTGGCATAAACTCACACAGCCACCGATGTGCAGCTAGGATTTGAACCTATGACTTGAAATCCCAGTTTTCTTAGAACATCAGACTGGGGCCAAGTCCACTGCTGGTTGCTCCAGCTGAAGGATATGCTGACAGAGTTGTGCTAGAACCGCTGAGTCTAAATGCCAAGTCAGTTTGCCACCCAGTTTCTTGAAGATCTGCCAGGGGACAGAGACTTGCTTCTCCCTGAGACTCGGTTTCCTCTCTGTCTATAATGAAGGTGATGCCCTAGGAAAAAATATTTTAAAAGGGACGCGTGTGTCACTGGTAGAGGTATAGTGGGTTTTGGGAGATGCATAAGGATTATACACCTGCATAGAAATAGTAAGTATATTTTGATGATAGTCAAATAGCTTTAGATTTGTGTATGCAGAACGCAAGTACGATCTATATCGTGCTCCTTTTTTCAAAGATATAGTTTTCCTTCCAAGATAAATTTATTTAACTTTAGCAAGTAAAGAGATTCAAAGAAAATGAATCACTGAGTGCAGATGAGAGCTACAACAAAGATCCCGTGGTGATATGCAAATATCCAAAGTTTGGGGAACTGCTTTTGAAGACCTGCAAGATCGCTTTGAACTCAGAGATTTCATAGTTAGGAGTTACTGGATTCTGAGAGACAACTTCTGCTTTGGCGTGTGGCCTCGCCATGAGACACAGCGGAAAGTGAGCTGGAGAAAAGGGAGCTTGGCCCTGGGTCAGCAGAGGAGACTGGTGCTCCTGGCTGCAAGAGGCAGATCCGCGAAGGGGTCCCAGGTGGTACCCAGGGCTGGGCCCTGCCCGAAGGATGGGAGAATGGAGATATAAAACAACAAAGGGAAATTCAGAGGTATGTTTTCCGGAGCTCTGACACCCTGTGGCTTAAGACACAATGTTTGGAGGGGTTCCTGGGCGGCTCAGTGTGTTAAGCGTCTGCCTTCGGCTCAGGTCATGATCTCGGGGTGCTGGGATTGAGCCCTGAGTCAGAGCTCCCTGTTTGGCAGGGAGTCTGCTTCTCCCTCTCCATCATCTCCCTCCACCCTCTGCTCATGGTCTCTCTCTCTCTCTCTCTCAAATAAATAAATAAATAAAATATTTTACCCCCAGCACCCCCAAAAAAGAGAGGGACTGTTTAGAGTCCTGTGCGCCCCAGGCACATCCCAAACCACATGTTTGTTTGAAAGTATCCTGGGCAGCAGGCTCCTGTCTTCTGCTATGTAAATGGCATCCAGCATCCCTACCGCAGGCAAATTCAGATCCCAACACAATGAGTTCCAACTGTGCTCACCGGACACCTACTCACAAAGAAATTTAAACAGTAATCAGTGCTTCAGCATCCACACCCCACTGGCCTGTCCTTGACATGAATGTTCTGCACTCTTCCAGGCCCTGAACATAAATCAATTTTCATGACAGCAGGGTATAGTGAAAAGAGCCCTGGGCAGGAGGCTGGAACCTCAGGTTCCTGACTCTGCACTCTTACCAATTAGCAAGGTGACTTTTCCCTCAACACATGTTTCCTAGACACGTGTCAGGGGTCATGCTGAGCACTGGGGCAACTGTCATCGAGGATGGGCTGGGCCTGCTCACTGGCTGGATGCTGGACTCACCTTCTAGTCCCTGTCCCACCAAGTGTCAGTGATTGCTCCAGAGTAAGTGTCTGCCATCCCCAGGTCTTGTTTCCCCTTCTTCAGTACGAGTGGGCTGCATTAGGGGATCTGGAAGGTAGACCCTTCCAGTCCATTCATTCAGTTATAAGTACATTTTTGAGTTCCTACTATGTGCCTAGCACTTTTCTAAGCCCTAGAGCCGAACTCTCCAATATGGTAGCCACTAGCCACATGAGGCTTCAGTGCACTGAAATATGCTGTTTTGAACTGAATTGTGGCGTTAAGGACAAAATGCACAATGGATTTCAAAAACTTAGTGTGAAAAAAGTGATGCAAAATATGTCCTTAATACTATTTTTTATTGATTGCATTTTGAAATCCTAACCTTTGGATATATTTGTTCAAATTAAATATATTATTAAAATAATGTTCACTTTTTCTTACTTTTTAAACGTGGCTGCTGGAAAGCTGTCAACTACGCATACAGCTCGCATTTGTGGCTCACGTTATCTTTCTATTGGACAGAAGTGCTACAGAGATATAGCAGTAAATGAAAACGTCAAGTGTCCTTCAGTGATGAAAGCCCATATAAATCTTTGAGAAAAACAAAAGCACTAGGAATCACAGCCCTGGGTGTGCTTACAAATTCTCACTGAATTTAAGCCTGTCGAGGGCAAGAGGGGTGCTTTGCTCATTTTGGTTTCTCTGAGGTCATCTTTGGTTGGACTGTATATCAATACCATTATTGCATCTAGGAGTCGTGAAGACACCTGGGATTCTGTACATTGGGTTCTCCTTCCTGCGATACCACCAACTCCCTTTGTAGTCTTGACTAAGTCACCCCCTCCCTGGGCCAGTGTCCTCCATGTGTACATTAAGAGGAATTAACACAGTAACTTCTAAAGCCCTTCCCAGGTTTGAACTTCTATGAAACCAGCATGAGGAAGGCACAAACAGTCCCACCAAATGTCAGCCATCACTGCCTTCTGATTTGTTAGTAGTTATTAAGCAACATTTCTACAAAGTCTTTCTCCTGCCCAGAAGGGTGTTTAGGGAAAATTCAAATTAATGAAGAATCTTCCAAATATAGTATGTCAAACTTTACAATGTGAACCCACAGAGAAGGGGGAAGGGTAGGTCCTTCAAGTGAAGGCCTGAGTTGCCAGGCTGCCTTCAAAGCTGCCTAGACATCTGCTGAAATTCCTTAGGACAGTACGATTAGAATAATCCCTCAGGGACAGCACAAGGAAGCAGAGGGGAATTCTGGCTCAGTCCACAAGAGACCAGCTTTGGGTGTGCACTGTAACCAAACTGGGTTTTGGCAAACCAAGTGGCAGCCTGCAAGGTGTGGTATCTCAGATAGAGCCTCTCCCTGGGGCTGGATGGGCCATGCAACCAGCAGCCTCCTGTTTCTGAAGGGCCCCAGGCTTTTGACATAATTGATAAATGAAGTTATGCATAAAGTCATCTCTGTGTGTTTGTGTGTGTGTGTGTGTGTGTGTGTGTGTGTGTGTGTGTGTGTGTGTGTGTAAAGCTTTAACGTTGCCAGGGTTGACATGTTCTAAAATAGGCCACCATTTTGTTTTAACATTGGGCATTTATTCACTTGGTACACAGCTCAGTCCCTCACTAGTCCTCAGAGGTGGTAGTCCTAGAAGGAGGTCTTTTCCCATTTTTCCATGCCTCCCACACAATGCTGTTTCCTTCCAGGAGCCGTAAATAGAAATCCAAATGTAAATACCACTGACAGAGGGACACAATGATACGTCAATGTGACTGCAAAGGAGAGGCTCACCAGGGATGAGGATCAAGAACCTTGGGTTGCTGTGTGACCTTAACTAAATATCTGTCTCTGAGCCTTGGTTTAGTAGCTTGCAAAATAAGCATTGAATTCAGTCTAAATTTCCTTTTAGTCTTAATATTCTCAGGGTATTTAACCGTGAATACACCTCAGAGTCAGCTCAAATGAAGTATTTAAATCGGAGCCAATGAAGGTTAGGTCATCACTTCCTCTGATGATTCCAATATTGGAAATTTCTAGAGGTGAAACAACACTTTTGATGAACCAGCAGGCTAGTCTGACCAGCTAGGAGGTCCTTTTAAGAAGGGAGAACTGTGGATATAGTTCTCTCAGGAGGAAAGTGCCCCACATACTAAAGGAACAACAAGTAAACTAATTGTGGCAGAAGGACAATCCAGGCAGTGCAGTCCAATAGAAATAGGATATAAGCCACATATGTAATTAAAATTTCTTAGCACCCATATTTAGGAAAAAACCCCCCCAAACCGAGATAGAAGTCATTTTAATGATCATTTTATTTAAACCAATATATCCAGAATAGGGCAAGCATGTAATCAATATATTTAATTTAAATTTTTTGTAGGCATATTCAGAAAGCAAAAAATGAATGTGCTTCATCTTAATGTCATGTTTTATTGAACCCAACATATCGAAAATCTTATCCTTTCAACATGCGAACAATAAAAATATACTAGGAAGACATTTTTACAGTTGTGGTCACATGTGGCTAGGGGCCATCAAGTCAGGTGATGTAGGTCCAGGCCTTCTTTCTTAATTCAGTGTGGTCTGTGGACCAGCACCTTGCACATCACCCAAGTGCATTTAAAAAGGCAGCGGAAGAGACACCATTCCCGACCTACTGATCAGAATTTGCATTCCGCAGGTGATTCATTTGCATATAAAGACGAGAAAATCCTCTCCTTTCCCGTAACCACCATGCCCACCTGTATCAACAGTCCCTCAACCCCTGGAGACCCAGCTATTGCTCAGACCTCTCCTTTGGTAGCTAACTTACCAGCTGTCTCCCTCCCAGCTGCAGTGAAATGCCCTCAATGACACAAGTCAGCGAAACCTCTTATACCTGAGCATTTGTTCATGTTTCCTCTAGGAAACTCTCCATCTCCCCTGTTCCCCTTCTCGTAGCTGATTCCCAGCTGGATTTCAGCTTTGACGCCATTTTCTTAGGAAGACATCCATAACCCACATGCCCTGAATTCTTCTAGCTCCTTATATCATTCTCTTCTTCCATCTTCTGTTATGGTTTAGGAATGCCGTTCTGTCCTTTCTCCTAGATGGGAAGCTTCATGACGACAGGGACGGCACTGGTCTTACTGACCACTCCATCCCAAGAGTCTAGCATGGTACTGGCAAGTAGTACATAGTAGGGGTTCAACAAACGTCAGTTGGGAGGGAGGGAGAGAAGGAAGGCAGGGTGGCAAGAAGGGAGGAAGGAAAGTAAGTTCTCCCTTGAGTGCAACTGAAATCACATTTTCTGTTTAGAGAATTTTCAATATAACACTGAAAGTCTGGGGCAGAAAAGAGGACAGATGTGGATTCCAGACCACAGTGTCTTTATAGACCACGGGCAGCTGCAGTGGGGCTATGTAGGGTCTGGATAAGCCATTTCACATCACTAAGCCTCAGTTCCCTCACTATGAAGTAGGGACCATAATCCCTGCGTCGGGTATGAAAATTCAGTGAGAAGGTACATTTGTAAGGCTTCATAAACTGTACAGTGCTTGGGACAAGAAGGCACTACGGTTTGGTTCTCCGACACTGCAACCCCTTACCTGCTCCCTCCAGGCACTGAGTTTCATTTTCCACTTGAGTTTAGAAGTCAAATATTTAGCTGTGCTAATGGGGTATTGGATCTTTTTATTATGGCCCCACTACTCAGTGTGCGCAGCTTTGCCGAGATAATAAAAGATGTTAGACTTGGTCTTGCAACTGCTTAATGCAGAAATGCTATAGGAACACACTTGGGGTGCGGCTTCCAATGGAATCAATGGTGAAGGTAGCCATGTCCCCAGCAGAGATAAAAGCATTAATATCCTATTTCTCCTCAGCCCACACGGGCATGACGTTGATTAAAATTATTTTCTGCTGTTTGACTCCTTTTTTTTTTTTGAGGACATTTGTAAAGGGGTCTGTGTGTGTGTGTGTGTGTACGTGTATGTGTGTGTGTGTGTGTGTGTGTGTGTGTGTGAGAGAGAGAGAGAGAGAGAGAGATAAAGAGAGGTTTTAATGGCGATTGGATATGATACCGCTGCTTGAAGTCTGGTTTCAGATCTAGTTTTTTTTTTTTTTATTTGACAGAGAGAAACAGAGTGAGAGAGGGAACACAAGCAGAGGGGATGGTAGCGGGAAAAGCAGGCTTCCTGCCGAGTAAAGAGCCCGATGTGGGGCTCGATCCCAGGACCCTGGGATCATGACCTGAGCCGAAGGCAGACGCTTAACGACTGAGCCACCCAGGAGCCCCTCAGATCTAGTTTTAATGGCACACATTTCACAGTCCCATGGCTTGGATGGGGCCACAGGGAGGTTTTGTTAAGTGCACTGGGCCTCCCTCAGTCCCCCACTCTGCATGCAGCCCCGTCTTCTGGTCTTTTGTACTGTGTGTTCATGTGTGTGTCTGTGCAGGTCCGTTGGTTTAAGCCTATTTTATATGATTTAAAAGAGAAAGCCTCTGTTGCAGAGTTGACAGGTCTCATGAGAAACAGTGCAGGTGAGGGCGAACATGCCCGGGTTCTGTGCAGGTGTATATCCACAGGCACGCATGCGGGGGGTGTGGGTGTTGGATCAGTGTGTGTCCAGGTGGAAGCCACTAAGAGCACTTATTTGGTAAAGAAGAGCTGAATAATATATTAGGTGGAAGGAGATATGTACATATGCAGTGTATCTTTACATCGGAGACACAATGGAAGGGTATGGAATATGGAAGAATAGGATTGGCCATTGGGAAGGAGGCAGGTAAGAGCATGGGTTTATCTGTAAGGTTGATCCAAGGGTGTGTGTGCGCATGTGCGTATGTGTGTGCACGCACGTGTTTGTGCATGTGTGTGTGAGTCCACAAATATTTTCAGACATCAGCTATTAATCAACCCATGTGTTCGTGGCCCAAGGTAGGATATAAAGTTATGAATATGACAGCCAAGGTCTCTACCCACATCAAGCCCACAGTCTATAATGGAGTTTCTCAACCATGTCACTTCTGACATTTGGGGCCAGATCGTTCTTTTCTGTGAGGGCTGCTGTCCTGCACATTCTAGAGCATGTAACGGTACTTCTAGTGTCTACCCAGGGACAGCACCTACTCGTCATGACAGCTCCATGATGTCTCCAGATGCTGTCAAATGTCCCTTGGGAGCAAAATCATCATAGATTGATGGCCATTGGTCTATGGGGAAAGATAGATTTTAAGCAAACAAAAAAATTAGTGCATTGGGGAGCCTGGGTGGCTCAGTCATTAAGCGTCTGCCTTCGGCCCAGGTCATGATTCCAGGGTCCTGGGATCAAGCCCCGCATCGGGTTCCCTGCTCGGCAGGAAGCCTGCTTCTCCCGCTACCGTTCCTTCTGCTTGTGTTCCCTCTCTCGCTGTGTTTCTCACTGTCAAATAAATAAAAAATCTTTAAAAAAAAATTAGTGCATTGATTGCATGAGCAGCTATGTGTTGTGAGAGAGAAGGGTAGGGAGCTGTGAGATCTTACAAGTGTCAAGGTGATGCATTAGGAAAGGCCTCTGGGAGGATGGATGGATGAGTGGGGCAGGAAAGATGGGTCTCACTCTGCCGGGTGATGTGAAAAAATGTTGCAGAGAGGGGACAGTAAGTGGAGAAAGGTCCTGCTAGAAGAAGGAAGGAGAACATCCTTCAAAAAAACAAACAAACAAACAAACAAATAAAAAAAACCTAGAAGAGCGCCTTGTGGGTACAGACTGAGTAGCACAGGTGGTGTGAGACAGGAGGCCAGCTTTTGGGCTGGGACTCAAACCCCCCGTCCCCAGAATATGCAATACAAAGTGGGTCAGAAGATGTGGGAATCAGACGGCAGCACCCGAAGCTCATTCCCAGGCAGAGGGGTTCTGCGTCTCTGAAAGGATCTTGCGACTATAGGGATGCAAGGGTGTGTAAGGCTTGTGTACCCCGTTCACACCTAAGGCTTCTGCCTAATGAAGGGAACAGCATGGAGTCAGCTACGCTTGTCTCTGAGATGTTCTCGTGGGAGCAGGTGATTTCAGCTTTGTGGGGACTGAGAATGCAGCTTTTCAGTGGCGTTTCCACTTCCCAGTGTGGTAAACCGAGGTTTCCAATTATTCCTCAGGCTCATGCACAAGAAAGACTCACACACACACACACACACACACACAAAACTACCTACTTAGAATTAACCAATAAATAATGGGGTTGGGGCAGAGGACAGAGAAATGAGGGGTGTGTGTGTGTGTGTGTGTGTGTGTGTGTGTGTGTGTGTAGGGGAAGGTGTTCATCAGGTGGTCCATAGAGGCTTCTCAGGGGGGGGCTCATTAACATTGTCTCCTTTGATTGGGCCACACCCACTAAATCCGGTCCACCAGTTCTGGTTTCCAGGGACCGCGAACCACTCGAGCAAATTCAAATCTGAGACCTTTCTTCGGGGACCCAGGATGGGGAAAATCTAGGGACTGCTGGCTACCTCAGCTTCAACACAGCAGAAAATGCAGTGATGTGGTCAGTTCAACCTTCTGAATTCTTCCGTGCTCCACTACTAACCCAATTAGTCTTTTCTCCGTCTGTTTCCCACTGACAAATTCCTCCTGTCCTTCCAGTGTGAATTCTCAGAGAGGAAATCTGATGAATTCAGCTCCCCCTCCCAGGACAAGCTATTTCATGCTCCACTACCAGCCAACATATTAACTCTTCTGATGTCAGGTGACTATACCTGGTCCCATTAGTGTCTATCCAAGAACAGCAGGTGCTGTAAGTGGGGCGGTTTTGTCTCCAAGGAGAGGTTGGGCATAGCAGGCACCGTATCTGACGTATTCCCTAGAAGCCAGGTTAACGGCACCAGGAGAAGGCAGGTCGGTGGGCTGGGGTCTGGAACAGTCCCAACTCCTGGAGTAGAAGACCAAAGTCATATTTGGAAGGGCTTTTCTTTCTACCTTTCTTTCTTTTCCTCTTTCTCTCTCTCTCTGTCTTTCTTTCTTTTCTTTCTCCTCCATATATTGCAGCATTTGATACATTGCAAGACGCTCTTATTAGCGAACCTGCAACTGACTCAGGATCTCACCCCATCTAGTGCCATTAAATCTGGTGTCTTCACTTTCAGCCTCTTTGAGTTTCTCAGCATTTCTACAAAGATTCAGATTCGGAGACGTTGACCTCAAAGAGGAAGGAGAGTCCTTTTGAAGGATAAAACAATGTTGCCAAAGGCTGGGGTAACATACAAGAGGGGCTTTGGGTTTATATATCAAAGATGTTAGGGTTGAACGAGCTTGGAACATTTGGCACCTTTATTGTGAAACTTACAGTGATCTAATGCTCTCTGAGCATTTTGAAAGGCTGGGTGGTGTCCGACCAGTGACCTCCAGGGCCAGGCAGTTTCTCACCCAGAACCAGTGGTAAAAGGAATTTATTAAACTGAACTGAGCACCTTAACATCTGTGTCGGTCTACCAGGCCTCTCACTAGCTTGTAAGTGCCTTGAAAGCAGGCCTGTGTCTTCCTAATTCTTCCGGCATCACTCTAGTAGCCTGGCACCACGCCTGGCAAAGAGTAAACGTTCGATAAACATCTGTTGAATGTCTTTTTAAAAATCACACCAGGTGCCCATGCTTCTTAGTTATTCCTAATGCATGCAGACGCTTTCTACAGACACTGAGAATATCAGCTCTGGAGTGAGGACCAAATCCAGGCTCACCACTTCCTAGCAAGTTACTCCCTGTACCTGAGTCTCCTTTTTAAATGGAATAGTGACACCTACCTTATACGGTGGAGGTGGTGGTTTTAAGAGAGAGAGTGCATGGGCCAAGCAGAGGGACAGAAGGAGAGGGAGAGAGAGAATCCTAAGTAGGCTCCACACCCAACTTCGAGGCTGACACTGGGCTCAATCTCATGACCTTGAGATCATGACCCTGAGATCATGACCTGAGCTGAAATCAAGAGATGCTTAGCCAAATGAGCCAACCAGGCGCCCTGGCTATTGTGTGTTCTAAATGAGTTAACACATGGGGAGGGTTCAAAACAATGCCTGACATGTAACACACTAAATGATAGGATTTTCTCTCACCAGGAAACACACTCGATGAATGGTTCTCGATACATGTGCACTAATCCAATAATTATTTTTACTTCCTGCTTTCTTTATCTGAAATAGTTTCAAAGTTTTCTTTGCTCAAAAAAAAAAAAAAAA
>CM053615.1:65397991-65432848 GCA_028646535.1 Procyon lotor
ATGCATTTCTGGACTTCCACGGATCTATATCTTGGTATCAAACTAGACTTGGGTATTGGAGCCCTTAAGTGACCAAGCTGCATCTACGTTTTCTTTCTAACAAGCAGAAACATAGGCGTGCACATTCTTGCAGATATTACTGTATTATCTCTGACAAGGAGCCATCTTTGGAAGAGGTTGAATCTGATGGCTAGTTACTGTCACAAGGCTCTCCTCGGAGTCAATTACACTAAGCAGAAAGAGCCCATCTTGGCAGGCATTCTCCGACATCTTAAAGAGATTCATGAATTCTCCCTCCTCAACAGGTTAATTTAGATAGCTATTTTGGGGACCTTTCACGGTCATCTCACTCGGTAGGCCTATCAGGATGTCATCCTATTCAGTAATAATGCTGATGCCTCACATTTGCACAGGATTATATAATTTAGGAAGTACTTTTGACGTGTGTTTCTGAGGGTCATGTGCATACCCATGTATATTTTTATCAATACCCCCTCTGCTACATTCTGTAGACAAGAGAGAGGGCTCAGAGGTAGAGTTGTTACCCAGGTTACACAGCTGAATCAGGCCTCATGTGTGGCTTGTTGATTCTAAATGTCCTTTTATTTTTTAAAAAAGATTTTATTTATTTGTTTGACAGAGAGAGAGAGATCCCAAGTAAGCAGAGAGGCAGGCAGAGAGAGGGGGAAGCAGGCTCCCTGCTGAGCAGAGAGCCCGATGCGGGGCTCGATCCCAGGACCCTGAGATCATGACCTGAGCCGAAGGCAGAGGCTTTAACCCACTGAGCCACCCAGGTGCCCCTCTAAATGTCCTTTTAAAGACATCTTGACTTTTTTGCTTAAAACAAAATATTTATTTGGGGGCTTACAGAACCCTTTCGTAGATAATGAGATTATATGGTGATTTATACCTTAAAGAAAAAATATGGGGCTCAAGTAGTTGTTCTCATGCTACACAGTAATACAGGTCCTCCACCAGCTACTTAATTAACTCTCAGCAGCTATTCATAAGCCAGAATGGCCCTAGAAGTCCCTTTCATAGCAAGTTAAAGGGCGACTCAAGCCTACAAATTGAAGTCCATTGAGTTAGGCTGGAAGGCCTAAGCCTCTAGTCCTGATTCCCCAAACCTATTACTTCTGGTTTTTCCTTTTGAATCTCAGTAGTTGATCCAGCTTCACCCATGGTGGCATTCGTGTCTCCTGGGGGCTTTGTCACCTCCCCGGTATGCATCCAGGTTTGAGTCTCACTATTCTCTACTCTTCTACCCATGCAAAGGCTGGAGGTGATTTTTAATACGAAGATATATTAGTTCTGTTTATAGATACTCTTCCTGTCTATGTCTATGTCTGTGATGATGTGGGCTGTTGTCTTTGGATGAGAGCAGAACTCTGATGCTTGAAGTTTTTCAATGGAATGACCCTTTCCATCTGGTTCTGAAGCACAAAGTTTCCTCTTTGACCAACAATTGAATTATCTGTATGAGGAATCAGCAAACATTTTATATAAAGGGCTAGAGAGTGAATATTCTAGGCTTTGGGGCCATTGCTTTCTGGCAACTACTCATCACTGCCCTTGTCACATAAAAGCAACCACATACAATGTGTTCATAAATGAGTGTGGCTGTATTCCAATAATACTTAATTTATGAAAACAGGCAGTGGGCCTGATTTGATCCGTGGGGCATAGTTTGCTGACCCCTGATCTACAGGACCAGTTCTGGTTAGAAGATCCTACAATTAATTTACTGCAATCTAGAATCTGCCAAAGATTAGTTTTGACATCAACTATTTGACAGCAGAGCCCAATGGCCATGGTAATTTCTCTTCATCTAGCTCTCTCTTAGAACGAGTAGCATGCTGGGTTGATAAAGACTAAAATAATTTTTCTACAAAGATTCTGAAGGGGAGAAGTGCAAAAGGTCAAGACTGTGTAAGAAGAAAGTTAAGATGTTTTAGGCCACAATAAAGGATCTAACAATGACTTAACCATTGATAAATAAGGCTTAACCCAAAGGTTCATATTATTCATATAGTTAGACCAGAGTCAGTTCACCTCAGGATTGATTGAGTGGCTCTTAGCTTTTCTTCAAAGATATAGACCCTTTGTATTTTTCTACTCTTATACCCTCACATGCTGGCTGCTGCTTCTTGTGTTGGTTATCTTACAGCTGCAAGATAAATGTAGTCTTTTCAAACATCACATCCTCAAAGGTCTGTGTCCAAAGTAGGAAGGGAGGGGATTGAGCAAAGAACCTTCTCCTTATGTAGTTTTATTTTCTGAGAAATGGAAGTGCTTCCCAGGAGTGTCCCTCAAAGACTTTGCCTCCCGTTCACCGGAATTAGATCACATTCTCATCCATAGCCAACCCCTAGCCAAGAAGAATGGAGATGGCCCAATGGCTTAGGTAACTTAGGATTCATCCTCAAGGACTTGATACATTCCCCTCAATAAGCTGAGTGTTCCGTGCAAGGAAGCAAGTGCTAGAGAGAGGGAGGTTGTGGGGCTGGCTGATGGGGAGATAAGCAAGAATTCAGATCACAAAGAATGTGAGAAAGGTACTAAAACCCTGTGCCAAGATGATTACATGCAAAACCTGCTGGGTAATGTGAGGGTGATGTATTATCTTGAATTCAAGCTCTGGATGAACCATGGTTTTCAGTCATAGTGGTCCTCAAACATTAATGCTCCCAAGAATCACCAGGGGCCTTTGTTAAAATGCAGTGTCCTGGGTTTCTGCCCTAAGGATTCTGATTAGATGGTGCCAAAAGGAGACTGGTAACATGTTTTTGAACAAGTGCCCCAGGAGATTTTGATGCAGGTAGTTTGCTGCACACGCCGAGAGAAACAATCGCTAAATGAGTTTGAAGCCCGTATGAGAGTGATCTACAAAGTAGAAATAACCGTCATTCTACACTTCTGCTTTGTCTTAGAGGCAAAGATGCACATGTGTAAATACTGGGAGCATGGAGCTTCCTTTGTTCTGAGAAAGAAATGGAATTTGTGACTTTTTAATGACAAAGCACCCGTATCAGATGTACCTCCCACTATGCACGTATAGAGCTGCAAGATTGGACATGAAATCGGGGGAGTTGATGTGAACATGATCTGTAAGCTCCCTGGTATTTTATACAGACACTCAAGAACAAGGGCTCTGGGTCTGCAGAAACTTGGGTTTGATCCCTAACGTTATATATTTGGACAAGAGCCTAAGCTTTTTAGCCTCCATGTCCACTGATATGAAACAGAGGAAAATATTTTCCCTATATTGTATGATAGGGTGATTTAAAGAAAATTATCAAGAAAACAATTATCTGTATAAAGCACTGATTGTAGCACTTAGCACCTCCAAATGCTCATAGACATAGCGTCCATCACCGTCTTTGTAGTAGTAGCAATGGTTTTATTTTTATTGATGTGTTTTTCAAGTTATTAAAGTTGCCTTACTAATTTCCTCATTTATAGATGTGAAATTGAGTCCCAGCTATGTGGAATAACTTGCCAAGTTTACCAAATTAGTTGGCTGAGTCGGGTCTTGAACTCAACTTGATTCTTGATTGTCTAATCAAATTCTCTAATAATCCATGAGCTAACTTCACAATGAACAAATGTGACCCAGTTTCCCGGCACAAGGAAGTACCCTACTCTGGGGAAAGTGTTTTTATTGCAGCCCCCCTCTCTCTGTCCCCTTCTTCCTCTCTCTCTCACCAACCTGGCCAATCCCCAGAAGGCCCACTGGAGTAATTAAAACAGGGGAGTCAAGGGGCTCATTGGTGGGACCAGGACACAAGTCGATGTGCCTTATTCTGCTGGGAATTGACTGCAATCAATTTCTCTGAAGGCCTGTCCAAGGCTGCGGCTGTAAAGCGCTCAGCGCGCTGATCAATGGTGGCCTTGAGTGCAGGAAAGGGAGAGACAAAGTGGTGGCGGCAGCGGCGGGACAGTCGGCAGCCAGCAGGCAAGTCCAAGTCCAAGGTCAGCCTCTGGATCCTTCCTCCTCTCCCCTCTCTGCACAGCTCTCTGGCAGAAGTGTCAAAGCGGGATGGGGCAGCGGGAAACACGAGAGACGTTCCTGGAAGCTCTGTGGGGGGAAGAAAGAAAACTCATTTGCTTAAGATAATAAAAATAATAATAATCTCCAATTCATCATCATAACCGTAATGACAGTGGTGGTAATAACGACAGGGCACCTGGTTTTATCTTCTGCTCTCTGAATGTGAAAGTACATCTCCATACCCAAGTGAAAGTCATTTAAAGGACGTTGTTTTGTAGCAAATGGAATTCATCACATTTAATAAAGTGTTAATTGATGTGGAGGAAGGAAGCCCAGTCTTTCTGGTTTTGTACATTTGTTTCTTCATTAAATAAGTAGCCAAGGACCACAATGGTACAGCACGCCTTGCATCATACACCTAGTAGGGCCTCACTTCATCTTTTTTTTTTTTTAATGTTCAAAGCACTGTGTTATATGTTGGAAATAAAAACCTAATGAATAAAATATGCCTCTTGCTTTTAAGGAATTCGCATTCTAAAATAGCATGTAAACAGAGTGTCTTCGTCCATTTGGGCTGCTATAATGAAATGCCAGGGACTGAGTGTCTTCTCAACAGCAGAAATGTATTTATTTTTTATAGTTCTGGAGGCTGGAAATCTGACATTAGGGGACCAACAAGGCCGAGTGAGGGCCTCTTCCAGGTCACAGCCTTTTCTCTTGTGTCCTCCCACGGCAGAAGGGATGAGGGAGCCCTTTTCTACTGTCACTAATCCACTTTGGGATCTATTTCATAAGAGATCTCTTTTATAAGAACACGAATTCCTTTCCTGAAGTCTCCACCCTCATGACCTAATCATATCCCAAATGCCTCACCTCCTAACACAATCACAGTGTGCGTGAGGATTCCAGCAGGTAAATTCTTGGGGGATGCACACACTCCATAGCCCAGGGGATAATGGCAATAACGATATGAACCAAGTGGTTAAGGAGCCGGAGAAAGGGTGAATTCATTCTGGTAGAGTCAGTGGGTGAGAGGGATGGCGGTAATTTGAGCTCCAATTTGAAAATTAGTTTCTTTGGGAAGAGACAACCATTTGAGGCAGAGAGAAAAACACAGAGGTAAGAGAGGGTTTGGCAAGACGCAAGCAGTCCAGCGTGGCCTAAAATAGCAGGTATTGAACAAAGAGTTACAAAAAAGTATGCGAAGGAGGGTTGGGACTTGGAGAAGACAGATCCTCATTTCATGCAAAAGAATTCACACGTTTTCTCTTTCCATCCCTTAGCCAATGGGAACCACCACAAGTTCTTAACAAGAGAGTGTTCGGTTCTCACCTGGAATCGGATCCTTATGAACAGAAGAGAAGGCCCAGAAGCGAAAGAAGAGAAAGACAGAGGCTCAAAGAGGGGAAGTCAATCATTTAGGTTGTCGGCAAGCAATGGTTGATCTCACATCCAAGTGTTTTGACTCAAATTCTGTAATGTTTTCTAATACTTCATGTCAGGATGGCAGGTAAGGGCACAGATGTTGGAACGAGATAAATGCGATTGAAATCCCAGCTCTGATACTTTCAGGCTGAGCTGCCTGAAGCAGGTCAGTTAACCTCCCCAAGACTCAGTTTCTTCGTCTATAAAATGGGGGCAAAATTCCTGTCCATTGGGATCACAGTGAGAATTGAACATGATAATATCTACAAAGGATTTCAGCAGAGCTCTTAGCATATTGTAAGATTTTGATAAATGTTAGATGTCATTATAATTAATATTAACTTCAAATACCCTCCCCGTGTTTCCTTTCTGAACCTTTCCTCTACTTCTTTTGACATGTCTTTGAGTACTTCAGTACCTTGGATTAATTTTAGGTATGATGATGGACGATCAGAAGAGCTATTTTGGTTTGGGGGGACTTACCCTCACCGTTCTGAACACACCACCCAGCTGAATATCATATATCATATGAAGAATGGTTAAGGGAGATGAGGAAATCTGGAAGGGTATGCAAACCATCTTCATGTATTTCAAAAGCTGTCAGTTTTAAAACAGATAAGACCTATTCTTTTAGACTTCAAAGGTAAAAGTTTGGCTAGTAAGGGGAAATCGCAGAGAAGTTGGTTTTATTCTGATAAGGAAAATTGTAACGGCTGGGGCTGTCCTGCCAATCAAATGTGCTAAATTGTACGGTAGCAAGTCCCCCCTTCCGGAAGGAATGTGAGATTGATGGCTGCAAAAGATATGTTAACTGGAGACTGAGTTAAATGATTTTCAGAGCCCTTTTATTAAAACCATAAAGTCACCTGCTCAATGTAAATAAAGTAAGCCATTTACATATGTGTTGGAGTTTCTTAGTAAGATCTTTGATGTAGTAGGGTATGCATACTAAAAGCCAGGAGCCAAGTCCATTCTGTCGATGTGTGTGTGTTTTCCAGGTCATTTTCTTTCTAGTTCATCACAGTCCAGACCAATCCCTACAGTATGACCCTAGTGATTTACACTCACTTACTTTATTTGACCCTGCGCAGAAAGAGCGCTAGACCAAAAGTCAGGAGACTCCATTCTGCTTCTGGGTTTTCCAGTGATTGGCTCTGTCACTTTTGGTCATCAGTTGCTTGGTCTCAGCCTCAGAGTCTTTCTCTTATATGTAAAATAAAGGTGTTGGGCTCAATAGCAAAGGGCCTTTTGTGCACCAGCACTCTGAGATACATCATCCTAAGCAAAAAAACTCACTCTGTTGACCTTCTTTGGAAAAGCAGTGTCTCTCTAAACTCCCTGGAGTGGGGAGTGGGGTATTGGTGCATGCTGTTTATAAGCTGCACGTTTTTCTAAGAAATGTAATTTATAATCATTAATAAAAACTGATGAATCTGCCATCAATCTTCTTGGCTTTTCCTGGATTCCCAAGTTATTCTGAATAACAAAAATGAGATAAAATACTTGAATATTGCGGTACCTGGCTGGCTCAGTCGGTTGAGGTTGAGTTTGGGTTTTGGCTCAGGTCATGATCTCTTGATCTCACGCATTGGGCTCCACAATTAGCAAGGAATCTGCTGGAAGATTCTCTTCCTCTGTGGCCCCTCCCCCAAAACATGTGCGCTCTCCCTTCTCTAAAATAAATAAATCTTAAAAGAAAAAAAAGAAAATATTTGAGGAGCACCTGGGTGGCTCAGTCAGTTAAGTGTCTGCCTTCAGTTCAGGTCACGTGTCCAGGGTCCTGGGATGGAGCCTCGTGGTGGGCTTTCTGCTCCGCAGGGAGTCTGCTTCTCTCTCTCCCACTCCCACTGCTTGGGTTCTCTCTCTCTCTAATAAACAAATAAAATCTTTAAAAAACTAAAATATTTCAATATTGCCAATGTGTTCCCTGTTAAGATAAATGCTTCATAGGGTTTGTACTAAAAATAGCTATCCCCATACATTTTTTAAGGGAATGGGTTGGATCAGCCAAAGGTTGACTGGCCAGTTGTTGTTGTTGCCATCATTCACCTTCAGACTGACAGTTAAAACAATGAGGTTGAAATGGCAAGAAAAGAGAAAAATCTCAAAGACTGACACAAAGCAAAATAAGTAATAAAATACAAATGCAATCACTTCCTGGAAATGTGTAGAATGGTTATGCTGAAGTCTACGTGTGAAGCTGTGTCGCTCCAGAGGACAACTCAGCTGTGTGACTAGAGTCCATTTACTAATTGTCTGACATTGGGTGCTCCTCCTGCTCCCATTACAGAAAGTCCCTCTTATCTGTTGAGATCAGGATCTGTAATTGTAGGTTAATGGAAAGTCAGTGGAAGCGAAGTGTACTGGAGCATTAAAGAGCAGTCTTTCCAGCTGGGAGGGTCTAACTTGCAGTGGGCATGAGTCATATCTTCAAAGAAGATGGGAAGTATTGGTTAATCCAGAGAATTGATTAGTTCAGAAGTCAAGGTTAATCATATTGAAACAATGGGAATACACAGGAAAGCAAAAAGAAAGATAATTCCTTAAATCCACTCAGAGTGGCTTTAAGTAAGCATCTTGATATGAATGCTTCTAGAACTTTCTTTTCATGTATATTTTCAAAATGCAATTTACATGTATATGTAAATGTATTTTATAATATATGTAAATGATATAACATATATGTAAACAGGTCCTAGAACTCGATTGATTTATGACCGGTATTTCACTTACTATGTCATAAGTATCCATTAATAGCAATAGAAATCCATGTCATAACTTTATTAGTAATTTTATTTTGCCATTTTAAACCTCTAGTTATCCCTAAATACCACCTATGACACACTTTTGTTTTTCAGGTTTTCTACAATGAGCATGCGTTCATTATTTACTTCGAAGTGTGAAAAACAGTAAAACAAATGAAAAATGCAAATATGCTGCTTAAGAAACAGCATAATTAGATGTTAACAGTGTGAATTTTGGAAATAAATATACCTGGCTTTCATATTTCAGGTCTGTCCCTACAAACTGTGTGACTTTGGGCAATTAGTTTAACCTATCTGAGTCTCAGTTACCCCATCTAAAAATGGGGGAAATGAAACAGATCATATAGAGTTGTTGACCAAGATGGAAGAAATCAATGCGCGTGCAGTGCCTTGCGTAGATTTGGTACATGATAAAGAGATGGCAAATGATGACCATCATCATCATCATCATTAATGTTTTATCTGATTTTGAAAAGGATTTATGTCAAAGGAAAAAAAAAGACAAAAAAATTCACTTTCTATTAGGAAGATCCTGATGCACGAGAATGTTCCTTCATTTCGGATTTCATATGTAGGAATATTCCATTTCATTTAGAGAGTATTCTCCTCCCCAATTATCAATAGCGATGGGACTTTGAGTCCAAAGTTGATTAAGAACTATTTAGGACCATTTATAACAACAATGTAACATTGTAACAATGTAACAATGTAACAACAATATAACAACATTATAACAACAACAATGTAAATTTAAACAGCTAGTTGAATGCTAGTTACACAATTTTACAAATGGATCTATAGGGGAAATATCCTTGCTTTATTCTTTATCTTATTTTTATTGTTACCCCTGTATTTTAACAACTTTATTGAAATATTATTCACATATTATACAGTTTACTGAATTTAAGTACTAAATCCAATGGTTTTTAAGATATTCATTAAGTTACACAACCATCATCACAATCAATTTTAGAACATTATCATTATCTCCCCCAAAGAAACCCCATATCCATTAGCAGTCACTCTCCATTCACCCCTGCCCCCAACCTTTTCAGGAACTGCCAGACTGTTTTCCATGTGGTTGCACAACAGTCGTGTATGAGGATTCTAATAATCCATGTTCTTCTCAACATTTGTTTATTATCTGCCTTTTTTATTATAGTCATCCAGGGTGTGTGAAGAGGTATCATGGTGTGGTTTCGATATCCATTTATTTAAGGGCTAATGATGCTAAGCACCTTTTCTTATGCTTATTGGCCATTTATATATCTTCTTTGGAGAAATGTCTACTCAGATTCTTTACTCATTTTTAACTGGGTTGTCTTTTTAGTATTGAGTCCTAAGAGTTCTTTATATGTTGTGGATATAAATCTCTTAGCGATTATTTCATAAGCAGACATTTCCCCCATTCTATGGGTTTCTTTTTACATTCTCCACGGTGTATATATATATATATATATATATATATATACACATATATGTATATATCATCATGAAAGAGTTTGTTTTTAATTTCGATGAAGTTCAATGTATCTACTTGTTCTTTGATCACTTGTGCTTTTGATGTCATATCTAAGAAACCATTGCCTAACCCAAGCTCACAGAGATTTGCTCCTATGTTTTCTTCCAAAAGTTCTAGTTTTAGCTTACACATTTAGGCCCATGATACACTTTGGGTGAGTTTTATGTATGGTGTAAGGAAGGGCCCGATTTTATTCCTTTCAATGTGAATATTCAGTTGTCCCAGCACCATTTGTTGAAAAAAAAACCACTATTTTCCCTCAGCTAATGAATTGTCTTGGCATCTTTGTTGAAAATACATTGACCATAAATGTGAGGGTTCTAAGCTTTTTTTTTTTTTTTTTTAATTTTAGAGATGTGAGGAGGGCCAAAGGGAGAGACAGTCTCTTAAGCAGACGCTGGACTGAGGATGGTGCCTGACGGTGGGCTTGATGCGGGCTCCATCTCATGACCTTGAGATCACGACCCTGAAATCATGATGACCTAAGCTGAAATCAGGAGTCAAAGGCTTAACCAACTGCACCAACCAGGTACCCTGGTTCTGGACTTTCAAGTCTATTTTATTTCTCTATATTTTTATCCTTCTCCAGCGCCATACTATCCTGATTGCTTTTTTTTGTGTTTTAAATTTTGAAACCAGGAATTGTGAATTCTCCAGAACCCCATGCTCCCTTAAGAATTGTTCTAGCTATGCTGAGTCCCTTGCATTTTCATATAAATTTTAGGATCTGTTTGTCAATTTTGCAAAAAGCCAAATAGATTTTTATAAGGATTACCTTATATACATAAATAAATCTTAGCATTATAAAGTTTCCTGATCCACAAATATGTCTTTTCATGTTTTTGTATTTTATTTAAATGTTATTAAATTTTTTCATGTTTTATTTTCAATGCTCTCATAAATGGCATTGTTTTCTTAATTTCATTTTCAGATTGTTCCTTGCCAGTGTAGAGAAATATAACTAATTTTTGCCTATTGATATCCTGTCCTGAAAACTTGGTGGAGTCCATTATTAGCTCTCATAGTTTTTGTGCATTCCTTAGGATTTTCTACATATGAAATCATGCCATCTGCAAACAGAGATAATTTCCTTCTTTTTCTCCAATAAGAATGAGTTTTACATTGTTTCTTTGCCTAAATGTCCCAAATAGAACTTCCAGTATAACATTGAAAAGAAATGATGTGAATAGACATTTTGTCTTGTTCCAGATCTTAGAGAGAAAGCTTTCAGTCTTTCAACATTAAGTGTGCTGTTAGTTGCGGGGTTTTTGTAGACGTCCTTTATCATAGTGATGAATAATTTCTAGTTTGTTGAATGCTTTCATCATAAAGGAATGTTGAATTTTTTTTTTTTTAGGAATGTTGAATTTTTGTCAAATGTTTTTTCTATGTCTATTAAAATTATCATTTGGTTTCTATCCTTTATTCTATTAATATGATATATTACATTGGTTGATTTTTCACATATTGAATCAATCTTGCATTCTTGGAACAAATCCTAGTTGTTCATAGTGCGAATTTATTTTATATTTTGTTAGACTCAGTTTGCTAGTTAATTTCAAGAATTTTTGTATCTATATTCATAAGAGATATTGTTGTTTAGGTTTTTTCCTTGTGAGATGTTTGTCTAATTTTGGTGTCAGAATAATATTGGCCTTATAGAATGTGTTGGGAAGTATTTTCTTATATTTTTTGGGAAGATTTTGTAGAGGATGATATCAATTCATCTTTAAAATTTTGATAAAATTTTTTTTTTTTAAAGATTTTATTTATTTGACAGCGAGAAACACAGCGAGAGAGGGGACACAAGCAGAGGGAATGGTAGCAGGAGAAGCAGGCTTCCCGTGGAGCAGGGAGCCCGATGCGGGGCTCGATCCCAGGATGCTGGGATCTGACCTGGGTCGAAGGCAGACGCTTAACGACTGAGCCACCCAGGCGCCCCAAAATTTTGATAAAATTAAGAGTAAATCAGGTCCTAGGCTTTTCTTTGTGGGATTTAAAAATTACCCATTATTAATTGAACTCTTCACTTGTTATTCAGATTTACCATTTCCTCTTGAGTCAATTTTGGTAGCTTATGTCTTTCTAAACATTTGTTCATTTATTCCAGATTATTTAATTTGTGACATACAGCTATCCATAGTATTCTCTTATAATCTAGTTTATGTCTGTAAGGTCAGTAGTAATGTCCCTTCTTGCATTTCTGATTTTAGTAATTTGATTCTTCTCTCTTTTTTGTTGGCCTGTCTAACCAAAGATTTGTCAATTTTATTGATCTTTTCAAAGAACAAAGTATTGGTTTTGTTTGCTCTCTTTTCTTTCTTTTTTTAATGTCATTTTTTCCTTCTCTAATCCTTATTACTTCCTTTCCTGTGGTTACATGGGGTTTAGTTTTCTCTTCTTTTTCCAGTGTCCTAAGGAGTAAAGTTATTTCTTGTCCCTACAGTTTGAGGGAGTAGTGGCTCACAAACAAAAATAGTTATAATAGCAATTGCCCCTATTTATTGGGAGTCTACCAGATTAGACATTTGCATACATTATTGCTAGACTTCATAACAATTTTGCAAGTCAGGCATCCTTATTACTATTTTACAAATAAGGAAACTGGGGTCCAGAGGAGCAAATTGAGTTGCCCAAGACCACATAGCAGAGTCAGTAACTACATTCAATTTTGTACGGCTCAAAATTGGTTCTGTCTCTGCCTCACACAGAGAAAGGACAGGGAAAGAACACGAAATTGGGAGTCATTACACTCAAGTTCATTTACTTAAATGCACCAACATGAATCCTGTCTGAAACTCGGTTTCCCTAATTCTTTGCAGAGTCAGTGCCTTTTCATCTTTGGGTTTTAGCTTCTGCATCACTTTCTCTGAGTTTCTCTGACCACTCTTCTTAAAAGAAGCTTAACTCATTGTCTTATGTCTCAGAATTCTGTTTGTTTTTTCTTTTCTCATTTAGCATATTTGTCAATTTATGTGTTTGTGCATGAGTCTTGTTTTCCTATCTTGCTTTCGTTCTATTTTTCCCATGAAAATGCAAATTCTAGGAGGTCATAAGATGTGCCTGTCTTGTTTATGGTTTTTTTGTCAGCTTCCACTATAGATCCTGGTTCATAAAACTTGTTCAATAAATATTTGTTAATTGGATGAATTGATATGAAGAGAAGTACCTAAAGTCTTCTCAGATACAAAGTCATAGAATTCTCTTGCAGTTGTTTTCCAGTAGTAAAAATTCATTCAAAGAAACTGAAGAAAAAAGGGGGGTTCATGGAACTCAACTTCTGGACCTCATAGGAACTAAACATAATCAGATATTTGCTCTCTCAATCTCTCTCTCTCTCTCTTTCTCTCGTTCAGGGGCTTCCTGGTCTTCTGTGTCTGCTTCTGTCTACTCATGCACTATCCTAGTCTCCTGTCTAAGGACCTGCTTCTTCAGATTAACTATAGCCCATCATTGCTACTCCAAAATGATGGTTTTGGCCCTGGAGATAATTGACACGGCTCCAGTGCCCGTAGTTAACGGAGTCCCTTTTTCAGGTAGTGATTTCAAATTCCATAGAGAAGAAGTCTGATTGGCCCTGTAGGCCAGTGGTGCTTCTCTGGGCCAACTAATTATAACCAACAGGTTGGGGATATACAGTGCTTAGGCAGACCTTTTCTCTGCTTTTGGCATATAAATGGCTGGCCTTGAGATGATTGGTAGATCTATTACAAATTTTAAGTTTTAAACACAAAATTTTGTATTTTCTACATGAAATACCGACTTCACCTGGAATGTAAGTGAGATTGAAAACAGGTCTTCTGGCTTCCAATGTGCATAGTTATTTTGCACAGAGATGGCATTCAGGATACCCTGTCCTGGGCCTGCAGAGCGGAATCCTTTTTGTATAGTCCCTTTTGTTTCAAGGGCTGGGAATCTGGCTACCATCCATCGATGGGGTGTTCAACCTAAAGGAGGTCTCTTGCCTCCTGCTGCTGAGGAAATTGCAGTATTGGATTTTTAAATAAACCATTGGCCAGAATATCTAAGAGCCTTTCTTGCAGACCTTGACAGGTTTATTTTTTTTAAATTAAAAATCCTGGCCTGGGGCAAAATGAAAATGGCTTCAGATTTGCAATCAGTGCCTGTGTTTCATAATTGAAATGCATGCTAGAAACTGAAGTTTGGTGTGACCTGATCTTGAGACTCCATTCAGCGGATTGCTGACTTCTGTGAATTGAGGTGTTCTTGATGGAAGCTGCCCTTGATCATTACAAGTGGCCAAGAAAGACACCCAATCCCCCCAGTGTATGAAGGTTATTTTCCTTCTTCTTCTTCCCCATAGTCTGACAGCAAATAATCAGTCAAAATACCCTATGTGGTTGGGAAAACATATGGGACATGAAAGATCCGTAAGTGTATAAGGCCTTCTTGTCACTAACTGATCTAAATCAGAAGACATACACATACACACTCTTATTGATATGAGCAAGAGCACTAAGAAATGTCAACACCAAGGCAGCATCTTCAGAAAATGCAGGAATTAGGGGACCAGTTGATATTTTTTTTTTTTTTTTTAAAGATTTTATTTATTTGACAGCGAGAAACACAGCGAGAGAGGGAACACAAGCAGAGGGAATGGTAGCGGGAGAAGCAGGCTTCCTGCCGAGCAGGGAGCCCGATGCGGGGCTCGATCCCAGGACGCTGGGATCTGACCTGGGCCGAAGGCAGACGCGTAACGACTGAGCCACCCAGGCGCCCCTGATATTTTCAAATACAATAAATGATTAGAAAAAGGCTTTTAGTCCCATTAAAATAGCAGGTACATACAATGATGCCATGTTGGGATTTTTCACAAAAATATTTGGATTTCATACACATACTTCATAAGCTGTTGAGAAGGCAATGCCTCGGGACTTGAACTAAAAATGATTATCTTTCACTGTAAGAGAGTAAATAAAACCTGATTCACGTATTTACTTTGTTTACTTGCTTATTAATAGCCCTCTAGCTCCGCGAGGATTAACACAGGATTTTAAACAGTATTTTTTAATTTCACCAATAGAAATCTGTTTGTTGTGGTTTTTTTTTTTTACATCTAGGCTTAAGTCAAAATACTACAGCAAGGTGGAGATCTTAGGTGACCCTGTCCACACACACCCTCATCCCAAACTTCACTATTGTCCACAGTTGAGCGGTGAGACTCAGATTAAAGCAACTGACCCGATTCCTCCCAATTAGTAAAAAAACAGACTTAATGGATGAACTCTAATCCTCTGACCCCATCTCCAGTCCTCTTTTCATTATCTATGTTACTTCTGATTCGAATTCACCCCAAGTCAATACAAATCAAGGGTCTGCTCAGGGCCAGGCCCTGGGCTGGAACTGGGCTCAAACTGATAAATGAAAACATGGGTCTGGGCTGTCTAGGAGGTCACGGTCTAGTGAAGAAACAAACAGAGAAATACTCATGACCTCACCGGAGCAGTAGCTATGGGAGAAATTGAAAGAGTTATCAAAGAATCACTTCCCTGAAAGCTGCTGATCCCACAGTTTGTTTTATGGGTATATAGGGGTTTTTTTTTGTTTGCGTTTTGTTTTTGTTTTCTAACCCCCAGGTAATTTCTATCAAACTTTCAAGAAACAGATAATTCTCACACTTTCTAAACAGTTCCAAGAGCAGAGAAGAAGTTGAACCACTATTTCATTCATGGTCTGATGTCAGCAAAACTTGCCCAAAACCGGGATTCACAGTCTTGGGGAGAAACAGACTTGGGAACCCTGTTTCCACCGTATGACCGTGCTGTAGCCTGGGCAGTTCTGCGTGGACCTGTGCGGACCCCTGAGCCAACATTGGCTCACCTAAGGACTGGCCAGCAACCAGAGTCTCTTTCTTGAGTTGCTGGACCTGGAGTCAGGGAGAGGATAGTGGGTTTGTGCTGGACGTTAGCACTAAGAGAAGAGGTGTATATTTAACAACATATGCCATTGGAGAAAGTTTTCTTTTTTTATTTTTTTAAGATTTTATTTATTTATTTGACAGAGGGAGAGAGATCACAAGTAGGCGGAGAAGCAAGCAGAGAGAGCAGGGGAAGCAGGCTCTCCACTGAGCAGAGAGCTCTATCCCAGGACCCTGAGACATGACCTGAGCCGAAGGCAGAAGAGGCTTTAACCCACTGAGCCACCCAGGCACCCCAGAGAAAGTTTTCTAAGAGAAGACAGACACCAGGAGAGATGCGAGGCTCAAGAAGTAAAGAAGAAACAAACTATCAGACAGCTCCTAAGGGACAGAGAGAGAGGTTCTGGTTGCTAGTAAGCTCCTGAGCTCCAGTTCCTGTGAGACCAGGCTTTATCAGCTCCAGTTTCCATGGTATCTGGTTGTGTCCTTTCCTGCACCACCCCCGCCAGACGCATTCCCCTTTTTCCTGTGCTACATGGCATAGGTTTCTATTCTCTGCAATAAAGATAGTTTTGCTAGAATAATAATGGCTTAAAATGAAGCGACAAAATTAACATTATTTGCAAAAGATGTTTTGGTACCTAGAACACTCCAGAGAGTCGATGGAAAAACTATTAAAATTAATGAGAAATCTCAGCAAAGAACTAGTTATAGGGTAAATACTCTAAAATAATAGTGTTCTTCTTTATTGGCAATGACTAGCTGGGCAATAGAATTTTAAAATGTCATGTTCACAGTGACCACAGAAAACATAAAATGCCTATGAAGAGTTTTAACAAGAACTATGTAAGGCGTGTATGAAGAAACCCACAAAACTTTACAATGAGATGCAGAATATATTTGACTGAATAGGAAGATAAACAGCATTCTGGGACAGAAGGTTCGGTAATGTAAACAGATCTGTTTTTTCTAAGTTAACTTATAGGTTTACCATATTTTCCAATCAAAAACTTGACAGCATTTTTGGAAACTTAACAAGAGGATTCTAAAATTTTATCTGCAATAATAATATATGAAAGTAGATTAGTCATTTTTGAAAAATAAGACATTAGAAATATGATCCAGCAAAAATCATAAAAACATTATGTTTCTGGTTTAATAATGGATATGTTGATGAACAAAATAGGTATTGGAAATAAATCTGAATTTACACACACCACACACAGAAATTTAATAGAACATTAACGTGGTATTGCAAATTTGTGGGGGAAATATTATTTTTAATACATGGTCAAGATCTCTTTTCATAAGGGGTTAAAAGTCTTGGAGTCCAGGAAAGCATTCACCCACATTGTCGAATTTGATGAATTACAAATTTACAAAAGAATTAAGTTAAATGCTTTTACATTTTTAAAAACAAAATGTATGTCATATTGGTAAATGATGAGATTGAGGAACAGGGAAAGAAGAAAGAGAATAATTTAAAAAGGAAGAAAAATTACCTATAAAAAGAAAAATCAGGGGTGCCTGGGTGGCTCAGTGGTTTAAGCCTCTGCCTTCGGCTCAGGTCATGATCTCAGGGTCCTGGGATCGAGCCCCACATCGGGCTCTCTGCTCAGCAGGGAGCCTGCTTCCCCCCTCTCTCTGCCTGCCTCTCTGCCTACTTGTGATCTCTCTCTCTCTCTCTTTCTCTCTCTGTCAAATAAATAAATAAAATCTTAAAAAAAAAAAAGAAAAATTACATGTTACTATATAAAAATATAAAATAATCTGTGTGTAAACAGAAAAGACAAAATTGAAATACTAGGGGGAAACTGAAAAAAGAAATTTAAAAAAATGTAACAGAATAGTATCATCTTTAAGACAAAAAGGAAATTGATACAAAACATTCAAATTCCAACTGATAACTGGCCATAAAAAGTCATAAATAGGCAATTCATAGAAGGGAGGATGAATATGATAAACCTAGATTTTATGAAAGCAACCTCACTAGCAATTAAATAAATGCAAATTAACACAATGAGCTCTTATCCTTACCTCTCAAATTAGCAAAACTGGGAAACAAAATTCTCTAAACAGGGGCCTTTGAGATAAGCACTCTGCTCTGTGCCTGGGAATATAAATTTGTATATCTTTTGAGAAAGCAATTTAACTATTGTATCTAGAGCCAAATATATTCATATTTTTTAAATCTGTATTCCCATTTATAAGATCCAAAGAAACTAATTTGCAAGCAGACAAAAAATATACAAAAATATACATTGCAGAAATTTGTGTGTGCACTTTTTTTAAAAAAGATTTTATTTATTTATTTGAGAGAGAGAGAGAGTGAGAGAGAGCATGAGAGGGGAGAAGGTCAGAGGAAGAAGCAGACTCCCCATGGAGCCCGATGCGGGACTCGATCCTGGGACTCCAGGATCATGACCTGAGCCGAAGGCAGTTGCCTAACCAACTGAGCCACCCAGGTGCCCATCTGTGCACATTTCAATAACAGCATGATTTGCAGTAAAAATATACTCCAAAAGAAACAAAGATATTAAAATCATGGTATATCCATATAATGGAAATTGATGTCACTGTAAATGTGGCTTGGGAAGGATTTTTAATTTAAAATTGTCTCTATCAAGACCACAGTTTCAAATAAGTTATGATCCCAACCAAGTTAACACACACCAAAAACACTTTGAATGCTGAACGATTGTCAGTGATTTCATCTGGGAGACAGAATTATGAAAGATCTTCAATATTCTAAAACTCCTTTTCTATATGTTTCAAAATATTTGCATAAGAAGAATATATATTGCTTTCATAATCAAGAGCAGGAAACGGAGAGAAAAACAGGAAAAAAATCATCTCACTCTAATGAAATAAGTGCTTTGATAAAGGTCATTGCTTTGAGAGCACCAAGTCTGTGTAAAGGAGTCCAGGAAGAAACATTTCATTTGGAGCTTAAAAAATGGACACTGGAAGAAGAGTACAGAAGGGGCATTCTGGGCAGGGCCAACTCCACTGAGAGGAATACAGCTTTAGCATGAGAGAGCAAAGACGGAAGTTTTCCTCTGACTCGGGAAGAAAAACATTAAAAAAATAAATAAACAAACAAACCGTGGTACTTTATGCTAAAGGAGAGATGAGCGCCTCAGCAGTAAGCCATGAGATCTGGAGCTAGATTTGGGGCATGGGAGAAACACCCAAAACACCCAAACAGAGCTCGAAGAGAACCACACAGAGTCCGAGCCATCTGTCCATTGAACCCGATCGAGGTATTACTACTACATTCACCTTGTCTGACCCTTTCTCTAACTCTGCTGCGTTTCTCTTTCTCCACCAGCCATTTCAAAATAGGGATAGAAAGAGAAACATGGTCTACTCAACTCTGTAAACTCGGGCCGTTATTTTTCTCAGCAGGACATCCAGGCAGTAAGCTTAGGGTGAGCTCTGAATGTTCAGCTCTTGCCTTTTCTGGAACCTTCACATCTGAGAAGGAAAGGCGATTCTACATGGAAGGTAACTGAGTACCTTGTGGGCCAAGTAGATGCTGGTTTAATTCACTAGCAGTCGGGTACCAAGCCTTTTCCCTCTACAAGACATTGTACTAAATTGATGCAGAACATGGGAATGGATGGATACTGAAGAATACACCTCATTAAATTTATAATCTAAACTATTGGATCTTTTTTTTTTTAAAGATTTTATTTATTTGACACAGAGAGAGAGAGATCACAAGTAGGCAGAGAGGCAGGCAGAGAGAGGGGGGAAGCAGGCTCCTCCCCAATGTGGGGCTCAATCCCAGGACCTTGAGACCATGACCTGAGCGGAAGGCAGAGGCTTAACCCACTGAGCCACCCAGGTGCCCCTAAACTATTGGGTCTTACACTCAGCTACTATTGCAATAACCAGGGAAGCTTAAGAAACACTGATACTCAGATCACACCCCCTGAGATTCTGATTTTATTGGTCTGGGTTGCAGTCTGGGCATCAGGAATTTTAAAAGCTCCCTCAGTGATTCTAGTGGGCAGCCACTTTTGGAGACTGCCATTTAAAGGGAGTAGAAGACAAAATGCCTAACGATTTAGCAATCCTGTTGGCAGCAGCTTCCTTGATCAGATCCTTACTGGATTCTCTATTGCATGTGGAAATAAGCTTATACGCTTAGTTGGCATTCAAGGCCTCATGCAATCTGGTATCTATTGAAACTTATTCTCTGGAAGCTCTCCCAAGAGGAGGTCTATTGCCTGAGCACCGCTTTAGTCTGCTGACTCTGCTCCAGAAACAGGAAATAAGCAGACCTCTGCCAAGTCTAACTGATCGCTGCCGGCTCCCTGGAGAAATATGTTTAGAAAGATCCCGAGACCATGATAGCGCTCAGCAAGAAAAGGGACCACGATCTATTAGTAATGTCTGCCATGGGCAGGGAAGGAGTGGAAAAGGACAGTTCCAGCCCCAGACATCGGTCATGCTGACATTACTACTTTGCTTCTCTTGTAGCTCTTGGTCTGGAAGGTCTTCCAGACTACCCTTGAAAAGCACAACATTGGGGTCTCTCGGAAGCTCTCTTGTTATCCTCCACCTTCTTCCTAGTTTGTCTCATAGAGTTTATCAAGCCTCATTTTGGATGCCCGTTAGCACCCTGTTGTCAACCTTAGTAGAAAAATCAATATCAGCTTTTGGGTACATGTTTCAAATACTCTCAGACCATGATTTGCAAACTTAAACTTGCAAATCAAGTTTGCAAATCACTTGGTGGTTTTGTTAAAACACATCCAGAATTCTGATTCAGTGGGTCCCAGGTATGGCTCAAAATTTTGCATAGCTAACAAGTTCCCAAGAGATGCTGCTGGTTGCTGACTTAAGGACTACCTATGAGAACCACTGCTTTTCCACATTATAATTACAGTATAATTTCCTGGGAGGCCTGTCTTAACTTCCTCTTTGTCTGTACATTCCTCTTAGCAATATCTTACACATAGTAGCTGCTTATTTTTCTTTGAATCAAACCTCAGCCATCCAAGACAGGTGATAAGTGAGAAAGGATTGGTGCAGACACACACTATAAGAAGTCACACTCATTTGGAATGATAATAAAAATCTTAGGTGATGGATTATGTTTCAGACAGGAGGGGAGAAATAGGGATGATTCCTGTCTCAGCATCTGGAGCTGAGGTCACAGAGATGAGAAGCATTTTAGAAAGATGCCAGCCTAGTAACCTAGGGACACATACACTTACTGTCCCCATCAGTCTCCAGCAAGCTGGAGGAGGAAGGAAGCTGTAAATGTGTTTAGGGGTGGAAGGAAATAGTAGTTAACCAAGGGAAGGGGAAGCAATGGCGGGTAGACTCCAGGAGAATTTCCATCTTGCGTCTCTGGAAATATGCCTCCTTTGGCTTTATTGAAAAGCGTCCCAAGGCTGGTGGGGGAGGCGGGGGAGCTGATAGAAGATGAACGAGATGGCTCACTGGGAAAATTTCCCCAGCTCTTACAGGCTGGGTTTTTAAAAGCCATTTCAGCAATTGTTCAGAGCTGTCAAATGTCTCTGTCAGATCAATAGGTTACTGTGGAATTTGCCCAGACTGTTGGCCAATCAAAATGTAAACTCCAGATAAATTTAATACATAAACCAACTTGTCTTCTTCAAGCCGTTTTGAAAGTCATGAAAAGTAATTTGACTTTTCTTCATGACTGTCACATAGGAGACGCATTTCTGCTGGTGTTAAGCATTTATTTGGCCTCAAAACTCATTGTGGGTCCAGCGGTGGCAAGACAAGAGTGGGGCGTGTGTGCGTTTGTGGTCTCGTCATCTGTGTGCTTCAGAGGGTGCCGACAGATTTGCTTATCTGGATGCTCTTCGCGGGAAATGTGCAATTAATGTGAATATGTGTGATGTCTGTGTGCACACGAGGGTATTAGACATGCTTGTGGAATGTGTGATTAAAAAGTCATGAACTCCCTATTTACATCTCTCGGGGCGATCTCGTTTATTAGAACATGTGCTGTGTGTCTGGGTGCGTGGTTATGTCTATGCATGTTGCAACTTATCTTTTCCAACAAGAATCGTAAATCTCTACATTGAAAGAGAAGATTTATAGTTGAGGCAGGGTGGCTCTAGGCCCCGTGGGGAGGTATGCTTTAGAGTCATGCCCTAATTTTTCACATTGAAAAAAGTCATAATGGAAAAATCATGTAGGCAAGAGTTATAAAAGCTTTAACCTCAGAAATGTCTAAAGTGGAGATTCTGCCTGGAATCATTTTTCCTGGGGTCCTTGAACTGCAGATGCCTTGCTCCCACGCCGACCTTAGTTTGTAGAACACTCCGGCATCTGTGATGCCATTCGATTCTTACGACTTATTGAAGTGGCAAGGATGGCTCTCATTTCACAGGGGAAGAAACTGAGGCCCAGGCAAGAGAACTGGCTTGTAGCTCTAAGCCATTAAGTGAGTAGAGAGCCAAGGCTTGAACCCAGGTGTGCAGAATATTCTCCATTGTGCCCTCAGATACTACCGTCCTCCACTGTACTTATTTTTTTTTTTTTTTGCACTGTGTTAGCTAAGCTTTCGTATTAGTTTACTATGGCTGCTCTAACAAATGGCCACAAACCTGGTAGCAAAGACAGCAAAAATGTATTGTCTTGCAGTTCTGCAGGTCGGATGGGTCTCACTAGGCTAAAATCGAGGTGTCAGCAGGGTTTTATTCTCTTGGGGGTTCTAGGAGACAGTCTGTTTCCTTGCATCTTTCAGCTTCTAGAGATCATCTAGTGTTTCTTGCCTCCTTTCCAAACCTGAAAGTCAGGTGGGATTCTTTTCCTGCTATCAGCTCTCTAGTTTTCTTTTCTTATTTCCCTCTTCCATTTTTTTTTCTTAGGGTATTTTTTAAAAGATTTTATTTATTTATCTGAGAGAGAGAGAAGAGAGGGAGAACACATGAGTGGTGGGGAGGGGCAGAGGGAGAGGGAGGAACAGACTCCCCACTGAGCAGGGAGCCCTACGTGGGGCTTGATCCCAGGACCCTTGAGATCATGACCTGAGACGAAGGCAGACACTTAACCAGCTGAGCCACCCAGGCCACCCACTCCCCTCTTCCATTTTTATATACCCTTCTGATTACGTTGGGTCCACCCAGATAATAAGAAATAATCTCTCTATCTTAAGGTCAGCTGATTAGTAACCTTAATTCCATGTACAATCTTAAATTTCTTTTGCCACCTAGCCTGATATATTCCCAGATTGGGGGATCAGGATGTAGATATCTTTGAAGAATGAGTATGTTGCCGACCACAGCATTCTTGCTCTGTAGTTTCTAAGGGTTTAGCCAGTGGAGGACACTAGCCGGTGATCAGAGAAGGAAGGGAAAGAGGTTCGGGTATTTATTCCCACTGTTCTCTCCTTATTGGGCTGCATCTCTGCAGAGGCTATATCACTCTGTTAAAGTCCCGTATCGTGGCACTTTCCCACAGCTGAGACTTTATCCGGGTCCCACAACCTGATTCCATCAGGCCTGGGATAGTAACAGTTTCCTTCATTGTTATTCCCACCCAGTTTTATCACCAAGGATGGTGGTACTCTTAACCCTTCCTGTATCTTTGTCAATAATTTTTTTTATTAGACCATCTCCAACCACTTCTTTAAGTGTGGCACCTGTTGCTTGCCAGGATCCTGGCTGATGGATGAAGAAAGTATCTTCCAAGACCAGCCATTTGCCCTACATCCAATAGGAGAGCAACCATGCCTACGAAATAGTGAAAGGCTTAATTCTATTTCAATGATAATTTCCTTTCTTTTCTTCCCCGTCTAGGGTATAAAATCAAGAACACACAGACAGCACAGCTTACTGATATTCTCACTTTAATACATGGAAGGGGCCCATTTTCCAAAGCAGAAGAGAGCATTCCTTACCGTTCAAAGTGGCCCAACAAACAATGGGGAAAATGTAGACCTCATTCCTTAGGACTAGTGAATTGTAATACTCAAAAACCAACCATGTCTTCTGCTCATTCCAGTCCCATTTCTTATTCAACTCTCCAACTAGATGGCTTTGTGGTGCAGAATAAATGCCAAATTCCTCCCTGGATGCCATAGGTCCTACCTCGTGGACTTTTGTGGACTTCTCCAACCTCATCTCTTGCCATGCCCCCTGCAACTCCCTCCATTCCACCTCAAACACCCTGGCCTCCTTTCCCTTCTTCTACTTGGAAAATTGTTCTCACTGGAGGCCTTTGCTGTCTCTCTTCCTAGAAATCTCTGTACCCATCCCTTGAAATGGCGAGTCCTCAATATTGAGGTCTTAGCTCCAATGTCACCTCTTCAGAGAGACCCTCTCTGAGGAAGCCGAACTATCCCTCCATCACTCATCCTGTCTCTCTTCATAGTACCCCATATCATCTGAAATTACCTTTCAATATTTTACTTTCTATCACTCCGCAGTTAGAATATGTCCTCCAAAAGATCAGTGGCCTTGCGTGTCTTTTTCATTAAAATATCATAGAGCTGTCATTAAATTCTTAAATTTAAGGATATCGACTAACATTTATTCAAAAAGATGTGCCAGGCACTGCTCTCACTGTTCTATGTGTATTTATTCACTTTTAGTTTCCAGAGGACTGCTCTGAGGTTGGCATTATTGCTATCTTAATTTTATAGGTGAGACAACCAAGACCCCCAAGAACTTCAAGTTGGATTATCCTCAGTCACAGATCATTCAGTTGATAAACAGCAGAGGAGGGTTTTGAACCCAGACAGTTATCTGGCTGTGCTTTAATTACCATATTCCACCTTCTGTCCCCACACAAGGAGGGTTTTGGGACTTTCTGTGTGTGTTTTCTTGACATTCACTCTTCCTCTTCACCTTTTGAGGCCCAATCGAATAGGACCAACATACATTTCAATATTTACCTGGAGAGAATCCTTCTTAGCTCTCTTCCTATCTCCTATTATATGCATTTCAGTTACAATATGTATCAACTCATGTCAGAAACATGGGCTGACTTCCTATTTAATTGTTGAGTCTTTAAGGCATCTTTAACCCATCTCCAGGGGCCAGCAGGGCCCACATACGGCACTCGGTAGCTGGTCTCTACTGCCCAAGTTGTATTTCACACACTCAAACATTGTTCAACAATTCGACTTAGAAGTTCGAAGCCACGTAGCTTGGTCCAGAATTTACGTTTTGTCCCGAAGTTCCAGAGAGTATTTGAATCCGTGAACTCTACAAGGAAAAGTTGAGACAAGATGTGGCAGGAGTTTCATCGAGAGCCTGATTCTGATGCCAGGGTCCCCAGAAAAGACAGGGAGATGAGAATGTGTTGGAGAAAGCGGCTGTACGGAGACCATTTGGCAGAGAGGAAGCCGAGGACAGAGAAACAGAAGAAGGGCTTGGGGTGTTGCCCTGTACCCAGCAGCTCCGCAGAGCTGAGCCGGGAATGCAGCCTGGAGCAGCACACAGCGACCTTTGAGTCAGGCCCTTCTCAAGTCTCTCCTGTGGGACCCCATCCTCCACCTCTCAACATTTGCTTCTCCTGGGCCCCCTACTCAGTGCACCCTTCCTTCTCCCAGGCACCTGACCCAATATAGCCACTGAGCCTAAAGAGTTTTCAAAAAGAAAATTGAATGTGTTAGGGAGTAATTAGGAAACATGAATTCCATTAAACGACCATTGGTTCTGACGTGAAGCCTCAAAGGAACCAGGGGGATAAGAAATAACAGCCCTGAAAAGAAAAGAGGGCAAGTTGTTGGTGAGTTTGTTTTGTTTCTCAAAATAGTGGGTGATAAAAGCTATGAGAGGAGGTAAGAATCCTGCAGGAGTCACGGAGCCTGAGGCAGTGCTAGGAAGAGAAGAATGATATCAAACACAGGATTTTTTTTCTTTTAATACAAGTATAATTAACACACAATGTTATATTTGCTCAGAGATGTTTAGGTCTTATAACCATATAATCAACTGATTTAATAACAATAACTGTAATCCCAATAATAACAACCAGCTACTCTTGCTATTGAAATTCGGGTGAGATAAATAATTGTTACTGTAAACAGTCTAGTCCTAGGAAGACGCTCTCCCCACCGCTGGTAAATTAGTGTTTCTTTGGTAGTGGGAGGCTTCTCAAGAGCCCAGTTGCCCTGCTTTTGAAGAGCAGTCTGTGGTTTTCATTCCGGATGGGTCAGCTTAAATCCTACCTCCCACGGCGCTGCTCCACCCTCCACCCTTCACCCTCTACCCTCCACCCTCCACCCTCCACCTTCCTATTTCTCTGGCATCTTCAGCATCTTTGGCTCAGACATTTAAATTAAGGGACCAGCCATCTTTAGCTCAAAAATGTAAATTAATATTTGGATTATTCTCTGAATATCTATCATGCGTTATTTCTCTCCTACCAAGATTATGGACCCGCAGAGAAGGGGAACTCCCGCGTGCCTTTGGAGCCCAGTAAGGATAGGGATGGCCACAGACCTGACCTTAAGTGAAGGTTGAGTTGAATTAGAATGAACTTTGCCAAAAGGCTTTGTGGAATGTTGACAGATGTTGTGCAGGTGCGTGAGGCAGGAGGGAAGGGGCTGGTAGGTCTCTCTGGTCAAATCCGTTTAGAAACACTGGACTAAACAAAGTTTAACAGGTTTCCTCCCTCCAGGGCCCCCCCATCCCTTTGATATGTAAATGTTGTTATGACTCCTAAAGAGTGGGCTTTCCTGGGCTATATTTGCAGACCTGGCTGGCCTTAGGAACCTTTAGTTCACAGAGAAACTTAGAAAATCAGTAATCCACTGAAGACATTTGGGGGAAGAATTGAATTTCAATAAATTATAGATCAAAAGGAGCCCTTCAAGATGAATTTTTCTGTACCCCTTCAGCTTCCTCATATGAAGAATGGAGACGATAATGCCACCTACCTCAAAAGGTTGCCGTGGAGAATAAATAAATGAATATATTTCAAGTACCTAAAATATCCATGGATGTTAATTATTACAACTTGATAGGTGAAAATGGAAGTTCCTACTGCATATGGCTGAAGGGTTCAGAGCCAAGGTTCTGTGTTCAGACCAAGGTTAAGGGAGTCAGGCGGTGCAACTTCTCTTATCCTCCACTTCCTCGTCTGTAAAATGGGCCTGGTGATAGCCACCTTCAAGGAGCTGTTATGAGAGGTAGAAGGGGCAGGGTGAGTAGAGGGCTTAGTCCGGAAATCACCAGACAGGGTGCATCCAGCTGATGGTAGCTCTTAGTGTGAAATGACCTTCACTGAGCATTTCCTAGGTGCGAACGCCATTCTAAAGGCGGATGTGTATTAACACATGACCTTAATAAACTTAAGAGGTGGGTGCATTTCCAGCCTTACTTTATAGAAGGGAAATTGAAAATCAAAGAGGTAAAGTAACTTGCACAAGGTCCCAAGGCCAAAGAGTGAGACGGTTGGGGGTCGAACCCCATCAGGCAGGCCCAGGGCAAGTTCTTTCAGCGGCTGGGACATCTTGCCCCGCTGTCTCTTCCCGGCCAGGTCCTCATCCACAGTGAATGCAGGTTCTTGGTTCCTGGTTCATTATTGCTGCCAGGATGCATGGGCCCTAAGCCGGCCTTAGACTCAGGGATCTGGGTCAAGTTGTCTTGCACGCGTGCCAGGGATGAAGAACAGAGGGCGGGCTGAGGACAAAGCAGAAGCTGACCCCCTGCATCCTTTCCCCTCCCCCACTCCTGGGTGGTACATAAGGGACATTCTTTAGGAATCTCCCAACTATCTTAATGTTAATACCTTGCTAGAGGGAAAAACCTTGACAATGGCCTCTGCTATCGGTATCTTGGTATCTTTTAGGTCCTCTTTAACATATGAAGGTTCTTTTGAAATCTCCCTTTTTTCTCACCTCCCCCAACTCCTCGTACAAACCCACCACCTCTCACAACCCCGGGGCAGCAGCTCTTTCTGCTGCTGGTCCTGTGCCCAAGCTTTAATAAACCACCATTTGGCACCAAAGATGTCTCAAGAATTCTTTCTTGGTCTTCGGCTCGGGACTCCACCTCATTGAATCTCACTTATATTCTAAAACTTCATCACGTGGGCAGCAAGGTCCTTGCCACAGGGCTGAGAAAGCTGCAGCCATGCTGTGTGGTTGATAGAGACCTCGTCTTCATCCCTGTGCCCAGGCCTATCCAGGCAGGAGAATCCAAGGCCAGAAGAGTCTAAGGATGCTGTGAGGGTAAAGGTCTGTGGTCCCCAGTCCCTGCCCAGAGAGACCCAAGGACCTGGACACTCGTAGGGTCAGCCTAGTTTGGATACACTCCTGAGATAACACATGAGGAAGAGAACAAAGGTTTGTTTTTTTTTTTTTTTTGTAAGATTTTATTTATTTATTTTTGCAAGAGAAAGAGAGAGAGAAGGTATGGGTGGGTGGGGCAGAGGGAGAAGCAGACCGCCTGCTGAGCAGGGAGCCGGCTGCAGGATTCGATCCCTGGACCCTGGGATCATGACCTGAACCAAAGGCAGACAGACACTTAACCACCCAACCCACCCAGGTATCCAGGAAACTCTGACCCACAACACAGGCAATCATTTTCTCTCTCCAAGCAAACAGGCCCAGGGAAAGAAAATGGTTTGTCTTTGGTCACGGAGCCAGCAAACTGCAAAGTAGGGACTTGGACACGAGTGCCTTCACTTCAAACCCTGCTCTATCTGTACTTCTCTGAACATGCCCAGCAAATGTAGAGGGGTCAGAAGGAAGGAACCGTGGGTGAACTCAGGGCAGATCAATCTACAGAGAGCTTTTATCTGCGGATGTGATGCAACTTGGGCTTAACTAACACCAGCGAGTTCAGAGATGCCCAGGGTAATAAGCTCTGCCTATGTCCAATTCTCTCTAGAGTTATAAGCCGAGACCAAGATATCCATCTTTCTTCCTTGCAAGGAGTCACCTGATGGGAACTGGGGTCATGTCAGCATTTCCAGGAGGCGTATTTATGTAGTGCTTTTATCAAGCAAAGCCGTGGCCACGATCCCACAGCAGGGCTGGGTCAAGCAATCGAAGCATTACATCATCTCACTTGAGCTGTTTTGGAAAGAGGAGCCGGAAGAAAAGGGGAAAGGGTCCAGGATGGTGGGAAGGAGAAAAAAACCCTAACAAAACCTCATGTGTCGAGCAGCTAAAGTATGCTAGATTTCCGATCAGGTACCTCACAGACATTATCTGATCCAATCTTACCTGAGTCCCAGAGTAGGCATGCAAAACCAGTTGCACGGATGAAGAAATTTGTCAGGAGGATTAAGGACATTCTGCAGTCTGGCATCTGTGATTTAGACCTACGTCTGTCTCAGATCCTGACACCTGTCCTATTTCCATGATTTCTCTCAGCCTCTGTGTCTTCAGAGAACAGTCCTGATTCTCCCATTTAACTGACTTCACATGAGCTCCTCCACCTTGCTGAACCTCGAGTTTGTTGGCCAAAAAACAATAATAGGTCCTCCCGCCTCTCAAGATTGGTGGGACACGAAGATCACAGGTTTGGAAACATTTTGATTGCGTGGACAGTATGTAGTCTTTTTGTAACTAGAAACAAGGGCTTTAAAAAAAGGGAAAGTACTGAATCTATATACTTGCTTCTTTTCCTCTCTCTCTTCTTCTTTTTCTCTCTATGTACGTGTCTGTATATATATATGCATATGCATATACATACACACATATAAACACACACTTATAGTGCGTATATATGTATATAGTTAACTATATATACTGTATATAGTAGCACACACATTGTATATAGTTAACCATATATAATTATTGCCTCTAATCCTTCCATAAATTCTTTCGTAAACTATTTGGCATTGTGTGCTTCTTTTTCTGATGTGTTGATCTTCTTGTGTTTTCCTTTTGGGGGATAACAATATCGTTTGAAATCATGGAATACCTTACCTTGAAAGGATTCATTTAACATCCTTTTTAACATTCTAGTCTAATTGTGCCACTTCATGATTTATCTTCGTGGTTTTGTGCAAAGGGTAGACTGCCTTGTGAGTTCTTCCTTCCTCAATCAAAGCTGAGGTTGTCAAGGGTCTGTTTCCCTAGTGGCGGTGGTAGGAATGTCGTCACTGGTGCTAGCTTGGGTTCAAATGTGACCTGGGGTACGTTATGGTCCCTTCTAGATGTAAAATGGGAGAGGATTAGTGCTTGCCTCTTAGTGCATGTAAAATGCTCAGAACTGGGCCTGGAACGTAGTAAGTGCTCAATAAACATTACAATAATTGTTTTATTCTGGCACTAGGAACACAGAAGAGATGACAGTAAATGATCTCTGACCATTGTTTGTTTGAACTCGCTTTCAGGTACGGCCAACAGGGTCAGTTCAGAAATGCATTAGACCTGGGACGCCTGGATGGCTCAATCAGTTAAGCATCTGCCTTCTGTTGAGGCCATGATCCGAGAGTCCCGGGATCCAGTCCCTGTATCAGGCTCCCTGCTCCGTGGAGGAGCCTGCTTCTCCCCCTGCTTATGCATGTGTTCTCATTCTGACAAATAAATAAGTAAATAAATAAATAAAATCTTTAAAAAAAAAAAGAAAGAAATGCATTTGACCTGATAAATCATTGCAGACGTGACGGACTGAAGGGAGGGATTATACAACTAAACACACAAATAAACGTGATTTCAAGCTAGTACTTTGAGGGAATTAGTGCTTTGAGGGAAAATTAGCAGGATACTCTGAGAGAGTAGAACAGGCATATTGTACATAGAGGTTTCAAACAAGGGCTCCTTAAGGAAGAAACATTTCAGGGGAGGCTGGAAGATAAGAGAGGTTGCCCAGGCTAAGGGTTAAGAGCAGGGAGCAGGGCCATAAAGGCCCTGAGTGGTAAAAGAGCCTAGGATCCTTGAGGAGGAGCAATATGGCCAGATTGTGGTGAGTAAGGGAGTGTGAAGGGACGGATGAGGGGAAAGAGAAAGACAGGGAGGGATTCAAGTGGGGCTCTGCTGATCATGAAGAGTTCAGATTTTAGTTTGAGGCATGGGATGCTGAGGGAGGGCTTTGTGAAGACAAATCTTGTGAACCCTCTAGCATTTGGTAGAAGCCCGGACGTGGCCGTGTATCAGGAGCTGATGTAAAAACTAACTGAGGGGCTGCTGCTAGAAGCAGGTAGGAGGTGACAGGTGACAGTGGTTTAGTCTAGGATGGTGCAGAAAACTCAGACAAGTAGATGACTTCAAGAGAGCCACGTTGGAGGTGGATGGTGTGGAAATGGGGTGCCTAGTGTCCCGGTAAACATGCTTTGAGATTTAATATACTGAAATAATTTGCAATAAGACAGGGATAGAACCAAATCATTGCATGGGCTTCACTGGAAGGCCCATCTAGATTAAACATTTAGTAGATGCCAAGAGCCACAGAAGCCTCACCGTTTGACATGGTTGTGGCGAGGACATGGCAGGTTGGCACGGCTCCTGCCAAATGGACGGGATTGGTATCTCCTCCTGTATCTCTTTGCATTACTCGAATTCCTTTTTTCTTTTCTTTTTGGCCCAAGCCCTTTGCTCAGGTTGAAGCTCCGACCCACTTAACCCACTTCTAACCAGACTGAGATCTCCTTACAGGAACTACATAAAGTGACCAAACCATTCCCCCACCATAAAACCATAAAACCGTTAGAGCAGATAACTGCGAGGCTCCCTTCCAACATTTGTCCATCAAATGATTGCAGATAAGATAAGGTACTTAGAGGCCAAAAAACTTACACAGACCTTTAATGATCTACAGCCAACCTTAGTTCCCTCCTAGGGATTCACATTCCATCATCGCACCAACACCTGCATTCCCTTACGATGGACAGTACACATAAGATAAGGTAAGAGTGGTTAAATACAAAGACAATAGAGTTTTACTTCAGACTTTGCCAAAGAATACACAAGATGAGGCTCCCAGGTGTCTGCTCACCCAGCAGCAAAAAAGGGCTTCCACAAACAGCTTGGGCCATTCTATAATAAACTCAAATGTCAGCCCTCTTCCTTTGGTTAACGTGCAAAAGTTATATGTGACTAAACCCTTTTCCAATACATAGAAACAGAGTCATAAAAATTGTTGTTAAGGGTCTTGCTGTTCAAAATAAGATAAGCCTGTCTCTGCCTCGGTCTTAGAAAAAACTATAGGTTCTACAAAAAACTTTTGTTGATTTAAGCCTCCTTATGTAAGAAAATCATTGACTGTTTTCCATGTAACCTGCTGCCTATAAATAAAGAGTCAAAAACCAATGAGGCAGAGATGCCTGCCTGGTGATTGAAAGAATCCTCTCGCTCTCTCCTTCCTTTTGAAGACACTGTCCATCCAGGGAACCCCTGGACTGCCTGGGCTGGACTCCAGCAAGTAAAGCCATCTCCAAATGCAATAATCTGTTTGAGGAGGTACTAGATTATTTGACTTTGGACATGTTCAAAAAGGGTTCGGTTCCCCATCTTTAGGAGATTTTATGAAAATGGCTTGGGATCCCCCCCTTAAGGATGTATTTCAGTGTTTTGGGAAAGAATGTGTGTCAGAATATCCTTAGTTGACTTAGTTATCATCCTAGCTAACACTTATGGGGAGCTCCTCGAATGCCAGTTTTAAATGCTTAGTGGATTCATTCATTTAACCCTCGCACCTGGTCTGTGAGCTAACACTGATATTATCCGCATTTTACCAGCAAGGGAGCAGAGATACAGAAATGGTGAGTGATTTCCCCTGGGTCACACTGTTGGCAAGTGGGTAGAAGCAAGATTCTAACGCACACACTCAATATCTCGACAATGGGAAATAGGGCAGTGCCTCATAACACGGCCATTCTGCACAACGGCCTTATGTCATCGAACACAGTGTCAGGAAAACTAGATAGGAAAAATGTAAAAGAGTTAAAAAACACTGGCACATAGACCACAATTCCCACTGTGTATGAAGCATGCACTGACACCCAGAAAATGAAAAAAAGCAGGAAGGGGGGGACCAGTAGGGTGAAGGGAACACAGCAGACATTTTTTCCTGTTTCTTTTTCCAAATTTTCCCCAGTGTAGTGATACTACGTTTATTCAGAAAATATAGTTCCAATTCAAACCAGATGATACCTTGTGCCCCAAAAAGAGCTGGAGGAGGTTGGACTTCTGAGACTTTTCCCAACACGGAAATTCTACGATTCTGGGAGAGCGGGCCTTTTACGGGCCAACTGGGTATCCGGTATGGGTATCTGATGAAGACAAATCAGTCACAAATGAAATGCAAAATCTCAAGTGAAAACTTCTATTTTGATTTAACAGTCAATAATCCAAACTAAACGCCAGTCGATTAAGACAAATACGTTTTTGAGGACTCACAGCTCTGTGTGATTAGTCACACATCCTTGACAAAGTTGCTATACTTCCATAAATATGTTTTTAATGATCAGATGGTATTTATCTAATGCACGCTATCTCTCCCATTAAGTTGAAATTAAATGCACCGTTTACTGTGTCATATGCCTTCGTGGCTCCAACAATCCTCTCTTCCCTTGTCTTTTGAGCTCTGACGACAATTTGCAATGCAGCTGTGTAACATCTGGTCGCCAAGAAAATGCTCCTGGAGAGATTTCCAGTCTCACAGTTAGATGGATCCCGAAACAGAATGGAAAGCCATTTCTTACCAACTTTTCCCGGATGACAAAGAGCATCTAAGGAAAACGTGTGTGGGAAATAGCCACCTGTCTGCCATTTTCCCCACCTCGGAGCTGAGGAATGTTCTACAAAAAGGCAAGACACCTCGCTGCAGGGAAAAAAAGAGAGAGAGAGAGAGAGAGAATACATCAAGTTGTCACCTACTCCTTTTTTCATTTATTAACAACTACCTGACCCCAGAAGAGCCGATTCAGGACGAAGCAGCTCTGTTTTTAAGGAGGGTCTATTCAATCGTGGTGAGATGGATAATAATACCGCTTTCCCTCTTTTTGAAGACATTCTTTTTGATGACATTTCCAATTATAAGACACACTACTGATTTATTAAGAGTCCCTTGGGAAAAGGAGAGAATCACTACATTAATGTCTACGTCAATTGTAAGACATCCTAATTTCAGATCTGTTTAAAATGTGGGGAAAAAAAGATATATCTCAAAATTCAGGAAATACAAGATGAGACATATCCAAACTGGCAAAACGGGGGGGGCGTTAAGGTTTCCATTTTCCTTTGTTCTCAAAATGAATCTGTACGTTAGATTTTTCATTCTTTTTCACAGATGAGGAAACTGAGTCTCAGAGCTAAAGTGCGTTGACGGCAGAGGTGGGGTTCTTGGCAGCTCTTTGTAAATATGTCTTCACACGAGGGAGAAATGTTCCCTTCGGAGCACCAGAGCCTCGGGGAAGTGGAAGGGCACGAAATCTGGAGGCACAACAGGCTGAGCCCCTTCCCAAAATCTGTCCCTTATTAGTGACGCAGTTGCGCTAGAGGCTGGCTTCTGTGACTCTGTAGTTACCTACAGCGGCTGATATCTAAAGTTCTTCCCAATTTAAAGTTCATGAATCACTCATTTAAAAAAATCCATTGGAATCTCAACGAATACTTGCGAGCTGCTTCGTTTTTTGTCCCCGCTCTGGGAGCATCAGGCAGTAATCACCACCAAGTCTCTCATGGTCCCCACTTGGGATGTTCTTACCAATTCCTGGACTTCAGAGTTTGTATTTGTAGCAGGTCTGTGAGGCAAGTGAATTACAGGTGGGGAAATTAAGACCCCAAGAAAGGAACGACTAGCTCAAGATCTGAAATTCAAATCCAAATGTTGTGATTCCATAGCATGATTTTAAGTGACTACGGTAGGCCACTTTCAGGACACAGGGGGAAAAATATGGGGGGAAATGTTTTCTTCCCTTGAGGAGTTTGAAAACTAGTTAGTGAGATAGGATTAAAACATCCCAAATAACAAGAGGAAAATGCCATCCCGGGAATATTATTACCCCCTTTTACAGATGAGTAAGTTGAGCCTAAAGCGGTAAAAAGTCAGTGAGACAATTCTAACCCAGGGTTTTCAAGCCCTATTCCCATTCTCTTTCTACCTTCACATGGCATCTGCCATCTTATCTCATTTCTTTTTTTTTTTTAAAGATTTTATTTATTTGACAGAGAGAAATACAGCAAGAGAGGAAATACAAGCAGAGGGAATCCAGTGGGAGAAGCAGGCCTCCCGCCGAGCGGGGAGCCTGATGTGGGGCTCGATCCCAGGACTCTGGGATCATGACCTGAGCTGAAGGCAGACACTTAACGACTGAGCCACCCAGGCGACCCCATCTCATTTCATTTTTGAGAGGGGAGCCAGGTCCCAACGATATT
>CM053615.1:65432948-65456115 GCA_028646535.1 Procyon lotor
GCCAGGTCCCAACGATATTCAATAACTGTCCCAATATGAAAGGTTTATCAAACTTTGATGATGTGCCTCCACCCAGTGATTTATGTCTGAAATTCCAAGGCTGGGTTGTGACAGCTGAAAGCTCTGTCTTCTAGATCCTCATATTTCCTCCATCCCCGTCACTTCCTGCTCAGCGTTCACTCACCCCTGGTCATAAATATCGCCTGCCACTTTTATGATTATTGGTGGTTAGATGATGATGAATTCTGATACTAGTCAACTGTGGAGGAGATATTAAATACATTAGCTAATTTTCCCTTAATGCCTCATCCAATATGAATCAATATTGGTTTAATAATTAACATGTTTAAACATTTTTATGTATATTTCATGATGAGACGATCTATGTTTATTTTATGAAGATGAAATATTTAGCTCCCTGCCACTGATGGCAAAGCCACGCCAACTTGGAGCTTTCTCTTTAGCCTGCTCTGGAGCTATCTTTTCATGTCCTGGGAGAGCTGGCTGGTTTTCACAGACTGTAACCCGATAGAGGATGCTGACTTCATAATGAGAAATTCAAAGCAACTGGAAAGAGGGAAGGCTGACGCTGAAGAAGGAGTTCTGAGTGGAGCCTACTGGAAGAATGTTTCGGGCTCCCACCTCTGCCCTAGCTCGGCCCCAGGCTAAACGCATGGACTGAGGATTGGTTGGCTCTCCCTAAGAATCTCCCCCTTCACTCAGGGAAAGAGGATATCAAGAGGGGGCAAACACCAGATTTAGAGTGTTGCTTTTTCAACCAGGGGTGGTTTTTGCCCGCACTGGGACATTTGGCAGCGAGGAATCATCTCATCCAAAATGTCAGTGGTACCAAGACTGAGAAACTCTGATTTGCAGTCAGACTGTGCAAGTCCTGTCTCCTAGTACTGCTAAGCATAGTTGTATGGACTTAGGAAGTTTCTGGTCTTTACCGTCTTCATTTTTCAATGGGGGTAATAATCATAAAGTTACCTAACTCATGGAGTTTGCTCTAAGTTTCTTTTTCTTTTTTTTTTTTTTTTGAGAGAGAAAGAGAGAGAGCAAGTGAGTGGAGGGGAGGGGCAGAAGGAGAGAGAAAATCCTAAGTAGGCTCCACACTCAGTGCAGAGCCCAACTCAAGGCTTGATATCATGACCTTGAGATCACACATGACCTGAGCCAAAATCAAAAGTAGGATGCCTAACTGACTGAGCCACCTAGGTGCCCCAAGTTTGGTATGAATTAAGTGAGAGGGTAGATATTGAGTCCAAGTGTTTGGTGTACAGGGGAAAGCACAGGGCTCCCACCTGAGCCTGGGATTGTGGGAAGGACTGGAAAATTCTCAACAGGAGGTGGTGAATAAGATGGATTACCAAAAATGTCCACAATTCTGAAAGCCACCATATCCCATCTTTATAATGTGACTTGGAAGTTCCTTCGTGTATTAGTTTGAGCCTAGATTTCAAGAGGCTGTGGAGGCTTCCATTTGTTCTCCTGGAAGCTAACCATGAAGTGAACGTGCTGGCCATTGAAGAATAGGGGAGCACCTAGGGCAAAGGGGAGTTATCCCAGCAGAGGTCATTTCAAGCTGGGTCAGCTCAGACCAGATCACATGATTAACCCTGGTCAAGACCACAGGAAACCATCTAGATAAGCCTGCCCCTAACTGACAACTGGCAGAATAATAAGCAAAGGAACTGTTTTAAGCCACTACACTTAGGGGTGACTTGTTACATGGCGAAGGCTAGCTGAGATAGTAAGCTAGAGCTTAGTCCCCAAGGCCAGGAGGACATAACCAGAGATGAGGGCAGAAGGTGCAAAAGGATCTAAATGGAAGATAACAGAATACCTAATAGATCCCGAATGAAAAACTAATTTTCTTTACGAAGCGTTTTGGATTTTCTCCTTGGACAATAAATGGTTTCTTTAAAGGTAAAAAAGAAAACTCTTGCCCCCTCTCTGCTTTTCTTCCTTCTCATGCCTTTTACCATCATCAGAGCCTGGTGAACTAGAAACTGTCCAGGACCTCATGCTTTAGAACTGTGCCGTCTAACACAGTAGCCACTAGCCACATGGGACTATTTAGATTGGAGTTGATCAGTTAAGTAAAGTAAATAAAATGGAAAATTCAGTTCTGCAGTCATACCGGCCACATTTCAGGTGCTCACGAGCCGCATATGCCAACTCAGATGTACAACTTTGTATCATCAGAAATAAGATCTACTGAGAGTGGTGTTTAGAAGGCCTACTTCTCTCTCTTCTTTGGGGAAAAGAGGCGAGGGCTCTATGTAGTCAAAAGACTGCTCCCTGGGAGCTGACAGCCCAAGTTTTAGACCTTGTGTCAGGAACCCAGTAGCCCAGAATGATCTGCGTGGACAGCTCCAAGTCCATCAGTAGGGCCTTGTCCATGGATCTGTCTCCTTGAGCATGAATTCTGAGGCTCATGTCATCCCTCTGCATCCAAAAACTGACTGTAGGGCACCTTTACATGGAAGGGTAGACATGTGGGTTGGGGTTTTCTCACACAAGGACATAGGGACCCTCTTTTATATATATATATATATATATTATATATAATATATATATATATATTTTTAAGATTTTTATTTATTTATTTGACAGAGAGAGAGAGAGAGATCACAAGTAGGCAGAGAGGCAGGCAGAGAGAGAGGGGGAAGCAGGCTCCCTGCTGAGCAGAGAACCCAATATGGGGCTCTATACCAGGACCCTGAGATCATGACCTGAGCTGAAGGCAGAGGCTTTAACCCACTGAGCCATTCAGGTGCCCCGGGACCCTCTTGATGTACAGAAGAGCTGGGGTCAAAGGAGAACAAAGGTGGACTGCAGGCCAAGAACCTAGATCTCTAATCTCACCTTGAACTCCACAAATGTTAAAGGCAGATCTTCTTATCACCTCTACTTTGTGGCCAAACAGGAATTGTATTTGTTTCCATTGTTTTAGCAAATTACCACAAACTTAAGTGGCTGAAACAACACAGATTCATTATCTTATACTTCTGAAAGTCAGAAGTTGGAAATGGTTCTCCCTGTGCTAAAATCAAGGAGTTGGCAAGACTGTGTTTCTTTCTAGAGATTCTATAGTAAAGAATCCATTTCCTTGCCCTTTCTAGTTTCTATAGAAACTAAGTCTTTGGGGTTCTTCACCCAGTTCCAATGTGTTTGTGGCGGGGAGGAGTTTCCACACCACCAGGCTGGGTGTCCTATAACTCAACTCAATTCTGACACTCTCCACCCTAAGATGGCATCAAATTCCACAGGTTAAGGGCTCTAGTCCCACAAGATCACCTGCCCCTACACTTCAGACACCAATCATCAGTCCAGGTGTTACCTGTGCTTCTGACCAAGCACCTACAAATGAGAGGTTCCAGCCACCCTCTCCAACTGAAGACACCAATTGCAAGCTTAGGTTACTACCCGTGTTTCTGACCAACTGGCAGTAGAACAGAGGTTCCCACAATCCCTTTCTCGTGTTTGATTACTTAGTTAGAGTAGCTCACAAAACTCAGGAAACCTGTTTACTCACCAGAGCAGTGGTTTATTACAAAAGGACTCAGGAACAGCCAGAGGGAAGATGCATAGGGCAAGGAATGCAGGAGGAGTGAACCACCATCTCTAAGTCTCCATGCATTCACCAACTGGGAAGCTCTTAGGAGCCTAACCTTTTGGGTTTTTATGGAAGTTTCATTACATAAGCATGATTGACTACATCACTGGCCATTACTGATTGATTCAAACTCCAGCCTCTCTTGTCTCCCTGGAAATCAGGGGGTGGGTCTGAAAGTTTCAACCGTCTACATATTCATGGTCCGATCCCCTGGCAAATAACCCCCACTCTAAAGTGCTTTCCAAAGGTCACCTCATTAACATAAACCCAGTTTTGGTAGAAAGAGTCTCCTTAAGGATAACAAGACACTTATTTCACCTTTATGGCTCTGAAATGATTTCAGAAACTGAGGACCAGAGACCAAATATTATAACAAAAGATGCTCCCAATGCTCTCATCTCTCAGGCAATCCCAAGAGTTTGGGGAGCCGTGAGTCAGAAACTGTGGAGAAAGAAAAAATATATATGAGAAATATATTTTGTTTGACTGAATGGCCAAATATGTATTTCTTGTAAATTATAATACTGCACTAGGCAACCCACATTCTTTGGTGGTTGGTCCTTTCCATCATCTTTGAAACCAACAATATCAGAAACTGTGAGAGGTGTTTGCATCTTGGGTATATTTTGAAGGAGAGTCAGGGAAGTTTGCTGATGAATTGGATGGAGAGAGTGAGAAAGAAAGGATGAACCTAGAGTTATGTTTTGAAGAAACATAGGGATTGCCATTTACTACAAATGGGTATGTCTAGGTGGGCCTGGTGTCTAGGGAATTTTTTGAACCACGGGAGACATTCTTTCATTTCTTATATTAATTGATAAGATTTTCCAGAGGGGGAAAATACGATTTTGAGAAACCAGGATGATTTCTGGATTATAAGAGCAGTGACCTTGAGCAGAGGTTGGAGTAGGGGGTGGAAGAGTAGAAGGGGTGGCATCTGGAGGCAAAAGCGACCAGATCAATCTAAGATAAAAATATGAACAATTAACCTATTGGCAAGAGGGAAAGCCAAGTGTATGGGCACAAATCCTAGTAGGCTGGTAGATATTCTCATGGGTTTTCCAGTGAAATAGTTAGCAAAGTCTGAGCAAAGAATGGGAAGTGGGGGAAGAGGTACTAGAGATGTGAGGGCAACAGATAAGAAATGAAATAATCCCAATGGATGGAGTAGGGAAATGTGGTAGAATTCAAACCCAGGCCCAGTAGATTCCAACATCAGCAAATTCCTCCTAGACTATATAGTTTTAAAATAATACTACAAGGTAAATAGATCTTATTCCGATTTGAATAATGAGCAAGGTGAAAATTTCAGGTTTATGTGGCCCAAGACCACTGGGTTTATGATGCTGCAAAATCCGCTTTCAAACTAAACCTTCAGACAGCTAATTCTCAGCCCCATGAGCCCATTCACAAATCTTTCTACAGAGGAAAGAAGCGCTGTGGAAGACAGCTCCACAAAGAGGAAGCGAGGTACTGCATTCCCCTACTGATCCCCCCCACCCCTGGAATGATGGCAAATGTAAAAAGAAACAAAGAAACCCAAAAACGCATCTGCAGGTTTCTTTGGGTCTTCTCCGCTGCATTTTGTTCTAATATTACTGCCGGATCCTTTGTGTACTTATCCCTTTTGCCTTCAGCTCTCTTTATTCCTCAGGTCAAGTTGAAGGGATGCATGTAACAATAGCTTTGATCTCCCCTGTGAGTCAGTGACACGTGGCAGGATATCTCCGTGCTGAGGGCTTTGAAAAAGGGCTGTATTTTCCTGGAAAAGATGAACTCAGGATAGAACATCTGCATGTACTTTTTTTTTCTTGCCCAGGGTTCTATCCCTTCATTTTTTTTTTCCTTCTTCATCCTGTGCAATATGATTCATAGCTAAATGCGCCACTTAATGGAAACTTTGGGTTCCAAGTAACATTTTATGATTTCGAGTCTTAGAGAATCTTTCTTTGGGTTGAAAGAGACTCTGGAGGCTGCCACGCCCCGTCTCCCTTTGCTCAAATGAGAGACTGGAAGTGTCAGCAAATGTAAGGCCTGAAATTATGGCGCATTCATCCCCATCGAGGGCTGCAGGAAGGTTCCAGAAGGTTGCCTGTTCTTCACATTTCCGCGTGGGCCACAGCGAGCGAAACAGGGTTCACAGCTTCCCAACTAGACTCCTCAGCTCTACAATGACATTTGCAAATAACATCAGGGAAAACATTTTTTTCCTCTTGTTTTTGATGTCCGATGCTTAAAGTTTCTTTAAAGGTTGTATTCTAAAAAGGTTGAGTTCATGGTGAGTCAGTGTCTCAGACAGACTGCAGAGCTATTTAAAAACTAGCCCCGTGACTTCTAATTCCCCCACCGCCAAAGGCAGCGGTAGGCCCCAGAGAAAACGGGCTGCCATAAAGAGAAAGGGGGGAAGCAGGGGAGGCAGCTTCCGGCCGTTCAGACAACACGGGGATCTCAGCTACAGCCCTTTCCATTCACCCCCTCCCTGTCCTACCAGCAAGCGTAAGGCCATCTGGGCTTGCTGCCTGCCTTCTCTCCTGCTCCAGAATCCCATCTCCCTGGAGATTTTCCCTCGCGCTCCTCGTCTTCGAATCTCTTTGCTTCTCCGAGCAAATTTATTTCATCAGCTGTGCCCCCCATTTCCGAGGTGTCCAACTATGTTTGGTGACCCCCCACCTTCCTTTCAATAAAGATATCTCGCTCACGGCCACTATGCCTGGTTACTGCGTTATCCCTCTTTCACCTGCTCTTTCTTTAGTCCTTCAAAGACGAGTACTGCCAAGACATTCTCTCCCATGACTATTGCTGCATTCTGATCTTCAATGAATTCTGTAGCCCAATAAAATCGGATCACCTCTCCCAAAAGTCCACTTGTACCCCTGCCAGGGGAACCAACCATCTCGTAATTACAAAACCCAGGGGCTACTTTGAGCTTCTTGCCTTACATGATGTCTATGCTATTTGGTGCTGAGGACTTCCTCTTGGAAACACGGATTTCTTCCCAGGGATTCTAGGGTTCCTAAGGATTCCTAGGGATTCTTAGGTTCCTGCAAAGTTTCTTCATCCTTTATTGACTTTGTGAAATACTGATGTTTCCCCCATCATCCTCTTTGACCCTCTCTCTTTTCCTTCAGCTGACTGGCTTACTTTTCTCTCTCTTTTCCCCTTTTTTCTTTTCTTTCTTTCCCACCATATTTCTTCCCTTCCCTTTCTCTTCCCATTCTACACCCTTGGGGGAAATAACAGTCAGACTCAGAGCTTAACCTATGACTCATCCTCTAATAATTCTTAACTTGGCATTTCTTTCTTAGCCTTTTTTCTGAAAACCAGACATATTTTTATGACTCTCTATTAGCCATTTCCACCTGTGAATTGAGATTTTGATCAACATAAATCTGCTCTCTGAGGTTCCCGATGCCACTGTCGACCCCAATCCCTGGACAAATAATTTTTCACCAAGTACAGCTTTTGCTACATCCCAACTGTAGAACAACCTAGTGGAACCATTAGGCAGATGCACAGGATACAGCCGCCTGGACATGTGGATTGCAAGGAAGACACCTGAGCTGAAGATCCAGGTTGGGAATGACCCCAAAGAAAGGAGAGCTAGGAGTAAATGAAGTTACCTAGAAAAAGAGCTCAGAACAGGAATTCAGAGCAGTGAGGTTCAGAGATGGTCCCCCAAATTCTATCCAAATTCTACCAATTGGGTATATGTGTATATTTTAAATTTTCCCATTTTTTAAAAATTTATTTTAAATAGTCTCTGTGCCCAATGTGGGGCTTGAACTCACAACCCTGAGATCAAGAGTGGCACATTCCTCCAACTGAGCCAGCCAGGCACCCCTTTCTACATTTTCAAAGATGGTTCATAGCTTTCATCAGATCTTCAGAGAGATCTACAGGTCACAGAATTCTAAGGAACCCCTAGTCTAGGGCAAACAAACTTTCAAAATATTATTGCAAAAAGTATAAGGAAGAAATAACCACATGATGAGAAGTAGATTTGGAAACCAGACTTGGCTTTGCTAGTAACAGACTGTGTGCCATCAGGAAGAATTACCTGACTCTCTAGGCCCATGTGAAACCTTCCCGCACCACCCAAAACTCTCCCAGCAGCACTTTGTACATTTGTGGTGATGATCTGCATTACTGATTTAATGGCTATGTTCTCTGCTAGATGGTAAGCTCCAAGAGGGTAAGGTCACATTACTTACGTTACTTCCCATTGTATCATGCAACAATGCCCGTGGTCATTGTCCCCGATTTCCCCAGGCCATTAGTTTTCTTCTCTGGGTTTCATTGTCTCTGTAATGTTAGGGATTCATTTTCACAACTCATTTTTTCAAGCACTAACAATCCCGCCCAATGTTGGTCTTCGCCAGTGTTCCATCTCCAGAGCCTACTGAGCCCGAGTACTGGTTCTTCCGGTGAAGCAGAACAGGCAAGCAAAGAGAGGTGTAATTATAGTAAATTGTGATGTGTGCTACAGTAATGGGCTTAGAAGAGCTAAGAGAGCAGAGTGAGGGACTGGCCACATCTAGGGATTCAGGCATAAACCATCTCGGGTTAGCTCTTGGCGGAGGACGTGTTTGGCTCCTCAGAGTGGAGTGTACATCGCCCCCTCCAGGTAACCCTGGGTACTAACCACCCTGGCCACATGCAGACAAGCCCATTTTACTCCTTCCTAATCATTTCAGATACTGGTTTTTTTTCTCCTCTCAGTTTCAACTCAGGACTCACAATTTATAAAAAATAAATTACCTGCCACTGTAGTGTGTAATTTTCAAAACTACCTGTTCACCACAGCAAAGCAATAATGCCTGGCTCCCAAAGGAAGCATCATTCTCTCCTCCCCTTCCTTCCAATCTCATTGTGTGCTTAGCCACATCAAGTCCCGGAAGGAACCAACACACGAGAAATCAGCCCCCAGCCCGGCTCCACTTCCCACCCAGCACAGCTCCCCTTTAAATGTCTTTCTTTATAAAGTTCCTTCATTTTTTCCCCTTATGGTTTCTCAGCTTTTCTTGCCCGGAATGGTACTTCATTTTTATTATTATTATTATTTTTTTTATTAAAGACGGGTCCTGAAACTACTTATATTTTCAGCCTACACTACTTTAAAGTAATAACCACTCTACTTTCTTATGTGTATTCTGCTTATTAGTCCCATATTAGTGTGATACAATTAAAAACATTTAGGATTTGGGCTAAAAGAAATTGGTCTTTAAAACCTAATTCTAAAAAACAAACAACAAACAAAACAAAACAAAGCAAAAACCCCAAGTCTACACCACAGCCAATCCATTGTCCTGCCTGAGCTTTAGTTAGCTCATCTGTTAAGTGGGGACCATAATAGTAATAGCATCTTCTCATCTCACTTCTGTTGGTAAGGTTTAGATCCTGGAATCATGGGGCTGAGTGCTTTGAACATTCTTCAGTGCTCTCAGCAAGTATATAATCGGTATTATTACTTTCCGACTTCATGGTATATCTCATGTCCTCGATTTTGGCGAGCAACCACTCTCCTTTACCCATCTCCCTTCCAATTTTAAAACTCCAGTCAATCCTCTCAAAATCCATCTCTCCAAGCTAGTGAAAATTTGTTTTTTAAAAAATTAATCATATAAGTTATTCAAAGAAGCAATTCAGCTAGCTATTCACTCTTCATTCAACAAATATTTGTCATGCATATAAAATGTCTCAGATATGGGCTTTGACTTTATACAATGCTGTTCCAATACCTTCTATCACACCCAACACCCTCTCCAATATCCTCTATGACACCTGACATCCTCTGTAAGAGCAGATGGTTTTGATGGTTATCCTGTGTGTGACTGATCAAGGCTGGTGAACAGATAAGGCACCTAATTGCTTAAGCAAGAACTTTAATTTTTAGGAAGTTATTCCGCATATTGAGCGAATCTGTGTCTTCCTACAATTTACAACTATTGTACCATTCTAATGTTCAGTATCTTCCTGAGCAAGTGTTCAGATGTTTCTTGATAGCTACCAAGTTACTTCTCCCACAATTTCCCTTCTCCAGACTAAGAATCTGAAGTTCTTTTAATTATTCTGTGTATTTGAATTTTCTCTTCCTCTCCTTCTTCTGCCCACACTCTGGTTTGTCATCACTGAGTCTAAATTGAAGTTGAACTAGGATCGCAGATGTGGTTGGACCAAGGTTAAGTAGGGTGGAGTTATCACTTTCCTCCACTGAGCGTGAAACTACTCTTAGCTCAGCCTGTAATAAAATTAGCATATTTTGTTCCAATCAAAGTTCACTATTGACTCATGCTGTGCTTAAATAGAAATACAACCTCACACTTTTAACCTATCCTTTCTTTTTTTTTTTCTAAACCATGTCTTCATCCTGTATTTATAGAGTTGGGATTTTGGACTCATTTTTGCCCATATTTAATTTTCTCTCTTTAGAACTGATCCAATATTTTCACTTGCCAGGAAGTTGTTGAATTGTGATTATTATTCAACATATTATTGGCTATTCCTCTGAACTTCATGACATGGAAAGTTTTAATCAATAAACCTTCCATGTACTCCTGCTGTTAGTTGACGTATTACAAATTGAGATTAAGATGAAGTTTATATATGAAATAATGATAACCTGAGTTATATTTATGACCTCTTTTTCACTTCAGAAAGTACTGTAGGGCATAAAGATAAGGCACTGTAAGTACATAAGGGATACAACCAGCACCTAATACCTACCACGTAGCGGATAAACAAAACCACAGGACGGGTCTGCCACATCTAATTTTGAAAAAAAAAAAAATCAAAGAAAATACAAAGAAAAAATAAGAGGATCCTCCACACAAAGATTGAGGAGCGGGAACACAAAGTTGTAAAGATAAATTAAATTCTCAAGGGAAGACAAAAGCTGGAACGTGTAGCAGTGTTCAAAATGAAACCAACCACTCTAAGAGGTACGTAAAGCATTTTCCCTGAAGTAGGTCCATGCTGATGGCTACTACCCATGGTCTTCTGAGAATGTTTTGATGAGCATGAGGGAGTAACAGGCAAAAATAAAGCATCCCCTCAACACACATGCATAACACTAACTAACTCCCACTGAACATCTGCTGTGGGCCAGGCATTACGCTACATCTCAATAAAGTCTCCCAACAACCCATTGATTCTCCTGTTGGTCATCCACACCATACAAAACAGAAAACTGAATATGATATAGATGACATCGATTGCTCTAGGTCATGTACACAGTCAAAAGTAGACGCAGGATTGGAACCTTGGTATTTCACTGCTACCTGTGTGCGTGACTGTCTGTATGTAAACTTAAAGAGGTTTCTTTCTACCCTCTTACACATTTTGGAACACTGACTATAGTTAATTCATGATGAAATACAAGAGGAGAGTTGTCAAATGAAGACCCAAAGTACTGTTCCTTAAAGAGCAATGAAGAAAGCCCTGTAGAAGCTAGGTCTAGAGCCTTCAGATTCCTCTCCCAAGAGCCTGGTCTGGGTTTTCTATATACTTAGTGGTTCCAGTTCCCTTAATTTTTTTAAATTTTAATTTAAATTCCATAGCCAACATATAGGGCATCATTAGTGTTCAATGATTAGTTGCATATAATACCCAGTGTTCATCACATCACATGCGCTCCCTAATGCCCATCGCCCAGGAACCCCATTCCTCCACCCACCTCCCCATCCATAACTCTCAGTCTGTTTCCTGGAGTCAAGAGCCTCTCATGGCTTGTCTCCTTCTCTGATGTCTTCCCATTCAATTTTCCCTCCCTTCCCCTATCATCCTCTGCGCTATTCCTCATGTTCCACATATGAGTGAAAACATATGATAATTGTTTTTCTCTGATTGACTTATTTAGCTTAGCATAATCCCCTCCAGTTCTATCATGTCAATGCAAATGGTGGGTATTCATCCTTTCTGATGGCTGAGTAATATTAATATTCCACTGCATATATGAACCACAGCTTCTTTACCCATTCATCTGTTGAAGGACATCTCAGCTCTTTCCACAGTTTGGATATGTGGACACTGCAGCTATGAACAGTGGGGTACGTGTGCCCCTTCTTTTCAATATATCTGTATCTTTGGGGTAAATACCCAGTAGTGCAATTGCTGGGTCATAGGGTAGCTCTATTTTTAACATCTTGAGGAACTTCCATACTGTTTTCCAGAGTGGCTATACCAGCGTGCATTCCCACAGTGTTAAGAAGGTTCCTCTTTCTCCACATCCTCACCAACATTTGTTGTTCCCTGTCTGGTTAATTTTAGCCATTCTAACTGGTGTAAGGTGGTATCTCATTGTGGTTTTGATTTGTATTTCTCCAATGACAAGTGATGTGCTCTAGTTCCCCTAATCTTATATAGATGACATAGTTGTCATCTATATTTGTTCTATCCTACCTGCCAATTTTGATATTATTTTGTCTGTAGTTTGTATCCTTACCAATTTTAGATTGGAAAATTAAGTTGACAACGGCAACTTCATTGCCTTGGATCATCCTCTAATTTTATACCCAGTCTTCTCATGGTCAACCTAGAGGATCTCCTTATGACCTTCCATCTCACTTCCTTCCCTGTGCCAGACGCCTCTCCTTTGGCTCTCCACCTTCAATGTCCAGGCCAGGGCCTGATGTGTATGTTACAGGAAGGATCCCAGGACCGGGAGAGATCTCATTGAAAATGGGGGTATTCTGACTGGAGGCCAAAGACCAAAGAGATGAGGACCAAAACAGTAACTCCCAGACACTCACTTTAGGCACCTTGCCGAGGAGAAAGTGATGCATTTCCAGGGGGATGTTTCTGCAAGCCCCACTGATGGTCCATTTCTTCCTACTCATAGAGGGCCTATTCTGTGTTCAGCCTTCTGCCAGTTCCGGAGGGTACAGCAATGTGCAGGCCAGAACGAAGAGTTTACTATTTGCAAAGGATGGAACAGAAGCCTAAACATTAAAATCTTACTACTGGCTTTTTTTTTTTTTTTAAGATTTTGTTTATTTATTTGAGAGATGGAGACACAGCAGGAGAAGGAGCACAAGCAGGGGGAGTGTGAGAGGGAGAAGTAGGCTTCCTGCCAAGCAAGGAGCCCGATGCGGGGCTCCATCCCAAGACCCTGGGACCATGACCTGAGCCAAAGGCAGACACTTAATGACTGAGCCACCCAAGCGTCCCTCTTAGTACTGTCTTTACTACCAACTCACCTTGGTGAGACTTCAGACCTCTTTGGGGCTCAGTTCCTCACCTGCAGGATTCTCCGGTAGGGACGTGCTGGGTGAGGCAGCACCTAAGGTCCCTTTCAAGCACAATGACCCCGAGTCTCTTTCTCGACATTGAATATCTCACTTCTTGTTGGCGGCTTGTCTCATGTTTGCCATGTGGGGGAAGGGATGGAGAAGCTACCTGCTGGAAACTTCTTTCCCATTGTCATAACAGAGTTCTCTCTGCCCCTCCACAGGTCTTTAATCTTCCGGCATTTATCCCATCAGTTCCGTCTCTAGTGAGCCCTTATCCCAAGATGTTTGTCTATTAAATTAAGAGTTTTACAGAAGGGGAGAGCCATTTAAAGGCTGTAAATCACCGGGCAGTCTCGCAGCCGCTCTCTGCTCCGAGCCCCACCGAGGCACCGAATCAGGCTGCCGCTGCTTCCCCTCGGGCCCTGGCTGGCAGAGGAGGACGGCTCTGGAGCGTGGAACCCGTACAGACCTGCCCGTCCCAAACCTGCTCCAGTCTCTGGGGCCAGCCCGGCCTGGGGCTCAGGGGATGGGGAATTCACACGAGTCCTTAATTAACCCTCAGGATCCTCAAAGGCAGCTCAGGTCTTCCCTCACCTCTGCCTTGGTGCTTTTCATGTCCCCGAGCCCTTGCTTGATACATCAGCTTTGATAACTGTGTCCCTTGATTATGTACAGTTCCCTAACTTGGGATTCCAACCAGGAAGGCAGGAAAATACCACCCTTCTGGAACTTTATTCATTAGGAGCCAGATGCCGTGTGTCCTCTGCCATTTACTTTTTCACCATTTCCTTATGAGTTAAAGGCTATGGTTATGCTTATATTCAGATAAAGAGACCGAAGCCCAAACAGATCACACATGCAGGGTTTTAGAACCTATTAATGCTGGAGTGGAATTTTGCATTTGACACTGTTTTATACAAAAGCCTGTAGGTACACATTCCTTCCCAGTGCACCGTGCTGCTGTTAGAGTGGTACCCCAAATTGCCAAGATCCCACACTCTCCAAGAGCATGCGCTTTGCCCTGCACTGATATTCCTTCTCCTCTGTTAGAGGGAGACATCAGTGTAAACACTTTCTGCTTCCCTCTCATTTTGGCATCAAGAATTTTATCCCTGGGACACTTCCACCTTCTAACCCTGCCATGTCCCTTTTTCTGGCTCTTCGGAAATTGCTGTGGACTCCCCTTAGCCATGCTCATAGGCAGCCCTTGGTGAGGTCCATCGCACAGACCTGAGAGTAGCTATCTCGTTGCTGGCGCCACAATATAATGTGTCTTTCCTGCCGCTCTGGCTCGTCCTGCGTTTCTTCTCTTGTGCTTCCACATTCTTGGGGAGATCTCCAGTTCCTGTCCCAGCCTCTGCCTGCTTGTTCCATCCTGCTGCGTTTTACCTTCCCATGCCCACCTGCCTCGCAGGGTTTATCAGATTAAAGCAATCATATGCAATAGTGAAACAGGGATGAAGCTGAAAGGTACGTGTTCTTCATTTATCTCTTTCATTCCTCAAGGACTGATGGGCCTCCCACTGCGCCTAGAGACCTGCTTTCTTGCATTCTGTCTAGGCTGGCCTTCCTCTAAAGGTCCCATGCCCCTCAGTGACCCTGCCCTGCTCCCATGACCGTGTTCTGCAGCTTCGTGAGAAGTTACCATAGTGACATGAGGAGTTCATCCATGATATGTAGAGTGGGAATCACATGGGGCCAATCGTTGCTCTGAGCACGGAGCCCGACTCAGGGCTCAATCTTATGATCCTGAGATCATGACCTGAGCCAATATCAAGAGTCCAACGCTTAACTAACTGAGCCACTCAGGGACCCCAAGTAAGCACATTTCAACCCTGGATTGCATCATGTCTACCAACATTTCATTGGTCCATACATATCACATGGCTAACTCCAAACTCAAGGGGCAGGGAAACATACTCATCTTTTGTGGAAGTTGCTGCAAAAGCACCTAGGAAAGAAAGTAGCTTCAGACTGAAGAATCGAGGCCACATTTAAATACAGTGATTCAGGGGTGCCTGGGTGGCTGAGTCATTGAGCGTCTGCCTTTGGCTCAGGTCATGATCCCAGGGTCCTGGGATCAAGCCCCACATTGGGCTCTCTGTTCGGGGGGAAGCCTCCTTCTCCCTCTCCCATTCCCCCTGCTTGTGTTCCTGCTCTCTCTGTCTCTCTCTCTCTGTCAAATAAATAAAATCTTAAAAAAAAATTCAATGGTTCAGAAAAGTGTCTAGAAACCTACTTTTGCTGCATACAGGCTGTGACATACCTAGATCTAGCTAGGAATAAACTGAAGTCTCTCTTCCAGTTCTAACTCTGCTACCAAGTAGCTGTGGTTATTGGGAAAGGCAATTCATAATGTTTTGTCTGGAAAAAAGGAGGTAATAATGCTTACCCTTGGAGCAAGATCAGCTGGCTTAGATCTGCTAATCATTCTATAATTTAGGGAGAAAATATTACTTGACCATCAAAAAGAATGAAATCTTGCCATTTGCAGTGACATGGATGGAACTAGAGGGTATTATGCTAAGTGAAATAAGTCAGTGAGAGAAAGACAAATACCCTATGAATTCACTCATATGTGGAATTTAAGAAACAAAACAGATGAACACAGGGGAAGGGAAGGAAAAAGAAAATAAGACGAAACTGAGAGGGAGGAAACCCTAAGAGACACTGAGCTCTAGGAGACAAACTTGGGGTTGCTGGAGGGGAGGTGGGTGGGAGGATAGGGGTAACTGGATGATGGACATTTAGGAGGTCACGTGATGTAATGAGCACTGGGTGTTATATGCAACTGATGAATCACTAAATTTCACCTTTGAAACTAAAAAAAATAGAGGAGAAAAAAAGAAAATATGGAATCCATGGAGTCTTCAAATCTTGGAAATAAAGACAGATTTGTTTTTTCGATTTTATTCAGTCATTAAAAAGTCCTTTAAAATACATTTTATAATAATACTTAAGAATACTTATAAATTATAAGGAGAAATGAAAGTCTGCCTTCAAAATCCTTATACCAGGTTCCATATTCAATTCTCCTTACAATGCAAATCATTGTTGAAATGTTTCCTGTATCTTTCTGAGTCTTTTCATGACTATACACACACACATACAAACATACCTGGTCACATTCTTTCATGTTGTAGTTTGCTCTTTTATTTTGCTATATCTTGGTCTTTTCATTTTGCTCTATGTCTATCTATTTCAGTCTTTTAAATCTGTCCTATTCCCAAGTGTGAATCTACCAGAATATATTTAACTTCTGCTAATTTAATGATCACAGCAATTTTTCTGGATATGCCTTAACAAATGAATGTTGAAGAGAACATCTTTGAACCTGCCTTTGTGCAATTTGAGAATGTTTTCTGTAGGTTAGACACTTAAGAAATAGCTGAGTTGAAGAATTGCCACATTTCTGAAATTTTGATAGATAAAATTTCTAAATTTTATGCCCTCTAAATAAAGCCACAGAGACAACATATAAGCTCACCAACATTACTCAGAAGTGGATTTCTTTGAGTTTTTGCCAACACAGAATACTATCAACTTTAAAGGTTTTTTTTGTTTTTTTTTTATTCTTTTCAGTTGAATGCTTACATAGCTATTGCAAAGATTATTACAAGGAGCAGATGTCCACAGGCACAGGCAAGAGATAAGGAGTCCGTTGAATGTTAAAGAATAAAAACTTAGACATATTTTTTAAAGATTTTATTTATTTGAGAGAGAAAGAGCATGACCAGGGAGGCTGATGTGGGACTTGATCCCAGGGCTCCTGGATCATGAGCTGAACCAAAGGCAGACACCTAACCACCTGACCACCCAGATGCCCCAAGAATACCAACTTAGTTGCATGAGGATGGCTAGACAAAACAGCAAGGGATGTGTAGTGTTTTCCTTACTGGAGGACCAAGACTGCCTTATAGCCCCCACAAAGAAGCATTTTTGCACATGATACCATCCACACAGATTAAGGTCCTACTGAGCCAGCAAGAAGCTTCCTCATGGCAAGCAGAATGATGGCTCCCCAAAGATGTCCATGTCTTAATTCTTAGAACCTGAAAATATGTTAGCCTCTGTTGATAAAAGGGAAATTACAGATGTGATTATGGTTAAGGAATTGAGGTGGGGAGATTATCTTGCATCATCCAGGTGGGCCCAATTTAATAAAATCAACCCTTAAAGTCAAAGAAATTTTCCCAGCTATGATCAGAGAAGCTATGTTCACAAGAGGATGGCCAGCGGTATTCAGTGTTACTAGCTTTGACGATGGGGGAATGGGCCATGAGACAAGGAGCAGGCAAGGACATCGATTCTCCCCCAAGGCTTCCAGGGACAAGTACAGCCCTGCCAATATCTTGGTTTTGGCTCAATGAGATCCATGTCAGACTTCTAACCTACAGAGCTCTGAGATAACAAATTTGTGTTATTTAAGCCACTAAATTTGGGGCAATTTTTACACTGGTAATAGAAAATTAATATAGCCACCCTCATTGTTTGCATTCTGGTGCAGGGAGCAGTGATGATCTCTTTGGGTTTCCTCTTAATGAGACATGGACTACCCTCCTGCCTACCACCATGCACAGGGAACTGACAATGACCACAGAAAATATATCGGTATTTGCTATAAATATTAAGACAAAGTCAATTTGTACAATTTTTGCAGGTATCATCTGCCTAGCAGATACAGAGGCAATATGAAGGCCTGCTCAACTTAATGAAAAATAATTTAACTCGATTGTGCTTCAAATGTAATTTCCTTAATTGTGAACAGAATATGAGTTGTAAACAGAAATATGAATCGTCTATTATCAAGATTAAATTCTTTCTCTAAAAATTTATCACAAAGAAACTCTGGGCTCAGAAGTGTTTCTTTGGTGAATTCTATCAAATATTTAGGAAGGAATTAATACCAATATGAAACAAAGTCTATCAAATCCCAGAGGAGAAGGGAATACTTCCCAATGCATTGTATGAGATCAGTATAACCCTTAGATGAAAACTAATAAAAACATTATAAGAAAAGAAGATTATAGACTGTTTTTCTTCATGAGCATAGACACAGAAATCCTTCACAAAGTATTAATAAATCAAATGAAATGTCTAAAAAGGGCAATTTATCATGAGCATGAGGGCCTTATAACTGGAATGCAAGGTTGGTTTTAATTCACTGAACTGTTCACCCTAAAATGATTAATTTTATGATATGTGAGTTTCACCTCCATTAAAAAAAATCAATGCATACAATTAACCATATTAATAGAATAAAAGGAAAAGCCCTATAGTCATGTCAATAGGTGCAGAAAAAGCATTTTTACAAAATCCAGCACCAGTTTATGATAAAGTTTCTCGGCTAATGAAGAAGAGGAAAACTCTTCCTTTTAATAAATAGAATTTGTAAAACTCACAGATAGCATCATCCTTAATGATGTCATATTGAACACTAAGATCAGAAACAAGGTAAGAATTCCCACTCTCACTACTTTTAGTGCTGGAAATCTTAACCATTTGCAATAATGTGAAAAGTTGTAAAAACTAGAAAAATCAGAGAGAAAAAAATCAAACTATTTGAAATGACATTTGTTTATAAAGAAAACGTAAGGGATTTAAAAAGCTACTATTAAAAGGATTAAGTGAATTTAGTAAGGTTACAGGGTACAAGGTTTTATTTTAAAAAGATCAACTGTATTGTTATGCACACAACTATGTAATTAGAAAATAAAATTCAGGGGCACCTGGGTGGCTCAGTGGGTTAAAGCCTCTGCTTTCGGCTCAGGTCATGATCTCAGGGTCCTGGGATCCAGCCCCACATCGGGCTCTCTGCTCAGCAGGGAGCCTGCTTCCCCCCTCTCTCTGTCTGCCTCTCTGCCTACTTGTGATCTCTCTCTCTCTGTCAAATAAATAAATAAGATATTAAAAAAAAAGAAAATAAAATTCAAAACCAATTTCTATGATAATAGCATTAAAATGTAAAATGCATAGGAAAAAATTTATCAGTACAAGTGTAAGACCTGTACCTTGAAAACGAAAAAAACCCAAAACAAACATATTGCTGAGAAAAAGTTAGAAGATCTAAATTATCAGACCCTATGGTACTGGCTTTGGAACTGACAAATAGATTAATACAATAGAGAGTCCAGAAATAGACCACACTGGTCATTAGAAATAGAAAACACTGGTCATCTGTTTTTCAGTAAAGTCACCAGAGCAAACACAATATTAAAAGGAGTCTTTTCCACAAATGGTGCTAAAGTAATTGGCTATTCATATGAAAAATACCAATTGAACCTTGACCCCTACTCAAAATTTACTTGACATGGGTCATAAATTAAAACATAAAAGCTAAACCCATAAAACTTTTAAAAAAGTAAATATAAGAGATTATTTTTATGATCGGGAATAAGCAAAAGTTTCTTAAACAGGTCATAGAAAGTGTAACCATAAGAGGAAAACTGTGATAAATAAGATCCCAAAATTCAAAAATTCTTCTTTGCCAAAAATTCTGTCTCTTCTAAAAGACACCATTTGGAAAATGAATAGACAAGCCATAAATTAAAAGAAAATATTCTTAAATATAAGAAAAGACTGTTATTTGGGGCTCCTGAGTGGCTCAGTTAAGCATCTGCCTTTGGTTCAAGTCATGATCCCAGGGTCCTGGGATTGAGCCCTGCATCGGGCTCCCTGCTCAACAGGAAGCCTGCTTCTCCCTCTCGCTTTTCCCTTACTTGTGTTCCTTCTCTCACTTTCTCTTTCTCTGTCAATAAATAAATAACAAAATCTTAAAAAAAAAAGACTGTTATTCAGGGTTATATAAGTAATCCCTATAATTCAATAATTAAAAGGCAAACAACTCAATAAAAAGCTGTCAAAATATTTTCATACCCTTTACAAAAGAAATATACAGATGGCCAATGAGAGTAAATGATAAAGTGCTCAATATCATTAGACATCATGGAGATGTGAACTAAAACCACAATGAACTATAGCTACACAGCTACCAAAATGGCTATAATTATATATACTGGGAACATTAGATGTTGACAATGATATGGAGCAACCAGACTCTATTCTTGGTGGGAGTATAAAATGGTACAATTGCTGTGGGGAAAAGTTCTGACAGATTCTGATAAAGATAAATGTGTACGTACCCTATGATCCAGCAAACGCAATACTAAGAAATAAAAGAGTATGCCCACGCAAAGACTTGCAGTCAAAGCGGCATTATTCTCAACAGCCAAAACTGGATGTGAGCCAAACATCCATCAAATGGTCAATGGAGAAACAAAATAATGTATCTTCAAGGAGTAGAATACTATGCAGGCATTAAAAGGAATGAGTTAGTGATAGCTAAAAACATTAGGCTTAGTGAAAGAAGGGTTTACTTTAAAAAATGCAGACTGTATGAGTTATTTTATATGAAATTCTAGATCAGGCAACAATAATCTACAGTGGAAAAGAATCATAAGAGTGATTGCATCTGGGGAAATGGTGAGTTTAGCTATTGGTTATGGGTATGAGGAAAGTTTCTGGAAAAAATGGGTAAGTTCTCTACCTTGAGAGGGGCTTGGACTATAGGTAAGTGCATTTGTCAAGTATCAGTGCATACCTCAAGATTTGTGCATTGCCTTGTACATAAATTTTACAACAGAAGGGAAAAAGTTAAGTAAATATTGAGTCCTGTTAATGATATGTATGCTGAAGTTTCCAGAGTGACTGATGCTTGCAGTTTGCTTTGAAATGTAAAAAAAAAAAAAGAATCGATTAATGGAAGGAAAGATACGTAATAAAACAAGTATAGTAAAATGTTAATGGTACTTTGAAATAGCTTGGCAGGTGTTCAAAAGATTAAACATAGAGTTATCATATGACCCAACAATTCCACTCCTGGAGTTATACCCAAGAGAAATGGAAACATATGTCCACACAAAAACTTGTATACGAATGTTCAGAGCAACATTATTCGTAGTAGCCAAAAAGTGGAAATAATCCATATGGCCATCAACTGATGAATGGGTAAATAAAATGTGGCATACAACGGAATATTTTTTGGTAATAAAAAGCAATGAAGTATTGATGCATGTTACAATGTGGAAGAACCGTGAAGACAATATACTAAACCAAAGAAGCTAATCACGGAAGGTCACCTATTGTGGGATTCTATTTATATGTAATGTCCAGAATAAGCAAATCTATGGAGACAGAAAGTAGATTATTGTTTTTCCAGGGCTAGGGGATGATGAGTGGGAAGGGGAGCCGTCGATGATGGGTATGGTGTTTTCTGGGAAGGAATGGTGGAAACATTTGGAAATCATTTGTAGTGCTGGTTGCATAATAAAAAGCACCAAATTGTATACTTTTAATATGTGAATTGTATGATTCATGAATCGTGTCTCTCCAAGGCTATCACAAGCTTTGTCAGTGACAAAATCTAGGTGGTGGGTATACAGGTGTTTAGTTGTTTCACCTTTGCTATATACTTGGAAACTTCTAAAATAAAATAGCCTTAGTAAGACCTTGATTGGAATTGGTCTTCTATCTCAAGATGAATATGGACAAAACCGCTCTCTGTACAATGTCGGGTTTTTCCAGTTAGGGCTGGACCCCCTGCTGTTCACAACCTTTTCAGCATCGTTAATAGACTACATTATCTCAGGCCACCTCTGATGAGCATGTGGCCAGACGCACTCCCCTCACCGCTCAGCTCTGGTTGTCAGAAAGATCTTCCTGACGTGCCCAGACAGAAATCCCTGTCATTACTTCACTAGAACTTGTTCTTAACTTCTTGAAAATTCCACATCCTATGGGATGATAACAGTCATTAAGTTTGTGAATCCCTAATTTTTCAGGCTTCACGAGCTTCATCGTTTCAGGGGCTTTTCCAATTGCATGCTTCTGAGACCCTTCGCTCTCTGGGGTACCTTTCTCCGAAAATCGTCAGCTTCTCCTCCCCTCCTAGGTATAACAAGAATGGAAGAGTGTGGCTCCGATAAGCTCTGATTAACCCCGAGGAGAGAGGAATTATTTCTCTCATCTAAAACATTTTACTTCTATTAACACAATCTAGAATTGCAGTAGCTTTTCCAGATAACCATGGCTCACTGCTTTGGAACTTAAAACCCTTTACTCTATTCCTATGCACTACCAAATGCACTATGTTTCCCCCCCCATCTATTCCTAAAATGACCTTAAAAAAGAAAGAAAGGAAGAAAACAACTCAAGGACTTTCCTCAGCAAGTGTTCTCAGAGGGCTATGTTTCTGGTTGCCTAGTTTAGTGGCCACCTACCTTCGGGAGAGCTGCTTTACTGGATTTGCGTCATTTTCATGATGAATAAAGCATGGAGAATCACTCAGCTGGTAGCAGTATTCATAGCCTTCCCAGATTGGAAGAGACCTTAAAAGTCCGGCTCCTCCCTCCTCCTGTCAACAAGCATGATGATATCCACATCAATCCTCTTCAGAGAGAGGGCAGCAGCTGTCACCAATCCCCCCCAGATCTCCAAGCTGTCCCTCTGTGACCCAGTCTCAGGTTAGCATATTCCTGTTGATTAAGAGTTTTGAGAGCTTTGGATGAATGCAGTGCTGAAATTAGCAGGAAGTAGTGGAAATAATTCGCCTGCACTCAGCGTCTTGTGCAGACAGCATCTGCCAGAAGTGGGGAACCGCAGGCAGAGATGCTGTGCACGCCAAGGGGGATGAGGGGGCTCCCAGCACCATGGAGCTCCCAGAACCACGGGCTGAGAGTTGCTTACTCCTGGTCATCTACTTGGAGCGCATGCTATGCCTAGCACCTCCCCGCCTCACCCCATGCTGCCCAAGCCTCTGAAGGGCAAGATTTCCCAAGGAAAGTAGGTCAGTGCAGTTCCTGGGTAGAGAGTCACTTTGCCTATCATCCAGGTCAGTCCCAAGAGCTAGGGTCTCTTACTGGTGGGAGAACAACATTCACACGGATGGGAGATTTGCCACGCTCCTTTATAATGTTTCTGCCAGACTCATCGTATCACAGAACTGGAGGCAAGATATGGGTCTTGAGATTCCAAAATTGGCCCTTGGATTATGAGATTCAAAAGCATTAGTTACTCCAAAATGTTTGTTAATGACTGTGGTGGTGTTAACACATGTCCACAAAATTTTTGACACTCCTCTCTCCAGGAAACACAGCTTCATTCTCCTCTCCCAGAATATGGACTGGACTTAGTGATTTGTTTCTCACAGAGTATGGCTAGGGAACAAGGCTACCTTGGCAATGGAGAAACCTGGCAGACACCCCCTTAATCAAGTGATTAAGGTTAAGAGCAACAGTAACATTAGAATCACGTAGCTGGG
>CM053615.1:65456615-65492433 GCA_028646535.1 Procyon lotor
ATCAAATGTTAACAAGAAGGAAGAAGCAGGATGACAAATATGTGGGAACTCGATGTACTAACTTCACAACTCTTCTGTAAATTTAAATTGCTTCAAAATAACTTTACTTTTTTTTTAAATTTATTATTTGACAGAGAGAGACACAGCGACAGATTATACACAAGCAGGAGGTGTGGGAGAGGGAGAAGCAGGCTTCCTGCCAAGCAGGGAGTGTGATGTGGGGCTCGATCCCAGGACGCTGGGATCATGACCTGAGCTGAAGGCAGACACTTAATGACTGAGCCACTCAGGCACCCCTTTACTTTTTTTTTTTTTTAAAAAAGCATTAACGCAGGATCCACTATGTGCAGAGCCCCACAAAAGTTAAGTTCATATATATATTCTTCTTTAACTCTCATGGCAGCACCATGATGTGTGTGTACATATATTCTCCACTTTACAATAAGGAAATTGAATCTCAGATGTCAAAGTGCCACCTAAGATCAAAAATATCTGAAGTGGTGGGGCTCTGATTGAAACCAAATCCAATGACCACATTTGTCTCTAAACGTCATTTTTCCTCATTGTCTCCTAAGTCCAAAGTCTTTTGCCTTATAAACCATGGTCTCCCTGATCTGGCTTTCATCCCAGGCTCTTATTAGTTTTTGCTGTATTACTTCATACATGCAGCACCACATTTAGCTTCTTCCTGATCACTAGTCACAACCTGTATTTTCCCTACTTTATGTCCAAATTCATGTTGCTTCCCTGCCTAAACTGCCCTTCCCTCCCCACCAAAAAATCCAGAAATCCCAATTTTAGTTGATATTTATGACCCAACCTAGACGCCTCTTTATTCTTGAAATTTCCCTTTTTTTCCTTCTGGAAGTGATCTCTCTCCCTCTCCTCAAACTCCAAAGCATTGTTTGAAATTCTATATGCTTAGTAATAGTAATAATAAACAATAATGCACAATTATTAACCATCAACTGGTGCCAGGCAGTGTCCCAAGTTTTGCACATGCATTATCTTATTAAATCCTCACACACGATGGTCCTCTGGCGTAGATACAACTGTTTTATCTGTTTTATAGATGAAAAACTGAAGCTTGTAGAGTTTAAGCAAACCACCCAAGGTCATGGAGCTACCAATAATAATAGCATAAAATTATATAGTTTCTAAATAAAGGATTTCTTAAAAGTCACCTAAGTCAACTGAGTCATCCAAAGCTTGGATTTTCTTTAGCATGTGAGGAACTCGAGGCCCAGAGAGGTAAAAATGACTTGTTACAAAATAGGTCAATAGCACAGACGGATTAGAACCCAATGATCCTAACACAGGGCTAACCAGCACCATGGGCTGCAGCTCCAAACATTTTGCCTTACAAAAATCCTCAGCTTTCAGGGGCACTGGCAGAACATCAAGGCAGCTCAGAGGGGAAGGAGAGCCTTCCCACAGTCCTCAGGAGAATGCATGAAATGTCTCTGCTTTGGAGGATTTATGATTTACTGGAGGAGTCCTTAAACTATAGTCTCAGACCAGTAGCATCAGCATTACCTGAAATCTTGTTTAAAATGAAAATCATTGGGTCCCACCCAAGACCAGTTAAAATAGTAACTCTGGGGTTGGGGTCCAGGACTGTGATTAATGAGACTTCCAGGTAATTATGCTGCTTGCTGAAGTTCGTGGACTACTATTGTAGGGCAAATTCTAAGGCACACAGAGACTTATGCTACCAACTGCAGCAGTGCTGTGAGTTTTTTGGGCAACAAAAGTTCTGTTGTTTGTTTCATGAGGCACTTGGTTTTCTTTTTCTTAATAGACTCACTTGTCCATTAGCATCTGAACCAGGAAGAACAGGTGAGAGGAACATTTCCAGCTGGAACAAGGTCAGCATCTTGGCTTTGTCTGCCTCCAATCCATTCTCCTCTCTCTTGGGTGAGAGTTGTCATATGGGTTCTCGATATAAAAAAGTTAATGCAAAAAATGTCAAGGATTCCTTTTATGGACACAAGAGGCTTAAAACTCTCTTCAGGCTCTTGTTAATGCAGCTGTGCCTTGATTTTCCTACCATGACACAATTCAGGGGAGATTGGAGTATGTTTTCAAATTCTTTACTCCCCTGTAAAAGGATTGTATCCATGTGGTTTGTCTTGCAGTGCCCTCCTCTGTTTGTGGAATCTACTTCCTTGGCATTGTGACTCTACTTTGGCATCGTGACTTGGTTTGGCTAATGTAATATAAGCAAATGTGACATGAACAGAGACTTTAAACTTGCTTATGTATCATGGTCCTGTTGATTTTTTTTGGCCCATCCTAAGAAGAGCGTTCTGCAGGTAGCCAAAAGAACAATGGAGCATGTAGATCATACCTGAACCCAGCCCTTAGCCCAAAGCCAAGCCCAGATAATCCCAGCGGAACCATAGCCAACTCATAGGTTTATGAAGAAGGCAATAAATGCTTATTACATGCTATGAAGAATTTGGTAGTTGTTATCAGCAATAACTAATACACTGAGATCATTTAAGATCTTACCAAAAATATCAACTACAGCCAAACCTCACAAGGGAAGAATAAATATAAACAACCCAGTCACCTCCATGAGGAGGTCCTAGAATATGACTGTAATGATGACCAGAGAGAATTCTGTTTCTGTTTGGGATGTGGTACTTCAAGATAGACTATTGCTCTCACAACCAAAACTAACAGAAAATATCATATTTTTTTTATGATCTTAGAGGACAATGGACACAAAGGATTAAATTTCAGAGAAAGCTGAGTCCTTCTAGATGAGCAGAAAAGAGAGGCTGCTTTCCTCCCTGTCAGTATCTGCCATTGCTTAAGCCAGAGAAGGTAGAAGTTTATGCCTTCCATAGGCAGATGATCTTGTATGGGCTAATAATAAGCCAAAAAGCTTTTTGTAGTCTTATGACCTGGTATGAAGAATTGATATCTGTAGGACCCCACCTTCCCAAACACACCATTAATTCTCTCTTTCTATTGATTCTTCCCTATAGGACATTTGCTGAATGCATGGTGGCATTGCAGAAGGTTGAGGGCTGAGCTGAAATGATAGCAATCTCTCTTCATTGGTCTTCAGAGCTCACAGTCCTGCTAGAGAGAGGGGCCAGTAATACACAAAGGATACATCTTGACCTTAGACATTTAAAGTCAGAGGTGAACTGAAACTAAAGAAAGCTTAAATCTAGATATGACCAATCTCAACTCATAACTGAATTTAATTGAAATCATCAGCGCCTATTCTAGCTTTCTTTGAGTTGGTTGTGGTCTCTTTGGAGCAAAATAATATTTACTCCACTCTCTATGATTGCTTCAATTACAATATCTGGGGTACATTAAAATTTCAAGGTTTGGAAAGGAACAGGATACCACTATCCATAAATAAGTGGAAAAAAATAGTCAATAAAAGCAGATCAATGGGTGACCCAGATTTTGGAATTAACAGGTAATGATTTAAAAATGATAGCTATGTAGTAATGTAATTTAGGAAGAAAAGATAGATAAAAAATGATAAAAAAAATTAATAGATAATGATAATAATCTATTATCTATAATAATTAGATAAATCTATATCTATAGGCTAGATATAATCTAATAATAGATAATTAATAGATTAATGATAAAAGATAAAAAATTAAATAAGAAATTTAATTGAGAAAGAGAATCTCTAAAACTGTTCCATGTAAACACTAAAACTGAAGAGTACAATATCTAAAAGAGAGAATTAATTGGGTAAGCCTACCAGCAGACCTGACACAGCAGAATAAAGAAACAGTGAATTCAAAAATAAATCAATAGAAATTCTACAACCTGAAGCACACAGAGGAAAGAAAAACAATGAAAAAAAATACATGTAAGACAATAACAAATGATGCAATTGGAGTCCCAGAAGCAGAGAATTGGAAAAGAAGAAATATTAGAAGACATAATGGCCAAAGATTTTTCCAAAATTGATAAAGGAGATCAAATCATAGATTCAAGAATGACTTTGAAAATCAACAGAGTTTCCTACTAGGTGTCCTAACTTCCCCTTGCACCAGGGTCTGTTCTACTCTCTGCTCAGTCCCTTGCACTGATCTCCTGACTTTATGCCCAGTCCTAGTGGCTCTCTGACTCTTTCATGGTTCTTTCCCTACACTGGAAAAGTCCAGCAAGGAAGTTAAGAATGCCTCTAACTCTATCTAGCTCAAACTAATCTGCCCACACCAAGCCACCAAGGGAAGTGGTGATTGACTGCTCTTCACATCAGATTTCCACTTGTATAGTGAACCGGTTACCAAAGGCAGCCCGTTCATCAATGGCCAACGATGCCTGATTTATTGTGAACTCAAGTTTCTGCTGGTGGGAACACTCTTAATTAGCTAAGTAAACCACCAGGAAAGAAAACGGAAGGGACTGGTTAACCTGGAATAAGAGAAGAACAAAACATTAGGTTAGGAGAAAAAAAGGCAACGTGATAAAAGAGACTATATGAGGTTTGGAGAGAAGGACCCTGGAGCCATTTTGGATTGTTCATTCGTTTAATCCATGCCAGATGCAGAGCTTTCAGATTTCGTTTGTAGGCCTTTAACGAATGCTTCTAGAGCGTCTCTTGTCTTTGCCACCATGAGCAAAGCTGTGGTCCTGCTGGAACGGCCTGATTATCTGTCCCCAAATGACCTGAATGTCACTCTGCCTCAGACCTGAATCTACCACGCACAGCTCGGTGCGGTGATCCTATACCCCGAAGTTGCTATACCAACAGGAAAGTGTGTGCTGGGCCACTCTCCTCCCTTTAACCCAGACCCCGAGTCCTGATGAGTGTGGCCCTTCCCTGCCCTAGCTCACTTCACCCTTACCCTATCCACTAATCTCCTAAACCTTTTTTTGGGTATATGCCTGTCAGGAGCTATTTCAACTCAACAAATATTAACTGAACACCAATGCTGTGTGAGCCACTATGCTACTTGTAATAAATATACATAACGAATAAGTTTCTTTAGCATCAAAACTGATTAATCGATAGAAGCAGTTTAATGGGCTTTGTTATGAAGGGTTCTGAGGCCTTTTCCAAGCACCATAGTGAGGAATGCTGTGATTGATTATCAATGTCTGCCTAGAGCGAGGAGTAAGGTAAATGCATCAGACTGCATACTTGCCATCCTGGCTGTAAGAGATAGAAATATGTATTAAGGGAGCTCCTGTCCCCAAAAGTCTCTCAATCTACCGGGAAAGACAGACAAATATGTAAATAGTTAAATCACATGACACACAAGCCAACAGTGCAATATTAATACATTCTATGATCATTTGTAGCAATTTGTCTTGATAATGAGGGTTGAGAAAGGTGTTGTGGAAGTGGCAACATTTTAGCTGAACTTTAGGTAGAATTAAATCATCTGTGAGTCCAAGTCCAAGTTATAACAGCAAGTGGCTCTCGGCCATTTAATTTTGTGTCACTTCATTTTTTTTCTTTTTTAATCCAGCATTTCATTTTGGACCTAGCGAGTTTTATGCATGGTGCTATTGGAGTTGGGGAAGCTAGGGGATGTGTTATCTCCAGATTCCTACTTTTAAGGCCTAATTCCTTTTAGGCCACATTTTGTGGTCATTCAGCCCATGCTGCACATGATCCCACTCCCTACTCACCCTTAGCCCTTCGAGGGGCTGGGAGCCATGCCCAGGCTCCAGGGACAGAAGAGGATTTCCACTGGCTCACCGCGTACCCATGCTGTACCATCAAGTGTTTATTACCTTCTCACACATGTTATTTTTCTTTTCACAAATGACACAAAAGATGTGGAAATAAAGGGGCATTTATAAATGTAATACATTCTCTTTTGCATCAGAGAGTGTCTACCTGGTGAGATTCAGGTATGGGAGTCAAACAAAGATGTCCCCATCCTGTGCCCCAGAGCATGGCATCCTTGACAGAGAGCTGGACAAAAAGAGAAGAGATCTGGATTCAGATCCTGTCTCTGCTTTGCTCTGGGACCTCTACAAATACCATACTTCCTCTGGGTCATCATTTTACCATGTTTCCAGTGAGAAGATCAGCAAAGATGAACTCTACATGCTATTCTGTCATCAATTTCGGTGATCTCTGTAACAAGGGTAACTCTATCAGATAGTGAGGGGTGGGGCTAACCGGTAGAATAAGACCCTGAAAAGTTGCCTCAAGTCACCTCCTTGTGCCAGCCAGAAATTGTCACTACTCATCCCGTGGGGGGCAGGAGGGAGAGGGAGCCAGAAGAGAGACGAGGCTGGGTCTGCTTAAGAAGTCGCCCCTGAATCAGCCACCTGCAATGGTAAGCATCTAACTGACCATCCACAAGGAAAGGCAAAAAAGGGTACCATACATGGCATAGGGTTTTCTATTTAGTAACCCTGCCCACTAGCAAAAAAAGCTGCCATTAAAATTTTGGGCAGGACTAGGAAAGGAGTGAGCAGATGGACAGGGGTCTAGGAAGAGGAGGAAACTCCTTCCTCACTAGTTGGTTTTAAAGCTTCTCCCTAAACTCACGAGATCCATCCAGTAACTGCTTGGGAAGTGGGCATAACAGCCTAAACTCAGCAGTCGTCTTCATTTTGAAAGCACAGAACAACAGTAACCAAAACAAAGCAGTATATGAATCATTTGAGAAAAATACCGTTGACTAATGATAAATGTATTTGGAATTCAGGGAAGCGAGGTCAGTGTGAACTGGAGATATTAACAAAGCCCTCCTGGATGAGGCGGGGTTCACACTGATCTTGAAGAATGGGAAGGAGATCTTAGAGAAGGTAGTGCCAAGATTTGGGAAAGGAGGGGGTCAGTGTGAATCCATAAACGCATCTCGACAAACGGCAAATAACAAGAGCATATATTTCGGGAAAAGTCAGAACGTAAGCCAAGGTGCAGAGCAAACCTCATCAGGACCTGTCTGGGGATGAGAAAGATAATTTGGACTTGACCGGTGGGTGGGAAGCATCAGATGTTTGGATGGGTTGCAGTGGGCAGAGAGAGTCACATCTGGGAGAGGCTTCAACTCCATGAGGTTTGGACTAAAGTCAGAGCCGACGTTAAGTATTGAGAGGCAGTAGAGGACAGAGCAGTGACAATATGAGAAGAGGAATTTTGGAAGGTGGTTCTCAGAGCTCATGAAAGGGGAACTGGCATGGGGTGAGGGGCTGGCTGGGAGACTGGTGCCAAAACCAGTCAGAGGTTTGAAGACCTATTGCATCTGGTTAGATGCCCGAATATAATGATCAGTCGAGGCCTGGGTTGGGGCAACGGCTGCAGGAATGGAGATAAAATGTCAACTCAGAGAGACAATTCAAGTGAATGGATGTCAAGTCTCAGTGCACATTGGAGACACACAGGTGAATAATTTCAAGAAGGAGCTCTCTAGATGTGCACGTGTCCCTTGAGTAACTGCCTGTGTGATTTTCTCAGGGAAAATGGTATCTAATTCCACTTTGGAGGTAGATTTCACTTCCGGTCTACTTCAAGTGATATATGGATTGCAAGAGTGACTCTCATGCGAGCTCTTGCTCCCGGATGGCAGGAGCTCCAACCAAACTAGTGAGGAAGTTGTTTTGGATGGTCCTCACCCAATTTGTCCAGCTCTGTCATCTCAAGATTTCTCTAGGAATTCACTAAATCCGAATCGTGTGAGAAAGGGTGTGTGCTTGACATGCATTGTCACATTTTATTTCAACACTGTTGAGATGATATACACAAGTCTTCCCACTTAATGACAAAGAAACAGTCACTGGAAGGAGGTGAGACCTAGACCAGCTCTGCAGTGTGCCTGCCTGTAGATACACTTCCCTCTCTACTGTGCAGGGACTATGCCTCCAAACCCAGGGGAGGTTTTAATCTTTGATTTAAAGTGACATGCCATAAATAACTATCTCTTTCCAAGTGCCCAGGCCCTAAACAATCTTTATAAGTTAAAAAAAAAAAAAAAAAAAAAAAAAAGAATAACAGTGAAAAAATCTTAGGACCAGGAAGTTCCCTGTAGGGATAAGACCTCTCTCCAGTATGACTTGATCTAAGATAAAGCGTCTTCATAGTGCCCACTTTGGTTGCGGACCTATTTCCACATCCGAAGTCTCCTGGAACGTACTTGCCATGACCTGGAGGGAGAAAGGAGGTAAAATGAGTCCAAGGAGGTAGGCAGGAGCGAATGGCAGGTGTGCTGGCAGAAGACAGATCTGGATATGAAAGTTCCCCAAGACTTATGAATACCAAGCTCCCATCAGAACAAACATCTGTTACAGCCTGTCAGGAAACACACCGGACTGAGGAGCAAAAGTACAATAGATAATCCCAAAATGTGGCATGGAAAGGAAGACATACACACCTTTGCTGGTAAGTGTATGTGGCTGGAGAGGAGCTTGACAGCAGGCAATGCGGAAAGATCAGGGTTTCCACTCTTTTTTTTTTTTTTTTAAAGATTTTATTTATTTGACAGAGAGAAACACAGTGAGAGAGGGAACACAAGCAGAGGGAATGGTAGTGGGAGAAGCAGGCTTCTTGCAGAGCAGAGAGCCCGATGTGGGGCTCGATCCCAGGACCCTGGGATCTGATCTGGGCCGAAGGCAGCTGATTAACGACTGAGCCACCCAGGCGCCCCAGGGTTTCCACTCTTCAATAAATATTCGTGGATGCCTTTTAATATATCAGCTAATGTGCTAGTTGGCAGGGACAGAGCAAAGTGGACGAACCCATGTTGGACATTCATTGTGTGATCACACAGATATATTTTATATTTATGCATTTTAAACTGTCTTTCATGAAGAAAAAAAATTCATGGAATTATGAGCATTTATAAAAAAGGGGTCCTGATGTAGTCTGGGAGGTGGGAGTCGTTGCAAGCAGGAGAGGCAAGATATGTGGGGGTCCCCAGGAGAAAGTAGTCTAGTCCATCCTAAGCCTAGTGTGTAAAAGAAGGCCAGGGTGGCTGGGGGACAGAGTAGCACCATCCAGGGCCACTGGACAGATGGGTGACAGTGAACTGGGGCAGAGCTCTGTGGGCTACACTGAGAATTTTGATAATTGATTGAGAAAGATCCTGTTTAGCTTACTGATTTTGGGGACACCATCGATTGGGTTTTAGTGGAAAAGTGAAATGGCCTGGTCTGCCATTTAAAAAGTTGACCCTGGCCATTTGTAAATTAATAGAATGTTGGAAGCTCACAAATAAATAATTGCTATTGAGTAAGACCTATGAAAGTTAGCATGTTACCCTGCGGGCAAATGTGGATGGATACGGGGAAGGAGGCAGTTTTTGCTTAGTATCTTTTAGATACCAGGGATTGTGACAAGGATTTAGTGAATCTCATTTCATTTAATCTCCATAAAATCTTTATGAAATAGATGGTATTTCTGCCATTTGACAGATGGGGGGGTATCGACTTGAGAAAAAAACCATCCATCCGTCCATCCATTCATCCATCTATCCATCTATCATTAGCTTATTCATTCACTCACCAAGCATCACATGGAGCATCTATGGTGAAGGTACCTCGCTAAGCACAAGGATTATGTTGGTGAACAAGACATTGTCTCTGCCCTCAAAGAACTCAGAGTCTAGGAGAAACACAGATGAATAAATGGGTGCTTAGAGTTAGTGGAGAAAGTTCAATAATCTGGGTACGCCCACAGTGCTTAGAAGAGCAAAGGCAAAATACCCGTCCTTATTAGGGCAGGTGGGAAATCTTACTTAAGATCTCACAACCAGGATGTGTCAGAGCCAAACCCATGAGGATATCTCTTGATCTGAAATCCACTTGCTTTTCATTCCACCATATACGCAAGCACTTATATTAGATTTGGGGTCAACTTTCGGAAAACAAAAGCCACATCTTGACTAAATCCCACTGGAGGTCTAACCCTAAAGTTGTGTGTGAATAAGCACAACCAAGCTCGGCAGACCCCAGCTCTCCCCCACTCCCCTGCCTGAGCTGGGCTGGAGCTAGGCCACTCCAGAAGCCCTGAGCACTCGGGCCTCCGTAAGCACACACCCAGCACAGACCCTGCATTTGATGAGCTTTGCCATGGCCAAGGGGCACTTGGCACCTCAGCCGAGGGAAATGGCCCCTCAGGCCAAGGGAAAAATGAAGTGCACAGGCTGCCAGTGTTTGGAGCATGAGAGAAAGAAATCTGGGTTAAGTGAGGAAGAGCAATTAATTATAATCTCAGCTCGGGCCGAAGAGTGGTGAGAAGTGCTTCTTCTGAAAATCACTTGTCTCAGAGAAAAGGAGAGGGCTGTCCCCCTTCTGTTCCATCTCACAGACCCACAGAGGCCTTGGTGGGGGTATGCGAACACCCATGTACGTGTGAACACACACACACACACACCACACACATTCAACCTCACACTGATTACGTGCCAAACATGGCATTTAGTGTTTGTCTGAATCATCTTATTCCATTCCATTCCTACAATGGCCCCTTATTAGTATCTCCTCATCATGCCATGTTACTGGCCCGTAGACCAAAAATAGAAAGCACCCCACCTTCACCTTCCACTTGAGTCTTCCAGATTCGTTTCTGATTCTTAAACAGATTCGTGAAAAAAGGCAAGTTTCCAAGAAAGCTACTAATTTTGCATGGGCATCTCTTTCTGCACTGTGATCCCAGGAAGGGAGCCAACATTTATGACTTGGGCCTTTGAGGGGGATCATCTGCATCTCCCCAGAAGATCATAGGAAGAAGGGAAGGGGTCTTTTTTTTTTTTTTTTTGAGGAAAGAGGTTTACAGGAGTGAAAGAGCCTGTGCCTCTTCTGCTTGGGGAAGGCATGGTTGCAACTGAGCTGGGATCCGAGGGCAACTGGGGGGAGTGGAGGGTGGGGTAGCTGTGCCTTGGAAGGAGGAGGCCAGGGTCAACACCTGTGGCCAAAGGACCACCATGCAGGGGGTACTACACCCACTGCAGCAAATGGACCCGTTCCCTCCTCAGAATCCCAAAACTTATCCTCGGAGCCTAAAGTAGCCATTTTGGAAGGAGGGAAGCTTGCATATTCCATAAACACCCCCATAGACACTGTCATTAACCCACAAAACTAGGTCCCTCCCCTTATATACACAGTCCTATAAACTCAGCATTCGCTGGTCCTTCAGTGCCTCTATGTGCACGAGTGTGGGTGTGGCGGCACGTGTGGATCTGTGCATGTGTAAATGCAGAGGCAGGGGGCCTGGAGGGTGGCATCTGCATGATTCCTTTAGAGCTGCACATGAAAGCAATGGACTTCTTCAAAACACCAATTTACATTAGTGAGTGGCACAGAAAGAAAGGAGAGGGGGAGAGGGAGACAGCCAGCAAGTGAAGCCTCCTTGGTTAGGGGCCAAGATGTCTTTCACCAGAGGCAACATCAAGGCCAGGCTCGGAGCACAGGCGGAGCGGGCAGCTGCCTGCTGGCACGGCTGAAGCCTCCCTTCCACCCCGAAACTTCCCCTTGGTAATCCTGCAGCATGCTGGATGTTCTCCTAGAGGTCACTCTTGGGGTTTATGGCAGAGTCCTCATGTCTGAGGCTGGGGGCGTGCAGGGGCCTTTGAACGTGAACCCTTTATCAGCGGAGTGAATTACTTACAGCCTCGGCCAGAAGATGAGGTTGAAGCCCGGTTGGCTTCAACCTATGTATCTGAGTGCTTTTGGCAACATCTTATCCCTCTCTCTGCTTTCCTCTTCCCGTATTTTTCTTGTTGTTTGCCTGTAGTATGGGGGGTGGGGCGGGACACGAAATGAGGAGATGCCCTGGGGATGGATGGCTCAGGTACCGCTATCTCCATCATCCTGAGATGGGGCCCCAGACTGACGGCCCGTGTGGGAGATGAGCCACCCCAGGGGTGTGTTTCTGTGGGAGAGAAGGAATGGAGAATGGCCATGGGTGAGGGGACTTCCGTCAAGAAAGACAGAGTTGGGTAGAGTCCTGGGCTGATGGAGATGTGGAGGCATGGCGTCCCGGGTAGGGAGGTGGGGGGCAGGGTGTTCCATGATGGCAGCAGTTCCAGCACCTTCTTCAGGCTGGCCCGGAAGAAAGCAGCTGCAGAGCCCCATCAAACATGCTCTGCCACCGGGACCGGCCCGTTCTGGGTTCCTGCCCCTGCTCTGCGCTCTTGCCAGTGAGAGCTCAGGCAAACCTCGGGCAGCTGCAGCACAGGTCCTTTGAGAGTGCAGGGGACAGCAGTGCAGCTCAGAGAGGAAGGACGCTTGCCCAAGGTCACGTGGAAGGCCAGCTCTGGGGTTGGGACTGGAACGCCAGTCATTGGCTTCCCATCCCAGAGCACCCTTTGATGCCTATGATGTCTCCGTTCAAGTTCCAGCACTCAGCTGGGCCAGAGTTATTTATCATGCAGCTCCCTTGCAGCTTGCCTCGGTCCTGACACTGCACCCGAGTAACTGTGGCCCTTAGGGGCGCCTTCCTCCTCCTTCTGAGTTTGTAAGTTGGGTGGATGACTGCATGGTTTCTAAGGTCCCTGTAGCTTTGATGATCTGTAATTCCTCAGCTCACGAGTCATGGAGGCTGTCAGATGTCCGAGTAGGAGGAGGACGCAACATGACAGGTGGTGTCCCTGACTCTGAAGGGGGACTTGGCAGAGCTGCCTCCTCTGATGGGGACGGGGAGGGTGGGAGCTGGCAGGAGGATCCACCCACTTTGGACAAAAGCTGTGATTCACCCAGTGGAGGAAGGGAAGGGGGAGACACATCACCCAGCAGCATGGGACTCCACACGAGTGATGTCTATGATCTGCTAAGCTCTAGACCCCCAGAGCTCTGTGCACAGAAGGCCTGGAGTGGACACAGACAGACCCCAAAGTGTGAATTCTCAGCTTTCTCGCTGAGATTCAAGGAGGCCACTATTTTTGTGACAGAGATATTTTAGGGTTATTCAGCAAGTTTTAGTGACTCAGTTCTTCATGGCACAGCCAGAGGGGTCTTTCTAAAATAAAAATTGGGTCATGGCATTTTCTTGCTTGAAATCTTTAGGGACTTTCACAATGCTTGTCATGGCCTCTAGAGTCTAGATGTGGCCTTTGCCTGCCTCTCTGGCCTCCTCACAGCCCCCTAACCTGCACCCTTGCCACCTGCATTCCCATGGCCCTTCTTTCCTACGGGGACCCTAGCTCATTTCCCTCCTCACTGCTGTGGCATGGGCTGTTCCTACCACCAGGAATGCCTTTCTCTCCAATCCTCTACCATCCATTGCTGATCTTCCTCCAGGTCTCTGAAGAAATATTATTTGAACAGAAAGACTCTTCTTACTCCTCTCCAACCCAAATGAGGATCTTTCCCCTTAGCACTTACCTCAATGTATAATTATATATTTGTTTGGGATTATTCATTGCCTTCTCTCTCCTTCCCACTATTCCCAAGCCCCATGAGTCCAAGAATCATATTTTTCCTTTTTCCTTCTTGAAATGCCAGTCCCTAACACAGTGCCTGGCAAATAGTGAACACACAGTAAACTGGGTTTTTGATTTGTTTTCAAAAAAGGAATGCATCGTCCTTGGGATCCACATTAGGAATAACTGTCACAGAGTGTGAAATGTCCACAGTTTGTTCTAAAATGCCTTCAGGGGAACTTGTGCACTTATGTAAATAAGCGCTTTGAATCACTTCTCCCAGGGGAGGACAGTTTTAGAACCACAAAATGTTGAGACCGGATTGAACTCGAGAAAGAGTATCTTGGTAGATGGTTTCAGATTCTTCTTTAGTAGTGGAACATGTTTCCTAGCCAAAGTTTTGTCCAAAGCCCAAAACATAAACCACATGAAAGCAAAAGTCTCTGGCTACCGTGGAGATGTGGGGGTGCAGGGGGCATTGAGGAAGCATTTCCTAGAATCTTTACTCTCTGCTAGTGGTGTCCCTAGGGTGGGCTATCAGGAGTGGTCCACCCTGGAGGTAGGCAACAAGGGGGTATATTGTCTGCAGGGAATTCAAAAACAATGATACAATCAATAAACAATAAATATAAAACAATAAGACCTAAACCTAAAATTTGACTGTTTTTTTTCTTAGACAACTCTAGATAATATCAGTGATAAAATGCCCTTCCCCTCTCCCCCCGGGGGGCCTGGCCCCCACTGCTTGCATGTTGCAGACCTCAATGGCCTTCTTCTACTGAATTTTTATCCAAAGCCCTCATGAAAGAAGGGGCTGATTTGGCCAAATGATCAAACTCCATATCAGACAAGCTCAGAATGAGGGCATCCAAATGGAATTAAGTCAACCCAAGCAGAGCGCTAGATCAAAGGGCTTCAGTGTTGTGCTTGGAGCTACTCCCAAGACAGAGGCTTTGAGAGGTAGACTGGGTAGAGGTCAAAGGCAGTCGGCCAGCCTAGATTCAAATCTGTGCTGTGTTATTTACTAGGGGTTGAGCTTGGGTCAATTACCGGAGGTCTGGAGGCTTAAGTCCTCATCTATAAAATGGGGGTAATAACGTGACCTACCGCCGAGCACTGATTTCTCAATCAGAAAGAGAATCGATGCTCATTGTTAAGCAAGAGAGTATGCACGAATACATGTGAATATCGGTCATTTCTTGGGATTTATGTGACTGGGGTTTTCTTTATCTTGATGCCTGGTTGCTGGTTGTTGGGAAAAACACACATGGTATCAGGGATGTGTCAGCATCGCAAGGGCACCTTTCTCCATCTGGGCATGCTCCTTGCCAGGGCTGAATGTACAAAATGTCGAGATCCGCAAGAAGAAGCCGGGAGTACCTGCTGGAGCCCCCAGAAGGAAACATCAAAAACTTTCCCTTGCTGCCTGATCTTGACAAGCCACCAACTGAGTTGGGGGAAAAGGGGTTTGGGGCGGTTACTGATCTCTGGGCAGGACTGCAAGCTAAACATTAAAAAAGAAAATCATGGAAAGTATATTTTCTTCTTAGAGCTGGGCTTGAGATACTACTTTTTCTGCTCCTACAGTCCTGTCAGGCCTCATGAGCTTCCATGGGCTAGAATAATTACCCCTCTTCTTAATTACCTAACACTGCCAGTAAGCCCAGAGCATGCTCATCATCTCAGAAACAAACACGCCACATCTCACAGTGCGTCTTACTGATGCGTCTGTGATTTCACGTGATCGTACAGAGAGAAGCAGAAACAGGAAACAGCATTTGCTGCATGCCTACTGTGTGCCTGACATTTTCCATATGATATCTCCTTTAACCCCCACAATAATCTTGTGTCATATTCCCATTTGTCCAGCTGGAAAATTGAACTCACAAGTCAATTAACTCATCCGAGGTTATACCTCTTAGGAGTAGAGAATGTACTGGACCGAGATAGGAAAACATGATGTTTTTATTTCCTCTATGTTACTCTGCTGTCTTTTTCATATTTTATTTCTCAAGCATTCATTCATTGATTCTTAAAACAACCTTGGAAGGGAAATAGAGCTTTGGAGAGATCACAATGATTATCCACTGTGTCAGGGCAGTTTTGAGGACAGAGCTAGGAATCTAAAATATGGGAAGTTTGGTGACCCGAGGAAGCTTACTCCAGTATGTATGGGAGGATCCCAAATCCTTTGTAATGCCCCAGCATCTCTACTGAAAGAGATGGGAGAAAGAAGTAGGGCAGGTAAGTAATTTTTCTAATGCCACACAGTAAAATGTTTTTCAGTCCTGCCCCTGTAAGATTTTGGAGGCTCTCTGTTAGTGAGCTCTCGTTCAAGACGTTTGGAAATGAAGCCTTGTTCTGGATCCTCATGGCATCAACTCTCCGCTAGATAAAATAAATGGAAAATTCCATTTACTGAATCAACTGACTTCTGAGTGACAACATCCTCCCACCTAGAACCTGCATCAGGCCCAGGCTTCAGGTTCCAGGCACGGCCATGAAAACCATGAGCCCTCATCCCCTGGGGCTGGACCGTCACGCCTGGTGTGGGCAGGTGTCCATGCTGAAGTCCATGCTGAAGGCTGTGTTGGGCTCTGATAGGAGCACACAGGGAAACCCACTCCATCCTGCAGGCCCTTGCTAAACAGATATGTTGCAGCCCAAGAACACATTAGTCACAGTGATGACTATTGCTGACTTGAAGCAGTGCGGGATGTAACACTTAATAGGAGGGGGAGGAGGCCCTGGGGATTATCTGGGCCAACCTCTAATTTCCTGCTGAGGAAGCTGAGGTCCAGTAGGGAGCAGTAACTCATGCAAGGCCACCCAGTGGGTCATGATAGAGATGAGTTGTAGCATTTGTTCACTCTGATCAGGGCCTAGGGCACCCTCAAGGGTAGAGGTCGTCAAAAGCCACCGGAGAGATGTAGACATGCTTTAGAGATTGGTTCCCTTGGTGTCCTGGACCAATACTGGCAGCTTCTGGGCTGGGAGATTTGGACAAATCATGAGTCCTCCCCCACCTTCCCCAGGCTTCAGAGAAGACTCTGAATATAGGGCATTAAACCTGGAAGGCATCCCAGCAGAGCTTTCGGTGCAGATGCAATATTGACAAGAGATGATGCTGAAGAGCACCAAGGTGGCCTGGAGATGAGTGCAGCTTCATGTGTGTCTGTGTCAGGAGAAAACTGGCTCTGGTTCAGCAGCTCTCCATCACATGCTCTTGTCACCTGGCCATTGCAATTCTATTCATTCATTCATTGAACAAATATATGTATTTGTGGGAGTGCCCATACATGCCAGGCTTTGTCCTGAGTCCAGGGATACAATAGCAAATTAATGAAAATCCCTGCTCTCATGGACCCTGAAATTTACAGTCTTCTCAAACGTCTCCTTGTCAGTGGAGCCTTCTTAAGTCATGCCACACAGAAGTGGTCTATCTTTCCATAATTTTTACAGCATGCAATGCCTGATGAATGTTTCTTGAATTATTTAATGAACTCAGTCATCATTTATAAACACTCATTTAGCATTTTTTTCTTCCCCCTAAATACTTTTATTTTTTCAGAGTTATAAGATTAATTGTTCATGCACCACACCCAATGCTCCATGCAATAGTACTCTCCTCAATACCCACGACCAGGCTCGCCCAACCCCCCACTCATTCCCCTCCAAAACCCTCAGTTTGTTGCTCAGAGTCCATTTTCTATGTACAAGGTCCTATGTTGGTGTTTATCATACATTGACGAGAACCATGGTTTTCCTAATATATGCCTTATCTTCTTAAATACAATATAAACTCATCAGTGATGATAGGGACTCTATGTCACCTGTCTATGTATGGTGGACATGAAGTTTTATGGTAGTGAAGTGACTATTACTACATGTCATTAGAAGGAGGGAGGAAGGATGGCTAATAGTGACAGCTCTGGGAAGCTGCATGGTTAGAGGCATATTGTCATCAATTCAAAGATTAAGAAACTGTAATTTTCCTAGCTAGGTCAGACATAGATCCAGGATTAAGACCAAGGATTTTTGAATATAGGTCTAGGCCCTTTATTCTCTATGAGTAAGATATAGGCTATTAGGGAAAATTTAGGAAGAAGAGTTCTCCAAGGATCACCAGGGGAATGACACATCCTAGCCAGCTCCTACTAGGGATATGGAAGACTTACCTTCATCCATCGCGGTCCTTGGCCACGCATTCCAGAAGTGAGGAAACTTCCTTTACAAGAAGTCCCTCTTCATGGTCAGCTAGAATCTCTCCATCCTTCTGTGAATTGGTTCTGACCTCCACGGAAACTGAATTTAATTATTGTAGTGATTATGTCCAATGTGGTGATTAAGAACATAGGCTTTGGTGTCAAACTGAACCTGGCTAAGATCCTTACCTTTCTGCCTTTCTGTTCTCTCCTCTATAAATGTCATTAGTGAGAGCCCCAACTACTGGACTGTGGGGAAGATAAAGTGAGATAACCTACATGAGGCTCCTATCCTAAGACTAAGTACATGGTGGGTCCATTAACAAATGTTAGCTCCTGTGGTTGTTTGCTTACAATGAAGATTATTAGTCACTCAGCAAACCTATCCCAAGTGCTGATCATAATGCCAGGCATTGTGCAAAGTGTTGAGAACTTGGGAGCAACTAAGAACAAAGTCCCTGTTCTCAAGAACCTGACACTCTCGTTGGGACCTGACACATGCACAAGTTCTGTTCACTGAGGCAGAATCCAACATGGCACAAATGGAATGCCCATTTTGGAGCACGCTGGGAAGATTGTCATTCTGACCGAGGGTTGGAAGACATCATGACATTTGAGCCAAGTCCTGAAGGATGAGCAATGAAGAGGAGGGAGAAGGTCAAGGGAATGGCATGATTGATAATAAGAAAGAGCCAGGCATTTTCCAGGAATGCATATGTTCAAAAGCAGTCAGAGTGTAGGGAGGTAGATGGATATAGACAGGAGTAGGACTGGAAAATGTTGAAGCGTCTACTAAACAGATGTATCAGTGCCAGGAAGAGTCATTTGAACTTACTTGTTTAAATATCAGGAAGCCACTGAGATGCCTTGAGGTTGGATGTGGCATGATCTGATCCAAGATTGGATGGAGACTTTAAAGTCAGATCACAGGGATGATTGGAAGGATGAGACCCTGGCATCAGGGAAAGCAGTGGGAAGTGCTGTCATTGAGTAGACAGGACGTGGTAGAGCAGACTCCTATATCATGGCCAAATGCCCTCCATTAGCTACTCCTATTCACTCTTCTCACCTCCTTTTCTGCTACTCTACCTTCTACTCTGCTCTATTCCTGGCCCTGGAACACTGCAGCCATGTCTATATCTTTTTGCACGACATTTGCACTTGCTTTCCTCTCTGCCTGCAGCAATTACCCCCTTCTTATCTGCACTGCTTGGTTCCTTCCTTCATTCAGATCTTACCCAGATATCACCAGTCTATCTAAAATGGCCCCAGTTATTTTTTAATCCCTTCACCCTGGTTTCTTTCTTTCTTTCTTTCTTTCTTTCTTTCTTTCTTTCTTTCTTTCTTTCTTTCTTTCTTTCTTTCTTCTTTGGTTTATTTGTAGTCACAAAACTTATACCACTTGTCATTATATGATATCCTTAATTATTAACATCCTTATCTGTTTTTTTGAGAGTAGAGAACTTATCTTACTCATTCTTCCCTATATCCTTAGCGCCTTCTCAACACATTTTAGACACTTGGTGAATATTGGTTGAATGAGTTGAATTCAGTGACTGAACCATTTGTCCTCCTTTGATCCTATAAGGGGCACTGCAGTTTGTCACCAACAAGACATTTTACAGGGGGACAAAAATGAAAATGGCTCCAATCTCTGGGAATCCTACAACTTGACTCGTAGTGTTGGCACTAAAGTGAGCTCGGAGGCTTCAAGGCACAACAGGGAAGAGTTTCAGTGGGTTGGAAAAAAGCACTTGAGGCCAGAACATCTTGGGCCCGGAGGACTGGGGATAAGACTTCGAGGACAGAGATGCCAGCAAGTTACCAAGGACCTAGCATACAGCTGACACATAGTAGGCTCTCAATAAACGTTGGGTGATTTACTGAATGAATGGCCCATTTTGCTGAGTTCTTTCCAATATTCTGTGCCTGTTTTAAGTGGCTAGATGGAAAACAGGGTCAAATACTGGCCCAGAGGCCACAACAGAGCTGGGAACAATGAGGGAGGGGTGAGCAAACACACACTTTTATTTATGAAAGCCCATATAGACCATTTTCCTCTCATAATGAGTAGTGCTCATATTATGTGGTGTTACAAATGCTAGAATAACAATACCATGTATTTATGGAGTGACTGCCTCCGAGGGGCTCAGACCATTTTACAGACATGATCTCATTCATGCTGTCTCAGGTCTTCTCTTCAATTATAGAATGGTTCATTGTTCCCAACGATGCAAACTGTTTCTTCTAGACGCACTCTTAGAATTACCCATTCTCCTGTTACAGGTTCAAAGATTTACAAATCACCACCAAATGACTCCAGAATTGCTACAGCAGGAAAAGAGGTGGGTGGAAATGGAAATTTTCTGAATTTATAATTTAGCAACTCTTCAAATATTAGGAAGTCATTCTTTGTATACTCGTCTAAAAAACAGGGGAAAACATAGGCTATGACTTAGTTGCAGTCACATAATGTACTAATAAGGTAGGAAGAAAGGATATTAATCCTCCACAATGTTAGCTCAGGCTATAAAAATAAGAGTTAACTAGTGTGGCTAAGAGGTGGGATAATCATAGCCATGGTATGCATGAAATCAGGTGGTGATACGGGCATGTTCTCAAGCTAAGGGTCACAAGAAATGGGTTCGTCTTTGGCACAGCTATAAATTACTTTGTGCTCTTAAACTCCTAACTTCTAAGGGCTTTGTTGCCTTATGGATTGGAAGAGGTGCTCCCAAGTCCCTCCCATTAGCAAGAGTTACCCCTCTGCATGGTTCTCCTGCAGCTACCAACAAGCTGCCTAATGTTTCACCTGGAACATAATAGATGCTCAGCAAGCATTTAGTAGATGGCTCTCTCTACTTTTCAGTGGTTTGCACATGAGATTTGATTTAATATGCAGTTGGTGAGGGCCTATTCTATTCCAGACACAAAGAAGGTGCCAGGTTATAAAAAATTTGTGGAAAAGATAATCACTGACAACTAGGTAAGCTATGAAAGGGAGCCAGATGATGAATTCTGATGCAACAGAGGCTTCCTGGAAGAGGTGACATAAGCTGGGATTAAATGGATGACTTGGGAGCTCACCAGATGGACCAGAAAGGGAAAGGCGTTGCAGTCAGAGGGAAGAGCATGCACAAAGACACTGAGGTGATACAGAGTTTGGGGAAATGTGAGTGAAGTGTGGGGATGAGTCAGCAGGAAACCAGGCTGGAGAAGCAGGTGTGAGTCATATGATTAAGAACCTCAAAATCTAGCTATGGATCTCCAGTTTTGTCAGTGGGGAAGGTTCCCGGCAGGAGACGGCCATGTTTGATTTTCAGAAGGAACCTTAGAAATCACTTTACCATATAGTTCACTCCAAGGAAATCATGGCCGCCATGGTATTCCTATTTTCCAAGTGGAGAAGTTGAGATTCAGCCGGGATAAAGCATCTGCCTAGAACTGAATAGCTTAAAAATAGCAGAGCCAGGATTAGACCCCTTTAATAAAAGTCTATCAAATCTCCCTTCTCTAACCAGCGTAATTGAACCTATTCCTCCTCTCCTGCACAGACCCCTGTTTGAGCAGCTCAGTCACTTGCTTGTTCTCTGAGCACACAATGACGTGTCCCTTCCTACTCTGGCCTCTGTGCTGTTCTCTCAATCTGGAATGTGCTGTCCCGTCCAAATTCCCCAAATTCAAATTCCCCAAATACTTCAAAATTCAGCTCAACTCCCTCTACTGCAAGGAACTTTCCCTGGCTACTCTAGTTTCTGCAGCGCCTCGCAGAAGGACTATAGCATTGATGGCGTGTACCACACATCCCCCTAGTCTTCATTCATTCATCCAGCCCAGCCACCCCAGGTGCTGCATCTTACATGAGCCTAAGACCATTCTGGGCAGTGGTGATATGGGCAGTGAACAAACCACACTGTCTTCACCCTCATGTAGCTCAAATCTAGTTTGGGGAGCCAGCAACAAGTGCCATGCGTTCACACACTTAGAGTTTCGAAGGAAGATGGCAGGGTGCAGGGAGTGGATAAGAAGGCAGGAGCCCCAGTGCTCAGGGAGGGCAGCTGTGAAGAAATGGTGTTCAGGCTAGGGCCGGAAAGATTAGAGGGTGAGTAGGGGTTAACTAGGTAAAGAGAAGGGGAGACAAGGGGAGAAATGTGGCCCGGGCTGAGGGATCACCCAGCCCAAGCCCGTGGCAGGAGAGAACACGATGCATTGAGGAAGAGAAAGGAGGCAGTTTTCATCAGCCAGGACGCATGGAGGCAAGCAACAGAGGCGAACTCTGGTGACGTTTAAACCCAATAGCAAATTAGTAAAGAAAAGTGAGAAGTTCAAAGCTTTACTCGGAAACAAAAGGAGTCCACACAACCGAAGCCCATCACAAATAGCGTGGCTCATAAGCAATCTGGTGGGGACTCCAAGAGCTTAGGGCCTTAACATTGGGGTCCATAGCCAGCATCACCACACTTCCAGCATGCAGCTTCTGGCATCTTCGCCCACACCTTTGTCACCAGTGCCCTGGAAATAGGCAGGTGTCACTGCTGCCACCACGATGAACTCTTCCCCAGTCTTTCTTCCCCCACCCCCCCAACAGGCTCTACCACTACCCCTGGCCAGGCACCTCTGCCTAGCCATCCACACTCTCATTCCCTGGCTAGCTGGGGACGTTTCTATCTGGCTTTTCCAGTCTCCATAGTGAGACACAGACTGATTCTCATCGAGGTTTATAAATGTGAAAGATTCCTCAAACACAGAAAGAAGGTTTACGCACTGGGCGCATGACAGCACAACCAGAGGACGAGAATGCCTGTAAAATTCTCTTAATTGTTTTAGTGGCGCTCATGTCATCTGCCGAACCTAATTGAGATCTCCTTCGGGGAAGTGCCTGTGCTTTCTTCCTCCCTCCCAAGCTCAGCCGTGACTGACGGTCCCGGCCACAGGCTCCCTGCTCAATAAATTCTTGTTGACTCCAGTCTAGTTCATTCTGCAAAGGTCATTTCATTGGGCCTTAGCTGGGAGATGATTTTCAAATGTAAAATATGAATAACTTGGCCCTGGAGTCAGTAACATCTGCAGATAATCATGTCATCTGGTCATGCAGAACCTGTGGGCATGGAGAAGCTTTCTGGGATGTGAGCAGATACGGAATAGAAACTGCTGCTTGACGTACCCATCACTTCTCGGGGGCGTATTCCCTCCAGGGCCGTGGAGAAGCTCATGTCTTGAAAACGCATTTGGGCAATCCGCTATTAAGCAGTGGTTACTTCGGTGAAAAAAGCTCCTTAAAAAATGAACGGTCCACACAATCAGGTGTAATACCTTGCGGCAAGGAGTTTCTTCTTTCATTTTCTTTTACAGGGTTTTGGTAGGAGTGCTGGATTAGGAACGAGGGTACCCAAGTCCCAGACCTGGCTCTGGGCTTATGAGACAGGAAACCTGGGTGGAGTCCCATTATTTCCTGGACCTTCAGATTCCCCTTCTGTAAAATGGGCATGAGGATTGATGAGGGTGTAAGCTGTATTAGGCATCTATTAGGCTGTATTCTGCTTGTTCGGCGTCCTTCTGTCTTTTTCCAGAAATCGTTTGCATCTTTTCCTTTAGAAGGCCGATTCTCAAATTTGAGTATATATCGAGACTCACATGAAGGGCTGTTAAAACAGATTCCTGAACCCTTTCTTCAGAGTTTCTGATTTTATAGATCTGTATAAATAATTGCATTATAAAATTTATAATAGTAGTATTAATATAAAAATATACAATATGATTATATTATGGAAATTGTGTTTCTAGGTATTTTTTCAGGGGATGCTGATGTCACTGGTCCAGCGGCCATACTCTGGAAGCCACTACACTAAAAAGCCCCCCCTCCCTGATTCTAAGTCCATGGGGTTCTGAGACCCCCACTATTCTATTTTCAGCCTTTGACTCCATAGGTGGGAACACAAGCCAGACCCAAGTAATTAGTTAATTTCAACTATGCAGTGATAGAGGATTATTTAGGGTAGACAAGAGAAGCATGTCGAACCAATGTGCACCTCTTCTTTGAGGACTGCTCATCTGGTAGAATGTGAGCCTGAATCCACTGGGCGCCATCTTGGATCTTCTGATGATTATACTGATGGGGAAATTGGAGCTGAAACATGCAAAACAGAGATTCCTGAAACTCGAACTTCTCCAGCCATTCTCGAAGCATGCTTTATGAAACCCCACATTTGCCTTTTAGCTTGAGTCACAGGGGTTTCTGTTACTTGCAGCCAAATAATCCTGAGTAATATGTACACCTCACTTCCCAGGAGCAGAGAGTGGGTTTGGTCCTTTAATAAGACAAAACAAAACAAACAAACAAACTCCCCAAAGAAACGTCTAAGAAGTTGTTAACTGTGAGACAGTGACTAGATAGGAAAAACATGAAATGATAATAAGATTCCTTAAGGACTAGCCTGCAGACAACCTGAGAACAGCACACAAAAGACAACCGCGACAATGAAAAGAACAACAAGGAACCTTTACTGGGTGTCTAGTAAATACCACTTTCTATGCTTAGTGACTCACAAGTATTTTTTAAAATATTTTATTTAGTTGTCAGAGGGAGACAGAGCACAAGCAGGGGGAGTGGCAAGCAGAGGGAGAAACAGGCTCACTGCTGACCAAGGAGCCTGATGGTGGGACTTGATCCCGGGACCCCGGGATCATGACCTGAGCCAAACGCAGACACTTATCTGACTGAGTCACCCAGGCATCCCACAAGTATGACCTAACTTTATCCACATGATGACCCTGGGAGGTAAATACGATAATAATATCAGCTCAGAGAGAAGCACACGAAACCTCAGAGATTTTAAGAAACTTGCCCGACATTGCTCACCCAGTAAAAGGCATAAGGAAAGAAAAGAAAAGGAAAAAAAAAAAAGTCAATCCAATTGGCCTGACTCCAGAAGCCATTTTCTGTCATCTTGTGAGATCTTGACCTTCCTTTTAGTTCAGGGACCACGTTGTCCTGAGGATATGATGGTGGATCTCGGTTCAAAGAAAGTGAGTATATGAAAGTGATGGGTCCCTTTGAGGAAAAAGAAAAGTTATGACATCATTTGCCCAAGCGTAGAGGGCAGAAAAGCCTCTAGCAGACTGCAAACTGGTAGAGTAGCACAAGCCTGTTGGGTTTCTGGAAGGAACTGCCTCTGTCTCTGTGTCCTACTGACCATCTCTGCCTGCCTTGAATTCTGGGTGGCACCTGCTTCAGGGACCCCAACAGAGGCACCCACTTGACATCAACAAACTCTAAAGCTGTCATTTTATTACACTGACAGTTGCCCAAATATGTTCCCTGCCCAGTTTATCTGCAGCATCTCCTGCCTCTAAGAGCAGGATCTGAATTTTGAATCCAATCTGAATTTTGTAGGTACGCCAGAGATGATCCCAATAAATATCTTATTGATTACCAACTTCCTCTGTCTCAAAAATATTACAAAGATGGTTTGATTCTATAAAGAGATTATTTTTAAAAGATTTTATCTATCTATCTATCTATCTATCTATCTATCTATCTATCATCTATCTATCTATCTATCTATTTATTTAGAGTGCAAGTGGGTGGAGGGGCAGAGGGAGAGAGAATCCTCAAGCAGACTCCCCACTGAGTACAGAGCTCGATGCGGGGCTTGATCTCATGATCCTGAGATCATGACCTGAGCGGAAATCAAGAATATGATGCTTGACGAATTGAGCCACAGAGGTGCCCCAACAGATTATTATTATTTTTCTAATGCTCATGGTTTTTAGATCTGTTCAGTGTGTCCTTTGCACATACCTCAACTGTTGATTTCCATTTATTTGCATTTGTTCCACGGTTTAATGGCAGCCTGGTGTCCTCTGGCACAGGTAGTGACAGTGGAGGGATTTGAGCCATTTTTTCTGATCATTCATTCTCTGTTGCCTGCACCACCTCTTTCACAATTTCCTAACCTGAGTTCCTACCTCTTACATGCTGGAACTATGCCCCTCCTGACCACACTGCTGTCTTCTGGCAACACAAAGATTCCTTTTGCTCATAAGCTGAAAGCCTGGTATTGATTTAACCTCTTGCATGCGCCAGGCAGACCCCTTCACAGACTTTTCCCCACCTGCAATTCCAGACTTGCTTCCTTCGGCTATCCCCCAACTGTACATTTAACGCCAACAGGCCTGTCCTGGCCAAATCTCTGGCTTTAGTCTCTGCATCTCTGGGAAGGATTGTTACCTGACCTGGTGACAACCATCCTCTTGCACCTTTGCCCATCCAATCCTTACTTGTCCTTCAAGTCGTAGCTGAAAATTCTTCCCTCTCCATGACCTGTCCTTAGTTCCCCGGGGACTGGAGATGATAATGCTTCCTCTGCACTTCCAAAGCTCTTTTATTGCCCTTCTCACCCAGTCCCTAGCCCTGTCTTTATTATAGTTATTTATAGATAGAAATCTTATCTCCCCCACTAGTCTATAAAATCTTTGAATACGCAGTCCTATGTCATTCACCAATGTATTCTACCCTGGACCTGCCTTATTACTTTGTATGTATTAGAAACTCACAAGTCTAAAAATAAATAAACCTATAGGGTTCTGGGATGGGACCTTAACCCAAAACGTCCCTCTCATAGTCCGTCATAATCATGGAAATAACACAGTATAAGATTAGTTGCTCTGGGTTGGCACTAAGTAATCACAGTAGGGGTATCTCATTAGACCAGACTTAACAATAAATGTCTCCAGTGATGTGATCAGGGACCGGGTGTCTCTGGACAACTGGGGACCCTGTATGAAGTAGTTTCTCCCAAACATGATTTTATTTTGGTATCCTGTTTTAGTTTTTTCAATCCATGTGTATTTGGAATTCTATTTTATGCAATACCAATATTTCATTTAATATAAATATTTCCTCCCCATGGCAAAATAAAATTAAGTCCCAGACATCTACACCAGGTATACCCCGTGGCTCTGAATAAATTCTGGTTTCCCATTTTGGATGGTGTTACCTCTGGCTGCAAGGTTCAGCATTGATATCTGAGTCATTCACATATTTCTGTGAATGAATGATTCAGCTCTTTTCTCGCTGAGGGCAAAGGGAAGACAATATGAGACATGAGAGGCTTAATAGGGACCAACTAATATTGTGTTTCCTCGAAGGACAACATAAAGCAGATCTGGGGAGACAGGCAGAGGGAATATTCTTAGCATATGAGACTAGTCAAGGTGCCCTGAGACTGAAGGTAAGGGAGGAAGTCTGATCTGGTCACCAGTTTTCCAAATGGAGGTCTTGCTCTGGTCTCTACTCTCCCCATCGAGGGTGAAGGCCTGAGATGGAGAGGTCATCAATTCATTTTCTTATTGGGAGCTGAGAGCTAGCTTATCCAGAGCCTGGGGGCTGTCAGCACAAGATTGTTAATGAACATGTTTCCTGTAGATAATTATAGAAAAGGGAATATTGAAAGCACTTAAAACATTTCATTCTTTTTAATTCATTAATTATATTGCAATTATCCCATGCTCAGGAGCTGTTCAGGAGGCTGGATTCCAGCTATTCCTGGGAGGCCCCATGGGCAGAAATGAGGGTTGAGGGCTTGGGGAGAGAGGGCCTGAAGAGAGAAGCTCAGAAAAGGTTAACTGTGCAGATACAAGAAGCTAATTGGAAACCTCTTAAACAAAATCCAGGTTAATAAGAGCTGAAAAAATAAACCAACCCATCTCTTTGAAAATGATTATTATGATTATTATCATTGTTTTCCACCTACATCAAAATTGCTTGCATTTTGATAAACCCATCATAAGCAACCCGACTCCTCCCGAGAAATTCTGGCCCTGAAGTTGAATCAAGAGAGCCAGAGACTTTTAGAGATGGGGTGAATCTTTAAAGATGGTGGGATGATGGGGAAGCCAGTCTAAAAACCACATCTGGGTCTCTTACATCCTAGACCTGAGACTTCGTTCTCTCCCCAAATTCTTATGTTATCCATAAAAGAGGGTCATAAGTAAATTCGATCAACAATTACACCCTGGACCCCTTCCATATGCCAGTCTTGAGAAGATGATAGAGGTATAGATGAGACCTCTGTTCTCATAGAGCTTAAGGTCTGTATGAAACATCAGTTACACAGGCAATCAAAGTTATAGATGAGATGCATGGACCCCCAAGGCCATGGGAGCTCAGGGAGGGAGTTCCTTTTCTGGTCAGGAGATGGGGTGGTGAGGAGTTTCCCTTTGTGGTCTCTCTCTTCGGTTCACATGAATATTATTACCTCAAATCTCAGCGCTTCCAGACTTCACCCTCCTGCTTTTCAGGACATCCAGGCTGCTTTCTTCCCCAGTGATTTCCTCTAGGAAATCTGGTGCTGGTAGTGGAAAGGTGAAACATTGCCCTGAAGCTACAGCATAAAAGTCTGCAGTTGGTCGGCTTGATGGGCATTGATCTTCCACCCTTTTCCCCGTCCTTCTGTTATTCATAGCTTCTTTTTTGTCCCAGTGGCCATGCCATCACCAACCTCCTCTGGAGTGCTTTCCTCCATGCCACCCATAGGTGACGTTGCCACTGATAACAAGAGACAGTGTTAAAAGATGAGTCCCAGGGCACCTGGGTGGCTCAGTCGGTTGGGCATCTGCCTTTGGCTCAGGTCATGATCTCAAGGTCCTGGAATCAAGCCCCACATTGGGCTCTCTGCTCAGCAGGGAGCCTGCTTCCTCCTCTCTCTGCCTGCCTGTCTGCCTACTTGTGATCTCTCTCACTCTTTGTCAAATAAATAAATAAAATCTTTGAAAAAAAAAAAAGATGAGTCCCTAATATATTTCTCTGAATTAATGGGTTGGCTCTTTTCCAGCTAAGGGCAAAAGGAAGATATTATGAGACATGAAGGCTCAGGAGGGATCACCTAGCATTGGGTTTCTTATGGGGATGGTGTAAAACAGAGCTGGGGGTGACAGAGAGTGTTCTTGGCATCTGAAACTAGCCAAGTCACCCTGAGCATGAAGGTATGTTCTCCCCGTCTCTATCATGTGAACTAGCTCATGTGATGTTGCTTAAAAATGATACAGATGAGTCAACCCACTTGTCCCAGATATCTTATAATACTCAATCAATATCAGCAAAAATAATTTGTATCTGACTTGAAACTGACCAAAAACACATGAGGGTATTAAGGAAGATGAGCACTGGGTGATTTACACAACTAATGAATCGTTGTACACTACATCAAAAACTAATAACATACTATATGTTGGCTAACTAATTAAAAAACAAAACAAAACGAAAAGCCCCAAAACACATGAGGGAATCCAGCTGAGACCAAAAGAACTTCCCAGTTGAGCCCCATCCAAATTGCTAACCTGCAGAATCATGAGTTAAATAAATGGTTATTGTTTTAAGCCATTATCTTTTGGGATAGTTTGTTATTCAGTAATAGCTAACTGATAGAGCATTTAACTATATTTTAAGTCAGTTTAATTCAACCAAATGATTGGAATACGTGTTTTGTTCCTCGTCACTGAAGACATAATAATGAATAAAATACAGTCCCTGTTCATGGAAATACGGAAACCCAACACATCTTAAATGTAACTATGAAATTTTAAAACTCTGAGATTTTTACATTTTTGTGTCTGGGTGACCAGAGTTTCTATGTTTAGGCCTCAGGATGTTTGTGGACTCCTGGAAAATGTATTAAAAATTTGCATGTGTATGCCTATGTACGTTTTTTAAGAGAAGGTCCTTGGTTTCACAACACGTTTTTCAAAGGGATGTTGAGAATCTTTGATGGTAATGCTGTGGAAACCTATTCACATGGCCCAGCACCTACATAGCAGTGCAGCCTACTCAGGGATACATTTCACTGCTGACTCATCCAATCAGAAATGTGTCCTCAAGATGATATGCTGCCAGAGGCCACAGAGGTTATGTGTTGGACCATCAGGGTGTTATGAGTTTCTTTAAAAAAGCTTCCAACAGATAATGTTATCACTTTCTTGTCATATAGAGCAGAACCTTTGTATGATCCCAAAGCACAGTTTCTTTAAAAAAAAAAAAAAAATGATGGGCTTATCTGTGTCCTACTTTTGTTCACTGTAGGGTTGGTAAATCTTCCTCTGAGGGCAAAAATACAAGTCTATCATTCCCTCTAGCCTTGTTCTTCTGGTAAAAAATGCCTCTCTCTTTATACAACAATGCAGAATATCTACCCTGTGGGTTCTTGGAGGATTTCATTGCTATCTGTCCGAGCTTAAGAGCCATACTGAACCCCGATGACAACAACATCAGATATTTGGGGAGACAGGCTGATGCACCCACTAATTATCCCTTTCCTTTGTTTACTGGGGGCTTCTTTATTTTTAAGCCAGACAACAAAAAAAGGGGGAGGGAGCCAGGTCAAGGACAGAGAGTGTCCTAAGTAACTATAAGACCCCTATCTTACAGTAGAAACAGTTCTGCTACGATCTTGCTTAGCCTCTTTGACCGAAGCTACTATCTCCCAGTCTACTTATTTTTACCTGTAGAATTGGAATTATTATCCATACCTTGCCCTCATGACTAAGGCAGTATTGTTCTGCTCAAGCCAATAGGTGTGAAAGTGACATGCAAATCACGAAGTGTTACTAAACCTAAGGTTGGTCTCCTCTATCTTGTGTTTCCATGATTCACTTGGAGTCTTATCCCTGATACCTTGTAATTCTATCGGATTGCCATCTCTGGAGTTAATGACATCACAGCTCATTAATGATGCCAGATGGACAACATCACTCCCCAAATCAGCCCCTTCCCCTGACACCCACTGGATAGCGGGAGTAGCCCAACATTGAATTCCTACAGTCTCTGTGCTTCCCTGGACTATCGTGTTAAAATCACTGGTCTTATTTCTGCATCAGGAGATGGTAAAATTTAGTGGTTAACAGCATGAACTTGGGAATAACACTGCCTGGAGTCGAATCCTGTAACAACCACTTATTAGCCATGTAATCTTGTACAAATCATTCAACCCCCTGTGCCTCAGTTTTTCTCATAGGAATCTATAACTCAAATGGTTCGGGAGGATTAAAGGAGTCAAGCACGTAAAGTCTTTAAAACAATTCCAAGCACTTAGTGGAATAGGAAGAGAGCTCAAAATATTAGCTAATACTATTAGCTTGTTTCTGTACGAACTTGGGTGTATCTTTGGTGGTGGTGAGGGTTGCATTTGTTACTTCATTTCCATATTTCAGTACCTGTGCTTGACAGGTGCTCCACAAACATGAAAACATGCATGCATGAAGGATGAATGAATAAATGAGGGAATGAATGATGTGGGGAGAAACTCTCGCTCTGAAGGAAGTATACATGAATCCTGGTCCGAGTCCCATCTTTAACTCAATCTGACACCTCTGAAACACATTATTTACCTCTCTAACCTGCAATTTCCTTGCAAATGCAAGCAGTGGACCAGATAATCACTAATGACCATTTCATCTCCAGAGGTCTATAAAATGAGATTATGGGGTGAGAAGGAGAGGAGTTACTTTACTCAGAGTCTGCTGGTGGGCCAGGTAATTTACATAGAGAAGCTTGCAAAATCTTCCCAATGCACTATCAGGTAAACAAAATGATCTCCATTCTATAAATAGAGAAATTAATGAGACCCAGAGAGGTTAACTAACTTCCCCAAGACCACACAACCAGTAAATTAGGAAGCAAAGACTCAACTGAGTTCTGACTGAAGTCAAATGGCAGTCCTTTCCACCATCCTATAGATATCCAAGACATAAAGGGGAAAGATGGTGAGTCGTCACCCAAGCAACACCTTCTCCCACCAAAGGGAAGCAGAGGCGGTGAGCAGGGGGCGGGGCAGGGCAGGTATACTTAGAACAGGTGTGGAGAGAGCTGTCATTTGACATACACATTTAGACACATCAGCATCTGTGTTGGGGTCCAGATGGGGAGAGATTAAGCAGGGGAGACAGTAGCAGCTATAACATTAGCCTTGAGTTAATTGCTATTTTGGTGTCCTTATGGAAGGAAACATCCAATGTACATATTCACGCAGCAAATGGAATTCATAACAATTTCTTTGAGTTGGGAATCACTTGTCCCCTCCTCCCTGGAGTTAATCCAATGTCTATATTTAACCCAGCGGGCTGGGTGGCATTACATTTGGGTGATTATTTATAGATACCCTCATGCACGGTCTGCTGCAAAGCCACGGGGATTCTGCCAAGGCAGTGGGGAAGGAATAGCTCCAGATGTGCGACTGCATATGAATCCATGTCTGGGCCTTTTTGGGTAGGGAGATCTGCGAGCTCAAATATGCATGAGATCACACTGTCTCTACTTCTTATTTCTATTCTTAATTCCCAACACGCGGGGATTTATTTGAACATGAGGGTAGCTAGATCGTGAATTTTACAGTTGATAGGTAATTTAGAATCATTCACCCAATCCCCAATCTGATATTTAAACTTTCTCTGCAGTATTTTAATTCAACAAACACTTATTAATTATAACCCTAATCTTACCACTTATTTATTCGTCGATTCAACAGATAGTGATTGTGGACCTACAGCAAGATCTGTGCTGGGGCAGCGCAGGTAAGTGATCTGCCCTCATGTTATGTTGAGTAGGAGAATGACAGATAGATGGAAATTTTCAAGATGCACAACCAACAAGACAATTGTCATAATGGAATCACAGAACATGGTGCGACTTCCAAGAACAAGGTGTCTGACATGGATAAAGGCTCAGTAAATGGTGACTACTGCTATCATTCCCATCTTCCTGATGTGTTTGGAGAATGCTTCACAGCTGGTTCTTGAATATTAAGTTGCATTTATTGAGGCAGAAAAGAGGGTGAAGAGGACAGCAGGGAAGAATGAACCAGAGCATTTTCAGGAAATGATGAGAAGACCGGAGGGTCTGAAATATATTCTTCTTGTTGAGGCATGGGTTGAGAGGAAACAGGGAGGGTAGACTGAGCTCACATGGGGGCCTAGAATATCACATCAGATATGAGGAACCTGGTCACAATGATCTGGTGAGCAAAAGAATACTGTGCTTTTTTGTCTTAAAAAATAAGCAAAAATTATCCGTATCAATTGATCCTAATTGAATTTTAGGATTTCTTGGGAAGGATAGTTGGAGTCGAGAGCATTGATCTCTCTGAGTCTCAGTTTTCATATCTGTGATGTGATTAGAATTCATTTCCCCTCAAGGAACTTACAGTCCAGAGAGGATAAGACTATTAATGTGGTTATAGTGTACAGCAGCTCAAAATTAGTGATGCTAGATTCAATAAAGGTCTTGCTTTTCCTGTATATTGGTTAAACTCTGCAGTTACGAATGCCATTGCCATTATTTTTTTAACTTTATTTTTCTTATTATTTTAAAATTCCTTAGTTTCAGGTGAGCAATACAGTGATTCAACACTTCTATACATTTCTCAAAGCTCATCACGGTAGATTGACTCTTAATCTCCTTTATCTATTTCAACCAACTCCCCCTCCCCTCTGGTATCCATCAGTTTGTTTTCTATAGTTAAGCATCTGATTTTTTCCCCTCTTTTTTTCTTTGTTCCTTTTCTTTGGTGTTTGTCTTTCTCTGACTAACTTATTTCTCCTAGCATTGTACTCTCTAGATCCATCCACGTCATTACAAATGGGAAGATGCCATTCTTTTTATGGCTGAGTAATATTCCATCGCACGTATACCACTTCCTCTTTATTTGTTTCTCTATGAATGGACACTTGAGTGGCTTCCATGATTTATGCCACCACTGTTATTGATGGCTACTCTTTAGAGGTCACTTACTGTACGAGAGTTACTTGTCTAAAACACTGTTTTCACTTTTAATTTAATGTTAACAATGGTCCTAACAAGTAGATATCATTAGATCCATTTTATGAACTAGAGAAAGTTCATAAGAAGTAATCAATTTGTCCGAAGACATATAGCTAGTAAAGAGGAGCCAGGAGTCAGATTCAGGAGGGTCTGATTCCAGAGCTTAAAGCCTGTTGGTGCCCTGTTACAAGTCCATTGCACACCTTTGAAGAGCATCGTGCTTCCCTCTGGGCTTGGGAAATTAGGGAAGGTAATGGGTGTCGTTTGCCTGTCTTCACATGCTCTCAGGTCCAGAGGTTCTTCATTATTCCTGGAGTTTACTCTCGAGACCATCTAGAGACTTAGTCTCTATGACTATGTCCCTGTGGCTCTTTCTGTATTCATGCTGCTTGGGGACTGTGGCCATGGATTTACTAGCTTATTTGTTAACATAGCAATATATACCTGGTCACATGTATATATAATATATATACAACATATTGTATAAATGTATTATATATGAATACATTTATAATATAAAAATATAAGAACAAAATATAAAAATAAAAAATTTAAAATAAACATATTTATAATAAATATATAATATGTGATATATATTATATATTTACATATATAACTCTATATCATATTTATATTATATATTGTTATAACATATATGATATAATAATTATATAATTATATTATATGACTATATTAATATATTATAATTACATAAATATATGTTATCATATTTCATAATTATATTAAATATTATATAATATAAATATATGTGCTTATGTTATATGTTATATGTAATTATATATTTTATGATATTTAATACATTTATATAACCATTTATTAGCCATATAAATATAAATATATATAATATATATATAAAATCTATTAACCTGACCTTAAGGTTTATTTCATGAAATAAAGTTGATGTACTTTTTAGTGACTTTGAAGTCACAAATGTGCAGCACAACCATCTCCGGTGCCAATTTGTTGTTTTATTTTACTGACATCTGATGTCTGTGTATATTTCATTAGGACCCCATCTTTAATTTGCTATGCAATCTTAGACAAGCCACGAATTTCAGTAAAAGAAGTAAGTTGGGCCATTTTATGCTTAAGGTTCTTTGCATTTTAGTCATTCTCCACTCTGGTCCTGAAACAGATGCCACAAAACACAGAAATCTGGGGAAAGAATAGTCTGACTCCTCAAAGTATGTACACTTACTGCAAGAAACAAAATCTATCTGAATTAAAATTTCAAGCAAACACTTGGGCTGTTCGTGGTGGCAGTGTGGAAAAAAGAATGTCATTTGGTTGGGGTGGCTGTTCCAGAAAGAGATGGGGGAGGAAATAAAGCTACGATATTGATGAGAAACTTGACTAGCTCCGTGATTCTCTAGAGCTGACCTTGGAGAATAATCTACATAATGGCTATCATGTTTGCATATATAGTCTCTGTATTTATATCTTACATATCAACGCATGCAGAAATACACAAACACACTGCACAGGAAGTCAAGAGCCTTGGGGTCTGGTTCCCGCACCTCCAGTAACTGCAACCATGAGCAAGTTGGGTCAAAATTTCTTTACCGAAAGCATGAAGGCACTGAAGCAGATCGTCCTACTTCCTTCCCGCTTAATATCATGATTACGTGATTCTTGTTTTGAAAAAGCAAAAGAAGGGAAAATGCACAAGGGAAAACGCCAAAAAAGCAGTTGCTTTCTAGTGTAAAACCTTTTTGTTATAGCACAAACACACTTTCTTCTTTCTGGCAAAAAAATTAAAAAAAAAAATTTACAACAATTCCTGATATCTGTCCTAAGTGTTTATTAGGTTCCAGCGACAACATTATAAATGAACATCAAGTGACAGTCTTGTCACCTATTAATAGCGTACAATTTCGACAGGTGTAATTCTGGGATTTATGTAAATGAAAGATTGGATCCTCTGTTGCACTTTCTTGGTCAACTTCCAACATGCTGACTTAATGGCTACAGTGTACTGGAAAATAAAACGAAGCCACTCACATATATTATAAGGGAGATAATGAATTATTATTCCAAAAGGAGGCTTGTTGCACTCATTTGCATATAATGTTTAATTTTTACCAAATGTTTCATTTTAATACATGCACAAATGATCAAAAACTATCAAAATATGCTAATGCACTTTCTATTGCAAATATATTGTTGCCCTTGATTCTGGGGCTTTATTATAAAAACATTTGAAATTCTCAATGGTAAAGTGCTTCTTTTAATAAAAATAATATTGAAAATATTCACACACTTTTGCGATGGCTGAGGCCTCGGAGAGCATCTAGTTAAAATGCCTGTTTTTATAAGTGAGGCTGTTGGGGGCTCAGCTTGCTGGAGCAGGTTGTTTCCAGTCACACGGGTAACCAGAAGAGATCCAGGGCTCCTGATGCTCAGTTTGGGATATTTTTTAGGGGGCTGTGTAATCTCAAACAAATAGGTTTGGTGTTTGTGGTTCAATC
>CM053615.1:65492933-65571388 GCA_028646535.1 Procyon lotor
GTGATTGGATATTTGATGTCTTTGGGGTCCTGTCCCAGCTAAATTGCCTCTTGGACCATCTCACACTTTGGAAAAGGCTGGGCTCGAAGAACACACCCCCCCTTATTTACACCTCAGGCGCTTATATATATACATATATTTTAAAGATTTTATTTATTTATTTAGAGAGATATATATATAGAGAGAGAGATCACAAGCAGGCAGAGAGGCAGGCAGAGAAAGAGGGGGAAGCAGGCTCCTTGCTGAGCAGAGAGCCTAATGCGGGACTCGATCTCAAGACCCTGAGATCATGACCTGAGCCAAAGGCAGAGGCTTTAACCCACTGAGCCACCCAGGCGCCCGATGACACTTATATTTCTGACCAAGGAACTGCGTAGCGGAGAAACTGAAAGAAATCTTAACAATCACCCACGCCACATAATACGGCCGTGAAGGATCAGTTTCTGGGTCCAGCAGCCTAGTGTGTATGTATCCTCAGCTTGCCACTTAATAACTGTGAGACAAGTAAATTAACTTGTCCGAGCCTCCCTTTCTTCCCATGTAAAATGGTGGTAATAATACACCCTGCCTCAAAGCATTATTGCAATGTTATCTAAGAAAACAGGTAATAAAAATCGAAACATTTACCTAGCATATAGTAAGTGCCAAGCTTTACATATGTGATATACTGAATCCTGGCAAGAGCTTATAAAGGTAAACATTATTAATCTCATTTTACACTGGAGAAAATTAAAGCGCAAGGAAACTTAATGATTCCCCAAAGCTAATAAGTGGCCAGACAGGAACTCAAGCTCGCGTTTTCTCGTCTCCAGGACATCCTCTTAGCAATGATGCTTTAGACATGGAGATATCATGGCTAGAGAGGGAAGCCAGCTAAGATGGATGGGGCCCTACAGGCAAAAATCCCTATGGATATAAGCAGTGAATGATTTAGTTCATTATTGAAGTATTACCTATCGCTGCAAACATGCTACATAACCAGCCCCCAAACTTAGTGGCTTAGGCAACAAGCTTTTATGTTTTTTTCCACTCATACTCCAGACATTTTTTGATGCCTATCTCATCCACAGGTGCCTACATCATCCTTGGAGAAGTGGTGGAACAGGCCTGTTTTCATGGAGGTTCACGGAATCTCAAGAGAACAAGCCACAGGTGCAAGAACATTTAGAACCTTCAGTCGTATTGCCTCTGCCCTCACCTTGTCCTGTCCACTGCAAGGCCCACATCCAATCCCAAAGTGGAGAAGGAAATTGTACCCCACCCCCCAGCTCAGGGGGACAGGGAAGGGAATCACCAATTGCTCTAAGAGAGAGAAATGAGAAGGAGCCCTGCAAATCTGGGCACGGAGCACCCCAAGTACCAAATGGCATGAGTGATCCCATAAGCTACGTGGAGTGGCTGAGGCTTTCGGTGGGAAGCTTGAATCTCACTCAGTTCGTCTCATCTTCCTAGAGCTCCTTTGCACCCCGTTTCACAGCGGAGTCTTAGTAAGTACGTGGTCTTTGTGGACGAAGGCTCCCACCTGGGCAGAGAGCACTACAACCCGCAGCATCTTTACAGGAGGTGTTCAGCTCTAGTGGAGAGGCCAAACATTGCAGCACATTTTTAGAGAATAAATAACACGAGAGCTAGGGCTCAAAATCCATGGGCCGGACAGCTGATCGGTGGTGGAAAAGGCACTGAGTGAGCAGAATCTTGTGCTGGTGGAGCCTGGTGACCTCTTTTCTTCTCTTTTGTTAAAATGGTACTCCTGACATCCTCTGTGCCTTTTTCCTAAGACTTATCGCTACCTGAGATTATGTCGTACATTTGTTTGCTTCTTTATCTTCTTTGCCGCACTAGAGTATAAGTTCCATGAGGCCAGAGACTTTGCTTTCTTTTCACTAGATCCTCAACACTTAGGACTGTGTCCGGCCTATGTTAAGAGCTCAGGAAATGTTTGGCACATGAATGCTCAGACCTTGCGCTGGTTCCTCCCCATTCATTGCCTGTTGCTCTGAGATTCCCATTATTCAATACCAGCGGATTGTTGCTGTCTTCAGCCCTACCCTGGTCCTATCAATCCCAGTTCTCTTGTGGACAGCCCGCTCCCGGCAGCATTCTGTATTAGTTAAGGTTCTCAATTACAGATGAAAGAAACCAGCTTCGTGTAAGCTTCAGCAGAGAAGAACCGTACTTGGGGGGAGATGGGTGGTACAGAGCGCTGTTGGAAAGGCTGTCGAGCCAGACTTAGGTAGGAATGGAAAGAGACAGAATACAGTCAAGCTCCTGGCCTTGGAATGGTCTACTTCAGGCATCTTGTTCTCCCAACACTGACCTTCTACTCGTGTTCTATTGCTGAACTCCCAACTGCACTGAAGCTACAGAAATGATTTCTAACTAACCTCAAATCTTTGGATTCCTCCTGAAAGACCCACAGTCCCCCTTTTAAAGGGAAATTGGTCGTTGCTTAACAGAAAGTAGTTGCTCTTATCATGGTGAGATCTACAAGACATATCATCAAGTGAGAATTCAAAGTACAGGATGGTGTGTGTATGCTTGATGTTGAGCAAAAAAGGAATGGGTATGCTGACGCATGTACCTAAATAGATTTCCCTGGAAGGCTGCAGACCATCTTGGTTATAAGAGTTTTGTCAAGTAAAAGAACTGTGTTATTGGGAAGTGGGAGACAGGAGACATCCTTTTACTGTAATATGGCTATTTAGATACTTTGAATTTTGCATGATATGCACACATGACTTAATAAAAAGATGAATCCAAAGTGATTTTAGAAAATAAAAATAAAGAGAATTTTAAAAAAATCAATATGCTGGGCTGGATTATGATTGGTCTCCTTCATTCCAGCTTTAGCAACTGGAAGCAGGGAGAGAAAGTACTTTTCTTCCTACTGCTTTGAAAGAAGGGAGGCGGGACTTCCTTTTACCTTTTATAGTGTGTTCCCCTTCCACATACATGAAAAAGGAAGAGTATTTGGATGCACGGCAGCTATGCTAGGTTTTATTAATGGCCCCAGCTCTTTACCCTGTCCTGTATTCATAACCTTTGCCAAGTGATTTTTACTTCCTTCCTTCCTAAAATACCAAGTGCATTTTTTTTCCCAAGTGCATTTTAACACTCCCTAAATTTGAGCCAAACGATGACTGGCTTTGGACAATCGGAAGAGGGATGGAAACGACAGGGTATCCATTCTCAACTTAGGCTTCCAAAGCCATCTCGTGTCCCCATTTGCTGTCTTGCACCTCTGCCATCTCTACAAGAATATACCTGTCTTGCCTGTTGGTCCAAGGGACACAAACAGCCCAGGGGGTGGACCTTGCCAGTTTGTAGCCCAGTGCGGCCTGCTTGGGTCCAGCCAAGATCAGCAGGGCTGGAAGATAAATAAAGGCTCATTGCATGACCTTGAGATTTGCAGTTTCTTGTTACACAGCCGTAGATGACTGATACAGCCACAAAAGTGAGGGAAAGCTGCTGTAGGCACCACCATCCAAATTGCATGGCCCCGGGATGACCCCTTGCCCTTTCTTAAAGGAAGAAAAATCCCTGACACCCACTAAGCCCCTAGAATGTGTCATGCATAGAGCTAAAGGCTTGACCTGCATTTCATCTTTTGAGTCTTGCATGATCCCATCACAGAGGCATTAATATATCCTTTCCTAAGAGAGGCAATAGCAGCCCAAACAAGTAAACAACTTCCCCAAATTGTTAAAGTCAGTAAATAGCAGAGTTTGGATTTTAAGTTATTTGTATTTGATGTCCCTTTCACATACACACACATACACACGCGCGCGCGCGCTCTTGCGCATGCACAGCACTCTCCCCCCCATATCTTTTGAGCAGACACAATTTAAGACATACCTCTTACCAGGAGGTCCTGTCCCTTACTAACCACTCCACGTGGATGGACACTTGAGTGTTCTTAGAACATAGCCAAAAACAGCTTCCAGGGAGTGTCAGAGGATAAACACAGTTTTCATATTCATCTCCAGAGAATCATTCCCAAGGGGAAGCAAGATTCCCTTCTGGAAAGGGGGGCCCTGGGCAGTGTGCAAACTTCTGAGCACAGAGCAGCCTTGGCTAATAAATCATTTGTGAGACAATAGCCTGCGGTATCAAGTTACTCCAGGCCCAATTTTTGCCATCTCTGGATAAAAAATTGTGCTCTGTGCTGCAGGCTAAGGACTGGGAACAATTTGCTGCTTTAAAGTGCTGGGACTGCCCGTGTCACCTTTCGTTTCCAAAGCTCTCCAGCAGGCAGAATTCTGTGTGGAAGGATAATAGGACCCACTCCCACTTTTCAGGAGATGTCAGGGTCCTGCCTGCTAAAAATGGTGCACAGCCTTTTCGAATCGACAGCTGACTCCCCTGACCACGATCTTGTTTTCTCCCCACTTTGGCTCAGAGAGGTCAGTTTTGTGACCCCTGTGTATTTCCAATGAGGAAGTCGAGGCTCCAAGAGGATAAGAGAGCAGCTCTGAGTTCTACCACTGACAAGCAGCAGATCTGGAGCTGAAATCCTGGCCCCTGAAACCGAGTCCAGGGCTCGTTCATGAGGATTGGCCATGTGGCGCCATAGCATGAGTTGTCCTCCAAATGTGGCCTTGTTCTGGACACAAACTTTCCCCTTCCTAGTGATCGTCTGCAACAGCACAAATTATCTGCCACAGCATTTGATTAAGTCATCTCTGTACCTTGCCGTGCATGGGCCGGTCATGGAGTAACACGGAAGGAATGGACCTTGCAGGCAGGTCTGGCCCAATTGCTTCCTTTTACACCTGTAAGTACTGAGATCCAGGGAGATAGACTTTCTCAAGGCCATTCTAGAAATCTAAGCTCCTATTTTCCTATCACAAAAGCAGCCCACGCTCCTCCTTCCAGAGCCAGTCTGAAGCAAAGAGCAATAACAAATAGTTTGCTGTGTATTTACAGAGATCCACCAAGCCCGCTGCAGCTCGCTCTCATTACGACACTCATGAAATAGACAAGGCGGGCTTCTCCCCGCACCCCCCCCCCCGCCTCCATTTCCCAGGCAAGGCCACAGACAGCTAGAGAGAGATAAAGTATATTGGATTGAAATACGCTACATCTGATGCCCTTCATTTCCAAAAACAGTCTCATGCCATTTATTTGTATTTCTTCTACATGTATTTATTGTACAAGGATTATACGGCAACCACAGTGCTGGTACTGGAATCAAAAAGCACTTAAGTCTTGGTGCTGGCCCTCGTGGATATTATGTTCCAATCAAGGATGCAGACTTGAAGTCTCTATAATTAAATTATCGATGAATGCAATGAAAGAAAAATATAGGAGGTCATGAGTTTTAACCGTGGTAGAGAGGAGGACTGACCCTATCCAGGGGGTCAAGAAATATTTCTCTCAAGGGTATTGGTAAGAAACGAGTATTTTTTAAAGGAAGAGACCAGCAGCTGTAGATGTTCTGCGATAAGAAGGAGCGAGTGGCATTAAACGAGCAGATGAAACGCCAGAGTGAGTGGACCCTGCAGATAAGGAGAGTGGAGAGAGGTAGGATGGGGGTTTGGATCATGCCAGGTCTTTGTAGCTAAGGAGAAGGATTGTGACCCGTATTCTAAGACTAAAGAGAAGCCACTAGAGGTTTTAAGTGGTTGAGCAAAATGATCATGATTCAAAAAATGAAACCAAGCATGCTGCCTCTAATGTTGAGAACCCATCAGAAAGGCATCAGGTACTTGGTGGCTCTCTTTGACCCCGGGGGGAAACAATGAGCATGGTGAAGGGTCAGTAGACCTGCCCTGCATTTTGGACATAGATTCAGTAAGATTCTGTGATTGATGATCTGTGTTAGCAGAGGGAAGAGGGAATGCAAGGTGTCAGAGATGATTCCCAAGTTTCTGACATAAGAAATTAAGGATTAGGGTTCCTGGGTAGCATAGTCTATTGAGAGTCGGACTCTTAGATTTGGCTCAGGTCATGATCTCAGGATTGTGCTCAGCGTGGAGTCTGCTTGGGATTCTCTCGCCCTTTCCCTCTGCTGCTCCCACTCATGCTCTCTCTCTCTCAGATAAATAAATCTTCAAAAAAAATAATAAATCAGGTGATTAAGGGAGATGAGAAACATAAGAGGAAAAGAAGCAGGAGATTGGCAAGAGGTGAAGATTGCAGTTGGGGACAGATGTCTGGAATGGTCAGGGCAGTGAGTGGTCATGAGCTTACATCACAGAAGAGAGCCTGGACCAGGGGGATGAATGTGGGAGCCACTGCATAGAAATGAAACTTAATCACGGGAAGGGTCTGTGCTGTACACTGAGGAAGTGAACAGTGAGAAATGCAGATCACAATAGAGCAAAGCAAGGAATCGAGCAGGGGAGGAGACTTGGGATCAAGCTCTGGGGAGCTCAGCATCTTAGGTAGAAAAGGAGGGGGCTGGCAGGAGAAACGGAGAATGAGTACAGCCAAGTGGGAGGAGAATCAGAAGAAGATTCCAAGGAGAAGGACAATGTTTTTCAGATGGTTGAGAGGTCAAGTGAACTTCAGACTACACCTTAGAGTTGGCAAACGTGAAGGTGGCTGAATTTAGGCTGAAGTGATAAAGCAGAAATCTGGAGCGAGGTGAAGATGGAATAACATGGTGAGGAATAGCGACTGCATGCTAGACAATGTTTTTGAGAACTCTGGATATGGAGAAGGGTAGAGAACGTTTTCACTAGCTGAAGGGACATGTATTTATTTTTACATATGCTGTGTGATCTTGAGTGACTTAATTAACCTCTCTGTTTATGCATACATGCAAAAGGAAAATAATAGAGTGTATTTGTAAACCGCTGAGAAGAACCACAGAGAGGGAAACGTTGGTGTTGGAGGAGAGACGTTGGAAGACAAATGGAGATGGTGGAGAGCATAGGATTACAGAGCCCAGGCTAGGGGAATGGTCATTTGGAAGAGGGTGTGTTCCTATCGCATGGGAGGGAAGAAGTCAAGGAAAGGATGGGAACAGTTATAGGTAGGTTTCCCACGTGAGTTTGCGAAAACCACTTGTGATACCAACTCCACTAGGTATGAAAATTTGAGAAGGGAGCCATGAGAAAACAGAGTCAATGACTAACTTCCGAGTTGCTTCTCCAGGCCTTTGGTGAATCCATGCTCTGTGGAGGGAAGCCCCAGGCCAGACCCCAGAGGCTGGGACTATAGGGGAGAGCACGGCTGGGCATGGAAATTGGAAACAAGATAGTGTCAGAGCAGGCTCAGCTAGGTGGCCATGCATTTGGGGCCACGGAATCACGGTGGCTTGGTGTTACAGTGATTAATCCCATGTCTCCATTACTCTAAATGAGCTAAACAAATCCCTTGCTGGGCCTGTCACACCGATGTTCAGCATGCAGATTGTTCTTGATGAGCAGAGCACAGGGCTGGTCTCCTGGTTTGTAAATCCATTCATTTCACAACAGTGTCTTGGTCGCATATTTCTGTGACACCATCCATTGGCAGATGAGCTATTAAATGAAACATGGACCATTCAGAACTGCTTTAAGAATATGCCATCTCTTTCACAGGGAGACACTGCATACAGTCAACTCCAGGTTAGAGGACCCAGGTTCTTGTCCCAACTCTGACAACGTCCCTCCTCTGAGCCTCTATCTTTTTTTTCCCACACACCAAATGAGGGGTTTGGGCTACACTAGTTTTTCCAAAGTGTTCTCTGACATATTCATGGTTTGCAAAATCAATTTTAAAAGGACTCTGTGATCAAATATTGTAGAAAAATATGGAGTTGAGAAGTTCCACACATCTTTTTTTTTTTTTTTTCCTTTTTGGGGATTTTTTCTTTTTTTTTTGGTTTAATTTTTTGTATCATGAGACATCCCAGAAGCATGACTATGTTAGCTCACATCATAAGTAGTTGATCAAACAAGCATTTTTTAAAATGGAGGAGCTTATTGATCAAATCTTCTGGGAAGTGTTGGGCCAGGTGATGCTGGCGATCCCTCCAAACCCTCAAGTCCTGCAACTGTAAGATATCCATTGGGGATCAGAGGAAGAGGGGAAGCTGCAAAAAGCTGAAAAGGTCAAATGAACTGATTTCAAGGACATTTACCAGGCACCCATGCTATGGCGGGCATTATTTTTCTAGATTTTCTTTCACTTCTCCTGGACTTGAAGAAGGTTACCACTGGCAAAGAAAGGAAATGTAGACCACCTCACGGACTCGTATTGTATGCTGTATTTATTGTGTTGAGTTGTATTTGTTCTCAGGGTTGGCAGCATATTTTTACTGAAACTCATTTGACTTGTTCTTATTGACACTCACGTGATCGCCAAGTCTATCACCTGCAACCCTGTTATCCCCTGTCAAGCACTGGCTGCAATACCTCCTGGGCCATGGACACTATCTCTCAAAATGTCTCACTCCCACCTTGGGTAACATTTCCATAGAGATGCCAGAAGTTCCTTCCTCCCAGTGTCTCTCAATGGACCAAGTGTGGTCAGAGAAGTTTCTTTGTCTTTCTGGGCTTCAGTGTCCTCACATGGAGAACAAGGACGTTACCTAACTCATCTTTGAGGGACCTTCTGGCTTTAGTCCTTTTGGGTTCCAAATGCAGGCAAGTCGTGAAGTGCAAAGGTGGGGACAATGTCTCACAGCAACCATAAAGTCCCAACAGAGGAGATGTTAAGAAATACAGTCCACTTATATCTTTGAAGTCCGATCAAAGAATAACTCACCTAAGAGGAGTTGGAAATTCTTGTGACAATAAGCATACTAAAAGAAGACAAGAATCCTAGAATTTGGGCCCTTCTCTCACCAGTTCACTGCATGACTTGTAACAAATTGGTCCAGACTGGGTGTTTGTGTCCCCCCACCCAATTCATACATTGCAATCCTCAAGCCTCAGATGGTAGTATTGGGAGGTAGGGATTTTGGGGGACAGTTAAGTCCTGAGGGTGGAGCCCTCATCAGTGAGATTCATGGCCTCAGAAAAGAGATGTTGGGAGGGTCTCTTGTCTTCTCTCGTCATGGAGGATACAAGAAGTCAGCAATTGCCATCAGGAGGTGGTCACCAGACACTGCATCTGCTGGCACCTTGGTCTTGGACTTCCCACCTCAGAACAGTGAGAAATAAATTTCTCTTGTTGTTCAGCCACCCAATCTCTGGTCTTCTGTTACAACAGCCCAAGCTGACTAAAATACGACTAATCCCCCCTCTCTGAGCTTGTTCACGTGCTTGTAAAATGAGAGCATCCTGCCATGTGACTGCTAAGGTCCCTTATAGCCATCACGTTATGTACGTCTCTGACCTGAGTCCAGAGCTTGTTCTTGAAGGGATTTGGTAAATAAGAAAGAAGAGGAATGCTCTTGCAGGCAGGAGAAACATCAGAGGCCTCAGGAACAGTCATGTGATCAAAGCTTTCTGGCGGATAATAGAAAAGCCTGTTCTGAAATGTAAAGAAGAGTAATATCTAATAACAATCAATAATTATTTATTCGGTGATTACTGTATGTCATTTACACTTCATTAGTCAACAGATATTCTTAGGCACTTAATCTACGACAGGCAACGTGCTAAGTTCTATGGACATAGTTATGAATAAAAAAGAAATAATTCCTGTTCTACGAGAATTTACAGGTGGTGTGTGTGTTGGGGGCCATGGGAATAGACACCAGTCAATCGATTAAATGAGCAAGAGGACTCGAAGTAGGATATTGGTGAACCAACAGGCTTGATCGCTAAAATAGCAACCCCAAATAACATAGGTTATGCAAGATAAAATTTATTTCTAATCATATAACAGCCTGGACATAAGGAATCCAGGGCTGGTGTGATAATTCCACACTGTCAGGAAGACTGGCTCTTTCTTTCCTTTTGTTCTGTCATCTCAACTGTTTCTCCCCTGCCTGCTTACCAGAGATGAAATCAGCATTTCCATCTTCTAGCCAGTAGGAAGGAGAGGGCATGGCTTTCTCTTTAAGAGTCAGGCTCAGAAGGGGCAAACTTCACTTCTGCTCACATCACATTGGCCAGAGCTTGTCAAATGGTGATACCACCTGTCTGGGGACCTGGAAAATGTAGTCTTTATTCTGCCAAGCCATTCCTTAGCTAAAGATGGAGAGTCCTATGACTATAGAAGCAAGGGAGAGTAGACACTGAGAAATAACTAACACTCATATTCATAGGTCAAGATAAATAATTCAAAGGGTTTATCAGCCAGATTAGCCTAGATTGTGCTGTAATAATAAACTACCCCCAAGTCTCAGTGTCAAGATTTATTGTTGTGCATACTACACCCTGGGTCTGGAGGACAATGGGATCTTCTCTCATCATCATCATATAAGGATTCATCTTGGGGACTGCCTGTTACCGAACCAAAGGGAAATGAGATCTCTGGAAGGTTTCGCTTTGGCAATAAAAAGCTCAGAAGGAGCACCTGGATGGCTCAGTCGGTTAAGCAACCAACCCTTGATTTTAGCTTAGGTCATAATCTCAGGATCGTGAGATCGAGCCCTGAGTCAGGTGAGCGTGGAGCCTGCTTGGGATTCAGTCTCACCCTCTCCCTCTACCCCTCCCCGTTGCTCGTGTGCTTGCATGCTCTCTTTCTCTCTCTAAAAGTAAATAAATAAACTTTACATCTCAGAATAATTAAGATTATTTTTGCTGACAACCAGGCACACGGTCCCACCTAACATCGGGGAACACCGGGAATCATCCAGTCTGGCCCATAGAAAAAGTGACAACTGAAGCTGTTTGGTAAATAGCACGGCTCATGACTCTGAAAGGCAGTGAGACAAAGGAGCTTAGAGAAGGGGAGGGTCTACTTCAAATGCAATGGCTACGGAAAGCCTTTCTGAACAGTTATGGGAACTGAGACTCGAATAATGAGAAAGAGGTTATAAGTATGTGAAAAATCTGTGAAAAGAGCACATTAAAAAAAAAACAACTCACTGTGGTTGCTACGTGGAAGGGTAAAAGAAGTCACAAGGAGATCAGTTGGCATCGTTTTTATCATATCCAAGGAGCCTAATGCGAAAGCATCATCACCCTCCTAGTTTTAGAGATGTGTACACAGAGGCATGGAGGAAATAAAAAACTTACCCCAAATCTATGGAGCTAGCAAGCGGCAGCAACAGAACTTGAACTCAAGCAGTGTGACTCTTGTGACGCTTTTAACCATCAAGTTACACCCCTCATCGCAGCCCCGAGGTGGATCTTCTCTAGGGGAGGACAAGTTTAGGACTAGCTAATTAGAGCATCACACAAAAGGGGGCAGGGGAAGGCAAGGTGCCCAAGGCACCCACCGGAAAACTGCATAGCAACCCAGGATTGTCAAGAGACTTCTCAGAAAAAAACCGGTCTTGTGAGTAGATGCTTAAATGAAGAGGGAGTGGGGGATACACATTACTGGCAGAGAGAAGAGTGTGCAGTGTGTGCAAACACTCACGAGCTTGAAATAGGGCTGCAGGGCGTGGCAAGGCAAGAGCCTGAAACTTCGACTGGGGCCAGTTTTTCCCACCAGCAATGCTGAGGAAAACACATCAATTATTCAAACTTCTTTCCAGTTACAATCTCCATTACAAAGTATTGCCATCTTATTGTAGCAAAGCCAGCTTTCCGAGGACTTCTGGAGATCATCAGAGCAAGCAAGAGTAACGCTGACCCACTGGGGCAAAGACAAGCAAGCAGCAGGGACCAGACTTAAGCTGGAATGAAATTTGGCTCAATCCCAGGGAAAAGAAAAAAAACAAAACGAAACCCAGGAGTAAAACATGGGCACTTGTGAGCCTTCTTTGCATCTTTCAGCTTTAGTAACTGCTGCTCTCGGCTTATATGGAGATGCCTAGAGAAAGAGGTTGGGAGTTGGAATCAGCCAACTTTGGGACCATCAGGCAAGAGTATGGAGGGAGCCATCCTCAATCCCAGATCCCAGTAACATCGGAGGAATCTCGCAGAACATAAACTGGACTGAGAACTTCAACAAGCTTACCTTGGCCTTCAAGGCTCTGTCCAGCCAACCTAACAGTAAGGAATTGGGTCCAGCTTCCTATCCGACTTCATTTTCTACAGCTGTCTTCTGCCCTCATTTCACTGAAACCTTGCTGGCCTGCTAATGACTCCTTGAACTTCTCCATTTGTCCCCTCCTCAGTGTCTTTGTCCTTGACCCCCTACACCTGGAACACTTTCTCCCAGACAGCCACAGGACTCCTTTTCCCACCACACAAGACTCTGTCCAAATGCTGCATCTTCAGAAAGGCCTTCCCTGACCACCTCACCACTTTACCCCTGCGAACTAGATTAATATCATTGATGCTTTTGTTTCATTTATTTGTCTTCACAAGACTTATCACTCTTGATATTAGAGTGTACATTTGGTTTTTGTTGTTGTTGTTTATTTGTCTCCCCACAGAATATAATCTCCATGCAGACACTGTCCGCCATTTTTATCTCTATATTCCCAGGATTTAGAATAGTGCCTATCATATAAACAGTGCCCATTAAATATTTGTGGGCTGAATGATGCTTATGGCAGAAACATGTGCAGAGACTTGATGAAAAGGGAACATAAAACAATCCAGTTACTGGAACTGAGGTAAAAATGGACCCAGGAACAAAGCCACGGTGATGAGAGCCCCTCAGTTGCTGGCTTGAGGCTCTTCCCATGGATTGTTCACAGAGCTCAGGGTACCATGTCCTGAGAGGATCCCTATTATGGCGCAGGTTGGAGATGTGTGTGTCGAAGTTAAGTGATAACAATTTTCCTGTGGGATCTTCCTGAGTCCAACTGACTTTCATCTGAAACCTTTATGGGTAGAGTGAGGACCCACCCTATTGCCAAAATCTATCACCAACAACCCCCTCCCTCAATCTATTCCTACAGGACCCTTACTTTTGGTTTGAGTGCTTGTTGGCAGGTGACAACTGTGATCATAAACATCAAAGAACCTCGGAGCCAGGGTAGCTGGCTAAATCCCTCGGTGTGTCCTTTTGCCCAGCCTGTGGTTTGCTGAGAGCCTGTCGGCCAGTTTGCTGTTCCTGTGGCAGGGCCAATTACATCCTGATCACAGCAACAAGCATCCAGACCACATACCTTGACAATTGTCACAGCTCATTAGGGTGATTACACACTCCAGAGGCTGCTTCACCGGCTCAAGTCTGTGAAATGGACTGGAGCCACCCATGGCTTTTGGAGGTGCCCACCCCATGACTTCTGCCTCCCCTATCCCACACAACTAAGGAATGGTGATGGGAAATCGATTGCAGTTGTATAGTGTATATATAACACGCCTGAGAGACTTCTGGTTTGGGAAGCCAAGACAGAAGCTCTGGTCCTCTTTCTGCCTCTGATTCATTGCGAGACAGAAGATGCCTTACCAAACATATCAGGGCTTAGATTCTCCCCTGTAAAGTGTGGCCAAGAGTGTCTGCTTACCTCCCTTCCTTGGTGTAAAGATTACTTGTGAAACTTAATTCCTATGTTGAGTGCTGATTAGCGGTTATGATCATTTGTGGGGAAGGAAGGGTACAAGAGGTCAATGGGCTCCCATTTGCCTTTTCCTTAGGAGTCTAGACTATTATTATATAATGCTTTCATCATAAGAATAATGCCTCTTCATTATAGAGACTTTCAGATTAAATTCCTGGGTAGAGCCATTTATATCAATTTTTTAAAACAGCATTGGCCACTGATCCAAACCAACTTCCCTATTGCAAATCACACTTCTTCCCACCGTCCACACAAGCCTTCATTCTGGTGTCAGATGGTTGATACAATAAGGTTAATACACTGAAATGTGGAAGTTAAATATGCTATCTCCTCCAGCTAGCACATGTATATTTCAATAGAATTTTTTTTAACATTATCCAAGGAATGGTACTAAGAGTGGACTTTCAAGCACAGTGATCTTGTGATTGGGAATTCAAGGAAGGTGGTCAGCTACAAGTATAATCTCTATTCCTCGAGGTAAATTCAATTTCATAAAGAATCATGGCCAAACTAGGCTCAGAGACTTTAAGCTTCTCTTTCCCCATGTACCCACCACAGCCCAGACAGGAACTATCTTGGAATGCCAATGTCAGAAGCCAACAAGCTTGGTTATTCATTAGAAGGTGGAGAGGTTCCAAAAATTTTGCACACCATTTTTCCCAAAGTCCTCTTCACTTGCTGATTTCTACTGACTCCTGGCTTGCTTCTCAGAAACCCAACCTCAGACCTCACTCATTCTGGAAATATGGGATAGTGAGACAGATGCTGACCAGGGAGTCAGATGACCTCGCTTGGAAGCCTGGCTCTGCCACTTTCTTGATCTTCTCAAAGTCATTGACCTTCCATCATACCCTGCCCCATGCTCCCCTTTGCTGGGTTTTAATCCTCTCACTATACGAGAAGCAAGGTCAGGGAGGTGATGTCCAAACCTTTTCTATACCATGATTCAATACATTTTCAATTGATTTCATTTCAATTAATCCCGATTCAATCCAATTTGTTATATTTCAATTCAATTATTTCCATTTAGTTTTGTAATTCTATTTCATTCAGTTCAAGTCAATTCAGATAAAGTAAATTCCACTGACTCCAATTGGATCCACTATTTCCTGGTGTCCTGAGTAATTTTCAGGGCTTGAGAATCTAGGACTGAGCTGGCGACGGGGAACAAAGGAGCCAACAGGAACACCTCCATGGCCTTCGTCCAGGTCTGAGTAAAGTTACCACTGGAGTGTCTTTGGTCATTAGAGAAAAAGCGTGGAGCACTGGAAAGGAGGTAGAATTAGGAATGCAGTGTGGTCTTGTGTGGCCTGTGATGCCCGGCACTCATAATAGGTGATCAATAAAACCTCTTGAATGAATGAATGAGTGGGAACACTGGTAGATATAAAAATCTCCTTTCTCTAGATCCGGCTTTCTCTGTGATCTTGGCTGTGATGTTGGCTAACATCCCCCCCTCCTTTCCTTGTGAGAGAATTGAAGGTACTGCACTGGGCCATCTAGATCTATACCCCACTTGTGGGATTCTGTGAGTCTTCCTGCTATCTCCTGGCCAAGCCCAGAATGTTCCTCCAAGGAGCTGAGCTGAAAGAACAATGCCCCATGATTGGCTCTGGCAGCTTCCCCAAGGGCAGAGCAGCAGGTGAGCAGGGGAAACCCTGATTGCAAGACCCGTGACGAGCTGAGAGGGATTGATTAGTTTGAGCTTCTTAAGTCAAGTGGCTCCAAAATTCCCCCAGAGTGCACATCCCTCCCCTTGGCTCTTGTCCCCAGAGCTGCATATTATGTGCCCAGCAGCAGACACCCTCCTCCATCTGACGTTCTCCTTTGTTTTCCCTCACATAAATTGGGATTTCTGGAATTAAAAAGAAAGAGGGAAAACACCTAGGGCATACTGTATGCCCAATGGCATTCTTTGATCTTCATTAAATCCACATGAGGACCCCCATAAGATGTTACTACTACTCCCAGTTTATGGATGACACAACCAAGGCTCAGAAAGGGAAGTCAATGACCCAGTCACACAGCCAGTAACCACCCAACTTTCAAAACCTTCAAAGCCAGAGAGGTGATACGTGAACAATAGAGTGGCAAGTATACCATGCGTAACAGTTCCCTTCCCTGTCTTCCTCAGTCTCTTTCAGGACCTCAACCCTCTACCTATTTCCATGGCTTTTGGACGTTGGTCAGCCAGTCATCCTGGGTTCTCTCCCAAACCAGAGTCAGATCAGTCCAGGAAGCAGGGTCCAGTTCTGAACCATGGTCCATCCTGATAGAGAAGAGGCCATGCCCTATTTGGTCCTAAGTTGGGCCATCTCCCAAGTCTAATGTGACAGGCATCAAGTAAGCAAGGCCCTGGGTCAAACCGAGCAGAAGGTGGGGTCAGTAGGTAGACTGCTTTCTCCACGACTCCCGGGATCCTGCATGCCAGGTACCCCATCGTGAGGGGTCAATGCCTAAGGGCTGCATACCCTTCTGCCATCAGAATGCACCAGAACAGAGCCCTCTCCCTTCAAGGTCTGGATAGTTCTGCAACAGAAAATGGAGGCTACCAGATAATCCTATTCATCCTTGAGTTATCCATTCTCTTATCCAACCTTTGTAATTTGGTTCTTTGAACAAGTTAAACCAATTTAAGATGCTTAAAGAAACAGGAAGGGGAAAAAGAACCAATGTTGATTAAGCACTTCCTATGGTTGTCCTCCAACCTGGGTATGTGTAAGAATCCCCTGGGATGATTTAGGAAAAAGCTGATTTGAGAACTCCCTTCCAGAGATTCTCATTCATTCAATCCTATGTTCTTTCATTCCCACTTAATCAAGCACTGTTCTAGGGCCCGGAAACATAGCAGCAGAAGTCTCTACTCTTATGGTGTTTACAGGAAGGAAAATGGGGGAAAAAGACAACAAGGAAAGAGATATACTGTATATATCAAGAGATCAAAGCTGTATGGAAATATGGAGCAAAATAAGGGTGAAGAAATTCTCGTAGGAGTAGATGTAGGGACTCTATTTTATTATTTTGAAGATTTTATTTATTTATTTGACAGAGAGAGAGAGAGAGATAACAAGTAGGCAGAGAGGCAGGCAGAGAGGGGGGGGAAGCAGGCTCTCTGCTGAGCAGAGAGCCCGATGCGGGGCTTGATCCCAGGACCCTGAGATCATGACCTGAGCCGAAGGCAGAGGCTTTAACCCACTGAACCACCCAGGTGCCCTGGGACTGTATTTTAAACAGGTGCATCAAGGGAGTCTAATGCAGAAGGCCCTGGACACCTTGAAAAACATAGGCTTACTCCATGTCCAAATCTTCACATGGAGGTTTCATTTAATACTCACACCAATTAAATTAGTTATTGTTGTCATTATTCACAGTTAATAGGTGGGAAAGCTGATGTTCAGAGAAAAGAATTTGTCAAAAGTATCCCAGCTAATAAGAAGCAGAATCTGACTTCAGAGTGTGCTCTTTTCCTTACACATCACATTAAGAAATGGAGAAAACTGCAGACGGCATGGCTGGCCTCTGACGCCCATCACCCGCATCATCCCTGATGTTGTCATACCTTCCCTGTTTACAAAGCACATTCTTGCCTTTTGTCTCATGGAGGTTCAAAACTCTGAGGAGGAGGGTGTGGCCACTGCTTCTCCCTGCCCCCCACTCATCTCAGGCACTGACAACTGTCACTGCAGGGACCCTCTAACCCCTTACCCAAGTCTGGCCTGATACGGTAGACCAACCCCAGAAAGGATGAGTCAAGGAGATTCTCGGGACCCATGTGCCCAGATGGAGTTTGGGGCTTTTCCTCTCCCCGCGGGTTACCTATTGGACCCAACTGGCTGTTGGTCCAGGTTCCCTGAACCCCAGCTTGCTTCATCTACTTCTCTGGTGGCTCAACCTTTCCCCTAAACTCTCAATTTCCATCTGAGGAGATTCTCCAAGCAGGTAGACCATATCTGCTGACAATAACGATAGCAACAATGATAAAAATAATAAACACTTAGAACAGTGGTTGCCACATAGCAAGTGCTCAATAAACACAGGGATTGAACAGTGAATAATTATAACTGACACTTACAAGTGTGTACTATGCTCCAGGGGCCATGTTGGCGCTTCCTTGTTGACTTCTTACAAGAGTCCCAGTATAGGTGGCTTGTATTATCTTGTTTCACATAAAAGTGAACTGAAACTTAGAAAGGTCAAGTCATTTGCTCAGGTTCACGGAGTTGGGAAATGGTCAAGCTTGAATTTGAACCCATGTCTGACTGATTCTAAAACCCATGCCCTCCACCATGATCCATCATCAGGAAGCAAGATTAAATGGTCATAATCTGCTCCCTGATCATCCTCGACCATCACCTCTGTCTGGAAGCCTCGGTGGCATTACAGGACACCCTAGATTAGGTCGTCTCAAATAACAATGCTGACTCAGATCAAGATGAGCTTTCTCCACCACTTTGGCCACTATTCTTTGGACTCATGGAAAGCTCATTTTTAGGATGATCATAGAACCAATGGCCTATGGCCTTTGGCCCTGATCCTATCAGATTCTCTAGACTTCTTGAATCTTCCAAGCTAAGGCTCCAGACATGTGAAGCAGTGATAAGGCAACCACACTATGCCCGCCCAACTTCTTTTTTCCCCCATGGGATCCAGAAGCATGGTATAATGGTGGTTGTTTCATCTTACCAAGTTTGTAGCAACAGGTCATGGGGACATCGTCTCCATTGTCCAGCCCAGCTGTATGGCAGAAGGCTAAGGATGCAGGGGTCACAGAAAACTGGTTTTGAATTCTAGGTGAAGCCAGCTTCCAGACTATGCACATTATTTCCCTTCTTTGAGCTTTAAGGGTCTCATCTGCAAGGTAGTAATAACAATAGTATTTCAATCCAGGAGCTATTACGAGGGTTAAGTGAGATGATGCGTGGAGATCTTCATAGACAGTGCCTAGGACATGGCAGGCATTCAGAGACCCAGGATCTTGTTATTGTTGCAGAGTGTCTTAATAAGTGTAGTTATTATGCTAATACTTCACAGAGGGGGAATCCAAAGCCCTGAGAAGTGAGATGACTTCTCTAAGGTCACATAGCCAGTCGGACTTCTTTTTTAAAGATTTTATTTATTTATTTGACAGAGAGAGAGAGAGAGAGAGATCACAAGTAGGCAGAGAGGCAGGCGGGGGGCGGGGTGGAGGAAGCAGGTTCCCCGCGGAGCAGAGAACCTGATGCGGGGCTCGATCCCAGGACCCTGAGATCATGACCTGAGCTGAAGGCAGAGGCTTTAACCCACTGAGCCACCCAGGCGTCCCTCCAATTGGACTTCTTAACTTCACGTGCAGAGCTTCAGAGCCTGGCCACTAAGGACACGGTGAGCTCCAGGTGGAGGCGAGTAATTTCCATGGGTCTTGGGAAGTGAGAAAAACAGCACTGATCTTTCGGCCCTTAGGAAGCACCCAAGGAGACACAGAACTTCTCTTCCTGCTCCAACAGCTTCAGAGAGCCCCAAGCACCAAATTAAAGGGACATCTTCTCAACGTATTCCCAAATCAACTTCCCTTTAAAGCAAAGCTAAAAAAAAGATGTGATACTCTAAATGTCATCCTTTCCAGCACTGGTAAGCAGCTTATTTAGCCCAGTGTGTGGCCACCTTAAGAGCCAGGAGGAGAGAGCCTGCTGCTGGAGTTATCTCTGGGAGCACTGGGGGGTGAGTGAGTCACTGGGGGAAAGAGAGGTGGGGAGAGAGAGACAGGGGAAGTGGCTATGCAGGGCCAGGAGTCGCTATAGGGGTAGGAGGAGCGAGGAGGCTGGGCGAGGGTTGGTTTCATGTGCAGAGAAGCAAGAGGCTCAAAATTTGAGAGCCAGAAGGGGGCAACTTGTTTTGTTCAACTTCCAACATTTTATGGATGAAAAAACGGAGGACCTTGGGGACCTGTGGATGAGGGAAGCTCCTACAGCTAAAAATTCTCTTGCAGGAACTGGCTGTAGAGAGATTCCTTAAGTAGCCCAACCGCACATTCCCTGGGTCTGCGGAGTAAGCAAACCAAGGTTCAGAAGAGGAGCATCTCCTTGAAGTTCACGGGGGAAATTAGCCTGAAAGCTAAGCTTACAGCCTGGTCTGTAGAGCCTGGGTTTCGTCTTCCTGGAGTAAGAGACTAACGCATTACTTCACTGCCCAGAAATTCATAGGTCAGGCATGTCTTACGTCTGTAATAACGCGACATGTCAGTTATCACAGAGTTAGAGATGCATACGTCTGTGGAGGTTGGGAAAAACAGGAAAGGGTGTGACAGTTAAACAGAAAAGATGAATTTTTGCATCAGAAAGGATCACTTCCCTTGAAGAAGAAACCAATGGCCCAAAGGGTAAAGCAATTTTCTAGCTATTAGAAGGTATAAAGTTGTATAAAGAAAGGGACAGGGGCTTGGGATATCAAAGGACCTAGATGGCCCTCCTGGGCTAAATCTTTACTAGCCAAGTATCCTCAGGTAGATTACTGAGGCCCCCTGAGCTTCTGTTCCTCATGTGCAAGATAGCAGTAAATATTACCATACCTACACACTTGCCTTGAAGATTAAATATAAAACAGTTAGCAGGTAGGAAGCCTGCTGTACTTTTCTTTCTAAAAGAAAGACCCAAGACTCAAAACAGTGTTCTTTAATCCCAGCCTCTTTGAAAAAAAAATGAGATTTCTGGGGGAGACTGTCTAACAGCCTTTGCGGGATCCCCGTTTCTCATCTTCTGAGGTGGATATGAACTGAAGTAGCCACCCAGCACACAATACCACCATGCCCTCTTGGGGCATCTCCGCAGGCCACGGCGGTGCGACCCTGGTGGCCATGCCTGTGTAGCTTGGCCCTGGCCCCCCACCCGGCCATAGCAAACAGACCCAGAGGTAACTCCTGCATATAAGCCGGGCCGGTCAGTTTCCCCTGGATTTGCACACCAGAAAAACGGAGTCATGGAACATGAATAGTGAGAACCACAGGGAGCCACATTCTGTGCCTCACAGAGGAAGCCAGTAGAGAGAGTGGAAGTGATTACCTGGAAACGAGAGGAAGGCTGCAAATGTGGTGGCGTGGAGTTCCTGCGGTTCGGTTGTGCCTATCACCCATGGCTTGCACGATGTCGCTGTCCTCCTAGTGAATTACTTTCTTCTTGCCCAAGCTTTCTCTCCATTGGGTGGAACTAGGCAATCTTTAAATCTTCCCCATCCCTTAAGCAACTGTAGTTCTCCAGCATGGACTGAAAAACCTACTGTACTCTCACCCCGAGTCCCCAAGAGGGAGACTTTCTAGACCCCACGGTAATAAGCCAGAGATAAAGAATTTCTTCCTTCCTTCCTCCCTCCCTCCCTCCCTCCCTTCCTTCCTTCCTTCCTTCTTTCCTTCCTTCCTTCCTTTTTTTTTTTAAGATTTTATTTATTTACTTGAGAGAGAGAGCAAGAAAGAGAGAAAGCACGGGGGTGGGGTGGTCAGACAGAGAAGCAGACACCTGCTGAGCAGGGAGGCCGATATGGGACTTGATCCTGGCTCTCTGGGATCATAACCCAAACCGAAGGCAGTTGCTTGACCAACTGAGCCACTCAGGTGCCCCAGAGATAAAGAATTTCTAAGCGAGCTTTCATATCTACCTCCCTTAGCCCCCACTCCTGGACCTAAGAGCATAAAGAACGCCTTTTCCCCACCATTAAATAGCATTGCAAAGTTTTTAGTGCTATTTATTACATAGGAGACGTATAAGACCCCTACCGGGACGTGTTTTTCTTTTTGCCACTTTTCTAGAACCTGGTATCCTTGCCCTTCCTGGCTTACACCTCCAGTCTTCTTCAGGGACTCCAACCCTGGAAGGACCTGTCCCATCTGCATCCCATCATCAATCAAGCCTCAGAGCCAGAGTTTCAAATTCCAGGGTCCTCCCTCACTCCTTGCCTTTCGAGTCAACAGCCCTTCTGCTGGAGCTGGAGCTCACCAGGGCTCCCACTGTCCGTGCACTGCTAATTCAGGGAGCCCTGCAATCCGGTTCACTGGAGCATTGTTTTGGCACCAATGGTGAGCTGGGTCTAGGGATATGTACTGGGGAGGAAATTAAAAATGCAAAATAAGTGACCCCTGACCCCCAGCAGGCCCCCATTCAGGTAAGCAGGAGGCCACCGGCACAAAGAATGATGATCTTCTGGGTGATACGTTATCATCCGGGCGGGCACTCAGTTATAAGAGTGAAGGGAACAGCAGATTGCCTGCAGGAATCCCGAGCCGGCTTGCTCTGAGGACACGAGAATAGCATCTTCAATCAACTAGCCACTTTAGGCCTCTGTAACTTCAGGCAAGAGAACTGATCCCTGGCATGTCGGTTTCCTCCTCTGTAAAATAGGAATAATAGCGATTCCCTCATAGGCTTGTATAGCTTAAGTGAGTTAATACACGTAAAGCGCTTTAAACAGTGCACGGCCCATGACCCATGTGTGGGCCTCTCTAGCTGTCAGCATCGGCATCAACATTAACAGGCTACAGAGAGTGTACTGGAGGGAAAGGCGGGGTAGGCCAGTGTCTTCAGACGCAGCGGTCTCTCAAGCCCCTTGTGCTTCAAGTCTGATGAGTTATCCTAGGCGGCTGGCAAGCCAGGTGTGCGGGGGACGTGGGGGGCTGACGCCCCCAGAGTAAGGGTCACCGAACTCTTTCAGCAAAGGGTCAGATGGTAACTATTTTAGGCTTTGAAGGCTAAGAGACAATGTCCTCAGGTCCAGAAGTAACCAAAAGGCTAACAGTCTATTTCACCATTTACGATTAAAAATGTCACAAACACCCTTTGTTCACGGCACACAGCCCATAGGCTGTCTCGTGCCAACCCCTGCTCCCGGAGGAGGCTAGAGGCTGGGCTGTAAAGACCATCACCGCCCTCACTCAGCGGGCTGCACCACTCCAGGCTGGGGCATAGGACATCAGGCTTGCATGTGACCAAGCAATGGGCTGGGAATGAAGGGGGCGAATTCAAGGTGACAGTCCAAAGACAGAATTGCGATCATCACAATGGAAGTGGTATGTGTGCAGAGAGTAATGAAGAAGATGCTGAGAGATATTTAGCAGCAAAATGAACATAATTGGTTGTCTAGATTAGGCAGTAAGTGGGAAAGAGAGGCTGAACACTCGGTGTATTTGCTTATCCGATGACAGATGAACCTCTGTGTAGAGTGGAAGTGAGCACTCCATCCCCAGAAGCAATCAAACAGAGTATGGATTCCTGCCTGACAGGCATTCTGTGAACAGCAATGAATGGAAAGAGGGACAGATAAAGTCTTGCCTTGCTCCAAGGGTCCACAATCCTATGGTTCTGTGATCGTCTTTATCAATCTAACAGGAGCAAACAAATGATTTGTTTAGTCAATGAAGGATATAGACAAACTTTGTCCCTCAATACAAATCACCTTAATTTTGCAGAAAGCTGTCTATTTTCTGAAGTGCTCACATCCATTATCTCTCTGAGGGGCCTGTAAAAGGACTCTGCAACTTGAAAAGTGCTAGACAAACGTGCCATTGTGTTATTATGACCATTATTATTTTTAAAACATGCCGCAATTGAATAGAAGAATTCTCCCCTTGATTTCGAATATGGTGCAGTTACTCTGACTTGGGTCCAGTGAATTATTCAGTTTTGTACCCTTCTCATCTCTTGGGACAAACTTGGCACGTTGTAATAATAATAATAGTAGTAGCAGTAAAAAAAAAAAAGAAGTGTCAAATCCTAGCAATGCATTGAGACCTAGTTCTAGAAAGCATTCCATTCACATAGCCTTCCCCCATCACAGTCGGGAAGACTAAGTAGTCCCACTGTGCACTTCCCCCGGGAAGACTAAGCAGTCCCACTGTGCGCACCAACTGCGATCATATAGCATCTATATCATTAATAACAATCATCATTTATCAAGATGCCTTGTGTGGCTGTCACTCTCAGTTAAGGCACTCAAGAACCTAATGATAGACACCTTTGTGTGCCCGTTTTACAGATGAGAAAGTTGAGGCCCAGAGAAGCCCAGCAGCTTGCTCCAGGGCATAAAGTTAGAACGATGCTTAAACCCTCAGGCTAATTTTAACAACCTATCTTCCCAGTGGACACAAGGACCTGTTAATTCTTGCAGGGTGGGGAGGACTAGGGCTGCTCCGTGTTCAGGACTGGCAGAAAAGTCTTTTGTCGTTACTGCCTCTCCAGATCAGGGTCGCTCTGGGAAAACACCAGCCTCTGGACAAGACAGTCTCTGAGGGGGAAACCACAGCTTCTGGGCGCCCAGAGCCGGCGCCTATGCGGCTACTGGCCAGCAGAGGGCAGCTGCGGGAAGCCGTCCAAGGACAGTTTCCACTCCCATTAGAGCTAATTAAGCCGCACGAGGCAAGAGGCGAGCGCAAGGCTGCGTAATGAAAGCAAACAGATCTTCTTCTGGGCTGAGCAAAGCAGGGGGATCACAGGAGAGGGACATTTATAGGCGTCCGAGAAGCAGGCTGGATGGTGCCATGGTGGCTGCCTGCAAAGGAACACCGGCCCCTGGAAATCAGACCCGCGGCTTCCCAAGAGCCCCTCCCCCCCTGACTCCGGGCCGAGTTACAGGAAGAGTCTGGCCCCGGGCTAGGGCTGCTGTGAAGCCCAGTGGCCAGAGCAGAACAGGAAGCCAGTTGGCAGCACAAAAACCAGCCAAGAGATGCATAGGATGCCCATAAGCCCTTGCCCACGAAATGGGGTGGAACCCACAGACATTTAGGATGAGCAGCGGTTGCTGCCTGACTTTGAGTGCAAAACTAGGACATTCCACGCAGACCACAGTTGCTTACTTGTCCTCTGAATATACATAAAGGCGTCACATCCACAAGCATGCATATGGATGAACACGAACACACCCAAATAAATGCAAATCTGATCCACTAATCCTGATGCGTATTGGAGGAGAAGGCTGTATTGGTTTGAATTCAGAAGGCCTGAATCCCGGGACCAGCTCTACCACAAATCTGTGCAACCCTGAGCAAGACACTAAACCATTCTGTATCTCAATTTTCTCATTTGTGAAACGAACGCTAGCCTGGTTTCTTAAAATCATGTAGGTATCTCAGAAGTTGGGGACCCAAGTCAGGCTCCCCCAAAGAAGCCTGGGACTGCTCCCTGTTTCTTTTGCCAAGTCTCCAACCATCAAGGGGTATGAGCTGGGTGGCTAAGTCCTCGTCACTGGACTCAGACCAACGTCCCCAGCGACGCTCTGCTCTATCTAACAATGTGGAAATTTTTAAGTCAACGTGCCCATGATATTCTCCCTATAAGCACAATTATACTGAATGCAGAGTTTCTTTTTCTGTCCTCCTTTTTCACTTAACTTTAGCATTTCATAAACAACTTTTTAAATGTCCACAGAATGTTTCCTTATATGGCTATCTGTACCTCTCTAATTTTCTATTTCGTTCTTCTCCCCTCACCCTTTGGCTACTATAAATAATGCTCCGGGGGGAAAAAATCTTCATGCATAGATCCTTTCTCTATTTTTGGAATCTTTCTTTAGGAAAAAAAAAATCTCAGAAATTAAATTACTAAAATAAAATCATATTTTAAGACTCTTCATGCACATTGCCAAATTGTTTTCCAAAAACAGTTGCCCTGGTTTACACGTCTCCCAGCAAAGCCTGAGAGTCCCAATCATCCCATTCTCGAAAGCATTGGCTGGCCATCCTCCTTTCGTTTGCATTTAAACTTTGTTAACTCAATAGGCGAAAAATGTTATCGCATGGTTTTAATAAGCATTTCTTTGATTATTAGAGAGAATGAACATGTTTTTCTTGTGTTTGTTCACCAGTTGTGTGTATTTCCCTCTTTTGAGAATTGTCTCTTTGTGCCCTCTGCTCACTTATCTGCTGGGGTCTCAGTGAATTTAATTGATTTGCATGCGTTCTTTACATAATAAAGATAGTAATCCTTTGTCATATTTGCTGTGGGTATTTTCCCAGTTTGCTTTATGTCTTTTCCTTTGTGGTATCTTCTATCACTTCTAAGCTTATACAACCACCCCATCCTCCAGGGACTTGATAAATATGCATTTCTAATTCCTGATTTTTTTTTTTCCTGGTCTAATTTGGTTCTATAAGCTAAAGATTCCAGGAGACCATCAATCCATGATTCTTTGCTTCCAAGAGGAGTTCTGCCAGCCCCGGGCTGTCTTTCACAGTATAGGCTTTCTTCCCTGTTCCATATTTCCTCGATACACTCCCTCACTCTTCAGATGATGAGCTCCATGTGGTCAGGGACTATGTCTGCGTCATTTTTCCTACATCCTCAGAGCCCAGTGCAGTGCCAGGCACATAGTGGATGAACACTAAGTATTTACTGCATGGCTAAGGTCCCCGATACTGTTCTGGGCTCTTGAGAATGTTCTGGTCCTGGTTCCACATCCAAGCACACAGCATGGATGGCCAGAGGTATGAGGCCACCCGGAACAGCAGCGAGGGCTTTATCAGGAGAAGGAACAGTGACAACTGAATTAAAAGTGTGAAGAGACGTGGTATTTAGGAACCATAGAGAGTGGAGTGTGCCAAGGGCCCCGGATGAGTGGCAGAGATAGAAGACAGAAGGCAGACCCGATGAGTGAAAGGCTCTGAGTGTCACTGTTAGAATTTTAACCACAAAGATTCCATTCTCCACAGTGCAACCAGAGTGATCTTTGTAAAAGGTGAATCTGATCATGTCTTTCCCCTCTTTACACTCTGCAAAGGCTTCCCTTTGCACCCAGGATACAGCTGAGAATCTTATCATAGCCTGCAGGGTCCTGCCTGCCTTAGTCCCCATGCCTCCTGCCGACCACCCCTTGCTTGCTCACCAAACCAGCCCCCTTTCTGCAGCTCTGATGAGCCCATCATACCATCAGTCCTGTGTAATTGCTAGTTTCTTGGCCTATTAACCTTCCCATCCCCATGCTGCAGGCAGCTGCTTCCTTCCTTACTTGGGTGGAGCTCAGATACCCAGTGTTGCCCACACTCCCATCCCTCCTGTCTTATCCCCGGTTTTCCTACCCTCCTGTAACTTACCACTAACCAAGATGGTCTTCTCTGCTCACCTTCCTGTTCAATTTTCTGTCTCTCCCTCTTGAAGGGGAGACCTCTCTTGTCTCACTGATGCTCTAGTCTCAGCACCTCCGACAGTGCCTGGCATGCAGAGTCCATGTTGGCAAACTTCCGTTGGACTGTGTTAGGTAAGCAAACTCGTGCCTTTGGGAACAGCTGTGGGGGTGTGAGCAGGATCAGGCTTGTGTTTCTAAGAAATAATTCTGCTGGCATGGCCAAGAGTGGCCTGGAACTGGAGAACCCAGGGGCAAAGAGAGGCAATCCTATGAACATGGAAATGACCGGTATCGTAAACTTTTCTGAGAGGAGGATTTGATCCGGGGGGAACTGGAGGTGGAAGGATGTTGGGAGGTCGGTACAAAAAGTAGCCATGGTCATAATGAATACTTAAGTAGAGTGTTAGCCTCCAGTGACTTTCACACTTTCTCATGATAGCCTCCTCATCGCTATTCAAAGCAGGCCAAGTACAGGCGGCCACCTTCCTTTTGCAGGTGAGAACTCTGAGGCTCGGGGCTGTGAACTTGGGGACACAGCTCGTGAGCCGTGGACATGGCTGGGAACCGAGGTCTTGATGCTCAGCACCGGGCTCTGCTGGCTAATGCTGCTGCGTCGCCATTCCCCCTCAATGCACACGCTCCATAGAGAGGTGCGGTTGGGAAAATCATCCCTTAGAGTTAATGATCCAGATGAAACGTTTTCCCTGGCCTTTGGGCCTGGAGAAGAGAAGTGCATGGCCACCTCCTTCCTGAAGAGAGTTAAAACATGACAAGTCAGGGAGGAGGCCATTTGCCGCCACATTAACGGTAAATGCCATTTGCTCCAGTGATATCTCCATATCTGACTTCTTTTTTTTCCTCCCCCGTGGCTGAAATTACCACAGAATAGAGCAGGGACCAAGGGAAGGAAGAGATAAACAAGGGTCGGAAGGAGACAGGGAGTGACATCTCTGTTCAAGTAGGCAGACAGGCCGAGAGACCCAGATGTCCTTATCCCCTCTAAACTGGAGCCAGCTACATCTTTATGGAGCTGGCAATTACCGCCGGCGTCCTGGCATAGTCTCTGGATGCATGAGCTGCAGGGGTACGGAGAAGGGCCTGGAACGCCTCCTGATTCTCCCGAGTGGAATAACTTTACCACCCCCAATTTGGCACACCCAAAGCTTACCTATTGTTCCACCGCCATCTGCTTTGTGGAGCTTAGGTAGGTCACACTAATCATTTTAATCTAGAGTTTGTACCTATCCGTCATGTTTCTTTAGACAGAGAGAAAGAAGCGGAAGGCCACAAGGGCCCCAGGCCCACACCTGTCCTTGAGTCTGCAGAAGAGGCATGGGTTGGGGGCACAGCCCACACAACAGTTCCCACCTGGATGACTTCCAATGGTGCTACATCAGCATCTTCCTACTCTTGGGGTGTTTCTAGAAATGTGCATCCAAATACAAGTCCTGGGGGCTAACATCCTTACGTGTTGATGGTGGTCCAAGAATAACTTGACGATGCAGAGATAGCGTTTACAGGGAAGTAAGTTAAAGTTTGGGGCAATGGGGTCCCACACCCCCCTTTCCCAGACTATTCCAAATGGAGACCTGTCCCGGCAGGAACAATCCATCAACTGGATTTTCTCTTCCTCTTTCCTCTCTTCTTTCTCTGTCTCCATTCTCCCTTCCTTCCTTCCATTTCTTCACTCACTCATCCCCTCTCTTCTTTTTTTCTGCCTCTTTCACTTCCCTTTCCCTGAATCCAAATCCATATTTTCAGATCTTTCTCATGTATTTAAAAAAAAATAAGTTCTCTCTTTATGACTCAGTTCAAGACTGCCTATAGATCACTGCTCATAAATCATATGTAAGAAATTGAATGGTTTCCTTGGGACTGCTCAGTGTGTATTTGCCCAAAGGCAAACTGTGTGTGTGTGTGTGTGTGTGTGTGTGTGTGTGTGTGTGTATGCCTGATGGGTGATGGCTAGGAGGAAAGGGGAAGGCAAAGGATGGAGAGTCCAAATCATTCATTCATTCATTCATTCATTCATTCATTCATTCATCCAATTAGGAAATGTTTGTTGTGAGGTCACTGAAAGCTGGGTGCTGTGCGGGTCCCAGCCTCATGGAGCGCCCAACCTGGTACAGAAGCAGACAGCTACCAGGAGATTATAAGCCAGTGACATCAGGCCTGTGGTAAAGGTTATATGAGGAGTGAAGGTGAAAGACCCACAGTGGAAGAAATGGCCTTGGGATCATTTCTCAGAACAGCTGAAGCAACTCAGGCCAAGAGAGACATGTGTAAGGCTGTAGTTAAGGATAAAGAGGGTGAAGTCCAGGAAGAGAGTCCCTATGGGAGGGCCGTGAAGGGCTCAGGGTAAGCACAAGAGCTTAAGAGCCAGGGCAGTCAGTAAGGGACAGGGATAGGATGCATTCTCATGTGCATCCATATGTGTTCGTGTCTTTAGTTGGGGGAAAAAGTGTCTCTTCAGGATCGACATGTATATGCACTTCTTCTAGAAGGAAGCATCTTGGGAAGCATATTTGGTTTCATAGTGATAATCACTGTTGAAAAAGCAGATTGCAGAAGGCGAGAGCAAGAGGCTAAGGTCTGAGAAAGGAGAGCTGCTTTAAAACACAGGTTTGGTTATTATTCATGTATGGTGGGCTCACTGATGAGGAGATGATTGCCAGTGAAAAGTTTGTTGTACACACAAATCCGTTGCTTCCCTGGGGAAGCAACAGGGTTGGTTCAAAGGCAATTGGGGGTGGGAAACCATGGACAAGAGCTTCTATTGAGATTTCCATGGGAGGGAATGAGAGAGGCAGGGCAAACAAGCTTGCATAACTTAAATAATTGCAAGGGGCTCTGAGATATGAGGGTTGTGTCTAGTTCTCTGGCACTTGGTCCCGGGATGATTAGGGCAGGAGAGTAGTGGCTCAGGGTGTAAGAGCCCCACAACGATGGTGGTTGGGATATGGGCTCTGGATTGGATGGCTGGTGTATGACAGGCACACCAGACTATGCCCTTCACTGTCTGTAAGAAGTGAAGGCAGTCCTGTCAGAGTCAGCAAGCGCCCCCCCACCCAACGTCAAAGCATCAAGAATAGAGAACATGAAAAGGCATGATTAATACAGATGTCAAGCTTCTGAGGGTGAAAGTCAAGGTAGTTGGGTGTGGAGGAGAAACAAAGGTGTTAATGCAGGCACAGGGAGGAGACAGCTGGGTCCGTGAGTGTTGAGAGTGTGTGTTTGTGTTTCAGGGAAAGTGAAAGATATAATGAGGGAGACAGAGGGAGAGACAGCAGTGAAATGAGGATTGCAACACCGGATAAAGAATCAGGATAGGTAAAGAAGAAGCTTCGCTGCCCGATGGACACGTAAGCCCCTTCTTTATTACATGACCATTGTTCATGAATGCTTTCAGAGTTGGATTTGGGGATGGGCTGGTATTATAATATGTGATTGGCCTAAAATATCCCATTAATATTTAGATTATATATATATATTCTGGTCTATTGGAATAGCTTTTAAACTTTTATGAGCCGTGGAACTTTTCTCTAATTGACATCATATACAGAAGTCCAGGACATAAAAAAGTAGGTACAAAATGAGATCATGGAGTCCCACGAGTTTGAAACCTCTGCTCTTGGGCAGTGAGAAACATACTGGCTGGAGCCAACCTGGTGACAAGTTTGAGATGAAGTGCAGATCTAGGATCTAGTCTTTTTCAGAGACGGGGTGTTTTTAAGGAGGCCCCACTCAGGAGAGGACCCACAGACCTGCATTTAGAGTATAAGGAAGAGGCTCAGAGGATGAGCGTTTTCCATCATATGGTGCTTGAGAAATCACACGAACCTCCCTGGACTCAGTTTCTTAATCCATAAAATAGGATGCATGACATGTATCTGATAGCATGATAATCAGAATTCAACCAGAAAAATGTATTTACTAGACTGCTTAATTGGTGGTAAGTGTTCAGCAAATGTACACTGTTATGATCATCTTCGTTAGTATTATTCCCCAAAGGAGCTAAGTATTCCGTACTGATTTGGCCTCAATAAGACCTTTTCAGTTCTCCAAGCTGTATAAAAAGAGAATGGTCTATCTGAAAGTGCTGAGTTGCCCAATTTTGGGGATATTTAAGAGGAGTCTGAGGCCACTTCATAAGGATATTGCCAAGTGGATTCATTGATTAAATGAAGCTGCGACTACACACATTTCCCGAGTCTACAACAGTCTTGAGAATACAAGTACCATAACTTCTTAACCCTAATCCTGCTTGATTGCAAGATCCCCATGATATTAGGATTCCATCAGTGTCCCATTTTGATGAGCCACACAGAACTTCCTAAGGCTCAGACTCAGATCCTTGTGGGGAGGTTGAAGGTGGAGCGGGGGAAGGTTAATGAGGTGGGGGTCAGTCCGGAAGCCCATCAGTCCAGAACTCCCCAAAGCTGTTGGCTCTCAAATCACTCAGGTGGATGCAACTTCCTGAAATATTAACAGGTTGCAGGCAATTGCTGCTCCCCAATGCAATTAGAACCTAATTTGAAGAAGTATGTTTTTCTGAAGAGGTTCATTGGCCAAATGCAACCTCCCAATTCTGTAGTTCAAGAAAGACTGATGAGCCCAGTATGCAGGCACTTGGCTGATGCCCTGGGAGAAAAGACAGATGCATTGAACCAGATGGGAGCACAAATGACTTTCCATCTTTGGAGCTGCAAGTCATTGGCAACCCCACCCATTTCCAGGTACACTCACCCGGCACATTAGGGTCCTCAGGAAGTCACCAGGAAAGCCTCCATCACTTCCACCTTGTGATCCTAACTTTTGAGAGGGGTTTAGAGGGCTTAGTCCAAGTAGGCAAACTCTGAGCTTAGGAAGGAGTCCTCTCCACAAAGACCCTGACCATGGGCCTTGAACACAATGAAGGGTAAGGGACTGCCTCCTGCTCCGGGAAACCCAGGATCTTCTAACCATAGAAAGTGTCCAGCCCTTATGTCTAACCTAAATGAAGCTTGCCTCCTGGAGCCAAAAAACAAAGTGGTTTTCTCCTCATCGCCCTTTGGTTAGATTGATGTTGTCTTCTGGCTTTACTTCTCAAGAGAAAAGTCTCTCAACACCTTCAAATGCGTCTGATTATACTTAACAGGCACTTGCCATCTTGGTCACGTGCTGCTTCCTGCCTTTGAACATGTTCTTTTTGGCCTATAAACCTACTAAAGGATGGTTTTCCAAACTGGCTGCAATTCTTCAGGCGTAACCTGACAACAAAGTACATCTCTGTTCCTCCTTCACTGTGGTCACTATATAGTGATACCTGAAATAATCGATACTGTTTACTGAGTGCCATATGCTACGTGTGGTAATCCTTTATGGAGTCCCGGTCAGGAAGGTATTATTCCCATATTACAGACGAAAGAGCCAAGCCATACAATAGTTAAACAATTTTCCCAAGACCACATGACCGTCTCTAGTTAAAGTCAGGTGTGTGTCTAGGACAATCTGACTTGTAACAACCATTCGATTCTGCCTCCGAGATCAGTTGTTGCCATTTTATCTTTATAGCTTTTTGCACTCTATACAAGTGTTTATCTTTATTTTATTGGTGTTAGAACACTTAACACGAGCTACCCTCTCACCAAATTTTTAGGTGTACAACAGAGTATTCTTAATTACAGGTACAATGTTATACAGTAAGTCTCTGGAAATTATTCATCTTGCTTAACTAAAATTTTATGCCTATTAATTAGCAACTCCTCATTTTCCCCTCCCTCCAGTCCCTGATGACCACCATTCCACTCTTTGGCTCAACAATTTTGCCTATTTTAGTTGCCTCAAATAAGTGAAATCGTGTGGTATGAGTTGGCCTGTAACTGGCTTATTTCACTTAGCATCGTGTCCTCAAGATTCATTCATATTGTTACATATTGTAGACTTTTCTTCTTTTTAATATCGCAGAATATTATTCCATTGTATGTATACTTTCTTTATCCATTCATCTGTTGATGGACATGTAGATTGTTTCCATACCTTGGTCACTGTGAATATCATTGCAATGAACACAAGAGTGTTGATATCACTTCAAGACCCTGATTTCAATTATGTTGGATAGATACTCAGAAGTGGGGCTGTTGGATCATATGGTAGGTGATGATCAAGGAAATGCAAATCAGAATTACAGTGCAATATCACTTCATACCTGTCAGGATGCTATTATCAAAAATGTAAGAGATAACAAGTGTTTGCAAGGATGTAAAGAAAAGGGAACTCACATGCTACTGATGGAAATGCAAAATGGTACAGCCACCAAGGAAAATGGTGTTGAGATTCCTCAAATAATTAAAAATAAAATTAGCATGTATAAAGTGTTTGCACATGAAAATAATTTTGTTCTCAGGAAGATGACTTGACTCCAGTCCCCTCATATCTCAATGTCTGTTCCACATGAGCCACTCACAGGTCAGATTCACCCTATGTGATACCACACATTTAATTTCAAAGCTTGTAAATGAAGTATAAGAGGTTTTGCATCCCTTAAATTTTATTTTGCATGTTTCTCCTCATTATTCTACCCATAGATGTAAATAAGCCTTCATTTTGACATCTAACATAGCTGCAACATTTATGCATCTGGTCAATATCCCTTCTATATCTTTTCCAAATCATGCATACACAAGTTGACAGTCACCTGTAACTTACCCGACCTGGTAATTCAACTAACTAGTCCACCTGTTTATAATCTTGTCCAATGGTTTCCAAGCCAAGATGATCTTCAGAATCAACTGGAGCTCATTGTGATCACCAGATCTGACCCAGGACCATCTCAATCAGAACTTATAAGAATGAGATTCAGAAATATGCAAGCTGATACAACTCCTCTGGAGATTCTAGTCATCTCTTGGGTTTATTTGCCACTGATATGGCCCACATTTTTCTAATTTGTCCAGAAACACATGAGGAGAAACTTGATCAAGTTCCATGATGTCAACATGTCAAGTCAAGACATATGATACTTAGAACTCTTCAATCTAATACATACACCCATGATAGGAAAAAATTAGGTTACTTCAATATATTACAATATGGTAAAACTCAAATTGCTTTCTTTTTTTTTAAGGTTTTATTTATTTATTTATTTATTTGACACAGAGAGAGAGAAAGAGATCACAAGTAGGCAGAGAGGCAGGCAGAGAGAGAGAGGGAAGCAGGATCCCCCTGAGCAGAGATCCTGATGCGGTGTTCAATCCCAGGACCCTGAGATCATGACCTGAGCCAAAGGCAGAGGCTTTAATTCACTGAGCCACCCAGGCACCCTTCAAATTGTTTTCTAACACTTGATTGGGATTCAAGCTTAATTTTTTAGATTCATGAGTGGGAATTATAACATAATTGAAATCAATGATTAATTCATGATTATCTAGCACTGCACTTAATTTTACCAAAATAAAACCAGAAACCTACAGAAGCAAAGTGACTTTCCCAAGGTCATGCAGTGAGTCAGTGGCAGAGTCTAAAGTAGACTCCAGATCTCCTGATTTGAGCCCATTGTTCTTTCCTACACATCATGCTGTGTCTTAAATTTATACCTGGCTTTGAAATTCATTGTGGTTTTGTTTGATTTACTACATATCAGATGGCCTTCCTTATTCAGTTTTGCTTTTGCTGATGTAAAAATGAATTTGCATTCACTGAGAACACACCAACTAATGGCAGAACAAAGGGGAGGGAAAAAAAAGGGAGTATCTCAACCATATTCCAAAGGATATTAAGTCAAATTCAAATTTAAATATTCTGGAAGAAAATCCACAGAGATAACGTTAAGTTCAAAAAAATTGGAAGAAGAGTGAAAAGTGTTCAGAATCAAAGATCTTGCTTAGTGACTTTGGATAAGTTGATAAACTTTTTACAAGAATGCAGGTTGTGGGCATCTCACGAACCTCATTTTGCTATATGGAAAAGTGCATTCCTCATAGGATAAAAAATTATTGTATCCATTTGTTTTATCTATAAATAAAACTGAAAGTAATTATTCTATGGCGTAATACAGAACACTAACAAGACAGAAGTCACATTACAGGGCTGCAGGGTTAAAACTGAGGCTCACTTACATGGTTGGAAGAAACGTTTCAGTAGAAAATCAGAAAATATTTGAAAAAATAAAGATAACACTTTATCTAGTCATCACCATTCTAATGATGATCGTCACACCACCAGTCATTGAATCTTTGCTCTGTCTCAGATGTTAAGCTGAGCTCATTTCACACATTCTCTCATTTCATTTTATACCACACTTAAGAAGTAGGTATGGCTTCCATTTTACAGATGGGGGAAAAATTCTTTGGAGTTTACGTGTTGTTTAGCACTATGGGGTGAGACTACGCTCCTCTTGACTTGTGACCCAATTTTAAAATATACTAAAGGAATAAACAAGTCAAATATCCAAAAAATCACAAAGACTTAAAATCTATGACTGTTTTTGCGATTGAAATTTAGGACCATCACACACAACAGTCTAGAGCTAGCGTACTTGTGTCTCCTTTTTCTCATCCCGGAAATTGTCAAGAGCTCATTGATGGGAAATTATTATTTTTTAAGCACACAGTCGAAAAATATTACCAAGACACAAAACACAAGAGGCATTTCCCTATACAGCACTACAATTAGCCGGAATGACTCCATCTCATCAAAACCCACCCTCATATTGAATTTTGGCATTCTGTATACACAATTGTAAAATTACTCCAAAATTATTCATTGTATCAGCAAATCTTGGCATGTAATGGTATTGAGTTTTTGCCAGCTGAAAAATGGCATTCCGCTCTTTTTTGGCACATTCTTTCCTAATACCCGTGTCGATTAACCATTGCAAGGAGGCGATGGCTATCATTTATTGAATACTGGGAAGTTTTAAGCACTTGCCAGGCATTAACACCTTCCATCCTCATCACAACCTTATAAGGAAGGGCATGGCTCTCCCTCTTGGAAAGGCAGAGAAGGCAGGTATATTTCAGAAAGGTGAAATAACTTGACCAAGGGCACATGACCAGTGAGTACTAATGTCAAGATTTAAAGCCCATAGTTCAGGATCATCTATCTACTGGAAGCTTCCTCCCAAAGGTAAGGCTGAAGCACAGAAAAGCCATGCAGTGGATTCAAGACCACATAGCACGTTCATCGTGGTTTCAGGCGGAAAGTTAAATTTGATTTCTCCTGGGTTGGGGACTCTGCCATATTGATATTTCTTTTTCATAGGAGACCTAGATGAGCTTTAATTGAAATGATGGATTCCTGAGCATGTTGCTTTTTGAAATACAAATACCATGGGGGAGAGTGTCAGTAACACTGTCCCTTTCCAGACCATTTCAGAAAGTGAATTTGTTGGCCCACCTCTGGGAACATATATGCAGGGAACAATGAGTATGCTATTCAATGTATGGATCTCTGGGGAACTAATTTATGTAGGGGCTGGGAAAATGCCCAGAAGGTCTGCAAATAAATCAGGGAGCATCCAAGTAGTCAGAATCCTACTCACTGAAGCTAACAAGCCCGCCCTCTGCGCTCCCTCCCTGCCTTCTCTTTTCCAACAATATGTGCTAAGCTGAACAGAGAATAGACAATAGAGAATAGCCAAGAAGTAAAGATAAAGGAGATGGTGCTTCTTCCAATAGGTAGTCCATTGTCATCGCGATGGTTGCTGATTCCATCCATCCTTGCCATTTCCTCCTTGCCCCTGATCTTGCACATTGCTGGCCTCACCAGCTTCCTCTATCTCCAATCCTTAGTGACAGTCCCTCCAACCCCTTCTCTAGCTCAAACCAACAGCAGAATACCTCTCTAAAACTCAAAGCAGAATTAGTCTCTAGCTCAAAAGCTTCTTGGTTTGAGCTCTCTTCTTGGCCTGAAGGATAAATTCAGCATGGCTCTTCCCACCCTCCTACCCCTGCTCCCGATGCCCTGCCCACTCTAAGTTTCCTTCCAAAGTTTGGCTCCACTTACAAGAGTGAGGACAAGAGTGAAGGACTTAAGGCACACAGCCAGGGTGCTAAATGGAAAGGGCTACAAAATACTTAGCAATCAAGATAAGTCTTACATTCGGTATACTTTTTCAATATATATATTTTTAAATATTCAATTCAAAATACTTTCTTAAAAAAATCAGAATTAATGCAAATAAAACCACAATGAGCAAAATATCAAAAGTTTCAATAAAAAGTGCTGTGCTGGGCCATATTGGAGCCTGAGGCAAAAGAAAAAAAAAAATCAGTCCTACTGATTCTGTTTTTATTTAAACTTTCAATGTTTTGTTCATGATGGATTTTTTGCATTGATCTTTACTTCCTTAAGCATTAATGTTAAATATTAGTTCCAGACCTGCCTGTTAGATTTAAAATGCGACAGCCTCAGGGGCACCTGGGTGGCTGAGTCTGTTAAGTGTGTGACTCTTGGTTTCAGCTCAGGTAATGATCTCAGGATCATGAGATTGAGCCCTGAATTGGGCTCTGTACTCAGCGTGGAGTCTGCTTGAGATTCTCTCTTTCCTTCTCCCTCTGCCCCTCCCCATAGCTTGAATGTGCGTACTCTTGCTCTCTCTCTTAAAAAAAAAAAAAAAAAAAGACATTTCAAAGGACAAAAGACCTAGAATAATATGCAAAAATGGAATATTTTAAATCTAGGGGGTCATGAGGGAGAGCTAGAATTTGGAGGAGGAAAATGGAATGACTCAACCAGTCAGATCATTTTAGAAACAAAGAATCCTCCTAGAGAGGACTGTGGCAGGGAGGGATCATTATTTGGCTTTTATCCTAGTTTCTCATCATTTTGTGCCAATATTATAGGAGTCAGAGTTTCATATCATGAACTCTCATTATATATATATAGGAAGAAAATTCAAGTGGCCTGTGAGGATAAACCAGAAACCAGAGTTGAGTTTGAATCTGGGTCTTCTGCATCTTCATCTAATTACCGATTAATTTATTCATTCAATCATCACATATTAAGTAGGGTTGCCAGATAAAATATACTACATCCAGTTAGATTTGAATTTCAAGTAAGCACAAATCAGTTTTATCATAAGCATTTTCCAAATATTGCACTGGACATACCTAAAAATTGTTATTTACCTGAAATTCAAATTTAGCTGAGGATTCCCTATTTTTATTTATGAAATCTGATAACTTTACTAGAAGGTTATTGTGTGCCAGGTACTATCCGAGGAGAACATAATAGAAAATAAAAATACACCCAATCACAGTCTTTGTGGACATTCCAGTGACCGAGGCAGGCATTAATGGGAGTATTGCACAGATGACCCATGATGACTATTGTGATCATTTCTTTTTTTTAAGATTTTATTTATTTGAGAGACAGAGAGTGAGTGAGAGAGAGAGAGAGAGCATAAGCTAGGAGGGAGAGGCAGAGGAAGAAGCAGATTCCCCACTAAGCAGGGAGCCTAATGTGGGACTCGATCCCAGGACTCTGGGATCATGATCTGAGCTGAAGGAAAATACATAAGAGCCCCAGTGATCAAGGAGCCCCAGTGGTCATTTCTTATGAAGTAAAGGTACAGAGTTTAATATTGGAACCTAACCTGATCTGGGGCACTAGTGAAAGCATTCTTGGGAAAAGTATATTTGAGCTGGAATCTGAGGGTTAGGTAGGATTTAATTAGATACATGGAAAGGGAGGAGAACTTTGGGAGCCAGAGGAATCAGTATGTGTGAATGATCTTGAGGTAGGAAGAAGAATGGTCTGCTGGGAGGATGGAGAGAAAGCAGTGTGGCTGGACGTTAGGAGGAGAGGTCAGGGTAATAAGACGTCGAAGGAGTGGGTAAGGGCCAGAACAAATAGGGCTTTGCAGTTCAAGCTCAGAATGTCCATCTTTGTTCTGGATAGATGCAAAATCAGGTAGGAGCTGAGAGGACCGGAATAGAGCTTCAAGTCCCTGGTTGGGGGTGGAGAGATTAAGACCTGGGAGAAAGCAGGGCAACTTTTGGGGATCTCTGCAGCCATATAGGTAAGAGATGCTGGTGACTTGGACCGGGGTGTTGGCTGAGAGGGAGAGATTTGGGTGCAGTGTCCTTCCCATCACCTTGGGCTGTCAGGTGAGAGGTGATGACATTAAGAATCATGAAAATGGAAAGGGAGGTCTACATGCGGGAGACACAATAAAAGTAAAATTGACAGGACTTGTTCAATAAGTGCTTCTTGATTGATTGAGTAGAAATTAATGTCTGATGCCTTCTGTGGAGAGAAAAAAGCACACATATTATGCAACTGTTTAAAAATTGTTCCTTTATGTTCTCCTAACTCTTTTAATGTCATCAAATGTCACCTTTTCTGATTGTGTGTGTGTTCCACGACATGTAATTAATCCTGCAGGTAGCAGGATGTGTAATTAAGCATATATGCACGGTGACTTGTAATTAAGCACACATTTATTGTGATGCACACGTTGGTGGATGCTTCCTGGTGTGTGTAATTATGCATGTGTCAGATGACATGAAATCACAACTCATTCTGTGAACAGGCTAAGGTCTCAACTCCTATCTCGACCTGTTAATTGGTATTAATCTACCTCTTTTGGAAAAACATCTTTGGTAATTGAACCTGCTCTATTCAGAGGCATGAGCTATGGAAACATCCATGGATACAAAAAAAAATGGGGGCAAAAAAAGAGCTGTTTTATTTCAACATACAGTATATGCATGCAATCGATGCACACCAATCATCCAAAAGAATATGGGGGCAATTTCCAAGCAATGTCCTATGTATAGCAAAATGTTCTTGCAGGATCAATGGGATGATATAGGTCCCCCAGTAGACGTGGCTGTCAAAGAAGGTAGTATGATGTGTGAAAGTATATATTCTGCCATTCTTGGGGGTGTTCAGACAGATCTTAGCCATCTTGTCTACCAGGGGAGCCTAACTTGTTCACCTACATGTAGTTTTTGAGGTCAGACTTACTGAATTCTAGTCCCATGTTGCTATTTATTGATCAAATTATTTAAGCCTCATTTTTAACACTTATTAAAAAGGAGTAATAATAGTAGCATAGTAGTATCTTGCCCAAGGTTATTACTGGGATCAAATAGGATTGCATCCAAAGGTTTTGTACAAAGTAAGATTCAGAACGTGTTAACTATGTAGACTTTACATACATTCTCTTATTCAACCCTCAGCATAATTCCACAATATAGATGCTATTATTACATGTTCTAGATGAAGATACTGAGGTCCAGAGAGGTTAATAGTGTCACATGGCTACCAAGAAATGAAGAAAGTGTCCAAATGCAGGTCTGTCTTACTCTAAAACATATGAATGCCTTATGGCACGCTTCCGTCTTTGGGTTACAATAAGACTTTGTAACCCTTATATATATATATATATACATATATATATATATATATATGAACACACACATACACACACATATACATATATTGCTTTATAAAATATATAGTGTATATTTATGTATATATTGTATATTTATTTATTGTGTATATGTATATTTATAAAATATAAATATATCACTTTATTTTACATATATGTGTATATATATACATATACACACACACACATATATATAATATACACATATATAAAAATTTGTAGCTTACTACACAGTACTCATTGGAGAAAATAGAACACAAAGGTGAACATAAGAAGCTTTGGAACCAAAGACACTTAAATCAAAGTTCTAGATCCATTACTCAGTACTGGTGTGAGCTTAGCAAGTTACTTCCCTTCTCTGAGCTCAGGTTTCTTTATCTGTAATACAGGGCTATTAATATCTACCACAGTGTTACTGAGATGATTAAATGTAGATTCATCTATAACAATAACTACAGAACATCACACATAGCATATCCTCAATAGGAACCCCCATTATAATTTTCTTCTTCTTCATTTCCCCCCTCCCCCTCCTCCTCTTCCTCTTCCTTCATCTTTGTCGTTCCTGGCATCATACGTCTTTGCGTGGCACAAACAGGATCTCAGTAAATGCATGTTCAATGAATTGAGCTAGTTTTTACTGAAACCATCAGATCCAGGTGGAGTTTTGTAGCTTGAGGTTCCTTGAACAAGGGGCTGGGATTCTTCATGACCAGGAAGGCTTTTTGTTGCTGCCTCAACCTGTTGGGCCGAAGATGAACAGAAGGGGAAAAGACTGGGGTTCTCAGATGTCCCAGCCCTGACCTGCCTCCTTCATCCTAGCCTTGTGATTCCACTACAAAGCCGCCAGCGTCACACAAACACTGTCTGCCTCATGTACTCAGTTATCATGTCAGAAGTGAGACACGCAGCTTCTGAGTGACAGGGGGCTGTCACGAGGCTGAAATGTTTTCTGTCTGCTCAGGAAAAAGGTTTTGCTGGAAGTGGGGAGGGGAGGAACACAGGCACCTGATGGAGCTTGGCAGCTGATTTCATTTCTATGTCAGAAATGATCTTCACTCTTGTGCTAAGGATAGAGGAGCTTAGGGAGTCAGGGGAGGGAAGAAAGCATGATGATCCCACCCAGACACCATCCCTAGGCTTACTGAAATAGATGAGAACAAGTGCCAATGAAAAGCAGAGCACCTCCAGCCAAGGTCCTCCTTGACCATTAACTCAGAAGATCATGATTCTCCTGGTGAACCCTTGTGAGCTCTGTACTTGTCAATGACCCTGATCCATTGGCCAGAAAATTGACAAGGCAAGTTCTACCTCTGATTGATTGTAGCAAACATCTAGAATTTTCATCTTTTCATTACTCATCTGCCACCATTCTATTTCAAGTCTCTGTGTCTTCTGACTCTGCTACTGAAAGCTTTAGCTTGATTTTTCTAGCAGTAACACCTGATACTTGAAACTGTCCATCTTTGTGTGTACTTTGTCTCATACCCATTGCTCTAATACTCTCCACTCCTAGGCATTGTAAGTCAGATGTTTTAAGTAGGAGAAGAACTTTTTTGCCTCATGTCCAGTACTTTAGTCAGAAGGTATGGACCAGACCACACACAGCCTTCAGAAACTTGCTGAAAAATGGGGTAAATCTGAGCTCCTGCTCATTCTTTGCTATGGATTCCCATTCTTCTAGATGAATTAGCAGGCGGGCCTCCTTGTCTAAGAACCTTTTCAAGTAAGTAGATTCAGACCCTACCATTTAGATTTGGTGGTATAGGAAATGCTTAACTTCTTACCATAAACCTTGTATACTAGCAACTTTTATCAAAGATGCTCAGCATTTGGATAGAGCTACATGGGCCCGGAGGTTTAGGCATAAAGTCTGTACTTTGTTTTCCCATTTCTCCATTTTCTTGTGAACACCATTTCCTCCTCAAGGAGTCATAGGGAGATTAGCAGTGAGACATCAAACCCTTACCCCAAACACTCTGTAGATGCTAGCTAGCTTTAGAGTCCTCAGACTCATTGGCTGGCCCCTGTCTAATTCAGACAGACACACATTACTTGTACCTTTCTCTAGCAGTTATTTCATTTGCTCTGGCCTCTTACTTAGGTATGTGTGCAGATAACCATGTTATCAAAGATAGAAATTTACATATACAACTTATGAGGAAGCCAGGATTCAAAGAGATGACAGTACTGAGAAGGCCTTTCAGCTTCCAGGAATGTCAAAAGAATTTCTTTAACCAACAGGCACTAATTTTCCATTAGGGGCTAGGAACTGTATCAGGTACCAGGAACATGAACAAGGCACAGCCTCTATCCCAAGCAGCCTCCTGCCTAATGGGCAAAAAGGCAAGTAAAGAGAGTAGCACATAGTAAGTGCCACATGAGGTGCAAACACAGATAGGGCATTGAAGAAAGTTTTCTGAATCCTGAGGGACAAGTGGAAGATAAGCCAGGAGGCAGACAGGCATTTGCAGGGGAAGGGATAGCATGTACAAAGGCCATGAGTTGACATTGAACTTAACATGGGTGGTTGGAGGTCAGCTTTGCTGGAGCAATGGGTGGAACACAGTATATAAATAAGAAGTGCAACATGGTGGTGGGTGAAGTCTCTGGAATGAGACCACAAGAGTGCAAACCTTGGCTCTGCTCCTTACGAGCTGGGGACTTTGTATAAATTTCCTATCATCTCTTAACCTCAACATCCTCATTTGTACAATGGGCATCATCATAGTCTCTCTCTCGTAAGGTTGATGTAGGATTGAATTAGCTATTGCACATACCATGATTAGAATCTATCTGGCACAGAGTGCTGAACAACATGGTGGCTAGACTCAATGGGCAGAGAAGAGGGATTGGTTAAAAGCTTTTCGAGAGTTGAGGTTGGCAGAGCTCAGATCCCAAGGGCTTCATTAGTTGTGCTGAGAAGTAATGGTTGAACTCTGACCACAAAGAGCTCGTCATCCAGAGGGGGCAGGCAATTATAACAGAGTGAGCTAAATACTGCATTATGGAAAGAGAGTGGGTGGTGATGGGAAGCTCAGAGAAAGGTTCCTAATCCAGTCCAGGGGCACTGAGGAAGTTCATCTCAGAATAGATGAAATGGAGTAGAGTCCTGACCCAGCTGGGGTGTGAAGCTGGGTTTTGCAGGGAGACAGAGAGGGTAGATAACCAGGGATGAGAGGAAAGCAGTGCTCAGGCAGATGGTATAGACAGAAGCCGTCTCTAGAAACAAATCCACATTGTAGTCCAGAAGTTCTAGGAAGTGAAAAGAAAAATGCCTCTGAGCCTTTCAGCTTCAGAAAATCTGTTTTTGCCCTCATCCCCTTGCCATGCAAATCCTTTACCACGCGTTCGCACGTTCCCTCACCTGATCCTCAGTACCTGGAAAGATGGATTCTGAAAGTCCCCTTTTATAGAGAGGGCGCTGTGAGGTCAGGTGATTTCCCCAAGATCGTAAAGGTAAGTGGTGGAGTTGAGCTGTGAAGCCAATGTCCATATAACTCCGATGCCTGGATGCTTAACCATTAATTTCAGATATTTAAACTTCAGGTAAGATGCTTCTCTGAGATTTTTTTTTCCCCAGAAGACAAAGGAGTAAATGCTCCAGAAGAGAACCCAGAGGAGTCCATAAAACCAAATATCCTTTTACAGCCCAAGTCCAGTCAAGCAAGGCCAAGAGATGAAACCTTTCTCAGTGTGCTAGAGTGTGTGCATATAAATGTGTGTGCATGTGTTGGTGTATGCACACAGGAGCACCGAGGCAATGTTCCCTTTGCTATTGGTTGATTTTATTTGATAAATATACATAGATTGGAGATAGGTTGGTAGACAGAAAAACAGACTTACATACAATTTGTTCATGCCAGTGAACAAATTGGGGGTGGGGGAGAGGTGGATAAAGCCATCCCAACGGCCCTGGTGGTTGACTCTAATAAAACAGCTCTGTTGGAATAATGCAGGGCCTGAGAGATGGGGTGTAATATGGTTAAATGCTTTTACAGTTCCCCATTAAAGTAAGTGGATGGAAATTCATAAAATATTGATAGCATTTGAAATGTGTTCATTCACAGCTCTGCCCAGAATCTCAAGTGATGGAAGGGTGACTAGCCCAGGCGATGACAGCATGACCCAACCACATAGCCCCTCAATGCCCGAGTATCTGGTATGTTATCTGGTCAACAGAGTCTATAACGGGAGCACTGAGAGAAGGGAAGTTGGGGGCATAAGGGAGGGAGCATTCACCTTGACCAGTTTCTATGCCCAGCAAAGAAAAAAAAAAGAAAGCATAGACAAAGAAAGTATGTCCACCATGGCATGAGGAAGGACCTTATACAAGCTTATAAAGTCAGCTCGGCAAAATCAATAGGTCTCCAACTAGACTCTTTGTAATGCTGCTTCCCTGCTCCAATCATGTGTTAAGAATGAGGGTTTGATCCTACTACCCACCCCCTGGCTATAGCTGATTTTCCCATGAGTGATCTGGCCAAATGAGGCCAATCAGACTTTTTTTCCCCTGGAAAATCTTAAATGGTGCTCCAGGGAAGTCAGTCTGTCTTTTTTTGACAAAACTGAGATGCCTGGTTATAAACATTTCCAATTCTGCTTCTTGTGATGGGAGCAAAGTCTTCTGAGAGGACAAAACTTCTGCAGAAAGAAAGCAGAAACAAAGATGGAAATGCTTTGTGATGTTCAGACCCTTGGTTTTATTATCCCACAGGAGCAACAAGAACAACAACAAAATCCCTGATTTTGCCTAAGCATATTTGACTTCTAGAAAATGTCACCTTTAAATCCATTTCGCCTTATACCTTCCACCTATCACATAATATGTAATTAACAGTTTTATGTAACATTTATTGGCTATTTTCCCGTGTGCTGATTACTTCACTACATTACTTTATGATTTTCCTCCTTGAATCCTTACAGTAATTCTAGGAAGTGACTCTTATTGTTATTCCCATTTTACAGATGAATAATCTGAGATGCTGAGTGGAGAAACAGCCAATTTCACAGATTTATGAAATGATGGATCTAGGAGTCCAATAAGGATGAGTCTGATGCATGCTCTGTGTTCTTACTACTCTATTTCCTCCCTACAGAGCTCCTGAAAATCTAGATTGGTCATCCAGAGTGACATCTCACTACCCTTTGGTTCTTGCTTTCCCCAGGCCATCATCGCTCACCTTCCACGGACTCCCCCTCCCATATATGTGGATACCGTCTCCCACACCATTTCCCTCCTAGATTGGAGCCTCACCTGGACCAGAGCATCTAAATGATCTCTCTGGTCCCAGTCTTTGTCAAAAAAATTCTGTCCTCCACTTTGTAAGTGTCCTCTTTCTTTCTCTTTGTCAAATGCTGCTTTGATCATGCTACTCCTTTGCTAGAAAAAACCTTAAGTGAAAACACATTTTATACCAGACCAAGTTCAAGTTCCTTCAATATTGTATTGAAAAATACAATATTTTTCACAATCTGATCCCAACCTACTCTCGAGACTAATTTCCAGCCAGTCTCCATGATACTCCTGAATCTCTGTCTACACTGAGAAGATTTCTACTCTCCAACATGCATCTTTCCTGCTGCTTTTCCTGTCCTTTTCTCTTTCTCTGGTAGGACCTGAGCTTTCCACAGGAGCACACAGTTTCTGAGGGACAGGCGGATCTGGAGTTGAAATCCAGCTATTCTGATTTCTAATATCTACTCCCTATGATTTATTCATTTAGTTCCCCCCCCCCAAATATTCTCTGAGAGCTTTGAGCTATTTGATTTCTCAAATTCTGTGCTTCTCTCTTTGTGGATGAAGGTATTGAAGATTTTTGTTCACATACAGCACCTGGGAAGACAAATGTTGCCATTTGTTATTTAACCTGTGACATCGTTCTTTGTCATATATTGGTACCTTTGAAGATTTTAAGATGGTCTGACATAGGATAATACACACACTTTAACACATAGGAGAGAAATGTCTGGAGTCAGCAGCAATTTCTAGAAATACAGGCATTTACGAAATGCGCCAGGAAGGGAACTCTATGTGAAAGGTACAGTGAGCTTATATGAAAGGAGACAAAAAAGGACGGAGGACATATTGGCACCTTTGTCTTTTGGCCACTTGCTCCACAGAAAAGATAATGACCAAATACTCTTTCCAGGTGTACTTTCTATCAGTAGGAAACTTCCTTCACATGGATTCGAAAGCCGATAACCCATGGTCTCTGCAACTTCTGCAGGACCTGAGAGCTCACTGTGAGTGCCTCCCACATGCAGCAGTGGGGGGAGCACTGTCAAGCTCTGGGGGGCAGCAGAGGCCCTAAGGACCCCAAGTCCAAATCCACTTCTCAGCAGCTCCAACCCTAGGTCTCCTTTGGCCTCCGCGACCCCTTGAATGAGCTTACTTTTTCTTCTAAACTGCTGTAATTTTTAAACAAAACACATTTGAACATGGCTCCTGGGTGATAACATATGAACCACGGGCCTTTCTCATTTTTTGTGGGCACCTGAGCTGTCAGTTTCTTTCCCCCAGGAACTCACTTTCCAATGGAGACAGGCCTTCCTTGGACTGAAGGCCGCTGAAGGGAAGGAAATGTGCTGACACAGAAGATCACGAGCATGATACTTCCTGGGACTCTGTGGTCTCCTCGAGGTCAACGGGAAAACACTTCATTTTTTGAAGATTAAATTGGGTTTTACTAATGGACTCTTCCTCACTGTCAGCCACAGAGATGATCCCTAGTCCTGCTTCTGCCAGTTGAAAGCAGGGGCAATAGGATCTGGGAGCCTAAAGCTGTCATCCCAGGTTCACCTTTCAAGGACATCCAGCATGAGATACCTAAGGTTTGATTTTTTCCCACTAATCCCCAAGTAATACCACGTATACCATTGACCACTGGCTATTTTTTTTTTGCATCGTGTATTTATTTTTATTGAGATAAAATTCACATATCATACAATTGACCATTTCAAAGTGTACAGTACAGTGGTATTTAGAAATTTCACAGTGTTTTGCAATGAGCAGCTTTCTCTAGATTTAAAAAGTTTTCATCATCCCACAAAAACACCACAAAACCTCCCTTTCCTCCTTCCTCCCTTCCTCCCTCCCTCCCTCTCTCCTTCCTTTATTGATCACATCAAGTGACCCTGCCTTCTTCTTCTTCCCCCATCATTATGTGGCAACCTTTCATCTGCCTCCTGTCTATGGAATGGGCCCACTATGGAGGTAGCTTACAAAAGAAACCGTGTCATAGTTAACCTTTTGTGTCTGGCTTCTTTTACTCAGCTTAATTTTTCCAAGGTTCATCCACATTATAGCATGGATCAGTACTTGGTCCTTTTTTATAGCTGAGTAATATTCTACTGTGTGGGTATACCAGATCTTGTTTATCCATTCAACTGTTGATGAGAATTTGAGAAGTTGAGTCATTTCCCCTTTTTGGCTATTATGGCAATATTTCTATAAACATTCATGTATAAGTAAGTTTCTATGTGGATATATGGAATTGTTGGTCATATATGGCATTTAACTTTTGGGAAAATCATCAAACCATTTTCTACAGCGTATCCCTACCAATAATTTTTTTTAAAGATTTTATTTATTCATTTGAGACAGAGAGGTTCAGAGAGGGAGAGAGAGAGAGAGCACAAGCAGGAGGAGCAGCAGGCAGCGGAAGCAGGCTTCCCGCTGAGGGAGGAGCCCAGTGCAGGACTCAATCCCAGAACCCTGGAATCATGACATGAGCCGAAGGCAGACTCTTAACCATCAGAGCCACCCAGGAGCCCCGGCATCAACAACTCTGTGGCCCATGGGGGTGCTTGCATCTCGTAGTTATAACAATGAGGAGAGTATGTTTATAACCTTATTAGAAGGCACTAAAGAGAGAATGATCTTTCTGGAGAGAATAAGTATAAATTTTGACATGTCAGCATTATAAGGAAGACATAAGATAAGGAAAGCATGAAGACATAAGAAAAGTGATGCACTGTTCTTCATCATAGAGATGGTTGAATTTGGGGCTCTTGCTCTACAAGAGGGAATGGAGGAGGAAAGATAGAAAGAAGGAGAGAGGAAAATAAAGAGAGTAGAAAATGAGCAGAAAGCTGAGAAATGTGTACTGGCTAATGTGGCTCCTTCCAGACTTGGCCTCCCACAGTTCCCCTATAAAATACAATATACTCTTATACAGTAGGAATAAATCACTTTTTTTTTTTTAAGATTTTATTTATTTGACAGAGAGGAGAGAGATCACAAGTAGGCAGAGAGACAGGCAGAGAGAGATGGGGAAGCAGGCTCCCCGCTGAGCAGAGAGCCCGATGCGGGGCTCGATCCCAGGACCCTGAGATCATGACCTGAGTCAAAGGCAGAGGCTTTAATCCACTGAGCCACCTAGGCACCCCTATAAGTCACTTTCATCATGATGGCTCTGGTGGTTGCTAATTCTGAAGAAGGGATTACATTTTACAATAGGAATGAAGTAGTGTGTGATGAAAGCAAAATTCATGGAGTATCTAAGAGGTAGAGGGGCACCGACCCTTCTCTGGGCCCCACCTCACCTACTCCCACCTTGAATCTGTAGAAATCTGGAGAGAACTTCAGTCTTACTCCAGCCACAGGATTCTCTTCAATGGCAAGAGGTATGGAGTCTTTAAGAGGATATCTAGGGTTACAGAAGTATAATCAATACATATGGGGACAATGATCATATTGCTATGCAGATGATAAGTATCAGTATTAATTTTGAATTCATGAAGTCAACCTTCACAATCCAGGACTTCATCAAAAAACAATCAGCGGGCCATGCACAGACACTCCTCTGAATTCAACAACACACAGGATGCTTGCAGGATGGGCATGTGTGATGGGAGGCTTGCACTCAGAGAGCTCATAGCATGGTAGGAAATAGGAGACTCAAGCAGAAATAACTGTACCTACGTCATAAAATGAAATGAACAGAGCACTGGATGCAGTCCACTTGAGGAGTACAAATGAATTGCTAGGGTAAGGAGAGGCAATGCCATGGGAAAGGAAAGAAGGAAGGGAGGGAGAAGGGATCAGGAAGTAGAAGTAGATCCCAGGAGAAGGGATCAGGAAGTAGAAGCTGAGATCTACAGTGATCAAGGACAACTTTGAAGAGCCAGTAGAAAGAAGAATAATGTAGGTATAGATGCTAATAGGATTTGGAGTCACGTGATACTAAATTCAAATACCAGCTTTTTCACATATTAATGATATGTGTCCTTGGATAATTTATTTTCTCTCTCAAAGCCACAGTTTTCTTATAAGCAAATGGGAATATGACCTACCTTGTAAGATTGTCATTAGGATTAATTTGGATAATGAATGGAAATGTTGGCACAGACTAAGGAAATATCTTCTGATATTTCCTATTTCACTGAGTGTATTCAACATGTGTAATGTGTTGGATTTTGTTAAATGGCTCATCCATCTATAAACATGTCATATGATTTTTTCTTCTTAGTTCTATTAATATGATGGATAATATTAATAGATTTCTTAATATTGAACCACACTCTGTTCTTGAAATAAAACCCACTTGGTGTAATATATGTCTTTTTAATATGTCAATGTCAATTTTTTTGCATTGATATTCATAAGTTATGTTGACTTGTACCTTTATTTTTTGATGCAAACTTTGCTAAGGAAGATAGAACAAACATTATGCTCATCTTATAAAATGAATTTGGAGGAATAACTTATGTTTCCATACTTTGTAATAATTTAAGGAGCATTGACATAATCTAATTTTAAAGATTTGGTAGAATTCAAATATGAAAATACCTGTCCTAGTCATTTCGCTTGAGGAACTTTTAGTGAAAGTAACGACTTTCACTAATTTTTCAAAGATGGTTTATTTGCAACTTTCTGAATTTGGTAAGTTGTAGTTTTCTTTAAAAAGATGAAATTCATCTGGAGGCGCCTGGGTGGCTCAGTGGATTAAAGCCTCTGCCTTCGGCTCAGGTCATGATCTCAGGGTCCTGGGATCGAGCCCCGCATGGGGCTCTCTGTTCAGAAGGGAGCTTCCCCTTCTCCCTCTGCCTGCCTCTCTGCCTCCTTGTGATCACTCTGTCAAATAAATAAATAAAAATCTTTAAAAAAAAAAAGATGAAGTTCATCTGATTTTCAGGTATATTCCATGCAAATCAAACAAAGTAGTCCCTTGAGATTATTTTTTCTTTTAATAGTTATTTCCCCCTTGTTATTCTAATTTTATGTATGAATGTTTTCTTCCACCAATGTGTCCATTAGGTCTGCAAGTATCTTTACTGATATTTTTTTGAAGTACTAACTTTTGGACTTACTAAACTAAGTTTTCCACTTCATTAATCCCCTACTCTCATCTTCACTAATTCCTCCCTCTACTCTCTTTTAGTTTGCTTTGTTCTAGTTTTTCTAACTTTATTGAGAGGGTATTTTATTCATTTATTTTTATCTTTTTAATTTATTCGACATTGGTATTTCATGCTCTGATTTTTTTCTCTGACAAATGCTTAAGTTTTATTCTATAGATATTTCATGTGTATTTTCATTACTACTATCATTTTCAAATAATTTGATAATTTTATTTCACTTTCCCCAAGGTTTTTAAGTAAACATTTAAAAAAAATCTCTTGACTGAGAAAACTTAAAACTGTTTTTCTACCATTTCTACTTTTTTTGAAGTAGATCATAAATCATAAAACCTATTATTTCTATTCTTTGGAACTTACTCAGGGGCATATGTATGTGTGTGTCCCAAAGTACAGACAATTTTGTGAATACTCTATGCACCTTTGAAAATAATTTGTGTTCTGAATTACTAAGATACCTATTTTATTCATTGTGTTGGTCAGGCCTTCTAAATTGTATCAAACTTCGCCTACTTCATAAATTTTGGATTGTGCTTAGGTATGCTAGATACTGCTATGAATTTATATTCTTTCTTATTTCTAGAGTTTTTACTTTATGTTTTTGCTGTGGTTTTGGATGCTTAAGTATTATTAACAGCTCTATCTTTTTTGTGCTTTATAGTATATAACATTATAAATATCTTCCTGTGTCTCTTTTAAATAGCAATGGTCTACATTTATAGTGACTAACATCCCAGTTTGCCCATGTATTTCCCAGGATGTGAGAATTTCAGTGCTAAAACCAGGAAAATCTTAGGCTAACTAGAAAAGTTAGTCGCTTTATTGAAATTCTACCTTTTTTAATATGCAGACTATGAACCTTGATTTATTTTACTTTTTTTTTTGGTAACAGCTTTATTGAAATATAATTCATATACCAAAAACTTACCCATTTAAATTGTAGAATGTTTTTTAGCATATTTGTAGAATTGTGCAACCGTCAATGCAGTGAATTATTCATTCGATGGAATATTATTTGGCAGTCACAAGGACTGGAAATGATGCATGCGTAACATGGATGAATGCTGAAAACATTATGCTAAGTAAAAGAAAACAATCATAAAAGAGCACATGTTGTAAGACTTCATTGAGATGAAATGTATAGGATGGGAAAATCTATAGAGACAGAAAGTAGATTCTTTGCCTAGGACTGGGAGATTTGAGGGAAGTGAAGATTATCTGCTAATGGGGTTGGGTTTCTTTTTGGGGTGATGAAAATGTCCTCTGATTTGTTTCTGTTTCCATTTGCCTGGTGTATATGCTCCCATCCTTTTATTTTATTTTTAACCTGTTTCTATCTCATAGTTTCAAGGTCTACATCTCATTTAATTGCATGGTATCCAATTTGTTTTGTTAGAGAATCTAAATTTTCTAAAGAGGTGAATTAAGCCCACAATACTTACAGATAAGATTGTTAAATTTGCCTTCTGTTCCGTCATGCTTTATGTTGTATTTATAAATATACTATCTTTCATACAAATAGTCTTTCATAATTTGGTCTATTTTATTTATTTCTGTATTTTTACATTTTTTAAGGGGGAGGATAGAGTGCTTAGGAAAGTTTGTAAGTTTGTTCAAAGTGCCTCCTCTATGTCGATATTTTTGTATTTATGGCAATTGTCTATTGGTTTACTACTCTGAATAATACTAAAATTTGCTAGTAATCTCTTCTTCATCACCTTCTATCCCAGGAATTGATTTGAAACAATATCTTTTTATTCCTAGGTAACAACTGTAAAGTGATCATAAGCTTAATCTACTTTTTATATGCTTTCCACCTTTTTAAAAGTTGATGCTGTGTTCCTACAATTTCAGAGTGTATAGTTGTCATGGCTGATACCTTCTCTCTTATAAGCATCATTTATACTTTGTTCTACAGGTAGCTATATATTTAATGCTCGCTACCAGACCTTATGTCAATGTCTCTCCAGTCAATTTCATTCTTTGGTAGTTTACTCAGGAAAGACTCCTGGGAACAATATTTCCTGAGTTCTTGCTTATTGATAGCAGTTTGTCTGCAGTCTTTATACTTGAAAGTAAGTTCAGCTGGATTAATAATATATGGCTCATATTTTCTTTCCTTGAGTATCTTAAATATGTCATTCCATTGTCTCCTGATATAAAGTGTTGCTGTCAAGAAATCTGATAGCCTTCAAATTTTCTTTCCTTTTTAAGTGACTTAGTCCTTTTGCCTGGGAGCTCAAAGTGTTTTTGAGAATGTTTTGGTATTGGTCATTCTGGTTCATTTTTCTTGAGTATGTGGTGTTTCTTTCCAGTATGTGCTTAGAGATCCTTTTTTTAAAGACAAATTTGTTTTAAATTGGTTTTGTTGTTGTTATTTGGTTGTTTTTCAGTTTGAAAATAGTCATTCATTAACTGAACAGATTACAAAAATAATCATGGGAGATATCTTAGTTCATCCTTCTAGTAAGCCTATGGATCTGGTCTTCCCTGGGGTCAGCATCTCCAGCTTCTACAAAATGGGTGGTCTTTTTCTTCATTCCCCCTCATGGACAAGAACATCTGAAGGACTATAAGAAGCTGTTTGCTTCTTTGAATCATTCTTTCATGGTAGATCTCTTGAATCAGATCCTCCATGCAGACAATGCCAAGAGATTGAACAGTCAATGTGTTATCTGTCAGGGTCATCTACTTCTTGTTGGTTTTGCCACAAGCAAACTTGTAGATCAATTCATTTCCTGACTTTAGGTCCCCCCATGCTATGTATGGTTCCACAAGCCTTACCATGTTAACCGAAGCTTTGTTGAGCTTAACAAAGACGCCATTGATGATTTGGCAAAGGTGAAGAAGCTGCAACCCTTTCCACCCTTTGGGCTTCCACCATTGATACCTCCCATCCTGAGTCAAGTGCCAATTTGGGTTCTGCAGGTACATAGATGGTGCTAGTTTGTCTTGCCATCCTACTCATTCGAATCTCCGTTCTAGGCATCTTTCTACATTCCTTGTGGTAATGCTTAGCTTTTTCATAGATAAGTTTCCTCCTTCCTTTCCAAGCATCTTTTGGGCAAACTTCTTTCTCAGATGCTTGATTTTCAACTCTGCAAAATTATTTTGCTGTTTCTTAAGGGTTTCTGGCATAGCAGGAACCTTCTTTGTCTTCTCTTCTGCACCCTCCCTGGATCCAGCCAGAAAAGAGCTGTTGTTTGGTTGGGTGGTTTTTATGATTTCTGCTCCATTGCTTGGTTTTCTTCTTTTGTGAACTCTTACCTATTTTGTACATGTTTGTTGCTCTTTATGTTTTCTATATCTGTCACTTTTTATCAAATCTTTTTTTAAAATCTCTTTATTTGTTTTGTTGTTTAAAATTTTACTCCTTTTAACCTTTATTTTGTAGACTCTTTTCTGCTGCATTCATTCACTCTTGTGTTCTTTCCAGTTTAATGTTTATTTCTGAAATCAGTAGGGTTTTTTTTTTAAATTTTCTAATTCTTTTGGAGTTCTGTAACTCTATTACTAAGTGTTTCTGTTACTGATTTATGTTTTCTTTTATTTCTCCATTATTACCTTAATTTCTTTTAGTACATTTTGAAATTTGAGCCCACAGTTTTCATCTGTCTGGAGTATGTTTTTATGGTGCACTTTCATTGCCAATAAATTGCCAATCGAGATATTATTGTCCTCTCTGGTCTCCTTTTTCTTCACTAATAAATTTGTATGGGACTCAAAAACTTGATTCTTTTCTGATGCCTATTCTGATGTGAGATTAGTTTTCCCTAACTTCTGGGAGGAGTAAGTGGGTCAGAACAGATTTTGTAGCTTCCTGGTTTTATAACAGGAACTTTTTTTTTTTCTTCACACTATGACCTGTACTTTCTGAGAACACTTCACTTCTCCCCCACTTCTGTCTGGCCTTCTTTTGCTTTTGCCCTGGCATCTCTGTCTAGAGACCTGTGCTTGGAGGACCTCTCTAATTTGCCATGAACCCACTTCTACCCACCCCCATAATATGCATATGCAGCTGTGATAGCCCTTCTATCTACAAATATTTGTTTTCTCCAACTATACTCAAGTTCTCCCTCCCCTTCGGGAATCAGGAGTCCTAATTAAAGGGAAAGGGGACAAAAGGGTTGTGAACAGCACCCACAGATAGTCTCAACGTGGAGACTCCTTAGTATCCTTTGTGACTCAGTTTTAGAGTTCTCGTGGAACGGAGGGTTTACTTCAAGATGCTTGTTCATCAGCTGGTCAGAGCAAGAAATGAAATATGGTCTCAGATTGTTACCAATATAGTTGAGTTCAGCTGGACTGAGTCAGGGGGCGGGGGCGTTGGGGTAAAACATGCTGTCAATTGCTTTCATTGCAACCTTGATATTATAACCAGAAGGTCTTGGGAACACGGGGTGCCGAGAGACACAAACAATCAGAAATGTCTCAGGACCCCTATTTGGGACTCCAATCTTGAGAATCAGAGCCACTTTTCTGGTTGCAGGGCCCAGTAACTTGTATAAAGGACAAGGTAGATGTGGCACAGTTGAAGATTAGAACAAAATCACGTGGGTGAGAGAGAGAGAGAGAGAGAGAGAGAGTGCAGGAGCACACACGTGATGGGGGATGGAGTAGGGAGGGGGTGGAAACACTTATGATCACCATAACAAACATCCTATGCAGTGATGTGAGTCAAAACTTAAGTGTGGGGCAGAATAGCCTGATCAAGGAAGAGGAGTGCCTATTAAGACACATCCAGCTATGTCTGTAATTAAATCCTCCCAACAATTCATTATCATCCCCTTTGTGCAAATGACTAAAATGAGGGTCAGAGAAATTAGATAATCTGCCCAAGGTTATACAACTAATAAGTTCTCTTTGTCTCTTAAATTTGTGCTCTGTCCACTTTCAGGCACGGCTTGCAGACCCCTCCCCCACCCCCAACCCACCACCATCTGCCTGCAGCTTTGCATTTCAATAAGGGAGCTGGGTTGAGGGTGAAGGCGAGCAAACATTGACACTAGCTCCTGGGCAATCCGCTCCCTCACCAGCAGTGCACCGTGCTCCTTTTCACAGCCTCAAAAGATCCAACGCCAGCCACCCTGGCTCAGCTCGACCCGTTGGAAGAGACAAGCAGGAGGCCAGCGGGTCCTTCCTCTCTGGCCAGCCTCCGCAGGCTGATGCTCGTCTGCCCTAATGCTGGGACCGGGCCCTCCCGTCTCCCCCCCAGCCTTGCCACTAAGGATAGCAGCACAGCTGGAAAAATAGATAGGTCTTTCTAACGCTCTCATGCGTGTGCCGTGGGGCCAGGTAGCTCTATAAATATGGTAATGGCTTCTCAAGCATGCCCAGACTGGAAATGAGACCGAGAGCCTGGAGAAAGGCTGTTCCCACCGATAACTGTGGTGGCAGCTTTGCTGGAGGAGACAGTGCCTCAGAGCTTCAGGGTCAAATTAACTACCCCCGCCCGCCTTGAGTAGATCCCCTCTCCTCCTGTCCCCTCCCTCCCTATTAATCGCCTGTACCCACCTGTTCCCTGATTACACCGATGACATGTACAGAGGAAAGCAAGCAAGCAGAGGCTCATGTTTTGTCTATTACCAGAAGGCCCAGACTTGTGATAAAAAAAAAAAAGATACACCAGCAACAACACAGCTACATTGATGTGTACAATGGGGAACCAGCTTGACTCTTCCCTGCCGCGGTCCTACTGAGAAAAACGACAGCTACAGTGAGGAGCCAAATGGCTGCTCAGCCTACAGAGCTGTGTGCCTAAAACGTCACTGCCTGTACCCAGCTTCTCCTGGGTTCTGCCTTCAGTGCAAAGTGGACAGGGAACCCCCGCACCGCCGCGCCCCTCTCTGTGGACGGTAGTCTGTAGAAAATGAGGATTGGGCTTCTAGAGTGACTTTATACAAAGCCCTTAACATCACTCTAGATCTTTCCTTTTCTGTCTGATGAAAATGATCCTTCCTTCTTCCAGGTCTGTCGGATGATTTTGAAGTCTTAAGTGGTGTTTCTGCTTCCTTCCTCCCCACCCTGCTCTTTCTGGTTCACCTGACCATCTCCTCTTGCAAAATTCAGCTAAGAATAGTTCTTGCCATGCATAAGCCAGATTGCAAATAATTTTACAACATAAAATCGTAACTCTTACACAACTACAAAATGAATGGGTTTTTCGAGTATTTATTTAACTCACTAGTGAATCAAGGAATCTGGAAGGGGTTACAAACCAGTCCAAAGGGCAAATCCAAAAAACAGACACATATATAGGCGATCAGAGATGCTGACGTGAATGTATTAGTCCATGCAAAGCTTGCTTGAAGCTGGAGTGCTTGGGAATGTTCAGAGAGGGAGCTTTGAGACCTCCACAGGACCCATTTCACCTCTACAGACAAGAGTTATTTCCATAAAATAGCTCAAAGGTGATGAAACGTGAAGACCACTATAGAATAAGGTAACCGGAGAGAGCATTAGAGATTGTCTCACATTCTATAGGAGACTAGTGCTCATTTTTCACCATTTCAAAGTTGTGGGGTTTTTTTTTTGTTTTTTTTTTGTTTGTTTTTAAAGATTTATTTTGCTTACTTATGGGGGGGGGTGGTATATGTGTGTGCTCAGGGAGGAGCACAGGGAGAGGGAGAGAAGCAGACTGTCTGATGTAGGGCTCCATCTCAGGACCCGGGGATCATGACCTGAGCTGAAATCAAGAGTGGGACGCTTAAGGGGCACCTGGGTGGCTCAGTGGGCTAAAGCTTCTGCCTTCAATTCAGGTCATGGTGTCAGGGTCCTGGGATCAAGCCCTGCATCAGGCTCTCTGCTCAGCGGGGAGCCTGCTTTCCCCTCTCTCTGCCTGCCTCTCTGCCTACTTGTGATCTCTCTCTCTGTGTGTCAAATTATTGTGTCTCTCTCTCTCTCTGTCAAATTTATTATAAATAAGTAAAATATATTAAAAAAAAGAGTGGGACGCTTAAAGACTGAGCCACCCAAGCACCCCCAAAGTCTTGTTTTTTTTTAAATAATTCTTCCTGAAAAATGAAATAGATATAAACACAGAGGAAGCCAATTATACAGAAATACATTCATTAAAGCAGTTTAAAATTTTGTGATATAGTAATATATGTGCTTCTTTGCTAACATATTAACAAGATACTGTAATGACTAGTATAATTTGGAAGGAGCCATCTATATATCTCGATAATATTTCAGGATGTAGGTAATTACTACAATGTGATTATGAAAATGTCTATTATTTCTGTATTTTACAAGCCGCAGATACTATTAAAAACAATGTGATTTGTTGCTTAGATTCGTAAGGGAAGGAAATGACACATTATAGTCAGAAGTTAGTAAAAATAAAGGTTGCATTCCCCCCTCATCTAAGTTCACAGACCTTCAAAATTCCATTAGCCTCCATGTTAAGAATCTCTGAATTAGATTTAAAAAAAAGAATCCCCCCTCACTGCTAATGTTGAGATCAAGAATTATTCAAACTGAAGAGGAAAGAGAAAAAGTGAAGTAAACTAAGCGTGTTGTACATTATTGACATGTTTGAGGAAGATGCCTTTGACTCCATCTGCCCCAGGGTGACCAAGAAATTAAGAGAAACCCAACATAGGTCTAGCACATCTGAGGCTTATAAGAGCCCAGGGTCTGGAGAAACAGGGCTGAGAAATCTTTCTAGAACTGCCCAAAGACAAGACAGTGCATCCTGGTGGTGGCACAGACTGTGGTCTGAAGAGATGGCCCACGTGGACAGATCGGTGCTGCAGAAATGGCAGGATCCAGCAGTTTCCTGGCAAGCTGCTAGGGCCAGAAGAGCAGCAAGGACGGATCTTGACAGGGTCCACACCCAGCATGACTATGCCCTGTGTACGTCCCCTGGGACTTAGACCCAACTCCCCTGCAGGGGAGAATTTACCCACATCCCTGATAATAAACCATCTTAGTACAGTAGAAGAGAGGCTTAAAACAGAAATTACTTTCAGTTATAAAAGGCTTCTCAAGCACTCTACCCTCTGACCCTGCCTGGGCTTGGCTTGTGCCTTGTCTCTGCCTGGAGTGTCTCCTCAACTTCTTAGCATTCTTGAAAACTCCTCCCTGGGGCTTTGCTTGGGCCCAGAACGGGCTCTATTCCCCAACTCCCCTTCCCACCTACGAAATTCTTTTCATCCTTTCTGACCACACCCTCCAGCATAAATGACTCTTCTCTGATGCCTTCTTCCAGAACCCCTTCTCCTCATATATTTGGAGTGTTGCGATTTATAACAAAAAAATATATATTTGGTCCCAGCCACAGAGCCCCTTGGAATTTCCTAAGGGGTGAGAGCAGTAAGAGCATGTTAATGAGTGGCTTCTGGAAAGCGCCTGGGGATTGGGGCTGGTTGACAGTTGAAACTACCAAGTGATTAGATTAGATTTCTTCCCTCCCCACCCCCTGTCCCCAACTCCCCAGCCCTGATTGCCAGTGAAACCTCAAGAAGCTAGGCAGAGGGGAGGAAAGATTCCTTTACAGGTCTCAGAGGGGATATGGCCTTACCCATACTTTGATTTCAGAATTCAGCCTCCAAAATGACGAGAGGAAAAATGTCAGTTGTTTCTAGCCACCCAGATGGTAGTACTTTGTTATGGCAACCCCAGAAAACTAACACAGAGGCTTCCTAGAACAAGTGACATTTGAATAAATTTTGTATTTCCAACCAGAAACATGCGATTTATTTGCCCAACAGATGTGGGCCAGAAGGACCTTCTCCTTTATTTACAAGTCTACATATTTCACATAGGCATTCTGGTGCCCAGCTTACCTTTGTTAAAAAACAAAATTCAACGGAGTAAATGTGAAGATCTAATTGGCTTCATTAAGCGATTCTCGAATCAGACAGCATCACATACAGCAAGTAGAGAGATGCTCTGAGGAGTTGTACAAATTGGAAGAAAAAGAAAAAAAGCAGGAGGGATGGGGATTGTTTCTGGCCAAGGCATCTTTCTTTTGGGGGAGAGGGAACGACAAGGTTTTCATCACTCAGTGACCTCACTAGTGCTGATCTGGAAATTTTGGATTGGCTGTTGAAAGGTCACATTCCTGGGACAGGTTTGACATTGTAATTCGGTCTTGGTTTGCTCTCAGGGCCACGAATGACTTCATGTTGGGCTTGTGGTTTCTTCTAGAACACCCTGATAGATGAAATAGCCATATACCAGTATGGGCTAGAGTTAAGTGGAGGTTGCCTCTCTGTAAGGAGCGTGTGTTCTCAGGCTGTCCCATTGCCTAGTGCTCACATGCCTGGTCCTCATCACTCTTTACATTTCCTGCCTGGTATTGATAGCATAATAAATGCATGAATGGGTTCTAAGATATTAGTCAAAAGAGTTCCCACAAGAAGTCTCTGCAAATCTCCCCAGGAGTCCTAGCGAATGGCACTGATTGCCGCCTGTCCTCCAGAGCCCTGGCCACTTGCCTGTGTCAGTAGCAGTGGGGGTATGAAACCTAGCCCTCTATCTTTAATTAAATCACCACTCGGCAGACATTCCCTTGGTCTGAACTTATTACCATACCTGGATCTTTTACCCTTGCTGCTGAATTCCAATGTGATGGATCTTGAGTCCCCTACGTGTTCCACAATTTGCTCTTTAAGTGAAAACGCTTACATTTTGATTGCCTAATGTGTTTCTATCATTTTCCATCCAGCAGGATGCCAGGGCCCTGTACAGCATTCAGTAAAGTAAACCAGTCTAGACCGCAAGTCCTTCATCAAGACAAAGCTCAGGTCAAACCCAATGCATCCAGAAACCTTCCAGGTCAGTGGAATGTGAATATCCAGCATCATGTGAATATTCTCACTCACCAGGGGAACCAAATCAGAAAGACCTGGATCCGAAGTTCAGCTTCACTACATGTTAGCCATTTGGGCAAATTATCTGACCTAAATCTTATGTGTAATATGGACACAAAAATCGTCCATCACAAAGGATTCTAATGGTGATTAAATGAGATAAGCATATATAAAGCATTTAGCACAAGGCCTGGCATGTAATAAACACACTCTAAAGTTGGTTGATGTTGTTACCGTAATTATTAATAGTTTCATTGCTGTTTTTATTGTTGCTCCATTATTATGCACCAAACAGGGTCCAAATCTTCCATTGCATAAAATGTGGGATCACATTATTACAAAATTTAAGAAAAAACTAAAGCAAGGGTACTAAGGAGAAGGGGGAAATTGCCTATCATGTTATATCTGAATTCATGTCATCATGATATGTGTTTTTTATACAGTTTCTCTGCAGTGCATTTACTCTGTGGAAAAACTAAGCTTGTTTGACACCAGCTGGCAGATCAAATATCACAGAAGAGCCCTCCCTGGCCAGAGGGCATTTGGAGAAGCCCAGAGCTGCATGCATGGCGCTATGAGCAATGAGTTTAGCCAAAGATCATAAAGAAGGACCATGCTGGAGGGAGGAAACAAGACAATGTGATAGACAGACTTCATTTGGGATGTCACCCTAGGCTGATGGAGATACAAAAGGATGAGACCCTCTCCCTGGGAATCTGGGCAGTCTGTGTTCTCATTAAGTTGGAGAGTGTTGTTTTTCTCACTCTCTCTTTTACAATTGAAACTTTCTACCAGAAAACTGCACTCTATCTATGCAAAAGATGAGGCCATATTAATGGCATGAAGATCGTTAAATATGAACAGATCAAAACCGATACAAGATAGAGTCATCTGTCTAAACCATAAGATCTGCCTAAGGAACAACTTGTTTCATGTCATTCCTCTGATCAACCCACTTCAAGGTCTTCCTGTTACTGAAAGAACAATGTTTAAATTCCTAGGATGTCTGTCTGCTGTCCAGATATGGGGAAGACAAGGGTATAACAAAAAGTAGTAGCCAACGGGATCTAAATGTTGTGTTCCTATGCTGGTGGAACATGCCGCGGCCCAAACTTGGGCATTGTCCTGACTCATCTTTTCTTCTCCTTTTTTTTTTTTTTAAAGATTTTATTTATCTATTTGACAGAGAGAAATCACAAGTAGGCAGAGAGGCAGGCAGAGAGAGGGGGGGGGAAGCAGGCTCCCTGCTGAGCAGAGAGCCGGATGCGGGGTTCAATCTCAGGACCCCAAAATCATGACCTGAGCTGAAGGCAGAGGCTTTAACCCACTGAGCCACCCAGGCGCCCCCCCATCTTTTCTTCTCCTTACACACACATTCCATCAAATAATCAATCAATCAATCAATCAATCAACCAATCAATCACTAAGCTCTTAATGTAATTTCCCAATAGCCTCTGAACTCATCCACTTTTCCTATTTCCTACACTACACCATTGTCCAGGTCTGCATCACAGCATGACCCATAATCATATGCCCAGACTCTCTCATTATTCCCCCTAAAGCCATCCATTCATTTCAACATGGGAAAAACTCTGATATGTGTGCGCAGGGGATAAGTGGTGGGGAGGAAGGTAGCAGTCACGAGGAGGAAGGGATAGCCGGAGAAGAGGCAACTAATTTATAATGAGTCACTTTTAATTGAGTGATTATTATATGCCAGCTACTGTGCTAAATGCTGTGTGTCCAGTACCTCATTAAGTTCTCCTCAAGTCCCATGAGGTAGAAATTGGAGGCTTGAGGGGTATAATAAATTAAAGATGGCTGTACCTTCTTTGTTCCTCCTTCAATTGAGAAATGGAATTGAATTCTCCTCTTCTTGAATCGAGGCTGCCTTAATAGTTTGCTGAGCCAGGAGAAGACAGCAGAAATGGTGTCTGGAACTTCTGAGGCTGGGTCATGAGAAGGTTTTCATGGAGTACCTCCTCTCTAAAATCCTTGAGAAGCTGGGTAAAAGGTCCAATGACCGTGAAGGTGTCACGCTGTGAGAAGCCCAAACCATGGTCAGAGGTCCTGAAGCCTGGATGTCATGGGAGGCAGATGTGGGCTGAGCAGCAATGGCGCATGAAGCATGTGAGTGAAGAAGCCACCTTAGACACAAATCCTCCACCTGTCGCCTCCACATGGGTCCACAACCAACTGCCCAGTGAGTCCAAAATTCTCGATCCACTAAATGGTGATCAAAATATAATAGTCGTTACAAACAACTAAGTTTTGGGATCAATTTTGATGCCGGAAGAGATAACCTGAACAGACTGGTTAACCCACCTTGTCAAAGTCATAGAGTCGATGCTAGAACTGAGTCTCGAATCTGAGGGGTATGACTCCAGCATCTGCACTCTTCACCACGGGGCCACACTGTTTCCTTAAGTGGAAAATGTTGGTTGAAAGGTCTGAGAAAGTCAAGTGCTTCCAGAAAACAAGGCATCAGTGCCCAGAGTGAGGAAAAGACTTTCTAGGTATAGGCATTGTATTAGAAATACTTTCTCTGATGTAACGTTCAAAAAAAAATCCTTTATAGTAGATGTTATTACCTCCATTTCATATAAAAAAAAGAGAAGCTTATTTCAGAATAACTTGCCAAAATCCAACCCAGAGTTGGGTTTTAAACAGGTCAGGATCCAAAGCCATCATTGCGTGGTGGTGGGGGACCTGCTGAGTGACTTCGGGAGCAGGTCCTGGTGCTGGCCTCCCCAGGAGGAAGATGCCCGGGCTTCAGCCGCAGGTACACTCTGAGCATGCCAAGGTCTGTAGTGATTTTTTCCACTTCTACATCAGAAGACAAAAACTTTTAATTGAAAGAAGAGAGGAAAAATTGCCAAAGACTGAGCAGGGAGTCCACACCATCTGACAGTTTCAATTTTCACTTACAGCTTACTTTCACCGATTGATATCCTTCCCTTGCCTGCTGAAGAGAACCACCGGTTCCCATAGATCACCTCCTAAAGTCACCGGCGACTGCCATTTTAACGTCTGCTTCAATAGAAACTTCGCCAGCGTTGACAGCAGCTATGTTTCATTGATCACTACCCACCTGTCAGAATCTATGCAAATTTCTTGCCCCTATAATCCCATTTAAGTCCCACAGAACCCTGTAAGGTAGGGATTATTGGTACCTCTCGTTTAAAGATAACTACATGGAGTCTTAGAAACTTAGCCTGACTTGCCCAAGGTGAGGCGGCAAATATGTGTCAGAGTTAACAATTCTCTGATATCTGAACCCAACCTCTTATATCACAGATTAACCAGCCTTGCTGGCACAGGGATAATGATAATGCTTTTCATTTTCTCACCTTTTTTTTTTTTTTCCAATTTGGAGATACCCAATGATCCTAACAATTATGTGCATGAACATCATTACCCCCTATTTCTGAAGACTAAACAGAGATAAATTCAGAACCATCTGCCCATCAAATGATAACAGGAACAGTTAATGTTTAGATCATGTCTACTCTGAGCTAGGCATTGTTTAACTACTGTAAATGTATTACTTAATGTTCACAAAACAATATAATAATAATAATAAGTCTTTTTATCCCCATTTTATTTTATTTATTTTTTTTTAAAGATTTTTTATTTATTTGACAGAGAGAAACACAGCGAGAGAGGGAACACAAGCAGAAGGAATGGTAGTGGGGGAAGCAAGCTTCCTGCCAAGCAGGGAGCCCGATGTGGGGCTCGATCCCAGGACCCTGGGATCATGACCTGAGCCGAAGGCAGACGCTTAACGACTGAGCCACCCAGGCGCCCCTATCCCCATTTTAAAGATGATGGGATTGACTCCCATAAAATGGACATCACTGAAATCCCACAACTATTACAGAGAAGCTAAAAAATAAGACCTATTTCTCCCTTCTCTTAGCCTAGAATGTTTTTTCCACTGCACCGACCACTTCTTATTATGTATCTGTCCTTTTCTTAAAGAAACGGAATAATGTGGGTGGGTTCTTTTTTTGGCCAAGACATTGCAGATTTGATAATGAAGCACTGGGATATTAGGTAGTTTAATTAAGAAAAGTGCATATTTGGGCAAAATTTAATGAAGCATTTACTTTCAAGGATGGCACTTGTGTGACTCTGGTCATGAGAACGAACACTTCCTTAAATTTTGCCCCCCATCCCCACCCCAGAGCCTTACTCCCTTCACCCTAGTCCTGGCTTTGGAGTATATAAGTATTGGTCTCAAGGGTATTGTGAGAGATGTCCTGTGAAGCTGTGATGGAAGATAGTATTAAATATATCAATTTATCATTTAGAGCACCAAAGTACGCACAACTCTCCAGGGGACCCTAGGGAGGCTCCTTTCCTTTGGCCATTCAACACCCATTAAGGGAGTATCTCTACATTCTCTAGACCCAGTTCTTCCTCCTGGGGAAAGAAGGTGAGGATGTCCTCTACAGTCTCATACTTGATCACCACGTGAGCACCGTGAGCACCGGAGCGGTGGATTCCTGAAAATGGGGAGGAGAAGAGCCTGCATTGTATTAAGTTTTTGAATTGCTAACATCAGAAATCAACTCTAGCTCAAGAAGAAAATGAAAAAAAAAAAAAAGGGAAGGCTGTGGGGGTTGATCTCTGGTCTTGAAAAGGAGCATGGGTTGCTCCAGGGATCCAGGGAGAGGGGGCAAATGGACTGTCCCTTCAGAACAATGCCATAGACAGAAGGGAGCACCAGCCATTGATCCAGCTAGTGCCCCTCTGCATAAGATTCAGATTTCCAGGGAGTGTATCTGATTGACCTAGCAGGTCATGAGGCCACCCTGTGGCTGGAGGAAGACACACAGGGTCACAGGATGCGACAGGGTCACTTTCAAAAAAGAAATCAGATGACCTCATCCTCAGGACGATTAGAGACAGGCAAGCAAGACAGCTGTTCACTGAAACACAAAACGAAACAGAACAAAAACAGAGAAGCAACTCTATTAGTTTCCTAGGGCTGCTGATATAAACTATGACAAACCAGGGGGCTTAAAACAACAGAAGTTTATTCTATCATAATTCTGGGGGCTCAAAGTCTGAAATCAAGCATCAGCAGGGCCATGCTCCTTCCAAAGGCTGTAAGAAAAAAATATTTCCTCCACTCTCCCTAGTCTTGGGTGGTTGGCAGCAATTCTTGGTGTCTCTTACCTTGTAGCTACATCGCATCAAATAATCTTTGCCTCCATGGTCACATGGCCTTCTTCCCAGTGAATGTGCCCCCTCTCTCTTTGTAAAGACACTGGCCAATTGGATTGAGGACTCACTCTAATCTGGTATGGCCTCATATTAACTTGATTACATCTGCAAAGACCCTATTTCTAAATAAGGTCACATTTACAAGCACTGGGAGTTAGGACTTCCGCATGTCTTCGACTTATCTCCCAAGTACAGATGGGACGGGTAGAAATTCAGGAGCATTGAAGGATGTGAAATCTCAGCAAATAGCCAGAAAAGTTAGATGACCAGAGACAGGTGGCGTAGAATAAAGACAGGGTGATGGGGCAGCTGGAGGCTTGACAGGAAAACAACCTTGGCTGCATCATAATGATGGATGCAAGGAAACCCAGCAGAGGGAGGAGGTGGTCGGAAGTCCACGTGAGCAATGATATAGGCTGAATCTAGGAGTAGGTGAAAGACACAGCTTCCTCCCTCCAAAGACATTCCCTCCCTCCAAGATGACCATGTCCTCCTGGTCATCTTCTCAAAGTAGCCTCTGAGAAGATCCCAACATGAAGATGAACAGAAGAATCCCTTTCAGGAGCAGTTCCCTTTCCAGGAAGACTGTAGGAACTCTAGGGCCACATACAATCTGTCCAGCTTACATCCTCTGCTTCCTCTTCTTTAAATGTCCTTTACAACTCCCCACCTGTCCCTATTAACATGCATCCCTCCTCCATTTCCTTACTGTTAACCTGATTTTCCAGAGGAACTCTCTTTTGTCTGCTCACATTAACCTTAAAAGTAACATGGATTGTCCTTTTTCTAATCTAATCTCCCTGGCCATCCATTCAGCCTCTTCCTCTCGATGGTTCCACTCATCACATCTCTTTGAAATGTACTTGGGAAAAATGGATGTCACAAAGCAAGAAGAGCAAAGAAATAAGAACCCCCTCTCTCGATGTACACATCCAATCAGCTTTTCTTTTGTTCACCCAGAGGGGAGTCTGATTGAGATCAAGATTCAGTCTTCAGTGTCTGAAGGCTGCAGAGTGGAGGAAAGTCATATATATGCAGAGATCTTGAAAATATCATAGAGAGGCTTCCATCAAACCAGAGAACTAAAATAAGGACTTAGCATTTAGAACTTTTTTTTTTTTTTTTTTTTAATGTGGGCTTGCAGAGACTCAAAGGAGAGACTCAAGTTACTCTGAGCACAGTGCTTTGCTGAGCTTGAGCTCTGGTCATCTTTTTCCTGAGACCCAAGATCTAGGTACATCAGTCTCAGGATGCAGTGCTCCAGTTACACTGAACTTCTCTTGGTTCCTAGAGCACCCTGCTCTCTCTCCCCCACCCCTCCAACCCCCATCACCCTTGGTCTAGCTGTTTGTCATCCTTTAGATCTCAAGTTGGAGGTGACATCCTCCAAGAAGCTCTAGTGAAGCCATCAGGGGGGAGGATGCTCCCCAGCTAGGCGGTCCAGGGCTGCTGCCCCTCTTCCTACTCCTCCCATAAATACTTAATACCAGCATGGCTTGCACACTGCCCGGGGTAGGATAAAGGATACAGTGGCAGGATTGCCTCAGTGAGGAAAAGGAGCTGTCTGTTCTCTGCCTTTGACACTTGCATGCAAGCCTGTGAGAGCAGAAGACAAGAGATCACTGGCCCTGGCAGGATGCTGAGCATCCCAGGGAAACACCTGCTGACAACTGATAGACGGTTCTAGAAGCTCCGTTCCTGTGCCATCCCTTTGGTGTCTTCCTCTGAAGACAGTTGCTCAGCTGCTATCGCTGTGTCACTGGCCCCCAAACAAAGAGCTGAGTGATCTCATGAAGTAAAAGGCTCTAAGCTGCAAGGAACCTGGGGATTATTACACCCTGCCCCAGCAGGTACACTGTGGGAAACTGAGGCGCACAGAGGGGAGAGGACTTAGAATCTTTCTAAGTTGTTGGCAGAGGTAGAACTGTGATGGGAATCTCCTGACTCCCAGTTCGCTGTTCTTCCCAATGAGAGCACAGTTGTTTCTTAGGTAACTAGAAGAGGGAACTGAGCACAATCGGTCCAATTGTCTCATTTTATGGAAGGGAAATTGAGGTCCAGAGAGAGGAAAGACTTGCCCCAAGTCACAAAATATGCCTTGGCTATTTGTGTTCACGTACTTGCTGGTGAGTGCCATGAGAAGACTCCTCATGGATTCATCTTCATACCTAGGAAATGACAGTCACAGATCAAGTGCCTAATAAATGATAGTTAAATGGATGATGGCTCTAAAACCAAATGAAGAAACATATAGATGAGTGAGTAGATCCCACGACCCCAAGATCATGACCTGAGCTGAAATCAAGAGTCAGACACTTAACCTACTGAGCCATCCAGGCGCCCCTCAAATGTTTTTCTATGCATGTGATTAGATGAAGAGAGAAAAGAAATCCATATCAAGGTGGGGAGCGGCCAGGGAAGAAAAGCTTAGCTCTGTCAGGGTGGAATGGCAGGACAGATAACATATTTACATTTCTCACCGGGTTATGGGTTCAGACCCATTATCTCATTAATCCTCAAGACTGCCCACGGTGCTGAGTATTTCACGCCCACTTCCCAGATGAGAAGACTGAAGGTCAGAGGTAGAGAAGAACTAGCCCTCAGCCACTAGGATCCCGCTGATGCATCTGGCTTGGAATACAGACCCCCTCATTTCCCTCCCTGCCTGGTGGTGTTGCAAACTGTGCTGAGAGCTAGGGCAGGCCCTGAGGGTACCCTGTGCACCACGAAACCAAAAACAGCTTGTGCTTTCTCCAGAAAGGAATCTGAAAACAGCTGGTGACATCACACTGGGACCCTGTGGGCTCAGAAAGGATTAAACTGCAGCCCCATAGACTGAGCTCATTTCTCACCTTGTCTCATTAGGAGCGGCCATCAGCGCCTGTAGCGGGGAGCTAGCCCATCATCCACTCACACCTCCTGCTCACAGGTGACAGCCCCGCCGGCTGCTCCATGCCACGTCTCATGTCAATTTCTTGGAGACAAATGGTGGGGCTTTTCCTAAGAAGCTGAGATGTGCTGTTTGTTCCACCAATATTTATGCAGCCTCTTGCTGCCTGTGCTTTGGGGAAGAAGAGATTGAGCAGTCCTATCGTGCACTAACCACGATACTCAATGTACACATTATCTTATTTATTATCATCATTGGTGCTGCAGCTATTGCTATTACTTAAGGCTTTCTTGTACTGAGCACTTAGGCTGTACCAGAATCTCACCAGGCACATTGCACTTCTTATGTAGTGATGATGATGGTGATTGTACAAGGTCCAAGTGTCAAAGTTTATGCCACCCAGAATCTCAGAATAAGATCTTATTTGCAAATAGGGTCTTTGCGGATGTAATCAAGTAAAGATGAGGTAATAGTGGGTTAAGGTGAGACCAAACCCAATCACTGGTATCCTTATAAGAAGAGGAAAATTTGGAGACATACACAGAGAAGAGAACGCCGCATGAATTCAGAGACACAGAGTGGAGCATCATGTAGAGACAGAGGCAGAGACTGCCGTGGTGCATCCGTAAGCCGAAGAACACTACAGACTGTCAGTAACCATCAGAAGCTGGGGAGAAGCAAGGAAGGACACTTCCCTAGAAAATCTGAGGGATGCATGGCCATGCTATCATCTGGGTTTTGGACTTGTGCCTCCGGAACTATGGGAGCATCCATTTCTGCTGTTTTACGTCATCTGATCTGCAGTCAATTGTTACGGCGGCTCTCAGAAAAGTATGCAACGGTTTCAGCTGTCTCTCTTTTTTTTTTTTTTTTTTTTGGTCCTTTTTAAAGTTTATTTGAGAGAGAGAGTGAAAGAGAGCATGAGAGGGGAGAAGCAGACTCCCTGGGGAGCTGGGAGCCCGATCCAGGACTCGATCCTGGGACTCTAGGATCATGATCTGAGCCGAAGGCAGACGCTTAACCAACTGAGCCACCCAGGACCCCCTCAGCTCTTCTGCAGTACTTCCCGCAGACAATGCTATTAGACAATTTCACGCGAACTACCCCCTTTAATCCTCATATGAAATGGGAAAGAGGGTTCTTCCAAACCCCCTTTTGTGGATGAAGAAACAATACACCCCGAGAAATTAGTCAACGTGCCCCAGGCTCACAGATCCCTGAGTTTTCTTCACCGAGCTGTCAGGACACTGTTTGCCTTGAGCTGTTTGCCCCACCTGGAGGCTGGAGTGGTCCTTGGCCCCGTCCTAGTCCAAACGGAACCCCCACCTCAGCTCTTCATGAAGTACCAGAGAGCACAGGTTCGGGTTTTGGGGCACAAATCTGAAAGGTTTTGGAATCCCAGCAATGGGACTTTGAGCAAGTTGCCCAATCTCTCTGATCCTCAATTTCCTTATCTACAAAATAGTGACAATGGTATCTATCTTACAGTTTTGCTATCATGATTAATGAGATAACACGAAGTTTATGGTACATAACACAATATATACAGCAGTTATGGTTACTTATATCATTATCCAACCTAAAATAAATTTGCTCTTACTCCTACTGCCTCTGTGAGGTCCCAGTTTCCTCTTTTATACCCTCTACTTCATCTTCTGAGATGGCCTTTGCCCCTCATCTCTGCATATAACAACCCTACATAGGACCCAAGGCCAGGTTCTAAAGCCCAGGTTTCCACGGAGCCTCCCTAAATCCCTGGGCTGGAATGGCTTCACCCTCCTCTGACAAACAGGGTTGTCTACAAACACCTCTTTTTTTTTTTTTTTCAAACACCTCCTTTAAATGGCACCCACACTTCGATCTTGTGTTTCTTCCTCAGTCTGGATGATAGCTGGGGATTTGTCTTTACTTTTTAAGTACAATTTCCTTGACCCACTCAATTCCCCAGCAGAGGTAAATCCCATAATCCCAGAGCCTGGGGAATCATTCTAACACAGCCCCTACAGCCCTGTATGTTGTCTCTGTTTTTCCCTCCTTGTTGACATAGACTTTTCATTGTTTTTCTCAAAACACTGTTCAAGATCCACTCCCCTCCCAAAGGGGGAGGGGAGACATGTTGTTATCTTCTCCATCCTCACATGGGTCTCCTTGAAAACTTCCTGCCACCTCTGAACACCCAGCCCCCACTTAGAGAAGACTCATCAAATATTTCCTCAACTCACTTTATCGTTGCATGAGGAAGTCTATCCACCCCTAAGAGGTGTTTCCAAATTTATGGCAATTGACCATGCTCTGAGTGCCTTACCTGGATTAACAGGTTCACTTCTCACCTTAACCATGTATCTAGGTTTGTCCTTCTTTACAGCTAAGGAACCGAAATTGCTGGTCCGCATTGTGCAGCAAATGGGAGTCAGAGCCAGGGCTCTAACCCAGATTTCATCACAATGCCATACTCCTAAAGAGTCTAGATTGCTCCTTTCAGTTGCTTGTTATTTATGCCCATCTCTGATCTTGCCCCAAACTTTGAAAGAGGTGGCTGTGTTGATGACTCTCTCACATTGCCTAGAAATGTGCTTACCACTTGTCAGCTGGACGGTGATCTAGGAACTGGAAATGACCGGGCCTTCCTCACTTAAGGCCCATGAGAATGCCATGATCATGCAGATAAAGCATAAGCCTTGTAGTCCGGCAAATACAAGGGTGGGCTGCTGATGCGGTATAGCACTGGCCTGCCCTTAGGGAACAGAGTTTGGAAGGGGACAAGCAATCTTGAAGGGAAAGCGAACCTCAAGATAGGACTGAGAGCTGTCTGAAAAGTTAGATGGGGATGTGATTCCAATGTTGTGTGCCCAACTCTGTAAATTTACTAAGACTCGTTGAATTGCACACTTAATATGGGTCAGTTTTATGACATGTAAATTATATCTCAGTCGAGCTGTTAAAAACAATAGGATAAAGGAAGAAGTGACATTGCAGTTGCTTTGAACTTGGCCATGGTATCCACAGGGCCCATAGGCAAGGCCTCAGGCCTGTGAAATTGACCAGGGTCTGAGATTCCCCCCTGGAGTGGGACTGGGGAGAGGACTTTTCCTTCAAAATTCACACAAATGCAATGTGTAGAGTCAAAATCAATTGTTTAATTGAATTTATCTAAAATGTAACATTGTATCATTTACATGAACTGTATCTCGATCTTAACATAAGTTTTAAGGAAATATATTTAATGTGGAGTATGACAGTATTTCACAAGGTTTCCCAAAGTATAAGTATCCAAAGTCTCTGAAACCTAAAAATCTTTCAAATGACATTAGTTATGAACACAAGTCCTCATGTACTAGCAATTCCTTGGGCTTAGTGCAGAGGTCAGCAAACCCTCTCTGCAAATGTCCAAATCATACATATTTCAGGCTTTGTGGGCCATCTGGTTGTTGTTGTTACCACCATTCAACTCTGCTATTGTAGCCTGAAAGCAGCCACAGATAATACATCAACGAAAGGGTGTGGCTATGTTCCAATAAAATTACTTACAGAAATAAGGAGCTGGCCAGATTTGGCCTGCAGGCTATTTGCTGATCCCCAGCTCCATGGTGGGACACCAACTCCAAACCACCAAGCTGCAGAGGCAGCATAAAGAGGCTACCTCTCTCTGTCTTCCTTCTCTACACATGCACAACCACCTTACTCTCCCCTTTCTGTTCTCTCTCTCCTCTCCCATTCCCCAAGCTTCCTCTGTTGCCTTATCTTGAGCATAACCCATGAGGGCTGCTCCAGCCACAGCACGTGCCTATACGACTTTCCAGCATGGGAATTCACTACCATCTAGTTCATTCCCTGAGTCCCTCAAGTCCAAAATTCTAAGGAAAGAACCCAATTGGCCCAATTCACCTGGAGTCCAAGCATGGATCAAAGGTCACTGTGGAATCTCAAGGTCAATCATGCTCCATATGAAGGTCTACATTGTTTTTTCTGGGTTTTAGTTAGTTGGGGTTGAGGAAGGAACAAAGGGCAAGATTAAGTCCAAGATGTAGGTGTTTAAGAGCTCATCACTAAATCTCGGTGGGTTATATTTTCCCATATGCCCCAAGACCCTAAGGTCAAGCAGAGAAACTATAGGCTTTAGCAAGAGGAAAGGGGTATTATTATCTAGTTGTGCTTTCCCCAATGACTTGGCAAGTCACATAAACTCCCAAGCTTTAATTTTTTCATTGGAATAATAATTGTTTTCTTAAGTAAGTATGCTAGTGAGGATTTAAGATTAATATTGACAGTGGGAAATACAGTAGACACCCACTACGTAGCGGCTGCTTTTACTGTTACAAGAATGATGCTATTTATCTTATCTACTCGGGTTCCGCAATTATTCATTTGAAGCAATTCAGTTAAGCATTTATTGGGTGTCAACTATGTAGATGAGGGTCATCATACATGAAATGTCTCTCAGAAGCGCTCAGCCCCGGACATGTGTCTGAGTTCTGTCACTGCTGTTACTACTATCATCATCCCGCAGCAGGTGGGTGGGCTGCAGAGAGCTGGGATGACGCCGCACCAAACAATCTGACTTAGGAGTTTTGGCAGGCGGGCAGAGCCAGAGCCCTGCAATGAAGGCAATATGGCTCTAGCTAGATAGCCAGGGGATTTTTTTTTCTATATTAAACTATTGATTTTTCATAAACTAAGAGTACAAAAGGCCAGTGGAAACAATCGAGTCCCAGGGCAGTATGCCAAAAAATTAGACTGCTCCTTGTCCCTTGTTGGCCATTTTCAGGAAGTGACTTCCTTTTAGAGAGAAGATAAAACTCCTTTATTTCTAGGCAGTGAATGGAAGGATAGAGGGAAGGAAGGAAGGAACAAAAGACGAGAGGGAGGGAGGAAAGAAGAGAAGGAGGGAGGAAGAAATGGTACAGTATAAGAAAGTCACTGTAAACTCAAAAACAGGAAACCAAAGTTCTACCTTGATTCAGCCACTGAGCAAATAAACACCTTCATTTCCTCAGAGATTAGGTGGTGAAGCTCAATGCTTCCTACATCTGGACATCCTGTGACTCTGTCATGGGAGGAAGGCAGGGAGGTGGGAAAGGATGAAAGAAGATATACCTGAGTGAAGGCACAGCCGGCTTCTGAGGATGGTACTGGTTGGATTGACTCCTTCAGCCTCACCTGGATTCCACTTACAAGCCCAGAGAATGTTCCCATCATAACCTTTGCACCCATCAAGGAGCAAATCGTGGTCATGGGGAATGAGGTGTGCTCAGTTGAGTGAGGGGGCTCTATTTCACAACAATAAAAAAAAAAGCCAAAGTATGAATACAGAATTTTGGTCTCAGAGGGCTATGCAAGTGAGGAACCAGGAAGCACAAGCTCATCAGCTTCAGGGTAAATCTTCCTCCCCCTGGAGTTAGGCCCATGGGTAGAGGAAGCTCTGGGGAGATCCCTCAGGGGAAGCTGCAGTCCATAACTGTTCAAGACTAGCACCTCCTCCCATGTCTTTAGACTGAGAGTTCACGGTACTCACTGAGCATCAGTTTGGTACTCCACGTGCATTCGGTCATAAAAATCTTCCCCTGGGAAGGGAGACATCATGGTCTCCGCTTTCTGGTTTTGCTATTGGAGGCCGTTCCCTCCTCTAAGAACAAAGCTGAACATTATCTAGAAACTGAAGACTAGATCCATCTTCTGCTACTCAGATATTTTGCTCATCGGGGTTCCCATTAATTGGAATTTGTTATGTGTCAGACAGTATGATGAGCTTTTCAGACGTTGTGTCATTTGCTACCCATGACAGCCCCACGATAGGTATCACTACCCACATGTGAAAGATCACAGACATGGGCATGTAAGATGCGTCGTGCCTCCAGTTCATCTCCTTGGAATCAGCATGAAGAAGTTGTCCCTGGAGTCAGGCAACTACCTTTTTCCAAATACTGTTGCTCATCCCAGCCCTGATTTGGGGTCCAGGAGCTCAGAGACACCCCGGGATCTGGAGCCACCTGTCAGATGCCATTGCATGAGCCAGCCATACTGTTCATTTGTTTTCTTCCCACTTCCTGGAAGGAAGAGGGCTGGCTTGCAGAGAGGTGGTGTCAGGGAAGGAAATGAAACCACCAGGGCAGAGTCAATTTATTTACTTTGGGCCCTCTCTGACCAATGTCATTGCTCATTAATCCCTCAGCCACAACAGTCCAGCCATATGTTACTCTATAGAGGTAAGGACACATCCAGGGTTAAGTGCTGAACTAAATTCTCACCACTTCCAGAAAGCCTTTTCTGAGTGCGACAAGGTTCTACAAACCCTCTTCCTTCTGATGTTCTGGGACTTTATTTATTTATGTATTCACTCATTCATTCATGGATTCATTCATTCAGATTCTGCATGTGGTCTCTGAGCCATGGTTATTGCAACAGTAATTTATCTAGGTGTCATTGTGGCTCTTCATTTGAATTATTCCAGATAAGGACCAAGAGGTAAGGATTGGTGGGCAAGTTGTTTGTATGGTGAAACCAACACCAGTAAGAGAATGGAAAAGTAAGATGGGAGAAATTAACTCCCTGTGGAAATTCTGATATTGGTTTGTACCATAGACTTCAGAATTATCCCCTCCAAGGGCCAAAGGGGCTGGGATGTTTATACACTGACTTCTGCTAGGCATCATGGAGTAGGAGCATTTCCATCCTGCTGCATATGTGGGGAAAGTAGTTTCAATAGAGAAGAATCGCAGGCAGTTAGAAGTAAGGCCAAGAGCATTGACTGATGTAGTCAGAACACGGTGGTTATAGGCAGGACATTGATGGTATCTACTGTGTGCTTGTGTCTCGCTTATCTCAAAGGGTTAGCTATTTGACCCACAAAATGGGTTGTTGAAGAAACGAAATGAGCCCTCATCACCTGTGTAAGTTGTCAGCACAGTGGGTAGCACATGTTAAGTACCTAAAACTCTTAGCTCTCTTTATTTACTTTTTAACAAACACTGGGTCTGTCCCTGAAAAACTCAAGGCACTTAGGCTTCCCAAGAGTGGGGGAAACTGAGGCCCAGAACTATGCATGACTCCTTTGGAGAAACGAGACAACTTAACAGTAGAATGTTGTGTGACTCTCTCAAGAATGGAACCCAAGGCTACAGATGTCCTTAGATAGACATTCTCTTCTCCTTGCAAAGGCCTGGCCCTGCCTGAGATCACACAGCTGTGCAAGACTGTTGCCAATGCAGATGGGGATCCTGATGGGCAGTGGCTTCGCTAGTGGGTTTTCATTGTCATTCCTTCTCAGAGAGAATGGCTAACGAGTTTGCTTTCTCTATTTGGCAGGACAATTATTTTTCTCCTTAGCATCTCAATAAACAATGACTATATTTAGGACAAGATGCTGAGTGCAGGTTGAATCTGCATAAATAATTTCCTGAGAGATTTTGAGCAAGCTCATAAACCTGTTTGGGTTTCAATCCATGTGTCTCTTTTTCTTCTTACTCATGATTTTTGAAAATAAAATTTACATTCAATCAAATGTACTTTTTTAGGTATACAGTCTGATGAGTTTTGACAAACATTGACTCATATGAACATTGCTGCCATCAAGATGCAGATATTCCTTCCACCTCCAGGAAGTCCTTCATGACCCTCTGCATTTAATTCCCTTCTCCCCTCACCCCCAGGGCCAGACAGCTAGGGATCCGATGTCTTTTCCCATGATGTTGACTTTTCCAGAATGTCATGGAAATGGAACTGTACAGTATGCAGCTGCTTACATCTGACTTTTTTGACTTAGCATCACACTCAAGATTCAGTCATGTTGCCACCTGGGCTAAGAGTTGGCTCTGTTTATCACTGAGTAGCATCCTACTGCCTGGATGTATCTCAGGTTGTCTATGCATTTACTAGTCCATGGACATTTGGATTATTTTCAGCTGGGGGTGATTATGACTAGAGCTACTATACCCATCCCCTTTCATGCCTTTGTGCAGGCATGTGTTTTCATATGTATTTCCAAGGGGCGCAAGTTTGGCTCAGTCAGTAGAGCATGCGAGTCTCAATCTTGGGTTCAAGGCCCACACTGGGTATAGAAATTACTTAAAAATAAAATCTTTGAGAAAAGAAAAACTGCCAAATGCTTTCCAAAGTGGCTGTGCTACTTTACATTTCCCATAAACAGTTTTGGAGACCCGGTTTCCCCACCCCCTCCCCAGCAGGTGTGAGTTTTTCTCCCCATTTTAATCATTGCTCAGTGACACCTCTTTGTGGTTTTAGTTTGTATTTTTTTTTTTAGTGACTCATGATATTGAGCCTCTTTTCATGTGCTTTTTCGTTACCATATCTCTTTGCTAAAATGTCTGTTCAAATTTTTTGCCCATTTTGTAGTTGATTTGTTTATCTTCTTATTAGTGAAGTTTGAGAGGTCTTTATATACTCTAGATAGAAGTTCTTCATCAGATATATCTTTGCAATTATTGTTCCCTGTCTGTGGATCACCTTTTCATTTTTTTCAAGGGTATGTCTTGAAGAACAGCAATTTCCATAGAGTCAAACTTTTGACTTGCTTTCTTTTATGACTTGTGCTCCTTGTGTCCTAGCTAAGACATTTTTAGAGTGCCAAAGATTTTCTGCTCTGCTCCTCCATGCCCTAATTTTCACCGAGGCAATGCCCCATTGTTGAAGGCCTGTAGATGTCTGCTTTACCAGGGGTGGGAGCAGGTGAGGCTGTATAATTCAGGGATGAAGGAGTGGAAGCCGTCATATGCAATGGCCCTAAAGCCAGGCTTTCTTACAGGGTTATTGGGTAAAATGGAGATACCCCAACAGTCTGCCCCAGTTTCATGGGCTGCAAGGTCAGGCATGGAGTTGATGGATACTGTGTACTCAACTTCCTCACCCTCTGATAACAGAGTTGTGAATGATTGGAAGAATGAAATGAAATTTGATGGAACTGGAGCAGAGATAGAGAGAGATGTGTGGGGAGGTATGAGACAAGGGCCAGCCCAGGAAAGCTTTGGGCACATTATTCACAAAGTCTGGCCTTTTCCCTAAAGTCACTGAAGAGCCATCAAGGGGCCTCGAAGAGAATGTAGTCTGAGTTGTATTTCAGAAAGATCATTCTGACTTCAGAGCACGGAATGAATTAAAAGGGAATGAGACCAGAGTGGAGGGGGCCAGTTAGGAGCTGTCAGAATATTCTTGACAAGAGATGGGTTGATGGCTGAGATGAGGGCTATAGTAATGGGAGTAGAGAAAAGTGTAATGATGATTTTAAAGTCTCTTCAATATTTGGAAATTCTTGGAGTGTCTCATAAACTCTATGTCCTTAACAAAACAAGAAAAATGCTAATTGCTACTATTATTGTTAAATCTTCCTGGATCCTTCTTTCTTCAATGTATTTTCCTCAATAGCTAATTATACTTGAAAGCCACAGTGCCAGATGGATAATATAATAATACCAGTATTTACATAGCCCCTGTCTCCCAGAAGGAGGAGCCTGGCTGGATAGTCAATAAACAATCCACTTCTACTCCCCAAGTGATCACTTTGAAACAAAGAAGTGGCTCTCCCCATTTTGAAGAGTTGCAAGTGAGCAGAAGTGGAAGGAAGTATAATAAATTTGAATTTTCAACATTTATTGACAGCTTACTATGTGCCAGGCAAGTTTTCACATGGTTAGTTCATGTAATTCTCATTGTGATTATAGATATGATTGTCTCAACCTAGAGGCTAAGAGAACCAAAACACAGAGGTGGAGTGAACTTTGCAAGGCTGTGCAGCTAGGATATGGGAGCAGAGTGGGGATTTGAACTCCATGCTCTCTTGGGTTCTCTGGTATTTTCTTCCTGGCAATTGGAAACACAATGTGTCCCATTAATACACCACACTCACTGATGTATTTTATGGTGACTAACATAACACAATTAAAAAAATAATCATAATGCATCAAAAAATATATATACCACACTCACATCCATGGAAGTATTTTCTTTCAGAGGCATAAAACTGAAGGAACTTGGGGAATTAGCATTCTTAATAGGTCCTGTTGTTGGGATTTTTAAAACATCCTTATTAAAATCATTTTCCTTAGAAAAATACTGATTTTTTTAACAGATAAAGAAAATGCATGGGTTTCTATATACCAACAGCAAAACAGAAGGAAGAGAAATTAAGAAGTCTATCCAATTTACAATTGCACCCAAAACCATAACATACCTAGGAATAAATCTAACCAAAGAGGCAAAGAATCTCTACTCAGAAAACTACAAAGTGCTCATGAAAGAAAT